>CP092863.1:130561336-130623980 GCA_030710605.1 Cordylochernes scorpioides
AGGGTTGTCTAGAGTGACAATGACAATGAAACAGACTTTATTGACCGTTCAGTCAATGGCTACACTCAAAGAGTCAATGGGAAAATATTTACAATTAAATAATTACAAATATCCTGACTCTGTCAGGAGCCCAGGCCTGAGCACGGACAGTTCCTGATGGAATTTTTTTAAATAGGGTGTCCTCAGGGAGGGTCTGGATCATAGGATGGCAAAGCAGCCCTGAACTCCGAAAGTATCCTATGGATCAAGGGAGCCCGAGTGCACTCGATGAGCCCATCTAGGAATTGGGCGACCATCTTCTTCTGCTGCCCTGAGAGCTCAGCGACCACGCACTCCCACATCTAAGGGTCTCGGACCACGTCCACGAATTCGTCCGCGTCGAACGCTCGGAGAATGGGCTCCAAGCCGGGACCATGGATCAGTTCATCTATTAAATCCACCAAGTCCGTCCAACAGTTCGGCTCCGAGTCGTCCTCCATACGGACAGAGGGTGGAGGCGGAGGTGTGGCCATGGCCGGTGTCGTCTTTTGCCCCTGGGAAGTGGGCGGTGTTGGCTCAGCGCGCCGAGGCGCAGGCAGTGGGGGTGCACATCGCTCTTCCTCCGTCATCGGAACATCCTCCTCCATCTCCGTCGGGGCGGGCGGCGGGGGTGTTATCATAGCAGGTGTCAGTTTTGTCTTGTTGGAAGTGACTGCGGCTGGACCGGTCCTCAGCTCTGAAATGACCTGTCGCAGGACCTTATAAATGTTGCTACTTCCTCCGGGCCTTAGGTCGAGGATTTGGTTTATTAGGCCGGCAAGAGCATTGCTCTGCGGAGGGGTCAGATGGCGACCACGCTTATGTGCCTTGGTCTTTGAGGAGAGGAGGTCCAAGACCTCCTCCCGCCCGAGGCCAAGGGCGTCCGTCTGGGCAATGGAGACGCATGGGTTCCTCTCTATGAACGTCACGAGGCTTTCTCTCGTTGATGTTTTTGGCGCGGATGTGGAGGATGATGTCTCCTCGATGACAGACATCTCAATGTCCAGTGTAGGGACTGCAGGCTCGTGACTCCCAGGTGCCCGCAGGGACGGAACAGGGGTCACAGGTGGAGGGGCAGGAGGCGCCATCTCGGTAGGTACGGCTGGGGCCACTGGTGTAGATGGCCGAGGTGCTGCATGTGGGGTCAGAGCTCGGGCCGCAGGAGAAGCGCTGGGGGTCTCCATGGTTGGACTGGGTGACGCCGGAGGTGGAGGATGGGCAGATGGCTGCTGAGGCAGCCCAGGAGCGGCCACTGGTGGGACGCTGGTGGGAGAGGTTGGTGTGGCCGGTCCAGGAGCGGTGGCTCGCCCTGCAAGCAGGGGGCAGTTGGCCCTGCGATGTCCTTGGCCACGGCACCTGGAACACCTAATTCCGGAGGACAGGTATGCGGGCCAGGCCTCGCCCTTGATTGAGACGTCGAGGCGGGTGGGCAGCCTCTCGATGGTCATTCCCTCGCGGAGGATGATGAACGCCTCTCGGCGGCCGTCGTTGTAGACGTATGGGCCAGCCTTCATCAGCTTGGGGGCGATAGATGTGACCCGCCCAAAAGATGAAAGGGCGCTGATGACGGCTGCATCCCCCACGAAGAAGGGGAGGTTGCCCACTGTAATTCGCTCCGCCCTCTTGCGGAACGGGAAGGCCCTGTGGAGGGTTCCCTCCACCTCGAGGCCCTCGTTGACGAGGCGCTCGGCCATGCCTCTGTTTGCCAGTCCCACCAGGAAGTGGCCGTTCATTTTGGTCACCTGGAAGACCTCCCTGGTGCTCCCGAACATTCGATCAATGGCCCTCAGGTAATGGTAGGGCTCCAGTTCAGGGCTGCGCTCTACGAAGATGCAGTGTTCTTCGGTAGAAGACGCCTGCCGCGCCCTGGCCTCCGCGATATGCGCCCTAGTGGTCCTGACCTCCTCCGCCCGCGGTGCCCATCCCGTGTACGATCGTGGCCGGCGAGTGGCCCCTGCGCCTCTGGTGCCAGAGGAAGGTGCAGCCGCTGCAGGAGAACCCGGCGAGTCGCGGCGCCTTTTCTTACCCTTAACGACGGTGAAGTCGTCGTCCTCTCCAGGGCCTTGGTCCTCGGTGTAGTCCGCCCAGTTTCCCAGGACACGGGCAGCGCCATTAGATGACGTGGCTGCCGCCGAGCCGGTCGTGACGTCACCGCGCACGGCGGCCAGATTTGCATCTTTAACGCCTGTCGGCGGATTTGCATAGCTTTGCTTTGCGCTTAGATTATTTGAAATATTCCTCTGCAGATCTTCATTCGCAGATAATTCAGCGCAAGTTAGAGCTTGTGTGCCGTGCCTTACAGGCTTTTGTGCAGCTTTTGAAGGGCTCTCAGCCCGTACCGAATTTGTCGCTTTTCGCGACATTTTCCCGCTCGCCAGAGGCGAAAACGGCGGAGCTCGCTTATTGTTTTAGGAATTAAATATCAATCAGTAATTTTTGTCTAGAGTGGCCGCTATAGACAGGGTGGTCTGTATAGACAGGTGGATGTATCACACAGCTGATATCAGGGATGTCTAGAGTGGCCGCTATAGACAGGTGTATGTATCACACAGCTGATAACAGGGTTATCTGGAATGGCCGCTATATACAGGGTGGTCTGTATAGACAGGTGTATGTATCACACAGCCGATAACAGGGTTGTCTAGAGTGGCCGCTATAGACAGGGTGGTCTGTATAGACAGGTGTATGTATCACACTGCTGATAACAGGGTTGCCTAAGGTGACCGCTATAGACAGGGTGGTCTGTATAGACAGGTGAATGTAACACACTGATGATAACAGGGTTGCCTAAGGTGACCGCTATAGACAGGGTGGTCTGTATAGACAGGCAGCTGATAACAGGGTTGTCTAGAGTGGTCGCTATGGTCAGGGTGGTCTGTATAGACAGGTGTATGTATCACACTGCTGATAACAGGGTTGCCTAGAGTGACCGCTATAGACAGGGTGGTCTGTATAGACAGGTGAATGTAACACACTGATGATAACAGGGTTGTCTAGGGTGGCCGCTATAGACAGGTGTAGGGTTGTCTAGAGTGGCCGCTATAGACAGGTGTATGTATCACACAGCAGATAACAGGGTTGTCTAGAATGGCCGCTATATACAGGGTGGTCTGTATAGACAGGTGGATGTATCACACAGCTGATAACAGGGTTGCCTAGAGTGACCGCTATAGACAGGGTGGTCTGTATAGACAGGTGGATGTAGCACACTGCTGATAACAGGGTTGTCTAGAGTGGCCGCTATAGACAGGTGTATGTATCGCACAGCTGATAACAGGGTTGTCTAGAGGGGGGCAGGGAGGCCACGTGTTCGTGGCAGCCAATGGGCGCGCATTCTATCCGTGAGCTTCAGACATACAGACAGACAGAATAAGGCAATTATATAAGTAGATAATAAAATAAAATAAGACCTAATCCAAATAATTTATTAGTGTGTGACGTTTCTGCAACAACATTGTCACCATCATCAGAGAAAAGAATTTGTCATGTTTGCATTCTTTGGTCTGATGATGGTGACAATGTTGTTGCCGAAACGTCACACACTAATAAATTATTTGTATTAGGTCTTATTTTCTTTTATTCTATTGTCATGTAACATTATAATTTGCTGTAAAAAGAAAAAAAAAATCCTCCCAGATGTCTTTGGAGCAGTTCTTGTTACTGCTGCCATTCCTTAAATGTGCGCGTGCAAAATTTCACTCTCATCCATGTGATTTTTTGACATTTCTGGGAGTTTCCCACATTGGTCAGGCTAAGAGAGTGCAGGGATTTGGAAGAGAAAAGCCAAGCAGCATGTTGTTTATTAAACAATCCATATTCAACAAAAGGTCAAACATCTGTTTATTTGAGCCGCCCCCCAGCAGATGTGGTTACCAAGCATCTGATTCAGTTGTCAGGAACACAAGGAGATTTGTTGGGTCCAATGGTGAACAAATGGGACTTTCAACTTCAAAGCTGCCGCTGTGTTTAGAACAATTTAAGCAAGATCAAAGGGATTGAGTTGAGTAGTGATCCTACACTTGGTAAATAACAATTGCTTCCACAGCCAAAGGTTGTTCCATCAGCTGTAGGATATTAGAGGGCCATGTGACTCCTTGGAAAGTTAAACCTATCTATCACCAGACAGTGAGCTATTGTAACTCTTCAATAAGAAATGGAGGAGTCCCATTGGGTGAAGAAAAAAGTGCATTTTCACCATGACACTGCACATAGTGGTTGCCACCAAACTGTAGGAATCACTGCTGTGCCCACCCTGGGATTCCCAGACAGAAGTCATGGTCCACAATTCCTGGAACACTGGCACTTGATAGCTCTAAAAGAGAGCTAGGTGGGAAAGCATTTTTTAAAAAGTGTTTTCATTCTGAACACAGGTACCTATTGAACGGCCCTTGGTTGTTTACAAAATACTCATGTTAAAATGATCTTCAATCTTTAAAAACCTCTGTGTCCATGTAGAACCTAATGTTAAACAAATGTGCCGGCCATGTACAAGGAACTCAGCTCACAATGTTTCTTTCCCAAATAAAATAAACTTTCTACCATCCTTGTGTTTACCTGGAACTCTACGGTCCTTATGTCCATAGTTTGCTTTAACACCATAATCCCCCCATTAGTGTAACTTATATAAGCAGAATCATCCAATACAGTATCTAATAGCACCCTGTTGGATGAAATTGGCCTAACCACTGGGAGGGTTCCCTACTGAAGAGCCAGGCCCCCCTTCCACAATATTTTTTCATCGCAGTAAGGGCAGTATTTTTGTTTATTTTATTTGGAAAATAAAAATTCATGCTTAGCGATTTGTTTATCATACATATAGTATACTTTACTGAGAGGAAGGTATGACAAAGCACAATTTGGATTATCTCTATATATATAAAAATGAATGTTTGTATGTTTGTCTGTCTGTATGTCCTGTATACAAATTCGCAGTAGTTCACTAATTCAAACCAAAATTTCCATACATAGGTAAAAGAATACGGGGAAGACGATAGGCTATTTTAAAAATATATATAAATCAATTATTAAAACTATATATTTTTAGTCAGAAAATGATGATGACGATATTGCTGTATCATGTTTGATTATCAGATACAAAATTATATCGGGAAAAATTCCAAAAAGCAGAGACCACGGGTGAAACCAGTTCATTATTTTGTATGCAGGAACAAAATTCTAACAGAAAAACATTCATTCGAGCAGAAAACAAAAGCCAGATCATCTTTCTATAAAAATATCGCTTCTCAGACACAAAGTTTGGAGCGGGACGTTTCACAAGAGTGACATCCACGGCGCCAATTTATAATTGTAACGAATAGTATTTGAATAGGGTACATTTAATAGGGTAAAACCCGGGCGTTGCCCGGGTCATTCGGCTAGTAGATTATAATAAAAGAAAATAAGACCTAATCCAAATAATTTATTAGTGTGTGACGTTTCGGCAACAACATTATTTATTTATTTCTTTATTCTTTTGTCTGATGATGGTAACAATGTTGTTGCCGAAATGTCACACACTAATAAATTATTTGGATTAGGTCTCATTTTCTTTTACTGAGAGGAAGGTGTTTAATTATCAAAATGTAGTTTCTCTTGACCAGAGGAGGCAGGAAGTGTCAGTCAATGTGTAGATATGTAAAGCTGAAGAATTACTTTTCTGCACTAAGAGGTCACCATGTAAACTGTGAAGTTGGATTAAAACTTGAAGGTACCAAATATTTATTTGTACCTTGTAGCTCAACTCTAGCAGTGATGAGAAACATTCCAGATGTGGTAGCTTTGTGTTTCTAAAAGATAGAATTGTCCGGTGTGTAGGAAGGTATGTCCAGTTAGTAGGAAGGTATGTCCAGTATGTAGGAAGGTATGTCCAGTGTGTAGGAAGGTATGTCCAGTGTGTAGGAAGGTATGTCCAGTGTGTAGGAAGGTATGTCCAGTATGTAGGAAGGTATGTACAGTGTGTAGGAAGGTATGTCCAGTATGTAGGAAGGTATGTCCAGTATGTAGGAAGGTATGTCCAGTATGTAGGAAGGTATGTACAGTGTGTAGGAAGGTATGTCCAGTATGTAGGAAGGTATGTACAGTGTGTAGGAAGGTATGTCCAGTATGTAGGAAGGTATGTACAGTGTGTAGGAAGGTATGTCCAGTTTGTAGGAAGGTATGTTCAGTATGTAGGAAGGTATGTCCAGTATGTAGGAAGGTATGTCCAGTTGGTAGGAAGGTATGTTCAGTATGTAGGAAGGTATGTCCAGTATGTAGGAAGGTATGTCCAGTTTGTAGGAAGGTATGTCCAGTTTGTAGGAAGGTATGTCCAGTGTGTAGGAAGGTATGTCCAGTATG
The DNA here is from genome assembly GCA_030710605.1 of Cordylochernes scorpioides. NCBI lineage: Eukaryota > Metazoa > Arthropoda > Arachnida > Pseudoscorpiones > Chernetidae > Cordylochernes > Cordylochernes scorpioides. Next base: position 130,567,691 of record CP092863.1, read on the forward strand.
TAGGAAGGTATGTCCAGTTTGTAAGAAGGTATGTCCAGTGTGTAGGAAGGTCTGTCCAGTATGTAGGAAGGTATGTCCAGTGTGTAGGAAGGTATGTCCAATGTGTATGTAGGAAGGTATGTCCAGTATGTAGGAAGGTATGTCCAGTGTGTAGGAAGGTATGTACAGTGTGTAGGAAGGTATGTCCAGTATGTAGGAAGGTATGTCCAGTATGTAGGAAGGTATGTCCAGTATGTAGGAAGGTATGTCCAGTATGTAGGAAGGTATGTCCAGTGTGTAAGAAGGTATGTCCAGTGTGTAGGAAGGTATGTCCAGAGTGGCAAGATGTGTGCAGAACAATGTGATGTGGAAACGGAGGCGGAACGGTGTCTACCCCCTCCTGCCGCCCCCTGAGAAGCGAGAAGCCATCAAGAAGCACTATTTGGAAACCAATGAGTTGAAATGTTTAGATTGACATCCTAAATAAATTATATTTATTTATTTCCTTACCATGTGTCTTTCAGAACAATCTTGGAAATAATCCTACCTCTTGCTGCTACCTTTGGTCTCTCATTAATTTTGGATCAATTTTCTCCTATGGAGAGGTGCTCCAGTGATGCATGCCAGTGGTCAACTCCATGCTAGATACCTGAGGGGTCAGTGGTGTAAGCCATCCACAGCCATGGATCAAACCCCACACTTTATTCTAAAGAAAAATTGCTTCAATGGCCCCCAAATATTGCTAACCTCACCTGTGAGTACAAGTAACCATATTGTGCTCTGACACACTTCAAGTGCAAAAGTCAAATTGCTTTCCAGATATGTAGACATGTGGTGTACTTCAAGTAAAAGCAGTCACTAACTACCCACCATGATTATCATGGCCATGTGTGTACTAAGGACATGTACCAGCCTACATACAGTTCTATAGCTCCACTGTGCTGTGATGGCATTTCTGTTGGAACTAAGAAATAATCTATTGGACAGAGAGCTACATCCTTCAACTGGTGAACATCCACCATCTTTGTCTGGACTCCCTACAGTAGCCATGATAATCATGGATGGTAGTTAGCGATTGTAAGTGTACACCACATGTCTATATATGTTGAAAGAAATTAGTCTTTTGCACTTACAAGTGAACCAGTTTTGTTACTTGCATTCACTGGTGAGGTTGGACTTCTGCAAGAAACTGGGACCATTGATTTGATACAGGGTTCGATCTGGTGTCGTGACACTTTATACCAATCCTCCTCCTTCAAGAAGTTTTGTAAAATTGTTGTCAAATCTTCCCTAATTGTTGTAAATGTCACCACTCAATAACCAAACAGGACTCTGCAGCCTTGTAAGTGTACATCTGAACTGTACGAGGGCGGTTCAGTAAAGGTCTGTGTTCAAAACACAATTTTTCTAAATCAAGTTATTTTTCAACTAGTCCTCTGATATACCTCCCAACACACATCACTTTCCCCCCAAAAGTGCCAAGGTCTCAGAAATACGCCTTCATCTGGGCAATAATTGAGCAGCCAATTGTTTATGTTTGGGATCAGGTAGAAGGAGGCCAGGTACACAGCAGTGATCCATAACGCGACTCACACAGTTTGGCTGTGGCAACTCCGAATGCTGGTGCATTGTCATGGTGAAAAATCAAATTTTTTCTTCACCAAATGACTCCTTCAATTTTCTTGTCGAAGCAGTCAAATAACTAACTCACTGTTGTATTGTCCAGTTTTGACCTTTTTTCTAAGAAGTCTCCAAGAATGACGACCTTCCTAAAAAACCGTCGCAGTAACTTTCCCCGCATATGGGACCGCCTTCTATGGAGCAGATTCCCCTGGAACTAACCAACCAGTTGTGTGTTTGGATTATTTATAATGTCTAGATTTACTTTCTAATCAGTTTATAAAAGTAAAGTAGAATAAGGAATTGCACAAAACTTGCAAGCATTAACAAGTGGTATGAGGAAATGGCAACATTCGAAATTTTACCGATTTTTGCAAATTTATTTTCTTGTTTGTTTCTTGATTTCTGAGGTTGAATGTTTGTTGAATCCAGATCTCAACTACAACATTTGGATCTAGCTTAAATTGTTCCAAACACACAGCTTTGAAAGTCACCATTGTGCTCCCACAGTGAGCGGGCCATCTGCCCAGTAACCAACCTTTCATGTATAAAATCACTGTCAGCACACTTTTGCCGTTGGATCAGACAGAATCCTGTCATGGTGGACATTTCTATCATTTCCTCAGGTGCCACATTTGCTGGACAATCACCACCACATATTGATGTTCAACCTTTCTTAAATCGACCAGTATCTGGAGAAGGATGGCTTTGCTTTTATCTCCACTCGTGTTTTCTCCTCCGAAAGTGAACCAAACGACCCTGCATGATATTAGCCTGAACAAATTATAACAATCCCATTTATTGGAGCAGGTTTAAATAAAGCCAGCGCAGGGCGGTAACAACTTGCTTTAACAACACTATCTGTATAAAATATAGGAACTACCCTCGTATAGATGTGGTACATCCATGGTGTTGTTGCCTCAGTGAATAATCTCGTAGATAAATTACACTGGTCAACAACATTTGTTGAGCTAATGTAATGATGTTTACTTTAAAAATGCTTACGTAACATTTTCTGCATTATTACTGTATATACCAATTTATAGAAAAAAATGGTTATCCTGCAAGAACTATGGGTGATGGAAAACTTCTGATTTCATTTTTGAATTCAGCATGAAAAGTTACATTAGAATCAACATCAGTTTTTCTCCGGCAATGCTGCTATTAATCAATGTTGTTGGTGACCATCAAGTCAACTTCAGCTGACACTATGGACACAGATATTCTCCAATGTCAGTGACCATCTCTCTCATCTAGTGACCTTCTGGTAGCTTTCTTGACCTCTTCCAGCCAGCTCATTGTAGGCCTTCCTTCAATTTTCCTGACATCATCTTTCATAATCGATTTTCTTCATTAGTTTCTGAAGTCTTTGTTTGCCTATTTGGGATTCTGGGTATGTAATAGGATTAATTTCATTTAGGATTGAAATATTTGATCATAAATATCTGTTCATGTTCTTTCTCCCTTTCAGCTCTCGCATCCAAAAGTGACCACAGGAATACCAAGGCCTCTCTCTTGTTGCAACATTGTTGTAAATAGATTTCCACATAGTTGGGGCTCTCCAGAGTTCTCTATTATCTAAACACATTTGTCTGCCCACACTCCAGGAGTTAACCAGATAACTCATTGATGTTTGTTGCCTTCCCTCCAGTTACAAACTATTTCATTGGGAAATTTACATATCTGAAGTTAACTTAAAGTTTATTCAAAGCCTATTCTCAAATTCGCTGCATTGTCATCGTCAAAGAGTTCGTGGGGGACCAACCCATCCAGTCCTATTTTGCTGAGTTTCTTGAGACCACAAATGATGGCCTAATGTTGGTCCAATTGAAGTTTTCAGCCAACAGTCCTTCAGGGCTGACAAAAATGTCTGGTCGTCCAAATGTTACGGGGAACGCTTTCTGCATTACACACACCGGTGTGTATCTACCGACTTCTAGGACAAAATCTTTCAAATTGCTGATTGTTCCTTCTCTAAAAAAGTTCATTGAGATGGTGAAATGGTTGCGCTGTTGCATTCCAACCTACTGGGAGAGGAGAATATGGCATTCTTTGTTACCATGCGAGGATTATTTTCACTTTTTAAAAATAAACAAAATTCCAAATTAAAAAAAAAAAAAAGTCGCAGAAAAAAAGCCACAATAATTTTTTTCAGCCCAATAATATCGGAAGTCAGGCTGTCCTATTTAGCTTTGAAGTGTGTGCATGGAGCAAGAGTCCTCTTGTGCCGCTGGAATACAGCAGTCACTTTCTTTAGTATTGTTTTCTACAGCTGGAATTTTGTCAGGGAAAGCTTGAAGTTAGTGAACTGCTATAGGACAATAACGTCCCATCTATATTCAAGAACTAAAACTATAAAAGAACGACTGTTTCTTTTTCAAATCAAACAAACTTTCTACTGTCCTTACTGCGTTGAAAGAATATTAGAAGAACTTTGCTCATCAGTGGGAAACCCTTCCAGACTTTAATCCACCAGACCGCTTTTTTAGACCTCTAATCCTGAATTTGATGATTTTCCATATAAATGTGACACTGTAGGGCGGAATTTTGATTGTGGCGTTTAATTGAACTTTGAACATAAGTGTTTAGGACAGTAGGATTACATGTGAATATATTTGCATTGAGCAATGCTCTTCCACAAACAATAAAGGCCAGTTAGGTATAAATTGAACACAAGGCAATAACGCGCCATCTATGTATACAGGGAGTACCAGGTAAATTGGGAATAGCTTTGGCAAACCATAAGGCAAATACTACTTTAGATTTTTTTTTTTTTCATTCCGTAGCCAAACTCATGTAAACGTGACAGCACAGGCATGTACAGTGTAGTGATAGACAATAATCGAAAATTCAAAAATCGAGCGGCCATCGGCTCTGCGCGCCGGAAGAAGCCCCAAACGGTTTATCGTGTCAGAAAGCAGTTTGATGAGGCCGACAGTAACAAAGAGGGGATGGCTGCAAGGGAAAAAGAACTCGCGTCGATCCGACAGGGCAAGAGGCGAAGAATTTGTCAAAAATGCCGAAGAGAAGATTGATGGAAACCCTGGCAAGAGCATGAGGGCCATAGCCAAGGAAATGGACGTTGGCTCTATGACATTTGTCATAACTCTCCACGAGGACCTTGGTCTCAAGTCCTATGTCCTTCGGAGAAAGGCCAGTTGCTGATTGAGAATATGATGGATAAAAGGAAAGGCAGTTGTCCACCTCAACAACTTAAAACATGACTTTTGTGGCAGGCTGGGATTCTTCTCTGATGAAAATAACTTTGAAGTGGACCAAATGGTAAATCTCAGGAAAGATCGCTGGATCTGTAAATACTAAATTTCCTGTCTCCGTGATGGTCCTTGGTGTTATCATCAGGGAAGGTGATTTCATGCCTTCCCATTTCTTGCTAACAACGCTGTTACCGAAACGTCACACAATTTGGTCTTGTTACCTTTTGTTTCTAATCTATAATCCAAATTGTACCTTATCATCCCTTTTAATCTCTTTTCTTTTTCTTTTTTTTTTAAGAGAAATTTCTCGAAACATTTCAGATTTTATTCTTTTTTTTTTTTTTTGTCAAGCAGATCGATGTCTCGTTTACTCTCCAAGACTGTCAGTCCGGGATGTGCGCCACAGAACAGAAGACGACAAATGGGGAAAATTTCGCAGCCGGAAGCTGTTTCTACAGGAATGGCGGTCGTTGCCGCCCGCGATCGAAGGCCACCGGCCCGCACCAAGGTCGTTTCAAATTGCCCAATCTGGCCGATGTATGCCGGGGGGGGGGGGGAGAAGGATTCTTGAGCAGCTTGGTCAATAAAGATCTCCTGTTCAGGATTCATGTTTGTGTATAAAGTTGCGGGAGAATGGTATTCGTATATCAAAACAGCCACCTCTCCCTTTAAAATGCATTAAAATAATGCATTTTTTTGGTTATTTCACTCCAGTACAAAACGTAATGGTGGTGACGAATGATCCAAAACGGGTGTTGTACATTTTTTACATGGAGAGGAGGTAACTCTTTTGTATGGTACATATTCATCTACACTCATGGACAAAACTTAAGGAAGTTGTACCTTTCAGCATGTATATCGGGATTGAGTCAATAACTATGAAAGATATTACAATGATCTTTATTGAAGACACACGAGATAACCAATATACACTCATGGACAAAACTTAAGGAAGTTGTACCTTTCAGCATGTATATCGGGATTGAGACAATAACTCTGAAATATATTACAGGGACCTTTATTGAAGACACACGAGATAACCAATATACACTCATGGACAAAACTTAAGGAAGTTGTACCTTTCACCATGTATATCTGGATTGAGACAATAACTCTGAAAGATATTACAGTGACCTTTATTGAAGACACACGAGATAACCAATATACACTCATGGACAAAACTTAAGGAAGTTGTACCTTTCAGCATGTATATCGGGATTGAGACAATAACTCTGAAAGATATTACAGTGACCTTTATTGAAGACACACGAGATAACCAATATACACTCATGGACAACACTTAAGGAAGTTATACCTTTCAGCATGTATATCGGGATTGAGACAATAACTCTGAAAGATATTACAGTGACCTTTATTGAAGACACACGAGATAACCAATATACACTCATGGACAACACTTAAGGAAGTTATACCTTTCAGCATGTATATCGGGATTGAGACAATAACTCTGAAATATATTACACTGACCTCTTTTGAAGACACACGAGATAACCAAGTGCGAACAAAATTGCCTCTTGTCTCCTTCAAAAAAAAAAAAAAACAGACGACCGGCGATATAAAAGACTTTCCATTTCCTTAAGTTTTGCGCATGAGTGTATGTGTTGATACCAATACATTGACACACCCCGGCATGAAGGACATCTTTGTTTACATCGACATTTCGGTAAATAGCTTTCGCCTTCTTCAGGAGGGAAAAGAAACGTTAGCAGCCGTCCCGCGCCCTCAGATGGCTCCAAACGGCTAGATGTAGAGAGACAAAATATGGTAAACAAAATGTATGAAATAAAACAAGTGGATTTTTATATTTTAAAATGGTACAAAGCTAGAGACTAATGGAGGTGAAATATTGAAAACACCTGCTCAATATATATGCATATAGTTTTTTTTTTGTAATATTTCAGTACCTTATTATATATAATACAAATAAGATAATTTTAGGTTAGATATTAAGTATTGTAAATGTAAAACTAAAAAAAGGCTTGTTTTTGATAAATGATATTGTCGCGTCTGGACCCTACCGGTTCTTTGCGACAACGCCGCTTCCTCCGTGGATCACCTACTCCGGCTCCCGTTGCTCTTCCTTGCAGCTTTTCCCCGCAGGCCACCCAAAGACGTCCTGAGTACCACCTCTCCAGTGGAAACTCCCTTCCTCTGGCAGTATCTCTCGGCCTTACCACTGGTGGGGGGACACGAGAGACTTACAGAAGAGTAGCAGCAGCAGCCTGGCGATGATGGCAATGGCGAGAGTAACGACAGAAGGCGGCACGGAGACTTGAAGCACTGTCTTTATTGTCATCCACTACTAAACATTACATTTAAATGAGATAATAAACAATGGGTATTTACATTATATTGCATCCTGGGGCCAACACAAAAGCGTATTTACAGTTAACCTCCCCAGGAAACGGGACCACAGCAGTCGGCGACTCCCACATCAGCCAGAGAAGGGAAACAGGCGAAAGCGCCATCTATTGGCGGAGGTTGTAATCATTTGGAGGCCTTACACGCGACACTATTTAATAAATTAAAATTATGATGATAAAAACCTTCCGGCGGGAAGTTTATATAGAAAGAAAGAACGAAGACAGAACCATGATGATGATAATTTCCAATATTTAAATTAAAAGGTGAAGAAAGAGTTTTCCTTCCTGAGGAGAGATTTGTGTGGTTTAAAGTAAATCTCAGGAATGTTTATCTATATTTCTCACCTAGCTTAACTAATTTTCAACAGAGAAACCGGAATCATTTTTCGCACATTGTTTGATACCCACCTTTATAAAAATGGCCATTCCATTTATAAATTTGCATATCTATGAAAGATATCGATATTATGACATATATATTGTAGGTTCTCCAATTTTGCATATTTCCCCAGTGATGATGTGTAGCCTCCACTTTGGTTCCTTCCACGTGGTGCCAGCACATGGCGAGTATTGTGGTGAGGTCGAGATTTCTGAGTGGTGCGGTCAAGGTAGCCTCGATACCAAAGTGGTGCAGATAGCCTCGGTACCAGAGCGAAGCCGACATTCAGAGAATTCAGTGACATTAACATTTGCTGCACTCTGATGTAACATCGCGTTTCCCAATCTCTATTGCACACACACGTTGTCGCAAAATGAGAAAAGACAAACAAACGTAACGACAACAAAATACACTCAGAGACAAAACTTAAGTAAGTTTCAGCTTGTATATTGGGACAATAACTCTGAAAGATATTACAGTGACCTTTATTGAAGACACACGAGATAACCAAGTGTGAACAGCCTCTGTCTCCTTCAAATATAAAACTTCCTCAAGTTTTGTCCATGAGTGTATTTGGATCAACCATACTGTTATCATTTAGTAGTGAGCCCAGGAGTTACCACGTACAGACCCTGGCTGACACCTTTTTGGTTTACAATGTCAGTGGAAGTCCAATTACTCAGGTGGGAAGATTTATTTCTTGGGAGATTTTCAAGGAATTCTGGACTTAATTTGGTGATTTCTAAAACAATTATCCCCCCCCCCCTTTTTTTTTTTTTTGCCGTTAATTTAGCCAACCAATATTCTGGGTTAATAGATTTGCTGATATTTATTCTGACAGATGGCGCAACCCATCCTCCACTTCCAATTGCGCGATCAGGAAATACTTTTTTCTTAATAAATATTCCGCTACAATAACTTCTCCCCCATTCCAGCCGTACATGGTCGCCTCCGTAGGCCGCCGCATCGTCCTGGCCGCAGGTCGCCGTGGCGTGGTACAACACTTGTATGTTTCCAAGACTTGTTTCCGCGGCAACTCTGGCTTTCAGTTAATTTGCATATCTATCGGTCTCGGAGATCTCCAGCCTGCCCACATGGAGACAAAGGGTCTATAGTGAGATTTAAGGAGAGTTTTTTTTTTTTTTTTTACTTCCACCTTTCATCCTGGTTGATAACAAGCGGTCCAAGACATACATCTTCGGACTTCTGGAAGCAAGGTGCCGCCGAGTCAAGACCTAGGCTAGGTGTGGTTGATGTAAAGTTTGGTTGAGTTATTACCGCCATTTGGGAATAATACAATCGCCGACGTGGTACCACGGTACACAGAAATTAGCACCAGCAATATGTCTCTTCTACCTATCGAGGTGCGTGATTTGCCTTTACATCAAGAACCAACTTCCAGTTGCATATCTCCCGGATCCAGTTTGCATCTTCGCACCGGTTTAATCGCCCCGCGGGGTCAACGCCAGCAATTAGGGGGCCCGGTGGGTTGGCTGGAGGAATGTCCGCCGAGGAATGGGGTTGACAGCTTCGACTTTGTGGGAGATCTGCAGTCATGGGTTGGTAGATCGGTGTGCTGCTGGGGTGTTGTCTGTAGCCGTGGGTTGGTAGATCGGTGTGGTGCTGGGGTGTTGTCTGTAGCCATGGGTTAGTAGATCGGTGTGCTGCTGGGGTGTTGTCTGTAGCCGTGGGTTGGTAGATCGGTGTGCTGCTGGGGTGTTGTCTGTAGCCATGGGTTAGTAGATCGGTGTGCTGCTGGGGTGTTGTCTGTAGCCATGGGTTGGTAGATCGGTGTGCTGCTGGGGTGTTGTCTGTAGCCATGGGTTAGTAGATCGGTGTGCTGCTGGGGTGTTGTCTGTAGCCATGGGTTAGTAGATCGGTGTGTTGCTGGGGTGTTGTCTGTAGCCATGGGTTAGTAGATCGGTGTGCTGCTGGGGTGTTGTCTGTAGCCATGGGTTGGTAGATCGGTGTGTTGCTGGGGTGTTGTCTGTAGCCATGGGTTAGTAGATCGGTGTGCTGCTGGGGTGTTGTCTGTAGCCATGGGTTGGTAGATCGGTGTGTTGCTGGGGTGTTGTCTGTAGCCATGGGTTAGTAGATCGGTGTGCTGCTGGGGTGTTGTCTGTAGCCATGGGTTAGTAGATCGGTGTGCTGCTGGGGTGTTGTCTGTAGCCGTGGGTTGGTAGACCGGTGTGCTGCTGGGGTGTTGTCTGTAGCCGTGGGTTGGTAGATCGGTGTGCTGCTGGGGTGTTGTCTGTAGCCATGGGTTGGTAGATCGGTGTGCTGCTGGGGTGTTGTCTGTAGCCATGGGTTGGTAGATCGGTGTGCTGCTGGGGTGTTGTCTGTAGCCATGGGTTGGTAGATCGGTGTGCTGCTGGGGTGTTGTCTGTAGCCGTGGGTTGGTAGACCAGGGTGTTGTCTGTAGCCGTGGGTTTGTATATCGGTGGGGGATCCTCACACTAGCAGACATCGCTATACGAAGGACACTTGCCAAAAGTACCATTTTTTAACCAATTGAAAGCTCTCCGGTAAGAGGACACATCTACCCTAAAGGATACTTTGGCTCTGTAACTAGGTGTTTTCAGAGAGGTAGTTCTACTGTAGCAACTCTCCAGTAAGAGGACATCTCTCCCTAATGGACACTCTGTAACTAGGTGTTGTCAGAGAGGTAGTTCTACTATAGCAACTCTCCAGTAAGAGGACATCTCTCCCTAAAGGACACTCTGTAACTAGGTGTTGTCAGAGAGGTAGTTCTACTGTAGCAAATCTCCAGTAAGAGGACACCTCTCCCTAAAGGACACTCTGTAACTAGGTGTTGTCAGAGAGGTAGTTCTACTATAGCAAATCTCCAGTAAGAGGACACCTCTACCTAAAGGACACTCTGTAACTAGGTGTTGTCAGAGAGGTAGTTCTACTGTAGCAACTCTCCAGTAAGAGGACACCCCTCTCCCTAAAGGACACTCTGTAACTAGGTGTTGTCAGAGAGGCAGTTCTACTATAGCAAATCTCCAGTAAGAGGACACCTCTCCCTAAAGGACACTCTGTAACTAGGTGTTGTCAGAGAGGTAGTTCTACTGTAGCAACTCTCCAGTAAGAGGACATCTCTCCCTAAAGGACACTCTGTAACTAGGTGTTGTCAGAGAGGTAGTTCTACTGTAGCAACTCTCCAGTAAGAGGACACATCTCCCTAAAGGACACTCTGTAACTAGGTGTTGTCAGAGAGGTAGTTCTACTGTAGCAACTCTCCAGTAAGAGGACACCTCTCCCTAAAGAACAAACTGTAACTAGGTGTTGTCAGAGAGATAGTTCTACTGTAGCAACTCTCCAGTAAGAGGACACCTCTCCCTAAAGGACACTCTGTAACTAGGTGTTGTCAGAGAGGTAGTTCTACTGTAGCAACTCTCCAGTAAGAGGACACCTCTCCCTAAAGGACACTCTGTAACTAGGTGTTGTCAGAGAGGTAGTTCTACTGTAGCAACTCTCCAGTAAGAGGACACCTCTCCCTAAAGGAGACTTTGTAACTAGGTGTTGTCAGAGAGGTAGTTCTACTGTAGCAACTCTCCAGTAAGAGGACACCTCTCCCTAAAGGACACTCTGTAACTAGGTGTTGTCAGAGAGGTAGTTCTACTGTAGCAACTCTCCAGTAAGAGGACACCTCTCCCTAAAGGGCACTTTGTAACTAGGTGTTGTCAGAGAGGTAGTTCTACTGTAGCAACTCTCCAGTAAGAGGACACCTCTCCCTAAAGGACACTCTGTAACTAGGTGTTGTCAGAGAGGTAGTTCTACTGTAGCAACTCTCCAGTAAGAGGATATCTCTCCCTAATGGACACTCTGTAACTAGGTGTTGTCAGAGAGGTAGTTCTACTGTAGCAACTCTCCAGTAAGAGGACACCTCTCCCTAAAGGACACTTTGTAACTAGGTGTTGTCAAAGAGGTAGTTCTACTGTAGCAACTCTCCAGTAAGAGGACATCTCTCCCTAAAGGACACTCTGTAACTAGGTGTTGTCAGAGAGGTAGTTCTACTGTAGCAACTCTCCAGTAAGAGGATATCTCTCCCTAATGGACACTCTGTAACTAGGTGTTGTCAGAGAGGTAGTTCTACTGTAGCAACTCTCCAGTAAGAGGACACCTCTCCCTAAAGGGCACTTTGTAACTAGGTGTTGTCAGAGAGGTAGTTCTACTGTAGCAACTCTCCAGTAAGAGGACACCTCTCCCTAAAGGACACTCTGTAACTAGGTGTTGTCAGAGAGGTAGTTCTACTGTAGCAACTCTCCAGTAAGAGGACACCTCTCCCTAAAGGACACACTGTAACTAGGTGTTGTCAGAGAGGTAGTTCTACTGTAGCAACTCTCCAGTAAGAGGACACCTCTCCCTAAAGGACACTTTGTAACTAGGTGTTGTCAGAGAGGTAGTTCTACTGTAGCAACTCTCCAGTAAGAGGATATCTCTCCCTAATGGACACTCTGTAACTAGGTGTTGTCAGAGAGGTAGTTCTACTGTAGCAACTCTCCAGTAAGAGGACACCTCTCCCTAAAGGACACTTTGTAACTAGGTGTTGTCAGAGAGGTAGTTCTACTGTAGCAACTCTCCAGTAAGAGGACATCTCTCCCTAAAGGACACTCTGTAACTAGGTGTTGTCAGAGAGGTAGTTCTACTGTAGCAACTCTCCAGTAAGAGGACATCTCTCCCTAAAGGACACTCTGTAACTAGGTGTTGTTAGAGAGGTAGTTCTACTGTAGCAACTCTCCAGTAAGAGGACACCTCTCCCTAAAGACCCTTTGCTCTCAACTAGGTCAATTAAACAGAAATCGCTGATGCCATTTAAAACACGATATATAAACCATTCATTTCTATATATTTCACCAAACTGGGTCACGAGCACTCAAGCCAAAAGGTTTTTCCTTCATGGCCCTAATACGACAAATTAAAAATTCAAACACGTGAAGATTCTTCCCATCAAGGCCGTGAAGTAAAACATGTCGGCTTGAAAGCTCAGTTTGAGGGAAACAAAGAAAGGAATAAGTTCTCAACTAGGTGTCGTTCAGAGAGAGGTTGAACTGTGATGTGGTTTTTCAAAAATAAATTGTATATTTGTGTCTGTGTGCGTGAGGGGAGTACTTTGGTGGCAAAATTCCAATCACTGAGTGGCCAACTCTCATATTGTAACGTTTTCTATTTAGAAATCAGTGATAATTACAACACTTTTGGATTTGAATTTAATTTCAAAACAACAAATTTAACCTTAACACATGTAAGCACGGTCATAACTTATACAAAAGTACATAAACAATAACACATAAAATGTTGCCGCCACTACCTAACTATAAAGAAGAAAAAATCAAATAAAACTAAATATTTTGCATCAATAAATACAAAGCACGTTACATGTGGCACAAGGGAGTACAACACATGTCATTGATGGAACAAATGGCTGAGGTATTTATTGCCTGAACTGAGGCTAAGTATTCAGCTGGACACCACGGAAGGATCAGTTCCTGCCGGGTCTCAGGAAATCTGGCTCCTCCCCTAACGCGCGTCCAGCACGTGGCGGTAGATGCCAGTCTCGCACAGGTGCTGGATCCACCTATCCCAACCAACATCCAGGATGGTTCTGTGGTGAAGTGACGGCTTGGAGCTTCCGAGCCGTTTGACCTTGGTGGTAGTACACGTGGTATACAGGCCATGATAATCATGGTGGGTAGTTAGCGACTGGCTTTACTGTAAGTACACCACATGTCTACACATATACAAATAAGCTCGACTTTTCCACATACAAGTGAGACAGAACCCCGTTTGGTTACTTGCACTCATTAGTAGGATTGGGACCAAAGTGGGATTCGATCATGTCATTGTCGTTGAAAATCGACGTTTTCACCCCGCTCAATCTCCCGTTCTACCTTGATATTCTCATTCACAGTTTTCCCCCTTGTTGTGCAAGCTTGAGCGTCATGCTGAGGTATGGACGACAGCGTAGGATGACGTCACCTCCCCACACAGATTGTAGGTGCAACCAACAACGTATACGTCACCACTCCCTGAGGTAGCTGTTACAAAGTTACCGTGTGTGACCTTCTATCTCGGCCTGTTGGGTGTTTTCTCACACTACACGTGCGACCTTTCACCAGATAAATATGCGAGCTAGACAAAGTCTTCCCTCCCCCCAAATTTCACATTCCTCTAAACGAATTTTTATCGGTGTGTGGTCCGTGATCATCCCCGATATCTGCAGCTTGAACAGCGGATTTGTATCAACCGGATTCGGAAATAAGTACTGAAAAGTACTCCCTTAAAATAACATTTTAAAATACACTCATGGAGACAAAACTATTGTAGAGTTCTAACCCATTGTTGGCCTTACTGTTCCGGGAACTTCTCGGCCGTAGTTCAACGAGGGATACATATGGTCAGTTCTCACTGGGAACATGGCGTTATCCGTTGGCGTCTCACAACCCGGCGGTTTCACCTCCTAGACTGCGGAGAGAGATCTTTCTGTTAACCCTAAAGAGGTCTTGATGAAAACATCATGTTGGAAACTGCTGTAACAGAATATATACCCTGTTGCCTTAGCTGGAAACTGCTGTAACAGAATATACACCCTGCTGCCTTAGTTGGAAACTGCTGTAACAGAATATATACCCTGCTGCCTTAGTTGGAAACTGCTGTAACAGAATATATACCCTGCTGCCTTAGCTGGAAACTGCTGTAACAGAATATACACCCTGCTGCCTTAGTTGGAAACTGCTGTAACAGAATATATACCCTGCTGCCTTAGCTGGAAACTGCTGTAACAGAATATATACCCTGCTGCCTTAGTTGGAAACTGCTGTAACAGAATATATACCCTGCTGCCTTAGTTGGAAACTGCTGTAACAGAATATATACCCTGCTGCCTTAGTTGGAAACTGCTGTAACAGAATATATACCCTGCTGCCTTAGTTGGAAACTGCTGTAACAGAATATATACCCTGCTGCCTTAGTTGGAAACTGCTGTAACAGAATATATACCCTGCTGCCTTAGTTGGAAACTGCTGTAACAGAATATATACCCTGCTGCCTTAGTTGGAAACCATATTTGCTCAATTACCGTTTGGTTACATCCAATAAATAATCACACCATGTTTAGTAAGAACAACCGCTCATTATTTCTATCAACCCACAAGTGGCGACGAAGATGGGATCGAAATTTTCTAAATGTTTAACGTCAATGTTTAATGGCTATAATTACAAGCTACAGACTTATCTACTGCAATGTATAAAATTTGATGAAATTTTGCGGAAAATCATTGCTCGATGCATTATAACTTAGGTAAATACATGTTCTACAGTGTGTCCACATATGTCCACAGTGTTCTCTTTAAACCCCCATTATTGTATATTCCATGACCACAATACAGGGTATATGAGAATTTCAGTCCAATACAATAGTTGAGCGGTCTGGAGATTAAAATTACGAAACCCCGCTGGGAGGGTTCTCCACTGATGAGCCACGCCCTCCTCCTCCATTCATTGCAGTAAAAGCTCTATATATAAGTAGAACAACAACCCAGGCTCCTGGAGCGCTAGAAATAGATTTTAATTCGATGTTAAAGAAAAATTTGCGTTAAAATGTACATAGTTTCAGCTGTAGGAGGCGCTGAATGTGATATTGTAAACTAGATGTAGGCAAGTGACACAAGAATGGAACAAACACCGTCCGTGGGACAATTCAGTGGTTAGGCCGTTGAGAGTGCGGACAACTCCTGACCTTTGAGTTGACACTTTGTAAACTGAATTTTGTACATTCTGGTCACACGAACGTTGGACCGACATAACTTTGTCATCACTAACAAAAATAACACGTTTTTTTTTTTATGAAATATGTTTTTATTATTCAAGTTTTATATAGTTTTCTAAAAAATATAAAAGCTTTGTGTATGTGTATGGCGTGAATTTTTTTAAATATTTGCGGATATTGGAAGTTTGGTAGCTCGGCGGCCATCTCTCACGTCGTTTATACTCTTGTTTAGAGTCGGTTGACGAGTGATATAAACCCTTCGACCCGGGTCCCTCACTGGATGACACCACCACCGTACTCTTGTTTAATTCTGGTAAATCTCAACCTCGAATTGATCGCGTATTTATCTAACATATATCTACTTATATAATTGCCTTATTCTGTCTGTGTGAAGTTCACGGATAGATTTTGGTCATCAACGCGCGCATCATCATTATGATCATTATCATTATCTAATGATAATTATTATTATTATTAATCTACTTATATAATTGCCTTATTCTGTCTGTGTGAAGTTCACTGTGTGAAGTTCACGGATAGATTTTGGTCAGAATGGATAAAATAAAAAAAGTGTCAAGGGATGGGAATCGAACCCACGACCTTCCGCTTACCGGGCAGATGCCATGACCACTAGGCTACCCTGGACATATTTTTCCGTTCATAAATTAAATATTAAAACTATATATTCAAATTATTCTACTTATCTCACGAACAGCGCCCTCTATCAAGGTTATAAATACGTTTAAAATCGAAATCTTTTCAAAATTTTATTAATAATAGTTCGCTTACTAATTAGAATACTTGATCTAAATCGAAATACTTATAGACGCTCGCTCGATTTGAAGATTTATATCGTAACTAATCTGACTGTAAAGTTTGGAGCGGGACGTTTCACAAGAGTGACATCCACGGCGCCAATTTATAATTGTAACGAATAGTGTTTGAATAAAACATTTAATCGGGTAAACCCGGGCGTTGCCCGGGTCATTCGTCTAGTATCTTATATAAAAAAAAAATAGAGATTAAATTTTCTGTTGATTTTGGAATTGTTGAGATTATCTTGATTTTGGTTATCTTGAGAATTAAGCTATGGTGGTGCAGTCGTGGCAAGAATCTTGAAAGTATAATAATAATAATGGTTTTGATCAGAGATTGTTTTATTTGAGCTAAAGTAATATATAAGAACATAATTTGATTAAAGTACTGCCTGGATTAAGGCGTAAGAATAAAAAAAATGAAAAGCTTATTTACATAATGTACAAATGTTTTGAGCCGACCAACGGGGAAGAACAACAACGAGTTTTTATAGGGGAAGCACGACCTCTGGCGGCCGATTTAGCAGTATTTGTAACTAAGAAATATATAATTATAAATATAATAATATTTTAATATAACATATATCTACTTATATATTTGCCTTATTCTGTCTGTTTGTCTGTTTGAAGCTCACGGATGGGATTTTTCATAACCATCGGTGGTTCAGTGGTAGAATGCTCGCCTGCCACGCGGGCGGCCCGGGTTCGATTCCCGGCCGATGCATTTTTTTTTTTTACAATTTTTAAAACTCATTTATATATTATACAAGAATGACATCCACGGCGCCAATTTATAATTGTAACGAATAGTATTTGAATAAAAGCATTTAATCGGGTAAAACCCGGGCGTTGCCCGGGTCATTCGTATATAATAATTGTATAAACGAATGCAAGACAAAATAACCGCGAATGTTTCTTTTTTTTAAGGCAATTTCTTTTTAAGGCAATTATCGTTATTTATCGTTAATTTTTGTTTCGATTTTATTGAAAAAAAAAACGATATGGTGCCTTTAAAAAATGATCTTTATTACTATGCAGTTTTCTATTTAGTCAATATACCTAAGTTCATGTTGCAAATGTAATTATCTCTATCGATTTAGTAGGTGAAATGCAAAAAAAAAAAAATCGACATGATGAAATCTTTATGAAAATTCACATTTTTATTTTTATATTTTCAAGACACACACAGTTTGGGGCGGGACGTTTCACAAGAGAGACATCCATGGCGCCAATTTATAATTGTAACGAATAGTATTTGAATTAAAACGTTTTTAAAATATATACGCACTCGGGTAAAACCCGGGCGTTGCCCGGGCCATTCGTCTAGTCTTATAATATAAAAAAAGATAGATTTTCTGCTGTATTTTTGATCATGTTGAGGATTATTGCTATGGTGGTGTTATTTGCTGGTTCTTTTTAGTATTATATGGTATTGGTGATGCAGTCGTGGCAAAAATCTTGAAATAAAAATATTAATGGTTTTGATGATAGGTTGCTTTAATTGAGCTAAGAACTATAAAAACATAATTGGATAAAAGTATTGCCTGGCTTAAGGCGTAAGAATTAAAAAAATTAATAACTTATTTACATAATGTACAAAAGGTTTGAGCCGGCCAACGGGGAAGAGAAAATATCTTTATTTTACGGGGCTGCTAACCAAAATGAATGATTTTTGAGCCCCGATGGACGCATAAAGCGGAATATATACAAAGCATAGTTGGAGGGGCCTGGGGATGGGTGGCCAGGGGTCATCGTCAGGTGAGGCCAGGAGAGCCGGGATGTAGAGGAGGACCGGGGGGGGGGGGGGGGGGGGGGGGGGGGGGGGGGGGGGGGGAGCAGGGTGGTGATCCGCGGAGTTCAGGGGGTGGCAGAGACGGCTTCAATGGTGTTGAGCCCAGGGGTGACCGTGGAGAGCAGACAGACCGCAATGATTAAAGTATATGATTTTTAAGCACAAAAGGTGTAGCAGGCAGACAAGCCGCAATGCACAATGTCAAAGTATCAAGGTGCTGCACGCAACCAAGGCTGTTCAAAAAGGTTAGATTCCCCAGGCCAGGGAAAATAAAAGAAAGACAGCTGTTGTTTAAATAAGAATATTAGATAAAGCGAGAATGATTCAGCATCTGATGGGAAAATATAGATTATTTTATTTTATTTATTTATTATTATTATTTATTTTTTTTTTTTTTTGTAAAAATGAATATATTAAAGTTTTAGAAAAGATTACTGGTGAGGGTACCAGTGCTAAGACGACCAACCAGAAAAGTACACCATAGATTGCATAGCGCGTTCAAATGGGTCGCTGCGTAAGTCGATTTCTCGAGTAGCCCGCGCCGTCGAATCGCCAAACCATTTGCCCTCTGTCCTTGGGTTACAGAGACAGCGTCAGGGGCGATCACATACGCAGGGCAGGTCGCGAAACCGATCTTAAACAGCGGCACAGGCCAGAGTTACGTCTACGAGCAGCCGCCAATGACCGGTGTTAACCATGAGGTGAGGAGTCCGAGTCACTCAGGTGATCGGAATCCTCCGCGCGGACGCGTGGCTTAAGTCTATCAGAGGCCTTTAGGAACTCCAGGCAGGCTCGCCAAGTGCTCCTGTTGAAAATAAAGTCTTTGAGTGACCGCGGAGTGTACCCTAATTCTTTTGCACAGGTGGAAAGAAGGGGGAATCTAAGGGCATCAAGGCTGCTGCACTCAAGCACGATGTGAGACAGAGTTTCTTCCCTGTCGGCGTCGCAGTAAGGGCAGGAAGGATCGTCGATGACGCCTATCCTGTGGGCGAAACTGTCCGTCCACGTGTGTCCCGTTAGCAGGCCTACCACAATGTGCTCGCTAGGGACGATGTACGCATACCTTTTGTCTAAAAGACTCATTGGAGTAAGGCCAAAGCGGGTGTGGATAGAAGGAGCTAGAGAGAGGAATCTGCTTTCCCATGCTTCACGCGCCCGGCCGTAGATTGCCGATTTTACAAACGATAAAGGAGCGAGTTTGTAACAGCTTGGGTCAGCAGACTCAGCACCCCGCTTTGCGAGTGTGTCCGCAATGTCATTACCCACGTTCCCACTGTGGCCCTTGATCCATTGTATGGTGCATCTGTTCCCATTGCGATTCAATCGCGAAATCAGTAGCAGAGCTCTGTCGATAAGGTAATTACCAGTCTTAGAGTTCAGAACTGACTTCACGACTGAGAGGTTGTCCAGGAAGAATCCTAAGGTTAGATGATTTGGTAAAGTGGTTGCGTTTTCAAGAGCCTTAACCAATCCAAGGGCTTCCGCCTGAAAGACAGAACAATGAGGGGACAGAACATGAGATTCACGTATTTCAGGTGCACAATCGAGACAAGAGAACCTGTACACGCCGGCGCCAACTCCATCTCTGGTTTTGGAACCATCTGTATAGTATGCCACGTGGAAGAAAAGAGCAGGAATATTACTGGGAGCGGAGTAATAAGGGGGGTAGGGGAGAGGATGTGGAAAGGGAGGAGGCTCGAGTGGAATTTCAGCGTCAACCAATCCATACTTTTTAAGGTATAGCTCAGTTTTAGCCAAGATTTCCAGATCGAGAGGAAGGACTCTAGAGAGGGAGATTAGAGCAGCGTTGCTGGTTGATCTGAAAGCTCTACAAGCTCTCACTAGGAAAGGCCTTTGAGCACTCAGTAGAACATTCAAGGAGCGTTGAGAAAGATTAGGAAACCAAACCGCCGAGGCATAGGCAATGGCTGGAACAACCACTTGCAGATACAGAGTTCTCAAGGCGCGGTAACCAAAACCAAAGTTGAGATTAGCGGCTGCGGTCAAACGCGGCAACATGCCGCGGACCTTGGCGCAGACTTCAACTACGTGCTGGTAGAAAGATAGACGTTGATCAAATCTCACTCCCAGCACCTTAATTGAGTCGCACCATTGGATTGGCCGTCCGTGGATAACCAGATCCCGGCGCGGTTCAGGCAGTCTCCCGTGTGGTCTGAGGAGAACCATAGCCTGGCACTTCCCCACGCTGAGTTCCAGTTTATGCAAACTGCACCACCTAGCGATCATATCTATGGTGTGTTGGGCCGCGGGAAGTTGACTAGGTCGGTATCCCGAGACCACCACGACCAGATCATCCGCGTAGGCTTGCGGGAAAACATTATTCCTGTAGTCCAGCGTGAGGAGTCCGTCAAAGACAATATTCCAGGCCAACGGGGAAGAACAACAACGAGTTTTTATATGCAAAGCGAGACCTCTGGCGGTCGATTTAACAGAATATTTTTATCTATGAAATATATTTTTAAATAAATCAATATCTTAACATTTTAAATAATATCTTAATATAACATTTTAAATAATACTTTTATATAACATATATATACTGTGTTTCTCTCTAAATTGCCCTTGTCTTTTATAGTGTTTCAATGTCAGAGTACACTATGGTACCATCTGTACACCACAGGTCTACACAAGTAGAAAGCGCGCAGTTCGACTTTTGCACTTACAAGTGTGGTTACTCAGTTGGTTACTCACTTGTAGCGTTGGACTTTTGTAAGAATCGGGGAAGCTATTGAAGCAATTTTTCTTCAGAAAAAAAAAAGTGTCCAATGCGGGATCCCGGGGTCGTGGCTGTCGACAGTTTACACCACATTGTGACCAGGTTTCAGTGTTGTCAAGACGAACTAGAGAGACGAATGGCCGGCGCAAGTTGGTTCTCGTCTAATTCTGACCAATCATTGCTAAGGTGTGACGTCATATAGGTGTTGTACCACCAACCCAGCAGTGGTAGTATCACCTGACCGGAAGTCCACATGGACCTGACGCGATGTAAAATGGCCCCTTATACACAGACAGGAAGTTGTAATCCATTTAGCATTACCCAGGGTGCACCACGTGGAGGCAGATCACACTACATCCCGAAAGAGGAAGAGGTCGCCTTGACGCCCCCTACGCGGGGGGACTTAAACAGGTACAAAACAAAGGGCCGACACGACAACGCGGTGTCCAGCAAATAAAGCCGCAGTGTCCCAAAGCGGCAGAATTTGATGGACGACGTTGAAGGCGGCCCTAGGTTCTGAACCTGGAGTCAACCCACGTGGAGCGGACGCCAACGACCAGATCCCCTTCCGGGACAACTACTAGGGTCGGTAACAATTATTCCGCCTTCTACATGCTATCAGGTAAGCATTCTAAGGCTCGAACTACTAGGGTCGGGTTCGGCTTATATAGCCGGCACTGGACGGGGGCGGGATCAAACGGGTAGTTTGGGGAATAACTCTGTTTCTCGGGGTTTGGGCTGGATTTTATCTTCCTTAGTGCGGACATAGTTGTCTGCGATGGTCAGATTTATTAGCATAAGTAAGGGTGTGAGGTAGAAACATGCAAACATTTCGCGCTAGGCTCGCCATCTATTGTTGAAGTTTGTAGCAATTCTCGGCTGCCGGCGATAACTTCTAAACAATCGGTGAGACGTAGATACAAACTCTATTTGCATATGTTCAACGAACGGCAGCCAGTTTTAAACCGAATTAACATTTTATTTTAATTAATCTAAAAGACAAATTGTGTTTTATTTCTTAATTTTTTTTTAACTTGATGTGTAAAATAATGACGAATAAACTAAATGGACAACTTAAAATATTTTATTTGCCCTAGCAGACAATGGTTAAATAAAGGAAAAATTGAATAAATAAAAAGTGAGATAAGAATATGTGTGTTTTCCACTGAAATCTTTGCCTATTCTCTCAATACTGCCGCCATCTTGCAACCCATTTTTTTTTAAATCATAAAAAAGCAGGATTTTTTTCGACTTCTTTTTTAATTGCGTCATCTATATATATAAAATTGAATGTCTGTCTGTCTGTCTGTCTGTTTGTCTGTGGTCTGTGTGTACTCTATAGATTCAAAAACCGTACATCCAATCGCCGTGAAATTTTGGGATATTATTAGGCATATCCCCGGAAAGGTTTACGAAAAATAATATCTTGAATATCTTTAATATCCTTAGAGTTATTTGCAGATTTGTAGCTTTAACTCGCAAGCAACGCCACCATTGAGACGGAGATAGGCTTAAGTTTGCTGCTCCTGATGACCTTGGGTCTGCCCCACCCCGTGAGAGAATGGATTCGCCCGGCCGCCGGCCGACAGTCCAAGTACCCACCGACCAATCAGGGCAGAGTTGGTGACACAGCTATGCCAAGTAGACAAGAAAAAAAGCCTCGCGGGAGCTTGCCCAAGATGACCTCCGGGAACTTTGTCCATCTTCCATAAACGACCATGAATTTATTCAACCTTATCGAGTATTTTTCAAGGGACCGGGAAAAAATGTTCACTAGATAAAACGATGATTTTGTAATGTAGAAAATTAGGAAAGACAAAATTCAGAATGACACGGCACACAGGGACCGGGAAAAAATGATCACTTTATCAGTTTCAAATTATCAAAATATATCTATTTCTTTTTATAAGTTTATAGAGAATTGTTTTAACAAATGTTCGTTAGACAGACCTTTACTCGGGTACCGATTAATATTGATTTTATTCAACTTATCGAGTATTTTTCAAGGGACCGGGAAAAAATGTTCACTTTATCGAGAGATTCGTTAGACAAACCTTTACTCGGGTAAAACACGGGCGAAGCCGGGTACATCCGCTAGTTTTAAATAATAGAAAGCAATGCCCGTTCGTTGGAAAAGATGTAGAATTACTTTATGTGGACCAGACCACAGATGGATATAAATGGTGATTGTATAAAATTCACTTCAAAACATTCCGACGCTTTGTGTCCAGTGTCAGCAAACGTGACAGTGACAGAAGCTGTTCACACTCGGTTATCTCGTGTGTCTTCAATAAAGGTCACTGCACTATCTTTCAGAGTTATTGTCTGAATCCCGATATACATGCTGAGATACAACTTCCTTAAGTTTTGTCCATGAGTGTATATTGGTTATCTCGTGTGTCTTCAATAAAGGTCACTGTAATATCTTTCAGAGTTATTGTCTCAATCCCGATATACATGCTGAAACTTCCTTAAGTTTTGTCCATGAGTGTATATTGGTTATCTCGTGTGTCTTCAATAAAGGTCACTGTAATATCTTTCAGAGTTATTGTCTCAATCCCGATATACATGCTGAAAGGTACAACTTCCTTAAGTTTTGTCCATGAGTGTATATTGGTTATCTCGTGTGTCTTCAATAAAGGTCACTGTAATATCTTTCAGAGTTATTGTCTCAATCCCGATATGCATGCTGAAAGGTACAACTTCCTTAAGTTTTGTCCATGAGTGTATATTGGTTATCTCGTGTGTCTTCAATAAAGGTCACTGTAATATCTTTCAGAGTTATTGTCTCAATCCCAATATACATGCTGAAAGGTACAACTTCCTTAAGTTTTGTCCATGAGTGTATATTGGTTATCTCGTGTGTCTTCAATAAAGGTCACTGTAATATCTTTCAGAGTTATTGTCTCAATCCCGATATGCATGCTGAAAGGTACAACTTCCTTAAGTTTTGTTCATGAGTGTATATTGGTTATCTCGTGTGTCTTCAATAGAGGTCACTGTAATATCTTTCAGAGTTATTGTCTCAATCCCGATATGCATGCTGAAAGGTACAACTTCCTTAAGTTTTGTCCATGAGTGTATATTGGTTATCTCGTGTGTCTTCAATAAAGGTCACTGTAATATCTTTCAGAATTATTGTCTCAATCCCGATATGCATGCTGAAAGGTACAACTTCCTTAAGTTTTGTCCATGAGTGTATATTGGTTATCTCGTGTGTCTTCAATAAAGGTCACTGTAATATCTTTCAGAGTTATTGTCTCAATCCCGATATGCATGCTGAAAGGTACAACTTCCTTAAGTTTTGTCCATGAGTGTATATTGGTTATCTCGTGTGTCTTCAATAAAGGTCACTGTAATATCTTTCAGAGTTATTGTCTCAATCCCGATATGCATGCTGAAAGGTACAACTTCCTTAAGTTTTGTCCATGAGTGTACTGTAAAATTAGTCGCTAACCACCCACTATGACTATCATGTCATCGTGTACTTGGGATTTGTACCACTACCAAGATTGAGCATTGAAGCGACAGCTTTCAGTGCATTAGCAGTGTGGTGTCTTTTGGTTTCAAGCACGCTGCACATTAATTGTCTACAGGATCAAGGTTTAAAGATTTGGGCAAAGAAGGGAGCTGGCATCACACGGCCCTTGGGACCATGTCATTGTGGGAAACTGTGCATGACCCAGGAACATGGCGTGATCTGTCAGTTTTCTGCTAAACTTCCATCCTAGGGAGATTTTCCCTCTCCACTGAAGAATCAAAGCATGGCCCGATCTTCTTGCTAAATCACTTTGCTGAGGAGTTGTTATTCTTGCTGGATTGTCGCTGACATGTTCCCTGATGTGGGACTTGTACTGTGAGTCACAATCTGGATATTTTTGTGCTTTCACGTCCTGAAGTCTACAGCACCTTATTTACACATTATCTGGCAATACTAGGAATCTCTCTATTTCCATATCAGTTTGTTTTATGCAAACAATGTTGCGCATAATAATGTCTGCTTAAAATTACCAGCGAAGGACATAAAAGCAGCAATGATGATATTGGCGCAACAACATGGGTCTCAAATACTAAAAGTTACAATTGTCAGTTATTATTAACTAGACGAATGGGGCAACGCCCGGGGTTTACCCGAGTGCGAATATATTTTAAAAACGTTGACTTGGGTGGTCGCTATTAACAGGGTGGTCTGTATAGACAGGTGGATGTATCACACAGCTGATAACAGGGTTGTCTAGAGTGGTCGCTATAGACAGGGTGGTCTGTATAGACAGGTGGATGTATCACACTGCTGATAACAGGGTTGCCTAAGGTGACCGCTATAGACAGGGTGGTCTGTATAGACAGGCAGCTGATAACAGGGTTGTCTAGAGTGGTCGCTATAGTCAGGGTGGTCTGTATAGACAGGTTTATGAGAGAGGCAAACTTACAGGTTGTTGACGCCGCAATCCCCAGAGAGAGTGTTTTTGTTGCATCATGCTGTGACTCACACGATGACCCAAGGTCAACAGGGGTGGAGCAGCACACTTAAGCCTATCTCCGTCGTCGCAATGGTGGCGCTGCCTGCGAGCTATATCTACAATTCTGCAAATAACTCTAAGGATATTCAAGATATTCAAGAAATTACTTTTCGAAAACCTTTCCGGGGATATACCTAATAATATCCCAGAATTTCATGGCGATTGGATGTATGGTTTTTGAATAACAGGGTTGTCTAGAGGGGGGCAGGGAGGACACGTGTTCCCTGGCAGCCAATGAGCGCGCATTCTATCCGTGAGCTTCAGACAAACAGACAAACAAACAGACAGAATAAGGCAATTATATAAGTAGATTGCAAAATTTCAAGGCAAAATAATTTTCTAAAAGTTTATTAATGGGAGTTGCATAAGCAATAATCTGACAACATTTTACTCTTTAATACCAAGCTTTTTCATTTCAAAATGCCAACTTTTCCTACTTTAACAGAAACATTTTAGCACCATTTTCAATTGAGCAAATTTCTTGCATCGATAATATTTGGAATATTTTTACTTTTATCGAAATTATTTATTTTTATTTGGAATTGTTCTATTTAAAAATGTTATATCCGTTTTAGTTGAGCAATAGAAAAAAAGCATTTGAGATTTTTCTCAAGTTAATCAACTTCCCAGTTTAAACTTCGGCTGCTTTGATAACTATTGTGTTAGATAGATTTTTTTAAGTTGAATGAAAATATCGCACAAGTTAGCATTTTGGTTTAGATATTTCTCCATCACATTTTTTGCAGCTACAGTTTTAGCTAATATAAAATCACCCTTATTTGAATATAGATTTTGCATTTTAATACAACATTTTACACTTTAATGGCATTTTACATTTTATATAACTACATTTCACACTTTATTAACAACATTTTCATTTTTAAAATGTATTTTTCAAATGTTAACTATAAATATTTGTAGTTTTATCGAAATACTTTTATTTTATTAGAAAACTAGCGGATGTGCCCGGCTTCGCCCGGGTTTTACCCGAGTGAATGTTTGTCTAACGAACATTTGTTAAAACAATTCTCTATAAACTTATAAAACGTACTCGGCTTCGCCCGGACCCCTAGTAAAGGTTTGTCTAGCGAACATTTGTTTTAAACAATTCTCTAAAAACTTATTTAAAAAAAAAAGATATATTTTGATAATTTGAAACTCGTAAATTTGAATCTCTCGATAAAGTGAACATTTTTTCCCGGTCCCTGTGTGCCGTGTCATCCTGAATTTTGTCTTTCCTAATTTTCTACATTAGAAAATCATAGTTTTATCTAGTGAACATTTTTTCCCGTTTCACATTGCCGTGTCATCCTGAGATAATCTTACTTTTGATAAATAATATTTAAGATAACAAACTTAGTGATAAGAAAATTTGTTAACATCGTCACAATGGGGGCGCTGCTTGCGAGTTAAATCTACAAATCTGCAAATAACTCTAAGGATATTCAAGATATTCAGGAAATTATTTTTCAAAAACCTTCCCGGTGATATACCTAATAATATCCCAAAATTTCACGGCGATTGGATGTATGGTTTTTGAATCTATAGAGTACAGACAAACAGACAGACAGACATTCAATTTTATATATTGTTGCGTTGTTGGTTAACAAAGAATAACTTCCGTGGGTACAAAGGATCTTTAGGACTTTATTTAAGCCTAATTGATAAAATAATTACAGAAGAGTGCAAAAATAAAACAACAATAAACAAAACAGTAGTTACACACTCACCAACTGCAGCGCAGTGAGGGAAAGCAGGAGCAGTACAGGAGACAGAAGTTCGTAGAACCTTCTAGAATCTTCCAGGAAGTACACCGGCGTCGGCGGTAGGCAGCAGTCCGACCTCTTGAGACAGCAGCTTGCTTGTAGTACACCACGTAGCTTCGTTCTTCGACTTCCACTTCTTATCTTTCTTCTTCCCCTTGCATGAGTTTCTCCTCCCTATATATCCCGGAGTAGATC
The DNA here is from genome assembly GCA_030710605.1 of Cordylochernes scorpioides. Lineage (NCBI taxonomy): Eukaryota > Metazoa > Arthropoda > Arachnida > Pseudoscorpiones > Chernetidae > Cordylochernes > Cordylochernes scorpioides. The sequence continues at coordinate 130,594,864 of CP092863.1, forward strand.
TTTCCAGAACGGTCACGCTTGGTCAGTCAGCCAATCAGAGAGCCGCCAGCACAAAGCGGTTGCGCAATCGCTACTGATTGGCCAATCGGTTGTTCTCCGATTTCTCTACATGATTCTTAAACGCTCTGGAACATTCTCTCTCCATCTGGAATGTGCTTTTATTTCTACGTAACACTGCCCCCTCCTTAGGACTGATCGTCCCGAACAGTCCATTGTACTGGAACAGTACCGCTGAAGGGTGCCAACCGGTTGTAGTGCACCACTTTGGGTTTAGACGTCGGGGTCTTCTGAATCCGAAAGATGACATCATTGAGGCACTTGATGATCTTGAAGGGTCCTTTCCACTGGTACTGAAGTTTAGGAGAAAGTCCTTTCTTCCGTTGTGGATTATGGAGCCAAACCATTTCACCCTCTTTGAAAGTCTTGTTGGAAGTCTTGACGTTGTACCTGTCTTTCATTTTCTCACTGGGAAAGTGAAGATTTTCTCTTGCCCACTGGTGAACGGCCGGCATCCTTTCAAATGGGGCACCTACATTGTAGATCTTCACCCTTTCTTTGGATCTTGGTGTCGGTCCTTTTCTCACTGAACATCGTGTACAGTTTCTGCACCATTTTTCAACATCAGTTCGACTTCCTGGCCAACAAAATCTTTCTCTAACTTTGGCCAATGTTTTGCTGATGCCGAAGTGATCTCCCGTGGGACTGCTATGCATCTCCTGGAGAGCCAAAGGTACATGAGATCTGGGTAACACCAACTTCCAGGATTCATGCTTTCCATCCTCGCTCTCCCATTTCCTGTATAAGACTCCATCTCGTAGGGTCAAAGAATTCCAGAGGCGCCAGAGACTTTTGGTTTCAGGACTGTACTGGGCCACATCTTCCCAGGATGGTCTTTCACCTGATTCCTTCCAATTTATCATTGGCAACAAATCTCGGTCTTCACGTTGAGCCTTTCTTATAGCTTGGTCAGTCCAATTTTTCTCTTCTACTTCGTCGCTTTCTTGCACTGTAACTTGTCTTACGCAAAATCTCTCTTCAGCACGAGCACAATGTCCACTTTGTGGAACACACGGCCTTCTTGATAAGGCATCAGCATTATCGTTCCGTCTCCCATGGTTCTTTCTAGGGGCTGTGGTGGTTTCAGAATTTTCCGGACAGTTTCTTCTCATGTGGCCATATTGTCCACAACTCCAGCAGTCAGTGTCACTGCGTGGTTTTACTTTTCTGGGGCAAGTTAGAGAAATGTGATCATGGGCTCCACAAGTCCAGCAGCGACCCCTTTTTCTTTCAGACTTATCCTTAGAGTTATCTTGACAGTTTTTCCTTATGTGGCCATGTTTTCCACATTTCCAGCAACCTGGATCACTGCGCTGTTTTACTTTTCGGGGGCAAGTTCGAGACAGGTGGTCATTAGCTCCACAGGTCCAGCAGCGACCCTTTTCTCTTTCTGGATTATCCAATTTAACTTGTCTAGCCAAGCGATAACTTCCTCTTGAGGCTTGTTGGGCAGCTTCATGCTTCATGGCTTGGACAAGGGTTTCTTGTAGAGTAGTCGCACTTGAAAGTCTGGCAAACTTTTGGGTCTCAGGGTCTCCGATGGCATCAATAAATTGTTGTTGGGCCATAAAGTCTTGTGTTTCAGACGGGCACGTTGGAAAGGCTAATCTTGCCAGGCGTCGGATGTCGTTGGCCAAATCCTGCAAACTTTCTTTCTTTTCTTGTAGTCTATTCTTGAACTTCACCACATGAAGCTGTTGGTAGTGTTCTTCTCCATATCGGGACTCCAACGCATCAATCAGGGAGTTTAAGTCGAGGCGAAGTTGTTCCGGAATCATCTGGAGTACATCCACTGCAGGTCCACGAAGTGCAGCAGCCAAAAAGCTTGCCTTATCTCTAACGTTCCATCCGTTAGCTTGGGCAACCACATCGAACTGGGTTTTGAAGGAGGTCCATGATGATTGTCCATCAAAGGTAGGAACTTTGACAAGAAGCCTACCCGAATTATTATTCTCTTGCTGGAACACCGGAGATCTTGGATGGCCCGTTTCGACAGCAGCAAGTCTCTCTTTTAAAGAAGCCATTTCTTCTTTCACAGAGGAAATTTCATCTTTCATTTCTCCTTTCATTTCTTCTTTTACAGAGGAGATTTCTTCTTTCATTTCTTCTTTTACAGAAGAGATTTGATCTTCCAAGCATTTGAATTTAAGCCCCAAGCTTTCTTTTAGCTCTTGATTTTGAGCTTTAAAAACCTCGCGAGTTTCTTGATTTTGAGCTTGAAGATCCTGGTTTTGAGCTTGGATCGCTTTCAATATTTCTTCCATTTTTCTGGTAAGTACCATAAATTATTCAGGCTTCACCTAAAGATCCCACTTCTGACACCAAATTGTTGCGTTGTTGGTTAACAAAGAATAACTTCCGTGGGTACAAAGGATCTTTAGGACTTTATTTAAGCCTAATTGATAAAATAATTACAGAAGAGTGCAAAAATAAAACAACAATAAACAAAACAGTAGTTACACACTCACCAACTGCAGCGCAGTGAGGGAAAGCAGGAGCAGTACAGGAGACAGAAGTTCGTAGAACCTTCTAGAATCTTCCAGGAAGTACACCGGCGTCGGCGGTAGGCAGCAGTCCGACCTCTTGAGACAGCAGCTTGCTTGTAGTACACCACGTAGCTTCGTTCTTCGACTTCCACTTCTTATCTTTCTTCTTCCCCTTGCATGAGTTTCTCCTCCCTATATATCCCGGAGTAGATCTTTCCAGAACGGTCACGCTTGGTCAGTCAGCCAATCAGAGAGCCGCCAGCACAAAGCGGTTGCGCAATCGCTACTGATTGGCCAATCGGTTGTTCTCCGATTTCTCTACATGATTCTTAAACGCTCTGGAACATTCTCTCTCCATCTGGAATGTGCTTTTATTTCTACGTAACAATATATATATGGTCTATTTCAAACATTTTTAAATCAAACATTAGAAATAAAGCATTTGAGAGATTTTTTAAAATAAAGTTATTCACTGTTTACTATTGCTTTAACATTTTCCTATATTCGCACTACAATATTTTTATCAGCTTAACCATATTTTCATAACTTTGTTTTTAAATAGGTCTTTATAGGCTCAAGGCAAGCACCATGTAAGTTAGTGCGTCGATATTCATTCAGAGGAATAGGAATTAACATTACCACATTGAAAACTAATAAATATGTTCAATTTCGAATGAAATAACTATAAGTTTAGTCTGCACGTCACAAATGCGATGGAGAAATATCCAAACTGAAATGCTTAATTGTGCCATGTTTTCATTCAACATAAAAAAAAGCTATTTAGAACAATAGTTATAAAAAAGATGAAATTAAAGCTAGGGAGCAGCTTGTAGTAGAAATATAGGGAAAAAATTAACGCCATATTAAACAGTGGTTAACTTTATTTGATTAAATCTCAAATGCTTTATTTCTAATACTTGATTGAAACGGATATAAAAATGTTTAAAATAGACCAATTTCAATTGAAACAAAAGAATTTCGGTGAAAACTAAAAATAGCTATTGTAAAAGTGTTCAAATATTTTTAAAATATCGTTCAACTTGAAAATGTTATTATTAAAGTGCAAAATGTCATGAAATTGCAAAACCTATATATATTGATTAGTTTATGAATGATGATATTAGTTCATATTCCTAAATAAATTAATATCGAAGCACTCAAGGGCCATGCTAACTTACGTGATACTTACTTTGACTTTTTAAAAAAACCTATAGAAATGCTACTACTGTATCACATACAATATTTGTATTCAGTTTTAACTCAAATTTTGTTTTATCATTTATTCATCCAATCACTTTTCAAAATTGTATTTTAGAAAATAATATTAATAGATTTATACAGCATTATTATAATAATTATTATTTTATTTTTTATAAATTTTAATAATCGTATTTATGTAGGATTTTAATCTGTGATTTATAAAAATGGAAACTCATCATAATATAGTTTGTTGTAAATACCGTCTGTAAACAATAATTTCTAATATGTTTTAATTTAACCTTTTTTGATCGCGTTTTCTTCGCAAAATAAACAGAAATGGCGACTTCTTCATTAGTTAGCAAGAAAAAGAAACATTTTATCGACGTCCCGGCGCCATTGGGTTACGTTGCTGGTGTTGGAAGAGGGTAACATGACATCTTCTGCTTTCTTTAAAATATCAAATTCTTGTTTTATATCGATATTGTGAGACGCGGACAGTAAATTAAATAAATAGGTTAACACTTAAATACATTTATAGTAACTCCAAATATATTTTTAAAGTTACCTTTTATACACACAAAGATGCAAAATATGCAAAAAATTTTAAATTCACTATTCACATTAAATATTTTAAATACAATTTGAAATTGAAATATTAAGTTGAATAAAATAAATAAGATGGTTTAATTCAGTTCACTATACTTTTGGCCATTTAAAACACAATGAATAGGAATAATGTGCTTTAATAAGCAATGCAAATGTTAGAAAAGTTGATAAATGCAACTGAACTATTATTTTGTAGGAAAAATACATTTGTACAAGTTGAATAAAATCAATAAGATGGTTTAATTCAGTTCACTATACTTTTGGCCATTTAAAACACAATGAATAGGAATAATGTGCTTTAATAAGCAATGCAAATGTTAGAAAAGTTGATAAATGCAACTGAACTATTATTTTGTAGGAAAAATACATTTAAAGTTTTACATACAAGAAATATAAGGAAAAAAAAAACAAATAAATAAATTGTGTTTGTGATCTTTTGGTAACGGCATTATCATCTCCGATACTAAACTTTTGTCTGAAGATAATAAGAATACTGTTACAAAATGTCATATACAATTGATTGGGTTATTAAAAGGTACAATTTGAATAATAGATTAGAACTACAAGGTAACAAGACCAAATCAAAATAAATGAATAGGGCAACATTTTGGTAACAGCATTGTTAGCAAAACGTCACATACTATTAATTTATTTGGATTTGGTCTTATTCCCTTGTAGTGGATTGGGTTATGTTTCCTCTAATCCAAATTGTGCCATTTTAAAGGCCAAGAGAAAGCTCAGGCAAAATGATGTCTTGCAGCCATTTTGAGACAAATTGTCACACAGGAAGTTCTCACAAAGTGTACAGGTATAAATTGGATCATGAAAGTTCCTATTTGAAACATCACCGATATTTGACAAAAATATACACAGCAACACCAGATTCTTTTGGTAAACATTTCTCCACATAAAATGTAAATGTTCGAGCACTGGGATCTTCATCAGATGGTACTACAATGGCTGCTATATATACAGCAATATTGGTAAAGCTGTAGATATAGAGATGCCATTGTAGATAGGGTAACATCTTATGAAGAGCCCGGTGTTCCAAAACTAGCAGTTTTATGTTGAGAAATGTTTAATCAAATACAGCTATAAATGTTTACAAGGAAATATTTACCACCAATCTCTTGCTGCTGTGGAACAAACTGCTATACTGAAGTATCCTGCCAACAGTTGAGCTGTGTTTGACAGAGCCACTGGCTTCACCACCCGGTCGGACATTGGTCCAGCGAGAGATGCCAGCGATGTGCCGTAAGTACCATGGTCTGGGATGGAACAGACTGACTCACTGACGGAGGTTTGGGCCGCAGAGACGACCGCCATGCGCCGCCCAACAAGCGCAAGAAGAAAGAGGAAGAAGAAGAGGAGGACGATGAAGACCTGAACGACTCCAACTACGACGAGGTGAGAACTGTGTGATGTTCTCCCTGAGCTCATTTCTTGGGAGACTTCGGGTCAAATATGAAACTGGACTGTAGGGAGATGCTCCAGCAATTTTTGTCCAGTATGTGCCAAATAATCAGCGCAGACCTTCGAAGGCTGGTGGAAAAGCCACGTGTCAGTCCTCGAGTTTGAACATAACTTTTTGATAGCTTAAGCAACTTTAGGAAGGCATTCCTCAGTGTACCACTTGGCAGTGTCTGTCTTTTGATTTCCCAGTACTGCGCGACTCACAACTTCTCTGGAAGTAAAGAAGTGGATAACATTTTCTTCTAAATGGATCTGGGGATTTTGTACAAACACAGGTATGCTTTCACCTTCAAAGATCCTTACTGGGCTTCAGTAGGCACATCAAAATAACAAAGCCAAGTTCCATTACCTGTTATGATGCTATTGACATAACAATATGATCCATTATCAAACTTTTTAAGCATCTCTCAGCACCATGAAACACATCTAGTCATCTGCTCATCAGTTAAGGAATGGGGAACCCATAGAAAATAAACTTTACTCACTTCTAGATGGTCGTACAGATTGGGATAAATTGCTGGTGCAGGAATGTCTCTCCTCTATCTGGTGATAAGTTATAAGTCGATCAGTCTCCAATATTGTCTTGACAGCAGCGATGTTTTCCTCATTCACTGATGAACCTGGACGTCCTGACCTTGGCATGTCTCTTATGCCACATTTTCCTCGCTGACACTCAGGATACCACCTGAATATGGGAGTACGATGTGTGGACAATCATTTCCTAGTACAGCAGTCAATTCTTGAAAGCATTCTTCAATGCCCAATGCCGCATTCAAAGTATTGTCGCAAAATGGCTTGGTATTCAATTTTGCGCCAGGTAGATATTCTCTAATATTTTATCACTCTATATAAAGTTGAAAGAATACTAACATCTAGCAAATGGAATTTTGACAGCCATCCATCAACTTACCCATTTATTATGGTTCGAAACTAAACAGTAAAACATGCTCTAACTCTATATAAATGTTTAGATGTTGGATGCTGTTTTATGCTAAGGTCCTTCGTTCATAATGGCAGCGTGCCTTATATGGTTGACAATCTATCAATGTCCAAGGATGTGACAAGGGATGTCCAATGCTGTGTGGGGCAGTTTGCCGGGTACGGAGGAAGCCTGTTCAGCAAGGATCCCTACGACAAGGATGATGAGGAGGCCGACCAGATCTACGACGCCATTGACAAGAGGATGGACGAGCGCAGGAAGGAATACAGGTGAGTTCAGTCAGTAAACACTAGGAATCTACTCATAGAGACAATACTTAAGGAAGTTTCAGCATGTATATATCTGGACAATAACTGAAAGATATTACAGTGACCTTTATTGAAGACACACGAGATAACCAATATACACTCATGGACAAAACTTAAGGAAGTTTCAGCATGTATATCTGGACAATAACTCTGAAATGTATTACTGTGACCTTTATTGAAGACACACAAGATAACCAAGTGTGAACAGCCTCTGTCTCCTTCAAAATATAAAATAGACAACTGGCAATATCACAGCCTTTCACTTCCTCAAGTTTTGTCCATGAATGTATACCCTGAATTTGTGTTACTGAGTACAGTAAATGGGTGCTTTAAGAAGAACTATAAACATATAAACTTTCCATTATACCATTTCCAATACTTTCCACTTAAGTTTTGTCCGTGAGTGTACATTATAAATTTATATCATAAGATAACAAACTCTAGGTTAGAATAGCCAGGTGACCAGTTCCAACAAAGTACTTGATACACCCCAGTAACCATGCAGTACCCCAGTAACCATGCAGTACCCCAGTAACCATGCAGTATGTGTGCAGGGAGACCAAGCTGAAGATGGAGCTGGAGAAGTACCGCCAGGAACGGCCCAAGATCCAGCAGCAGTTCTCTGACCTCAAGGTGAGACCTTCTATTGCTCAATGGTGGGATACCCTCCTTTAATTCAACAGGCAGCATAAAGTCAGCTAAGATGATTAGGTGCAATTTGGATCATTTTATTATCCCTTGTGTCATTTCACAATGTCATGGAGACACATATATCCTGTCTATAGCACCCCTCTTGGGACTCACCAAAATAGGGTGCTATAGACAGGTCACTTTTAATGTAAATCACATCGTACTACGTATTTAAAATTGGGTGCTATAGAGAGGGAGGCGCTATTTAGAGAGGGCGCTATAGACAGGTTTAACTGTATCTTGTGTAGTTGTGGTACAAGTCCTTTGTATGAGAATCTGGGGTTGTCTTCTCCTTTTTTACAGATGGTACATGTTGGGAAGATCCTGACTCCACCTTCAAGTTAGATCTGCCTTGTGTGTCCCATTGAAACCCAAAGTAATAAGAGCAAATATAAATAAATAAATGGGTGTGTGACATTTTGGTAACAGCAGTGTTACCATCATCAGACAAAAGACTGAGTTTTTTCTACTTCTATATATAATTTTAAGAATAGTGTATTATAGGGTTTTTAGAAATATATCAATTTTCTTCTTATCTGCTATCTGACTTGATGACAGTGCCAACTATTTATGAGCATGCTGCAATATTTTTGTCTCATTTAGTTCTTTTGTCTGATGATGGCAACAATGCTGTTACCGAAACGTCACACACTATTTATATATTATTTTAATTTGGTCTTGTTAGTCAGTTAAGATGATTCATCACAACATTCCTGTGGACAACTTCCTAGGAGACATCCAAATCATTAAAATCATATTTTTATAAAATACTCTTGTAATATATAGTGTTGTTGTTGTTGTTGTTTCTTATCCCCTTGTGTAAAGATTACACGAATTCCATGAGTTCATGCTCCTCGAGCTGTTTTATGATGAGCAGCGGCCTCTCCCAAAGGTCCTGTTTAGTGCATCTAATGCAAGCCAAAATGTGTTCTGGAGCTGCAGGTACCAAACTACATTTTGGGCAAGTGGGATAAATTTTGTTATTATTTTCTATCTTCAATGGCTTGAGATGGCCTGTTCTAAATCTTGTTAGTGTTGTTTGATGCTGTCTATTTCTGATGTTCAGAGCTCCTCCTGGGTTCACTCCACTGTACCAACTGTGCTTAGGTGGGATCCTCCAGTTCTTGTTTATTTTTGTTTTGGCTATTGTTTCTATTTCTTTAAAAGTAAGTTTATTTTTCTGTGGCAAGGGTTCTTTTGTGCCTTTTTTCGCTAGCACATCAGCAGCTTCATTGCCTTCAATGCCAACGTGTGAGGGTATCCATTGAAGGTGAATTTTTGAGGTTTTTGAGAGTTTTTGGAGATAACCAATTATGTTCCTGCTTACTTTGTCTCTAAGTTCCCCTGTGTGACTCAAGTGTTGTATGGCACTTCTACTATCAGTAAGAATCCAGATATCTTGATAATTAGTATTTCTGATGGATTTTAAGGCTTCATAGATGGCTATAAGTTCTGATCTGAAGACTGAGCAAAAATCTGGGTTTCTTCTGTTCATTTTCTCAATGCCATTTGTGGTTTTGATGAGACAGCCACTGCCAGTGTGTCCTAGCTCGTCTCTGCTACCATCGGTATAGATAGTTATTGCATTTTTAGGAATGTTATTAATTATTTCTAATGATAATTGTTTTAAGTATTCTGGATTTTGGTATTGTTTGTTGGTGGGTTCATTTAAAGTGGCATTAAAAATAACATTTTGTAGTGGTTTGCATGGAGAAATTTTTTCTGCTAAATAATTTTTTTCCACTTTATATTTTAAAAATTCATTTCTTTTGGCCAGGTGTAGAGGGCCTTCTTTTTTGAGTCTTAAATTGGATTCCCAATTAAGTATGTACTTGGAAGTTCTGTGTTTGTTTCCATAACTCTTGATTTTGTTTATATATTTTGGCAGATTGTAGCTTCTTCTATCCTTTAAGGGCATAATGTCTGCCTCATAAAGTACAATTTCATTAGGGCAGGTATTTCGAAGACCTGTAATAATTCTAGCTGCACTTAGTTGTATCCTTTCCAGTGATTTTAGATTTGTTTCAGATGCTGTACCATAGATTTGATATCCATATTCCAGGATAGGTCTAATTAGAGATGTGTAAGATAATTTTAGTGTGGTTGCATCGGCTCCCCACTCTCTTCCTGAAATATATTTTAGGATTTTTAGTCGGTCTCTTCCTTTTCTAATAACTTCTTCAATATGTTTACTGGAGTTAATTTCTGGATCCAGGGTGTAGCCAAGATATTTAGGATGTTTATTATATTGCAATTGTTGTTCTTTCAGAATAATTTTTGGTCTTATTTTGTATAGTTTCTTATCGGTAGTAAAAAGACAGGTTTCAGATTTTTGGGGGTTAAATTCTAATTTATGTTTATTAGCAAATTTTTCTAGGTGGAAAAGAGTCTTGTTCAAATCTCTTTCAGCTTTTTTCCAGTTAGTATTGCTGCTCCATAGAATAATGTCATCAGCGAAAAGTCCAATATTGGTTTTATGTGAAATTTTTTCTTCTATGCCTGCAATAAATAGGGTGAAGAGAGTTGGGCTAAGGACTGATCCTTGTGGTAATCCTTGGTACAATTTGAAGGTTTTAGAAAGAGTGCCATTATATTTGACCCTGATGTATCTATTTTTAAGGAAATCATTTATCCACGTGATAGCTTTTCCATCAATTTTGAAATGTTTGTATAATTTTGTAATTAACTTGTTTTTCCATACCTTATCAAAAGCTTGTGTAAGGTCTAAAAAAGCAGCTATTGTGTGGTTAGTTGGTTTTCTGTTTTGTGCATCTTTTACCTTTTGTGTGAAAAATAAGAGTTGGTCTATTGTCCCATGTCCTTTCCTAAATCCATATTGTTCTTCTGGTAAGAGATTTCTTGTGTCAAGGTGGTAGGTAAGTCGTCTGAGTATAATTTTTTCCATTAATTTGCAGCAAATACTTGTGAGGGAGATAGGTCGGTAGTTTTTTGGGTCATCAGCAGATTTGTCAAGTTTTTTAATAGGAATTATTGTTGCAGTTTTCCAGTCTTGAGGCAATTTTCCAGTTTTCCAGGAGTTATTGAAAATATCAAGAAGTTTTTCTTTGCCATTTTTGCCCAAGTTTGATATCATTTGGCCATGGATTCCATCTGGCCCAGGAGTCTTGTTCAGGTCAGTGTTTTCTAATGCATAATCTAGCTCTTTCATATTGATTTTTTCATGGAAAATATTATAAGTGCTAGTGACGTTTTTACAGTCATGGATAATCTTGCGGGCCTTTTTTTCAACTTTCTTATCTTTTATTTCAAATTTGATTTTACTACTTATTTGATATGAATTACCTAAAAGATTAGCAGCATTTTTGTCATTAGTTGCTGGGGTACCATCTATATTCTTAATCATATTTGTGTTTTCAGTTTGTGGCTGGGCTCTGTCAATTTGTTTTGCCAAATGCCAAAGTTTTGTATTTGGGTTTCTTGGGTTCAGGTTTTCACAAGTTTGTTTCCATTTTTCCCTTTTCATATTTACGTATAATCTTTTTATTTTTGCATTCACAATGTTCAGTTCAGTTCTACAATTTGTTTGGTTTTGGGTGTACTTTTTTTGTAGTTCATTTCTTTTAGTTATAAGTGTTTGAATATCTTTTGCCTGGTGTGTATAATTTGGAATCCATTTCTTAATATTACCTCTTGGTATTGAAACTTTGGCTGCTTTAATAATGGTGTTTTTGAAAGATATCCAATTTTGTTCCAGATCTTTTATTCTAGTGGGTGCTTTTCTAAAGTCTTCATTGGTGTTTTGCTGGTAAAGATTCCAATTAGCCTTTTTGAAGTTCCAGAATTTTTCTTTAATTGAGCTGGTTTTGGTCTTGGTGCTAATTTCTATCAAAATAGGTAAATGATCACTTCCAATACTTTTTAATATTTGCCATTTGCATTTGTGGAAAATGTCAGGACTGGAGAAACTTATATCAAGGGCTTGTGCTGTATTATAACTGTAGGAATGGTGGGTAGGATTCCCATCATTTAAGCACATGAAGGCATTGTCGTCAAATAAGTTTGAAAGTATTTTGCCTCTTGGGTTTGGCGTGGAACATCCCCATAGTTGATGTTTGGCATTAAGGTCACCTACAATAATAGTGTTGTCTGTAAGAAATTGAGCCATTGTTCCATCGTCAATAAGTTTATTGTTTGGTGGGTGATACATATTGAATATGTTGATGGTTTTGTTTTGATTGAGGTAGACTTTGATACCTTGGGCTTCGAGGTCTGATGTGTTTGGAATATTAATAGCTATGTCTTCATAGTACAAATTCTTGATTAAAAATGCAAGGCCACCCCCTTCTTTATTTCTGTCTTTTCTGAGGATATTGTAGTTTTTATATTTGAGATTGTACTTTTCATTTAATTTGGTTTCCTGTAGGGCTATAATTTGTATCTTTTGTTTTTCAGCTATTTCCATTATTTCTTCTAATTTTATTTTTGTTGCTGTTGAGCACAATCCATTTATGTTGCACTGCAGAATGCTCAATTGCTTGGAAGTTGCAAAGTGTGAAGTTTGTGGAGACTGTATTATACTTATCGGACAGAACCCTCTACCTAAGTCCTGAACGCGCCCCTGTTTATTCTGCGCGACGGGCGATGCAGCATGCAAATCAACATCTGATCTCATGGAATGGGGTATAGGGGTGCAGCTTTCGTTGATCATGGCATCATGATTCAGGCACACTTTGGTGAAAGTCTGACTTTGCCTGTAGTTTGAGGCCGTTCCTAACATGGAAGCAGACGCCTTTGCTGCCGACTCTAACATGAGTACAGACACAGCTCCTCCGTATCCCTGGAGTGGGACCCTTGCTGAGGTCCATCAACCGGGTCAGTTGAAGTCAGGATTTTTAAAGAGGTCTACTCCTCTTTTAACAATGCTGCTGTTTGGTCCGCGACTGCTTATTTGTCAGAGTTATTCTGCTTGTTTCGCAGCTGACCTTCATATCTGAAGGTCGTTCCCCTATCCGCCACCTGGGGACGCGCCCTATAGCAGTCAGCTCTGCCAAGGGGTATATATATATATAGTAAAACTTGTAAGAGAATCAGAGGCTGGATCTCAGAAATTATTGTTTAATTAACAATAACATTAGATTAAGATGACAAAGAGGCAAAAAGACAAGTGTAGTAACAGAAACCAAAACTTAAACTACAGGTACAGTCTGTGCCGCCAGGTCATGTGATGTCTGGTAGGAAAGATGGCGCAACAGCCGATGTGCCAAGTTACTCTCCAACACTCCCACCTGACGAGCACTTTGTTGTTTCAAACAGTCCAAGTTGGCTTCTTAGTCTTCTATACCTTTCTGGAGGTAGAGCTTTCGTAAATATGTCTGCAGCTTGATCATTGGAGCAGACATAAAGAAGGTCAATTAGATGTTTTTGAAATTGATCTCTGATATCTTTGATTGTCGCAAAAATTGTTGTAGGCTTTACTTGTTCTTGATGTAGCTCTCGTAGAAGTTGTCTCAGCCAAATTGCTTCTTTCGTTGCTTTGGAAGCCGCAATATATTCAGATTCTGTTGTTGACAGAGACACATAATTCTGTTTGTAACTGCACCAAGAAATAGGTCCATTATTCAACATGAACACATATCCGGTGGTTGATTTTCTTGTGTCTAGGTCTCCAGCAAAATCAGCATTGAAAAAAACCTATCGGAGATGTTGTGCAGGAACTCCCACCAAAACAAATACCGATGTTTTTCGTAGATTTTAAGTATCCAATAATTTTCTTTACTGCGGTCCAATGTGAAAGTCCTGGGTTGTTCATAAATTGGCTAACCCTGCTGACTGCGTAGGCCTTATCAGGTCTAGTTCCAGTCATAAGGTACATTAAACTGCCAATTGTCTGTCTGTATGGAATCTTGTTCATTTCTTCAATTTCCTGATCATCCTTTGGACACATCTCTTTTGTTAGTTTTGAGTAAGGATTAGAAGGTATGGGTTGTAACTTAATTTCAAGAAGGTTGTTATGTTCAAGTGTTCTTTCAATGTATGAGGCTTGATGTAGAAATAATGGTTTACCTGTTCTATCTAGATTTATTTGTAGGCCAAGGAAATAATCGGCAGTAAAGGTTTTTATTTCAAAATGGGAATTTAAGTACTGTACTATATCATCTAAATGTTGTTACTGCAGATTAAGCAATCATCTACATATATTGCAAGTAATATGTAAGCTTGTTTACATTTCATTGTATAGACACATGAATGTGATATGCTAGGTTTGAGATCAAACTTAATTAAAAACTCATGAAATTTCTTGTTCCACATTCTGGGCGATTGCTTAAGACCATGGATACTTTTCTGAAGAGAGCAAACATGATTTGGAAAATGTGGATTTTCATAACCTTGGGGTTGTTCCATGTAAAGTTCTTCCAAGTCACCATTCAAGAAGGCAGATTTTACATCTAATTGAAACATTTCCATATCAAGTGGTGCACAAAGTGATAAGATTGTTCTAATTGAATCGAATTTTACTACTGGAGAAAAGGTTTCACCATAATCAAGTCCTGATTTTTGTGAATAATCTTTCGCAACTAGTCTAGCCTTAAACATTTTATTTGATCCATCTGCATTTTGCTTTATTTTGAATACCCACTTCAATGCAATAGCTTTTCTGTTTGATGGTAGTGTCACATAAGTCCATGTTTGATTTTCATCAAGGAATTGATTTCTTCATCCATAGCTAGTTTCCATTTTTTTTGTTTTGTCCTACAATTGCTGATACATAATTTATCAAACCCTCAAGGATCAGGGTAGTGACACAAGTTAACAACCCCAGCTACTGTCCAGAGGGACCTGGCCCTGCTGAGTGAGGATGACTGGAAGAACATCCCTGAGGTGGGCGACGCCCGCAACAAACGACAGAGGAACCCGCGGCCAGAGAGGTGAGACATTGCACAGGTCCCTGAGCTGCTGCAACTGCTGTGTGCCCAGGTTCACTCCCTTGCCTGACTCCATCATTGCCCGGAATGCCTACTCCGGGGAGGCCAGCACCTCGGTGGACCCACGGACACAGGTACTGTGGCGGACTGTGGTGACAGTCTTGTTTAACTCTCACCTAGATATACCTACAGTGCTGCTTGGAATGACATGAGTTTAAATAACTGCCTCAAATAAAGATGGAACCCACAAAATCAAGAAGATTAAAACATTGAAAAACTATTTAAAGTATAGATATCAAAATAAACTAAAGAAACCTGTTTTAAATTCTACTGAATCTTTTAATCTTAACCCACGCTTGCTAAACTGGAATTGCGATTATTAAGCCTTTTGGACAGATTTCTTCCCCAAGAACAAGAGAGTGTCTTTCTTCTGTTGAATCTTTCCATTTATAATTCCCATGACACCCCTGTGTACTCAGCCCTACGGCTCCGGCCTGACCACCCCCTTCCCCAGCGGCCTGATGACCCCCGGGGGCTGGTCCACTCCCAGCCCTGATCTGGACCTGCGCAAGATTGGCCAGGCCCGCAACACCCTCATGGACATCAAGCTGAACCAGGTAAACCCACTTCTCTTTTGGAAGAACAACTTCCCTGAGTTTATAAACTCTGTCAGATCTCATGTTACAATCTCTTCTTCTTCCTTATCTCCCCCACTCCATCCCATACATTGTTGGTGTCTGTGCTGGGGATGGGTCTTCTTCCTTATCTCCCCCACTCCATCCCATACATTGTTGGTGTCTGTGCTGGGGATGGGTAGAACCCATTGTTGGATGAGCCAATACACAGTAGAATGATGTGGGGTTGTTACAGGTTGAGAGTTGGTGCAGAGTGGGAAAACCTCACAACCATTGTAGATGACCAGACTTAAATCTACTATCATCGTATCAGTATTGTAGCTGCTCCATGTTTGCCGTATTCTGGTCCCACCACCAATGGTGTTTAGCAAATTTGTCTTTTTCTGTTCTCCATGCCCAGATGGGAGGCTTCTGTGTGGCAACACTGCAGTGGTGGTATTCAAATAAGGTTTCAAATGATAGAAAATACTTCTATGCAAATAAAAGAGAGAGAGATGTATCAATGTAATATTTCCCAAGTGTCCTTCCCATAACCTTTCCTTCCCAAGTCAAGTGTGTTGTTGTTTCTTATCCCCTAGTGTAAAGATTACACATGTTCCCTCAGTGTAGTGGTGCTGACTGCAGGTGTCGGACTCAGTGAGCGGACAGACAGTGGTGGACCCCAAAGGCTACTTGACGGACCTCCAGTCCATGATCCCCACCCACTCCTCCGACATCTCAGACATCAAGAAGGCCCGGCTGCTGCTCAAGTCGGTGCGGAAGACCAACCCCAGCTACTTCCCGGCCTGGATCGCCTCGGCCACGCTGGAGGAGATCACAGGCAAGATGCAGGCCGCCCGCAACATCATCATGGAGGGCTGCCGGGAGTGCCCCAAGTCTGAGGACATCTGGCTGGAAGCTGCCAGACTCCAGGTCTGTCTGTCTGTCTACATACAGTACCGTGGTACTAACTAACTGTGTGTGCAGCCCACGGACATGGCCAAGGCAGTGATAGTGAAGGCCCTGGAACAACTGCCCAACTCTGTGAGACTCTGGATCAAGGGAGCCGAGCTGGAGATGGACCTCAAGAACAAGAAGAAAGTTTTCAGGAAGGTGAGTTGGTCACTGTGGACCTGACTGACTCCACTTCTCTTTTAAACAATAATTATTTATTATTTGAGGCCACTTTTGAACATTTTTTAAAATACAGTTAAACCTGTCTATAGTGCCCCCTCTTGGGACTCACCAAAATATAGACAGGTCAACACCTAGTTACAGAGTCAAAGTGTCTTCTAGGGAAAGGTGTCCTCTTACTGGAGAGCTGCTAGAGAGGTGTGTCCTCTCACGGAGGTTGTTCTACTGTATGTAACAACACAGGGTCACAGCCAATAAAGTGGTGTCCCAGTATTCCACAGTTGTATGTCAGTGTAGCTCTTTGACTTCTTAGCCAAAAAATATTAGAAATAACCAACTACCCAACTGTTCCATGGCCTGGTGTACTTGGAATAAGGAAGACTAAGGTATATTGGGTTCTACTTTAATTTGGCAGAGGTTGTATCAATGTGGGCTGTTGGCCCCTGAGAGTTTCCAACCCCCCTGTCAGGACACAGGCTCTTTAACTCAACTTTACCCCGGGGAATGTTTCTGTTGAATTAAAGTGTCTTAAGATGATAAGGCACAGCTAGAGGACCTTTTGCTGTCAACACTTGAATTATAACTGGCTACTGATTGGGATAATGGTTGAATTAAAGTAGGTAATTTTATAAAGGGAAATGGATTTGAAAAATTGATTGAATACAGATGTTATATATTGTATGTGTTTTTTTTTACCTACTCCTAGTACACACGTGGTACAGCAGCCATGATAATCATGGTGGGTAGTAGTTGGCAGCTGCTTTTTAACTATAAGTGTACCACATTTCTACATATGTAAGAGTCAATTTCATCTTTTGCACTTTGAGGTGTCAGAGCCCTGTTTGGTTACTCATACTCACTGGTGGGATTGGACTTCTGCAAGAATTGGGGGCCATTGGAGCAATTTTTTATTCGGAGAAAAAGTTCCCAATGTGGAATTCAATCCCGGCTCGTGGCTGTGGCAGTTTATACCACCACTCCTGCACCACCTACCCTGTGTTCATTTTATATGCTGAGAAGGTAGCTCATGTCTTTATACACATTTATTTTGTCTCAATTTACAGGTGTTGAGTCACCTTGTCCTGGCTATTCACACATGGCGTGGAGTAGAGGTGGTCCCCCCGGACCTTGCAGGAGATCATACACATTCTATAAACCAACAGTTTAAATACAAAGTGGGTCCGGAAAGTTCTGGAAAATCTCTAGAATAAACGATAAAGCACAATTTGGATTATAGATTATAATAAAAGAAAATAAGACCTAATCCAAATAATTTATTAGTGTGTGACGTTTCGGCAACAACATTGTCACCATCATCAGACAAAAGAATAAATCGAAAGAATAAATCATTTATTCTTTTGTCTGATGATGGTGACAATGTTGTTGCAGAAACGTCACACACTAATAAATTATTTGGATTAGGTCTTATTTTCTTTTTTTTTTTCTGTAGAATAAAATAATAATTTGACCAAATGTCTAACAAAATCTATGGTTTTATATCTTTCCAAAGATGCCTTTTTTCTTCCCCACATATTGAACAAACATTAAAATAATAACACATGTTTTAGATCAGAAAGAAAAAAGGCGATGGCCCAAATTTCTGCTGAGGCCTGTAAAAAATATATAATAGGGCAAGTATCGAAAATTGTTTCATTTATTTTTTTTACACACTGGGTAAAAAAGTGTGGAACCTGCTAAATGGTGCAGCAAGCTCATCAAGATAACTGGCTTCCTAAAAGAACCATTTTATTAAATACCAAATTTAATTAAATGTGCAAACAAAAACGTACCTACTTTGGCACATAATGAGATCAAATGGATTTGAAACAATGTTGATGTTGGGAAAATTTGAAGGAAAACCTCCCATGAGCTGGCTAGAAGGGGTCAAGGAAGCTATCAGAAGGTCACTGACAGATATCAAATTGGGGAATATTTTGTCCATAGTGTCAGCTAAAGTTGACTTAACAACAAAGAACCATTTAAAGTGGCCCTCTATACTCCATGGCGGAAGAAAAGCCATAGCGGACATTTTGGCCTTTTTACAGTTGATGCACCCAAAGTTGGCTCCAGTGAAGATGACAAAGGGCCCGAACCAAAGAAGAATAATTACAAAAAATGCATAGGACGCCGCAACTCTTTTTATTAAATTATTGAAGTAGCTTTCATTCAGGCAAGCCCTTCCTCACTAAACTGAAACATATAAAAAGGTAATAGAGAGAGATTATATAGCGTTAAAGATATATCTATGTAAATATAGGACTTAAGAATTTACATAATTGTAAATTTTGAACAACTTATTGAATAGAGAAATGGACTGATTATTGTTAAAGATATGAATATTTACATATTTATTTAAAAGAATATATATTAAGATAGAAGAGGAACATATTGTGATGGTAGCTGTATACTTTTGTTTATTTATTGCATTAGGGTTGTTGATGGAAGCCAGGCTATAGAAGCCAAGAATATCCAAAGGAAGGATTGAAAGTGTCATGTAAACAAAGGTAGGAGGGAGTGTAAGAAGGATGGCAGAAGAATTTGATTGACAACAAAGATACATCACATTTTGAACAAAGGAAGTTGTTTAAGGATTTTACCTGAAATACAATGTTCAATGAAAATTATAAACAGTAAGGTACAATTTGAATTACAAATACAAGGTAATAAGACCAAATAAATAAATAGTGTGTGACATTTCGGTAACAGCGTTCTTACCATCTTAAGACAAAAGTACTGAAAGGTCTTTTGTACTTTTGTCGGATGATGGTAACAACCTGTTACCGAAACCTCACACACTATTTATTTATTTGGTCTTATTACCTTGTAATTTAAAATACAATATAACGCGGCTTATGATTGTAAAACGAAAATTGCAATTATACCGCGAATGTTTCTTTTAAACGAAAAATCAAAATTTATTTTAAAGAGAAATAGCGATTATTTCTAACTTTAAGAATGAAGTATGATAGGATGAATTGTGAAGAGTAATGATAAACGGAAAAATAAAAGTGTCCAGGGATGGGAAACATTCGCGGTATAATTGCAATTTTCGTTTTACAATCATAAGCCGCGTTATATTGTATTTTAAATTACTTTATATAATATTTACGAACGGATAAATATGTCCAGGGTAGCCTAGTGGACATGGCATCTGCCCGGTAAGCGGAACACTGTGGGTTCGATTCCCATCCCTGGACACTTATTTTTCCGTTTATCATTACTCTTCACAATTCATCCTATCATACTTCATCCTTAAAGTTAGAAATAATCGCTATTTCTCTTTAAAATAAATTTTGATTTTTCGTTTAAAAGAAACATTCGCGGTATAATTGCAATTTTCGTTTTATTACCTTGTGTTTATAATCTATAATCCAAATTGTACCTTATCAATTTGAATTATAGATTAGAAACATAAGGTAATACATCTAAATTAATGAAATGGTTTTAATGTTTCGGTAACAACACTTTCACCAAAATCTCACAAACATTTCATTAATTTGGTCTTATTACCTTATATTGCTAAATATAAAAATATTGTGAGAATGAACGGGGTAATAATGTTATTGATCAAGTTGGCACAGGTGGTGAAACATGGGTGTGTTCTTATGAACCAGAAACACAAAGTACTATCATTGTCCTGCCTCCTGTGATCGCCGCATGGATATGCAAATCAAAGGTGAAGACTGTGCTGATTCCAAAAGGATTAAATCACTGGTTCCTTAAGGTCAGGAATCGGCTGTTGTTGGTGTCCATCAAGTCAACTTTTGGTGACACTATGGACAGGTATTCTCCAATTTGATATCTGTCAGTGACCATCATCTAGTGACCTTCTGGTAGCTTCTTTGACCCAGCCAGCTTCAGTGCTGTGATGGAGGGAGAAATCACCCAAAACGACAGAAAAGCAAAATTTGTTTGGCCAACGGCATAGAAGGAAGAAGGCACTGGCAAACCATTTCTGTATCAAACACTGCTGAGATAACTATATGGACCAAATATCTGGTACTGCATCGGATGTCATGTAGGATAATTGGAGCTGTGATTACAGCAGAGGATCTTGTGTGAAAACTAAACTACAATCAATCTGTTTCTCTCTTATCTCCACACTGGGTGAATGTGTCTGCCTTTGTCATTAAGACTGGGAGCACTCCTCAGGGGCAGGCCACTGACTTAGCTCAAAAAAAAAAAATGGCCACCTCTGACATGAGGAACAGACGCCATGTGCAGCTGCTCCTTACATGGAGTACAAACGCTGCTCATCCTGTATCCCTGGATTAAGAGCCCTTACAAGGTACTATCAGCTGAGCCCAGATTTTTTACCGAGCTTGTTACTGCTCCCCTTCCTCCTTTGTCATCCGGGCTTGGGACCGGCAAAGATAGAGTTACAATTAATCTGTACTTTTCTACAAAGATGTTTCCAGAACAGTTATTCAAGAAGATAAGGAGAAGACTGATGTTCCACATTATCTTGTTCCACAACATGCAGCCATTTTGAGGAACCAGTTTCTTGGAAGAACGTGGGTTACTCCCCTGCTTTATTCCCCTCTGACTTCTTCCTATTTGGAAGATTGGAACCAGGAGTTGAAGGCCAAAAGATTCTCTACATTGGATGAGATAAGGAAGGCAGCCTTCAACAAACTTAACTCTGGAATAATTAAAAATCAACGATTAGTTGATATTTATTCCAATAGATGGCGCAAGCCATCAGCAACTTTTGGTTGCACGATTAGGAGATGCATTTTTTTCCTAAACTTCCCTCTGTTCAAGATGCTGCTGATTTAAAAAAAAAAGTTCTTCAGTTTGAATCATAGTGGGAACAGTCTCCTTTAGAACAGTCTGCAACATTGTAATATGAAGTCCCTACAACCATGGCTATAACAACACCCAGTCCCATGTGATGGTTGTATTCACACTAGAACTCTTCAATTCCACCAGCTATAAGTCAACACTTGTATTAATTGAAACAATTTTTCAAATCACAATCTTCCTTTCTACTCTAATTTAATCAACTATAATTCAACTGAAAATTCTGATTGCTTGGGGTGTTGTTCAATTAAAGAAGTCGGAGGACTATATATTGCTCACAAAGGTATGATAACTTATAGATACAGTCCCCACTTTCTATAGTTCAACTTTAACCCAAGGGATCTGAATTTTTGGTTGAATTAAAATCGGCGTTGAATTATAGTTGTGGTTGAATTAAAGTCTCAATGTTAAACTAAAGTTGGTGTTGAGTTATAGTCTGTTAAGATGGTTATCAATTCACATTGCAAACTGCAAGCACGGTGCAAATACTTAAGGAGGTGTTGAATTATAGCTGGTGATTTGATAGGAAAATTGTTGGGTTAGAAAAATTGGTTGAAGTAAGTGAAAAATTGATAAGGCTCAATTTGGATTATAAAGTTTAAACACAAAGTAATAAGACAAAATCTAAATAAATAAATAGTGCGTGACGTTTCGAAAACAGCGTTTTTACCTAAATGTTGCACACTATTTTTTTTTTTGGATTTGGTTTTATTACCTTGTGTCGAATTGAATTTACTTGAATTAAAGACACTATACTCTAAAATGTAGAACAATCTACATAGATGCCAGATAAACCTGATGTGTTACTGTGGCACCAAAAGTAAATTTGCCTGTTTACCCTCAGTATATATATATTTTGCTTATCCCTAGTACATGTGGTACAGGCCATGATATCATGGTGGGTAGAATCCTATCATCCTTACCCTCAGTATACTGGGACTTGTGTCAAGCAGCCAGTTGGGTGTTGCAGGCCTTGGAGCAGATGCCCAACTCTGTGAAGCTGTGGAAGGCCGCTGTAGAGTTGGAGGAGCCGGAAGATGCCAGAATCCTGCTGTCCCGGGCCGTGGAGTGCTGCCCCACCTCCACAGAGCTCTGGCTAGCCCTGGCTCGTCTGGAGACATATGAGAATGCCCGGAGGGTGAGTTGAACCTGGATAACATGGAGACAGGCTGGGGCAGCGGAGGTGTCGCGCAGGTGCTGAACAAGGCCAGAGAGAACATCCCCACGGACCGACAGATCTGGGTGACAGCCGCCAAGCTGGAAGAAGCCCACGGCAACAGCAAGATGGTGGATAAGATCGTGGAGAAAGGTGAGTGCGGAATGTTGCAGAAGCCGGCGGCCCTCACACCGGTGCTGTGTGTCCAGCCATCAACTCCCTGCGGGTCAATGGAGTGGAGATCAACAGGGACCAGTGGCTGAAGGACGGGGTGGAGTGCGAGAAGTCTGGCTCGGTGCTCACCTGCCAGGCCATCGTCCGCTCCATCATCGGGGTGGGCATCGAGGATGAGGACCGCAAGCACACCTGGCTGGACGACGCAGAGAGCGTAAGTTGACATGTTCCAGCCTGTGGACCAGCCCGCTGACATTGCTGTGCGCAGTGCGCCAACCAAGGAGCGCTGGAGTGCGCCCGCGCCATATACTCCCACGCCATCTCTGTCTTCCCAGCAAGAAGACTATTTGGCTGATGGCAGCGTACTTCGAGAAGAACCACGGCACCAGGTATGGGTCTGAATGTGTGAGATTCCTGGCTGACTCCTGTTTGGGTGGAAACTACAGTAGTCCATGACATCTCACTAGAGGCCACACCTCAGGACAGTGTTCTGTCATTTACCACATTATCATTATCCTTTTTACTATTTAGCAACTCTCCAGTAAGAGGACATCTCTCCTTAAAGGACACTCTGTAACTAGGTGTTGTCAGAGAGGTAGTTCTACTGTATTAGTTCACATAACACAAAATGTTTTTATTTAGTTCTAAAGTTTGCCTGACCTAGCTGTCACTACAACGACATGTACGCAGGGACACCCTGGAGACACTGCTGCAACGTGCGGTGAAGCACTGCCCGAAGGCTGAGACCCTCTGGCTGATGGGAGCCAAGTCCAAGTGGCTGGCGGGAGACGTGCCGGCGGCCCGTGGCATCCTTTCCTCGGCCTTCCAGGCCAACCCCAACTCTGAGGAGATCTGGCTGGCCGCGGTGAAGCTGGAGTCTGAGAACAACCAGTACGAGCGAGCGCGGCACCTGCTGTCTAAGGCCAGGGACAGTGCCCCGACACCCAGGGTGAGTTACACCATTTACTGTTGTACAGTTCGGTAATCACCTGAGCTGTCCATATGTTGTAAAAAGTACAAAGTCTTGAGGTGAAGAGTTTTGTCAAGCTGCTCGGCCAATAAAAAAAAACTCTTTGCCTCATGATTTTGTACTTTTTCACCATATACTGCTTTTTATGTAATTGTATTCCATGTGTGTTTAACCTAATTCTCACTGGTGGCGCTATTTAAAACACAACTTAGAATGAGTTTTGTATATTTTCAAATAATCAGGCAGCGATTATTTCACAGCATATTATTCAATAAGAAGAAAGGAAAGATTAATTATAGACAGAGCTGACTACCGTTGGGTTAAACCTAAAGTAGCTCCCCCTGGTGGTGGCATATGGAACATCCGCCGCAGGCTCCCCCTCGTGCTGGCAGCGGGAACTAGTAGCCGCATCGTCACACTCCAGTCCATTGCTTTCACTTTTGCAACACTTGAAAGCAATGTACAGAACTCCAATGTCCATCAAAAGCCTTTGAAAGCGTCGAGTTGGCAGATCCTTGGTGAAGATGTCAACCGTTGAGCAGCTGAAAACTTGAATAGTTCCATTTCGCTGCAGTTTTCTTACAAAATGAAATTTGACATCAACATTATTTGTCCTTTTATGAAATTATGGATTTTGAATAAATTTTATTGTACTCTGATTATCAATCATGACAGGTCTTCTTGTGGAATAAGATCAATAGTTTCAGCCATGCAGCTCCCTGGAAGCCATGCTTGCTATTCTGATTCAGTGGTAGAAAGGGCGACCACCGACTACTCCAAGTGATTGGTCCTTGTGCGAGTTAAAAAACATATCCTGAAGTGCTTTCAAGAATCGATGTCTCCAGTGAAATCAGAATCTGTATCCAATCAAATAGATATCACCTGTTCTTTTATAAACAATACCTAAGTCCTGATTTCCCTTTAAATACTTTAAAACTATCTTAACAGTGTTCCAGTGACTTTGATTAGATGTGAACTGGCTTCGTTTATTAACAGCGAATGATATGTCTGGATGACAGCTAGAAACATCAAACATCCTTTCACTTCTGCGAAGGGAATATTTCCTATGCTTTGGTTTTTCACTTGTATTACCTTTAGACAACTTTACATTTGGATCGAAAGGAATTTCTGAACAATTATATGAAAGCATGTTGAATCTATCAAGTACCTTTGTAATGTGGCTTAGGAACATTAGTCCTTTATCTCTCTTAATTTCTAACCCCAAACAATGGATTGTGTAGACATGGTGATCTCAAAGTGATAAGATAAATATTGAGCCAAATTCTTTATCCATTCTGGTGAGTTGCTCATTATAAGGCCATCATCTACATAGAGACCCAGATCAATCTTTAGCATTATTTTGGATTCCATAGAATAAACATGGCTTGTGATTGGTTCAAATTAAACTGCTTTAGGAAATGAATGAACTTTTTATTCCAAAATCTTGGTGCCTGCTTCAAACCGTAGAGGCTCTTTTTGAGCTTACAGACCAAGTTTTTATTTCTAACCCTTTAGGGATTTCCATGTAAATATCTTCTACCCATGGAGGAAAGCAGTTTCAATGTCAAATTGCAATATTTCCACATCCATTATTGTTTTGTTTTTTTTTCTCATCCCTAGTACACGTGGTACAGGCCATGATAATCATGGTGGGTAGAAGAAGGCGACTGCTTTTACTGTAAGTACACCACATGTCTACACATGTGAAAAGCAGTTCGACTTTGCACTTACAAATGTGCCAGAGCCTTGTTTGGTTACTTGTACTCGCTGGTGGGGATTGGACTTTTAAAAGAATCAGGGGCCATTGGAGCCTTTTATCTATTATTGTAATTAGCGCAAGATTCTCACTCGTGTAATCTTTACACAAGGGGATAAGAAACAACAATAAGATTCTCACATACCAAACAAGAGTAGGTCTCTTTATACTCTCTGCCTGGTTGTTTGCTACAAGTCTAGCTCAGTAGTGATCAACCTTTCCATTAGAATTTATCTTTATCCAGAAGACCCACTATAGGCTTTGTCCCATTTGGAAGTTCTGTCAACTCCCATGTTTTATTTTCAATGAGAGCTTGCCTCTTCTTCAACAGCCTTTTCCCATTTAATTTTGTTTCCACTAGCCATTGCCTCATCATAATCAATTGGTTCTAGACTCTCTGCAATCCAAGCATTTGTAAAATCACAAGCTGCTGCTGTCTTTCTGGGTCTGAGAGAATGAGGTGTTTCTTCAGTCTTTGGTTCTACTGCTGTCCAATTGAGAATCAGCTGAACATCCGGTGAAATAGGTATTGTTGATCACAAGTATTATTTTCCCTTACAGTTCCATTTCTACTAATTTCTATTCCTTTTGTCACAGGAGCATAGAGACTTTGAAGTATTCTCATAACCAACAAATATCATATTCTTAGTTTTCCTATCCCATTTTGCTCTAAATTGTTTATGTATGTTAGCATATGCCTCTGAACCAAAAAGCTTAAAAGTATTTAAAATTAGGCTTCTTTCCACTCCAAATTTCAAAATGAGATAAATTATCCTTAGAGATAGTTTTTGGCTAAGAATGTAAACAGCTGTGTTGACAGCCTCTGCCCAAAGTTTCATATTTAATGCTGAGTCATGCAGCATGGAGCGACTTAACCCTAAAATTGTTCTCAGGTCTCTCTGTGACGCCATTTTGTTCAGGAGTACAAGGTCTTTAATACCCTTACTTTTAAATATTCAGAGAAATATTTGTTTACATATTCTATTCTAAGTATTTTAATAGATCTGCCAAATTGATTTCAAACTAGGCCATCAAGTTCTTTAAAGTGATTAAAGACATCACATTTATCTTTCAAAAAGTAAACAAATCTGTATCTGCCATGATCATCCCTAAAAAAGTAATAGAGCCTCCTATTGAATCACAGTCCATAGGTCTGAGTAAATGAGTTCACCTACCTCATGTTGGTGTTGATCTTCAACAAAGCAGAAAGTTTTAAGTTGCTGTTTCCCGTACTCACAACCCTTACAAAGAAGTCAGATTCGTCAGTCAATGTGAGGTCACCCAGTTGTCCTTCTTTGGCCACCTTCCGAATCATATCCACATTAAGATGTCCCAGCTTGCGATACCATGTAGTGAGCAAGTCGACTTGGGCATCATTGGAGGAAGCTTTAGGTCTTACTTTGAACAACATGGGGTACAAATTATTAGGGCCTTTGATACCGCAGGCAACTTTCTTGTTACCTTTAAAAATGTCGCACTTTTATTTGTCAGTTAATATCTTGTTTTCCAGATTAGTTGCTGCTCCAACGGAAAAAGACTCTTACAGATCTCAGGAACATCTAAAACATTTGTTAGATGTCCTTGTCTCCATTCATCAATGTAACAGAGGATTAGAACTGTTCCTTTTCTGTAGGGGTTGATCACATCTTCAACTTTGTATTCACCATCAAGTTCTGTGAATTCGTAGAACCATTCACTTTGGCCTGTCATGTGTTCTGAAGCACCGCTATCTACCTACCATACATCTTTGATTGAAGATCCTTTTCACAAATGAAAGCGCTACTTCCACTGTTTTTACATGCTCGTGATTTATTAACTTTATCTTTATTTTCAGGATGAAAGAAGTTATTGCTCCTACCTTTCTTTGTTTTCGGTCTCGAAGGCGATCTCGACATTCAGCCCAAAAATGTCCTGGTCTTTTACAGTAGTTGCAGGTTTCTTTTTTCTTCTGATTGAATTCTGCTAAAGCCTTGAAAGCTGTGGTTTATTGCGAAGATCTAGTCACATTTCCTCCTGTAGAAGTTGTGCCAGTAGATTCTCCTTTGTTTGTTCTGTCCTTGTGTCCCACGCTGTCAGGAAGTGTGAATATTTCGATGGTAATGAGCCGAGAATTTCTATAACCACATTGAATTAAAGGATGAAATAATGGAGGGCTTGGCTCATCATTGGTGACCCCTCCCTGCAGTTTCTCCAAATAAAGTTGTGTCCCACAACTGTAGACAAATATGTGCTGACTGTGTTTATTCGGCTCTTCCTGATACAGTAGAACCTCTTTTAATTCAACGTTTGTTTCACATATATCCAAATGGGGCAATTTACTTTAATTGAACCGGCTATAATTCAACACACAATGACTTCAGCAGAAAATTCTGTTGTTGTTGTCATGTCCAAAGAAGAGTCTCAGATGTCTCCATGCATCTCTCCCCATCACATCAGCAGCAATATCCACTATCTTGCTCTTCATTGGAAAATGGGTGCCATTGCCACGTTAGTCACCTTGGAAACGAACCAGAATTTGGTCGAATATTCCAAGGGTCCAGGGGGGACCGCAGGGAGGTGTGGTCGGACTTCTCCCCCCGAGAAAATTCTGTGGTTGGTGTGAAACTACACAAGTTGGAGGAAGACTGTTATAAACTGGGGGCGGCATTCCTTCTGTGCCATCATTGATTTGTCTACTGATGGTATTTGCTGGTATCTAGGGGGGGACATACAGGAACGATACTGTCAAAGGAATCCTTGGAAGGACAAGCCATTGATAGTCCAACAAAAAAGAAACAACAACCGCAAAAACTATTTGGAAAACTGCAGGTTCCAGTGAAGGGAGGCCCCCAGTTCTGCAACGGTTCCTTTATTTCATTATAAAATATTCAAGAGGAAAAGCTTCCGAGTACATAGAACTTTTCTAAGGACCTTTTTAAGACAAACTACAGTTTCTGGTACAGTAGAACCTCCCTGTAAAGGACACGTAATTGCAGAGTTTGTTAGTGACCATCATGTGGGGCTCATCTAGTGCCTTTCTGGTAGCTTCCTTGACCCTTTCCTTCCCAACATAAACATCTTTTCTAATCCATTTGCTCTCATCGAGTGTCCAAAGTACAAGTTAATAAGACAAATCCAAATAAAGAGGGTGTGGGCCTGTTACTGAAACCTCACACTTTATTTAAGTTTATCTTATTACCTTGTGTGTGTGTTTTAAATCTATAATCTGAATGGTGTCTAATAGACGTTATGTTGGTCAGGTAATGATGAAGTCAGTCAAGCTGGAGTGGGCGCTAGGAGACCTGCCCAAGGCCCACGTGGTACTGGATGAAGGCCTCAAGCTCTACCCGGACTTCCCCAAGTTGTGGATGATGAAAGGACAGATCCTGCAGCAGGAGACCAAGGTGGAGGAGGCCAGGGAGGTCTACACCAAGGGGGTGAGTTCACTTAGCTAGCTGTTCCTCAAGTTGTTTGGTGGTCGTTGTTTAATTTGACACTTTGTTGAAATTCCAATCAGACTATTTGCTTTAATTCAACTGGAAATTGGGATCCCTTGAGGTGTTAGACTGTATTTACCATTTCTGGCCACTATTGTGGTTTATAAAAGGAAAAATAGTTTAGCTGAATTAAACACAAGGTAATAAGACCAAATAAATATTGTGGGATGTTTCAGTAACAGCGTTGTTACCATCATCAGACAAAAGTACTCTTGTCTTGGTATGAAGCTAGTAACAATTACAGAATATAATATTTACCACCTTGTGTTATGATCCAACTTGATCAGTTTAGCCGATAGTGATTGACATCAGTCTCACAGTCTAAAATGTTTCTCATTAAATTTACTTTCTGTTTTATTTCTTCCCACAAGAGGTTTGGCAAGTAAGGTG
>CP092863.1:130624080-130665579 GCA_030710605.1 Cordylochernes scorpioides
TTTTGGTAACGGCATTATCATCTCCGATACTAAACTTTTGTCTGAAGATAATAAGAATACTGTTACAAAATGTCATATACAATTGATTGGGTTATTAAAAGGTACAATTTGAAACATAGATTAGAACTACAAGGTAACAAGACCAAATCAAAATAAATGAATAGGGCAACATTTTGGTAACAGCATTGTTAGCAAAACGTCACATACTATTAATTTATTTGGATTTGGTCTTATTCCCTTGTAGTGGATTGGGTTATGTTTCCTCTAATCCAAATTGTGCCATTTTAAAGGCCAAGAGAAAGCTCAGGCAAAAAATGATGTCTTGCAGCCATTTTGAGACAAATTGTCACACAGGAAGTTCTCACAAAGTGTACAGGTATAAATTGCATCATGAAAGTTCCTATTTGAAACATCACCGATATTTGACAAAAATATACACAGCAACACCAGATTCTTTTGGTAAACATTTCTCCACATAAAATGTAAATGTTCGAGCACTGGGATCTTCATCAGATGGTACTACAATGGCTGCTATATATACAGCAATATTGGTAAAGCTGTAGATATAGAGATGCCATTGTAGATAGGGTAACATCTTATGAAGAGCCCGGTGTTCCAAAACTAGCAGTTTTATGTTGAGAAATGTTTAATCAAATACAGCTATAAATGTTTACAAGGAAATATTTACCACCAATCTCTTGCTGCTGTGGAACAAACTGCTATACTGAAGTATCCTGCCAACAGTTGAGCTGTGTTTGACAGAGCCACTGGCTTCACCACCCGGTCGGACATTGGTCCAGCGAGAGATGCCAGCGATGTGCCGTAAGTACCATGGTCTGGGATGGAACAGATTGACTGACTGACGGAGGTTTGGGCCGCAGAGACGACCGCCATGCGCCACCCAACAAGCGCAAGAAGAAAGAGGAAGAAGAAGAGGAGGACGATGAAGACCTGAACGACTCCAACTACGACGAGGTGAGAACTGTGTGATGTTCTCCCTGAGCTCATTTCTTGGGAGACTTCGGGTCAAATATGAAACTGGACTGTAGGGAGATGCTCCAGCAATTTTTGTCCAGTATGTGCCAAATAATCAGCGCAGACCTTCGAAGGCTGGTGGAAAAGCCACGTGTCAGTCCTCGAGTTTGAACATAACTTTTTGATAGCTTAAGCAACTTTAGGAAGGCATTCCTCAGTGTACCACTTGGCAGTGTCTGTCTTTTGATTTCCCAGTACTGCGCGACTCACAACTTCTCTGGAAGTAAAGAAGTGGATAACATTTTCTTCTAAATGGATCTGGGGATTTTGTACAAACACAGGTATGCTTTCACCTTCAAAGATCCTTACTGGGCTTCAGTAGGCACATCAAAATAACAAAGCCAAGTTCCATTACCTGTTATGATGCTATTGACATAACAAGATGATCCATTATCAAACTTTTTAAGCATCTCTCAGCACCATGAAACACATCTAGTCATCTGCTCATCAGTTAAGGAATGGGGAACCCATAGAAAATAAACTTTACTCACTTCTAGATGGTCGTACAGATTGGGATAAATTGCTGGTGCAGGAATGTCTCTCCTCTATCTGGTGATAAGTTATAAGTCGATCAGTCTCCAATATTGTCTTGACAGCAGCGATGTTTTCCTCATTCACTGATGAACCTGGACGTCCTGACCTTGGCATGTCTCTTATGCCACATTTTCCTCGCTGACACTCAGGATACCACCTGAATATGGGAGTACGATGTGTGGACAATCATTTCCTAGTACAGCAGTCAATTCTTGAAAGCATTCTTCAATGCCCAATGCCGCATTCAAAGTATTGTCGCAAAATGGCTTGGTATTCAATTTTGCGCCAGGTAGATATTCTCTAATATTTTATCACTCTATATAAAGTTGAAAGAATACTAACATCTAGCAAATGGAATTTTGACAGCCATCCATCAACTTACCCATTTATTATAGTTCGAAACTAAACAGTAAAACATGCTCTAACTCTATATAAATGTTTAGATGTTGGATGCTGTTTTATGCTAAGGTCCTTCGTTCATAATGGCAGCGTGCCTTATATATGGTTGACAATCTATCAATGTCCAAGGATGTGACAAGGGATGTCCAATGCTGTGTGGGGCAGTTTGCCGGGTACGGAGGAAGCCTGTTCAGCAAGGATCCCTACGACAAGGATGATGAGGAGGCCGACCAGATCTACGACGCCATTGACAAGAGGATGGACGAGCGCAGGAAGGAATACAGGTGAGTTCAGTCAGTAAACACTAGGAATCTACTCATAGAGACAATACTTAAGGAAGTTTCAGCATGTATATATCTGGACAATAACTGAAAGATATTACAGTGACCTTTATTGAAGACACACGAGATAACCAATATACACTCATGGACAAAACTTAAGGAAGTTTCAGCATGTATATCTGGACAATAACTCTGAAATGTATTACTGTGACCTTTATTGAAGACACACAAGATAACCAAGTGTGAACAGCCTCTGTCTCCTTCAAAATATAAAATAGACAACTGGCAATATCACAGCCTTTCACTTCCTCAAGTTTTGTCCATGAATGTATACCCTGAATTTGTGTTACTGAGTACAGTAAATGGGTGCTTTAAGAAGAACTATAAACATATAAACTTTCCATTATACCATTTCCAATACTTTCCACTTAAGTTTTGTCCGTGAGTGTACATTATAAATTTATATCATAAGATAACAAACTCTAGGTTAGAATAGCCAGGTGACCAGTTCCAACAAAGTACTTGATACACCCCAGTAACCATGCAGTACCCCAGTAACCATGCAGTACCCCAGTAACCATGCAGTACCCCAGTAACCATGCAGTACCCCAGTAACCATGCAGTACCCCAGTAACCATGCAGTACCCCAGTAACCATGCAGTACCCCAGTAACCATGCAGTACCCCAGTAACCATGCAGTACCCCAGTAACCATGCAGTACTCCAGTAACCATGAAGTACCCCAGTAACCATGCAGTACTCCAGTAACCATGCAGTACCCCAGTAACCATGCAGTACCCCAGTAACCATGCAGTACCCCAGTAACCATGCAGTACTCCAGTAACCATGAAGTACCCCAGTAACCATGCAGTACCCCAGTAACCATGCAGTACCCCAGTAACCATGCAGTACCCCAGTAACCATGCAGTACCCCAGTAACCATGCAGTACCCCAGTAACCATGCAGTACCCCAGTAACCATGCAGTACTCCAGTAACCATGAAGTACCCCAGTAACCATGCAGTACTCCAGTAACCATGCAGTATGTGTGCAGGGAGACCAAGCTGAAGATGGAGCTGGAGAAGTACCGCCAGGAACGGCCCAAGATCCAGCAGCAGTTCTCTGACCTCAAGGTGAGACCTTCTATTGCTCAATGGTGGGATACCCTCCTTTAACTCAACAGGCAGCATAAAGTCAGCTAAGATGATTAGGTGCAATTTGGATCATTTTATTATCCCTTGTGTCATTTCACAATGTCATGGAGACACATATATCCTGTCTATAGCACCCCTCTTGGGACTCACCAAAATAGGGTGCTATAGACAGGTCACTTTTAATGTAAATCACATCGTACTACGTATTTAAAATTGGGTGCTATAGAGAGGGAGGCGCTATTTAGAGAGGGCGCTATAGACAGGTTTAACTGTATCTTGTGTAGTTGTGGTACAAGTCCTTTGTATGAGAATCTGGGGTTGTCTCCTCCTTTTTTACAGATGGTACATGTTGGGAAGATCCTGACTCCACCTTCAAGTTAGATCTGCCTTGTGTGTCCCATTGAAACCCAAAGTAATAAGAGCAAATATAAATAAATAAATGGGTGTGTGACATTTTGGTAACAGCAGTGTTACCATCATCAGACAAAAGACTGAGTTTTTTCTACTTCTATATATAATTTTAAGAATAGTGTATTTTAGGGTTTTTAGAAATATATCAATTTTCTTCTTATCTGCTATCTGACTTGATGACAGTGCCAACTATTTATGAGCATGCTGCAATATTTTTGTCTCATTTAGTTCTTTTGTCTGATGATGGCAACAATGCTGTTACCGAAACGTCACACACTATTTATATATTATTTTAATTTGGTCTTGTTAGTCAGTTAAGATGATTCATCACAACATTCCTGTGGACAACTTCCTAGGAGACATCCAAATCATTAAAATCATATTTTTATAAAATACTCTTGTAATATATAGTAAAACTTGTAAGAGAATCATAGGCTGGATGTCAGAAATTATTGTTTAATTAACAATAACATTAAGATGACAAAGAACTAAAGAGGCAAAAAGACAAGTGTAGTAACAGAAACCAAAACTTAAACTACAGGTACAGTCTGTGCCGCCAGGTCATGTGATGTCTGGTAGGAAAGATGGCGCAACAGCTGATGTGCCAAGTTACTCTCCAACACTCCCACCTAACAAGCACTTTGTTGTTTCAAACAGTCCAAGTTGGCTTCTTAGTCTTCTATACCTTTCTGGAGGTAGAGCTTTCGTAAATATGTCTGCAGCTTGATCATTGGAGCAGACATAAAGAAGGTCAATTACATGTTTTTGAAATTGATCTCTGATATCTTTGATTGTCGCAAAAAATTGTTGTAGGCTTTACTTGTTCTTGATGTAGCTCTCGTAGAAGTTGTCTCAGCCAAATTGCTTCTTTCGTTGCTTTGGAAGCCGCAATATATTCAGATTCTGTTGTTGACAGAGACACATAATTCTGTTTGTAACTGCACCAAGAAATAGGTCCATTATTCAACATGAACACATATCCGGTGGTTGATTTTCTTGTGTCTAGGTCTCCAGCAAAATCAGCATTGAAAAAAACCTATCGGAGATGTTGTGCAGGAACTCCCACCAAAACAAATACCGATGTTTTTCGTAGATTTTAAGTATCCAATAATTTTCTTTACTGCGGTCCAATGTGAAAGTCCTGGGTTGTTCATAAATTGGCTAACCCTGCTGACTGCGTAGGCCTTATCAGGTCTAGTTCCAGTCATAAGGTACATTAAACTGCCAATTGTCTGTCTGTATGGAATCTTGTTCATTTCTTCAATTTCCTGATCATCCTTTGGACACATCTCTTTTGTTAGTTTTGAGTAAGGATCAGAAGGTATGGGTTGTAACTTAATTTCAAGAAGGTTGTAATGTTCAAGTGTTCTTTCAATGTATGAGGCTTGATGTAGAAATAATGGTTTACCTGTTCTATCTAGATTTATTTGTAGGCCAAGGAAATAATCGGCAGTAAAGGTTTTTATTTCAAAATGGGAATTTAAGTACTGTACTATATCATCTAAATGTTGTTACTGCAGATTAAGCAATCATCTACATATATTGCAAGTAATATGTAAGCTTGTTTACATTTCATTGTATAGACACATGAATGTGATATGCTAGGTTTGAGATCAAACTTAATTAAAAACTCATGAAATTTCTTGTTCCACATTCTGGGCGATTGCTTAAGACCATGGATACTTTTCTGAAGAGAGCAAACATGATTTGGAAAATGTGGATTTTCATAACCTTGGGGTTGTTCCATGTAAAGTTCTTCCAAGTCACCATTCAAGAAGGCAGATTTTACATCTAATTGAAACATTTCCATATCAAGTGGTGCACAAAGTGATAAGATTGTTCTAATTGAATCGAATTTTACTACTGG
Organism: Cordylochernes scorpioides; assembly: GCA_030710605.1. NCBI lineage: Eukaryota > Metazoa > Arthropoda > Arachnida > Pseudoscorpiones > Chernetidae > Cordylochernes > Cordylochernes scorpioides. The sequence continues at coordinate 130,629,760 of CP092863.1, forward strand.
AGAAAAGGTTTCACCATAATCAAGTCCTGATTTTTGTGAATTATCTTTCGCAACTAGTCTAGCCTTAAACATTTTATTTGATCCATCTGCATTTTGCTTTATTTTGAATACCCACTTCAATGCAATAGCTTTTCTGTTTGATGGTAGTGTCACATAAGTCCATGTTTGATTTTCATCAAGGAATTGATTTCTTCATCCATAGCTAGTTTCCATTTTTTTTGTTTTGTCCTACAATTGCTGATACATAATTTATCAAACCCTCAAGGATCAGGGTAGTGACACAAGTGAACAACCCCAGCTACTGTCCAGAGGGACCTGGCCCTGCTGAGTGAGGATGACTGGAAGAACATCCCTGAGGTGGGCGACGCCCGCAACAAACGACAGAGGAACCCGCGGCCAGAGAGGTGAGACATTGCACAGGTCCCTGAGCTGCTGCAACTGCTGTGTGCCCAGGTTCACTCCCTTGCCTGACTCCATCATTGCCCGGAATGCCTACTCCGGGGAGGCCAGCACCTCAGTGGACCCACGGACACAGGTACTGTGGCGGACTGTGGTGACAGTCTTGTTTAACTCTCACCTAGATATACCTACAGTGCTGCTTGGAATGACATGAGTTTAAATAACTGCCTCAAATAAAGATGGAACCCACAAAATCAAGAAGATTAAAACATTGAAAAACTATTTAAAGTATAGATATCAAAATAAACTAAAGAAACCTGTTTTAAATTCTACTGAATCTTTTAATCTTAACCCACGCTTGCTAAACTGGAATTGCGATTATTAAGCCTTTTGGACAGATTTCTTCCCCAAGAACAAGAGAGTGTCTTTCTTCTGTTGAATCTTTCCATTTATAATTCCCATGACACCCCTGTGTACTCAGCCCTACGGCTCCGGCCTGACCACCCCCTTCCCCAGCGGCCTGATGACCCCCGGGGGCTGGTCCACCCCCAGCCCTGACCTGGACCTGCGCAAGATTGGCCAGGCCCGCAACACCCTCATGGACATCAAGCTGAACCAGGTAAACCCACTTCTCTTTTGGAAGAACAACTTCCCTGAGTTTATAAACTCTGTCAGATCTCATGTTACAATCTCTTCCTTATCTCCCCCACTCCATCCCATACATTGTTGGTGTCTGTGCTGGGGATGGGTCTTCTTCCTTATCTCCCCCACTCCATCCCATACATTGTTGGTGTCTGTGCTGGGGATGGGTAGAACCCATTGTTGGATGAGCCAATACACAGTAGAATGATGTGGGGTTGTTACAGGTTGAGAGTTGGTGCAGAGTGGGAAAACCTCACAACCATTGTAGATGACCAGACTTAAATCTACTATCATCGTATCAGTATTGTAGCTGCTCCATGTTTGCCGTATTCTGGTCCCACCACCAATGGTGTTTAGCAAATTTGTCTTTTTCTGTTCTCCATGCCCAGATGGGAGGCTTCTGTGTGGCAACACTGCAGTGGTGGTATTCAAATAAGGTTTCAAATGATAGAAAATACTTCTATGCAAATAAAAGAGAGAGAGATGTATCATTGTAATATTTCCCAAGTGTCCTTCCCATAACCTTTCCTTCCCAAGTCAAGTGTGTTGTTGTTTCTTATACCCTAGTGTAAAGATTACACATGTTCCCTCAGTGTAGTGGTGCTGACTGCAGGTGTCGGACTCAGTGAGCGGACAGACAGTGGTGGACCCCAAAGGCTACTTGACGGACCTCCAGTCCATGATCCCCACCCACTCCTCCGACATCTCAGACATCAAGAAGGCCCGACTGCTGCTCAAGTCGGTGCGGAAGACCAACCCCAGCTACTTCCCGGCCTGGATCGCCTCGGCCACGCTGGAGGAGATCACAGGCAAGATGCAGGCCGCCCGCAACATCATCATGGAGGGCTGCCGGGAGTGCCCCAAGTCTGAGGACATCTGGCTGGAAGCTGCCAGACTCCAGGTCTGTTTGTCTACATAGTGTCTACAGTACCGTGGTACTAACTAACTGTGTGTGCAGCCCACGGACATGGCCAAGGCAGTGATAGTGAAGGCCCTGGAACAACTGCCCAACTCCGTGAGACTCTGGATCAAGGGAGCCGAGCTGGAGATGGACCTCAAGAACAAGAAGAAAGTTTTCAGGAAGGTGAGTTGGTCACTGTGGACCTGACTGACTCCACTTCTCTTTTAAACAATAATTATTTATTGTCTATTTGAGGCCACTTTTGAACATTTTTTAAAATACAGTTAAACCTGTCTATAGTACCCCCTCTTGGGACTCACCTAAATAGGGTGCTATAGACAGGTCAACACCTAGTTACAGAGTCAAAGTGTCTTCTAGGGAAAGGTGTCCTCTTACTGGAGAGCTGCTAGAGAGGTGTGTCCTCTCACGGAGGTTGTTCTACTGTATGTAACAACACAGGGTCACAGCCAATAAAGTGGTGTCCCAGTATTCCACAGTTGTATGTCAGTGTAGCTCTTTGACTTCTTAGCCAAAAAATATTAGAAATAACCAACTACCCAACTGTTCCATGGCCTGGTGTACTTGGAATAAGGAAGACTAAGGTATATTGGGTTCTACTTTAATTTGGCAGAGGTTGTATCAATGTGGGCTGTTGGCCCCTGAGAGTTTCCAACCCCCCTGTCAGGACACAGGCTCTTTAACTCAACTTTACCCCGGGGAATGTTTCTGTTGAATTAAAGTGTCTTAAGATGATAAGGCACAGCTAGAGGACCTTTTGCTGTCAACACTTGAATTATAACTGGCTACTGATTGGGATAATGGTTGAATTAAAGTAGGTAATTTTATAAAGGGAAATGGATTTGAAAAATTGATTGAATACAGATGTTATATATTGTATGTGTTTTTTTTACCTACTCCTAGTACACACGTGGTACAGCAGCCATGATAATCATGGTGGGTAGTAGTTGGCAGCTGCTTTTTAACTATAAGTGTACCACATTTCTACATATGTAAGAGTCAATTTCATCTTTTGCACTTTGAGGTGTCAGAGCCCTGTTTGGTTACTCATACTCACTGGTGGGATTGGACTTCTGCAAGAATTGGGGGCCATTGGAGCAATTTTTTATTCGGAGAAAAAGTTCCCAATGTGGAATTCAATCCCGGCTCGTGGCTGTGGCAGTTTATACCACCACTCCTGCACCACCTACCCTGTGTTCATTTTATATGCTGAGAAGGTAGCTCATGTCTTTATACACATTTATTTTGTCTCAATTTACAGGTGTTGAGTCACCTTGTCCTGGCTATTCACACATGGCGTGGAGTAGAGGTGGTCCCCCCGGACCTTGCAGGAGATTATACACATTCTATAAACCACCAGTTTAAATACAAAGTGGGTCCGGGAAGTTCTGGAAAATACTCTGTAGAATAAATTATAAAGCACAATTTGGATTATAGATTATAATAAAAGAAAATAAGACCTAATCCAAATAATTTATTAGTGTTCGACGTTTCGGCAACAACATTGTCACCATCATCAGATAAAAGAATAAATCGAAAGAATAAATCATTTATTCTTTTGTCTGATGATGGTGACAATGTTGTTGCAGAAACGTCACACACTAATAAATTATTTGGATTAGGTCTTATTTTCTTTTTTTTTTTCTGTAGAATAAAATAATAATTTGACCAAATGTCTAACAAAATCTATGGTTTTATATCTTTCCAAAGATGCCTTTTTTCTTCCCCACATATTGAACAAACATTAAAATAATAACACATGTTTTAGATCAGAAAGAAAAAAGGCGATGGCCCAAATTTCTGCTGAGGCCTGTAAAAAATATATAATAGGGCAAGTATCGAAAATTGTTTCATTTATTTTTTTTACACACTGGGTAAAAAAGTGTGGAACCTGCTAAATGGTGCAGCAAGCTCATCAAGATAACTGGCTTCCTAAAAGAACCATTTTATTAAATACCAAATTTAATTAAATGTGCAAACAAAAACGTACCTACTTTGGCACATAATGAGATCAAATGGATTTGAAACAATGTTGATGTTGGGAAAATTTGAAGGAAAACCTCCCATGAGCTGGCTAGAAGGGAAGCTATCAGAAGGTCACTGACAGATATCAAATTGGGGAATATTTTGTCCATAGTGTCAGCTAAAGTTGACTTAACAACAAAGAACCATTTAAAGTGGCCCTCTATACTCCATGGCGGAAGAAAAGCCATAGCGGACATTTTGGCCTTTTTACAGTTGATGCACCCAAAGGTGGCTCCAGTGAAGATGACAAAGGGCCTGAACCAAAGAAGAATAATTACAAAAAATGCATAGGACGCCGCAACTCTTTTTATTAAATTATTGAAGTAGCTTTCATTCAGGCAAGCCCTTCCTCAGTAAACTGAAACATATAAAAAGGTAATAGAGAGAGATTATATAGCGTTAAAGATATATCTATGTAAATATAGGACTTAACAATTTACATAATTGTAAATTTTGAACAACTTATTGAATAGAGAAATGGACTGATTATTGTTAAAGATATGAATATTTACATATTTATTTAAAAGAATATATATTAAGATAGAAGAGGAACATATTGTGATGGTAGCTGTATACTTTTGTTTATTTATTGCATTAGGGTTGTTGATGGAAGCCAGGCTATAGAAGCCAAGAATATCCAAAGGAAGGATTGAAAGTGTCATGTAAACAAAGGTAGGAGGGAGTGTAAGAAGGATGGCAGAAGAATTTGATTGACAACAAAGATACATCACATTTTGAACAAAGGAAGTTGTTTAAGGATTTTACCTGAAATACAATGTTCAATGAAAATTATAAACAGTAAGGTACAATTTGAATTACAAACAAAAGGTAATAAGACCAAATAAATAAATAGTGTGTGACATTTCGGTAACAGCGTTCTTACCATCTTAAGACAAAAGTACTGAAAGGTCTTTTGTACTTTTGTCGGATGATGGTAACAACCTGTTACCGAAACCTCACACACTATTTATTTATTTGGTCTTATTACCTTGTAATTTAAAATACAATATAACGCGGCTTATGATTGTAAAACGAAAATTGCAATTATACCGCGAATGTTTCTTTTAAACGAAAAAATCGAAATTTTTTTTAATGAGAAATAGCGATTATTTCTAACTTTAAGAATGAAGTATGATAGGATGAATTGTGAAGAGTAATGATAAACGGAAAAATAAAAGTGTCCAGGGATGGGAAACATTCGCGGTATAATTGCAATTTTCGTTTTGCAATCATAAGCCGCGTTATATTGTATTTTAAATTACTTTATATAATATTTACGAACGGATAAATATGTCCAGGGTAGCCTAGTGGACATGGCATCTGCCCGGTAAGCGGAACACTGTGGGTTCGATTCCCATCCCTGGACACTTATTTTTCCGTTTATCATTACTCTTCACAATTCATCCTATCATACTTCATCCTTAAAGTTAGAAATAATCGCTATTTCTCTTTAAAATAAATTTTGATTTTTCGTTTAAAAGAAACATTCGCGGTATAATTGCAATTTTCGTTTTATTACCTTGTGTTTATAATCTATAATCCAAATTGTACCTTATCAATTTGAATTATAGATTAGAAACATAAGGTAATACATCTAAATTAATGAAATGGTTTTAATGTTTCGGTAACAACACTTTCACCAAAATCTCACAAACATTTCATTAATTTGGTCTTATTACCTTATATTGCTAAATATAAAAATATTGTGAGAATGAACGGGGTAATAATGTTATTGATCAAGTTGGCACAGGTGGTGAAACATGGGTGTGTTCTTATGAACCAGAAACACAAAGTACTATCATTGTCCTGCCTCCTGTGATCGCCGCATGGATATGCAAATCAAAGGTGAAGACTGTGCTGATTCCAAAAGGATTAAATCACTGGTTCCTTAAGGTCAGGAATCGGCTGTTGTTGGTGTCCATCAAGTCAACTTTTGGTGACACTATGGACAGGTATTCTCTAATTTGATATCTGTCAGTGACCATTATCTAGTGACCTTCTGGTAGCTTCTTTGACCCAGCCAGCTTCAGTGCTGTGATGGAGGGAGAAATCACCCAAAATGAAAGAAAAGCAAAATTTGTTTGGCCAACGGCATAGAAGGAAGAAGGCACTGGCAAACCATTTCTGTATCAAACACTGCTGAGATAACTATATGGACCAAATATCTGGTACTGCATCGGATGTCACGTAGGATAATTGGAGCTGTGATTACAGCAGAGGATCTTGTGTGAAAACTAAACTACAATCAATCTGTTTCTCTCTTATCTCCACACTGGGTGAATGTGTCTGCCTTTGTCATTAAGACTGGGAGCACTCCTCAGGGGCAGGCCACTGACTTAGCTCAAAAAAAAATGGCCACCTCTGACATGAGGAACAGACGCCATGTGCAGCTGCTCCTTACATGGAGTACAAACGCTGCTCATCCTGTATCCCTGGATTAAGAGCCCTTACAAGGTACTATCAGCTGAGCCCAGATTTTTTACCGAGCTTGTTACTGCTCCCCTTCCTCCTTTGTCATCCGGGCTTGGGACCGGCAAAGATGGAGTTACAATTAATCTGTACTTTTCTACAAAGATGTTTCCAGAACAGTTATTCAAGAAGATAAGGAGAAGACTGATGTTCCACATTATCTTGTTCCACAACATGCAGCCATTTTGAGGAACCAGTTTCTTGGAAGAACGTGGGTTACTCCCCTGCTTTATTCCCCTCTGACTTCTTCCTATTTGGAAGATTGGAACCAGGAGTTGAAGGCCAAAAGATTCTCTACATTGGATGAGATAAGGAAGGCAGCCTTCAACAAACTTAACTCTGGAATAATTAAAAATCAACGATTAGTTGATATTTATTCCAATAGATGGCGCAAGCCATCAGCAACTTTTGGTTGCACGATTAGGAGATGCATTTTTTTCCTAAACTTCCCTCTGTTCAAGATGCTGCTGATTTAAAAAAAAAAAAGTTCTTCAGTTTGAATCATAGTGGGAACAGTCTCCTTTAGAACAGTCTGCAACATTGTAATATGAAGTCCCTACAACCATGGCTATAACAACACCCAGTCCCATGTGATGGTTGTATTCACACTAGAACTCTTCAATTCCACCAGCTATAAGTCAACACTTGTATTAATTGAAACAATTTTTCAAATCACAATCTTCCTTTCTACTCTAATTTAATCAACTATAATTCAACTGAAAATTCTGATTGCTTGGGGTGTTGTTCAATTAAAGAAGTCGGAGGACTATATATTGCTCACAAAGGTATGATAACTTATAGATACAGTCCCCACTTTCTATAGTTCAACTTTACCCCAAGGGATCTGAATTTTTGGTTGAATTAAAATCGGCGTTGAATTATAGTTGTGGTTGAATTAAAGTCTCAATGTTAAACTAAAGTTGGTGTTGAGTTATAGTCTGTTAAGATGGTTATCAATTCACATTGCAAACTGCAAGCACGGTGCAAATACTTAAGGAGGTGTTGAATTATAGCTGGTGATTTGATAGGAAAATTGTTGGGTTAGAAAAATTGGTTGAAGTAAGTGAAAAATTGATAAGGCACAATTTGGATTATAAAGTTTAAACACAAAGTAATAAGACAAAATCTAAATAAATAAATAGTGCGTGACGTTTCGAAAACAGCGTTGTTACCTAAATGTTGCACACTATTTTTTTTTTTTGGATTTGGTTTTATTACCTTGTGTCGAATTGAATTTACTTGAATTAAAGACACTATACTCTAAAATGTAGAACAATCTACATAGATGCCAGATAAACCTGATGTGTTACTGTGGCACCAAAAGTAAATTTGCCTGTTTACCCTCAGTATATATATATTTTGCTTATCCCTAGTACACGTGGTACAGGCCATGATATCATGGTGGGTAGAATCCTATCATCCTTACCCTCAGTATACTGGGACTTGTGTCAAGCAGCCAGTTGGGTGTTGCAGGCCTTGGAGCAGATGCCCAACTCTGTGAAGCTGTGGAAGGCCGCTGTAGAGTTGGAGGAGCCGGAAGATGCCAGAATCCTGCTGTCCCGGGCCGTGGAGTGCTGCCCCACCTCCACAGAGCTCTGGCTAGCCCTGGCTCGTCTGGAGACATATGAGAATGCCCGGAGGGTGAGTTGAACCTGGATAATATGGAGACAGGCTGGGGCAGCGGAGGTGTCGCGCAGGTGCTGAACAAGGCCAGAGAGAACATCCCCACGGACCGACAGATCTGGGTGACAGCCGCCAAGCTGGAAGAAGCCCACGGCAACAGCAAGATGGTGGATAAGATCGTGGAGAAAGGTGAGTGCGGAATGTTGCAGAAGCCGGCGGCCCTCACACCGGTGCTGTGTGTCCAGCCATCAACTCCCTGCGGGTCAATGGAGTGGAGATCAACAGGGACCAGTGGCTGAAGGACGGGGTGGAGTGCGAGAAGTCTGGCTCGGTGCTCACCTGCCAGGCCATCGTCCGCTCCATCATCGGGGTGGGCATCGAGGATGAGGACCGCAAGCACACCTGGCTGGACGATGCAGAGAGCGTAAGTTGACATGTTCCAGCCTGTGGACCAGCCCGCTGACATTGCTGTGCGCAGTGCGCCAACCAAGGAGCGCTGGAGTGCGCCCGCGCCATATACTCCCACGCCATCTCTGTCTTCCCCAGCAAGAAGACTATTTGGCTGATGGCAGCGTACTTCGAGAAGAACCACGGCACCAGGTATGGGTCTGAATGTGTGAGATTCCTGGCTGACTCCTGTTTGGGTGGAAACTACAGTAGTCCATGACATCTCACTAGAGGCTACACCTCAGGACAGTGTTCTGTCATTTCATAAATTAACCTTTTTACTATTTAGCAACTCTCCAGTAAGAGGACATCTCTCCTTAAAGGACACTCTGTAACTAGGTGTTGTCAGAAAGGTAGTTCTACTGTATTAGTTCACATAACACAAAATGTTTTTATTTAGTTCTAAAGTTTGCCTGACCTAGCTGCCACTACAACGACATGTACGCAGGGACACCCTGGAGACACTGCTGCAACGTGCGGTGAAGCACTGCCCGAAGGCTGAGACCCTCTGGCTGATGGGAGCCAAGTCCAAGTGGCTGGCGGGAGACGTGCCGGCGGCCCGTGGCATCCTTTCCTCGGCCTTCCAGGCCAACCCCAACTCTGAGGAGATCTGGCTGGCCGCGGTGAAGCTGGAGTCTGAGAACAACCAGTACGAGCGAGCGCGGCACCTGCTGTCTAAGGCCAGGGACAGTGCCCCGACACCCAGGGTGAGTGAGTTACACCATTTACTGTTGTACAGTTGGGTAATCACCTGAGCTGTCCATATGTTGTAAAAAGTACAAAGTCTTGAGGTGAAGAGTTTTGTCAAGCTGCTCGGCCAATAAAAAAAAACTCTTTGCCTCATGATTTTGTACTTTTTCACCATATACTGCTTTTTATGTAATTGTATTCCATGTGTGTTTAACCTAAGTCTCACTGGTGGCGCTATTTAAAACACAACTTAGAATGAGTTTTGTATATTTTCAAATAATCAGGCAGCGATTATTTCACAGCATATTATTCAATAAGAAGAAAGAAAGATTAATTATAGACAGAGCTGACTACCGTTGGGTTAAACCTAAAGTAGCTCCCCCTGGTGGTGGCATATGGAACATCCGCCGCAGGCTCCCCCTCGTGCTGGCAGCGGGAACTAGTAGCCGCATCGTCACACTCCAGTCCATTGCTTTCACTTTTGCAACACTTGAAAGCAATGTACAGAACTCCAATGTCCATCAAAAGCCTTTGAAAGCGTCGAGTTGGCAGATCCTTGGTGAAGATGTCAACCGTTGAGCAGCTGAAAACTTGAATAGTTCCATTTCGCTGCAGTTTTCTTACAAAATGAAATTTGACATCAACATTATTTGTCCTTTTATGAAATTATGGATTTTGAATAAATTTTATTGTACTCTGATTATCAATCATGACAGGTCTTCTTGTGGAATAAGATCAATAGTTTCAGCCATGCAGCTCCCTGGAAGCCATGCTTGCTATTCTGATTCAGTGGTAGAAAGGGCGACCACCGACTACTCCAAGTGATTGGTCCTTGTGCGAGTTAAAAAACATATCCTGAAGTGCTTTCAAGAATCGATGTCTCCAGTGAAATCAGAATCTGTATCCAATCAAATAGATATCACCTGTTCTTTTATAAACAACTAGTGGACCCGGCCACGCCTTGCTGTGGCTAAATTGTAATATGTTAAATTAACATTATACTAAACTATTCAGTACAGTAAAGTCAATATTCACTTATAAAGATAAAATGTATATGTATTGTATATTGTATATGTTATTATATGTATTGTTTTTTGTTTTCGAGATATTCTAATAGAACGTTCTCACATTTTCTGTAAAATATTTATATATGCACAAACACAGAATATTATCACTACGTCTTAATTTCGCTATATTTATTGCTATAAATATTATTCTAAAATAATTCGCCAGAAATCGTCCTGATAGTATACTACACAGCGAACCCGGCCACGCGTTGCAGTGGCTAAATTGTAATATGTTGAATTAACATTATACTAAACTATTCAGTACAGTAAAGTTAATATTCACTAATAAAGATAAAAATGTTTTAGCCGATCTAAAGCCCAACGGGATTGAGAATGGAACGTTACGTTAATATTTGAAAGTGATTTTTATATATATAGACAATATAGCCCTTCATTGTAATCATTGATTATAATCACTGCATTAATAAATGTCAGTCTTCCCAGTATTCTTTTACCTATGTATGGATATTTTGGTTTGAATTAGTGAACTACTGCGAATTTGTAGACGAATGACCCGGGCAACGCCCGGGTTTACACGATTAAATGTATATTACATATGGAAGATGGACGTAGTTCCCGGAGGGCACCCGCGAGGTCACTCTGCCCCCGCGCAACTGTCCAACCGGGAGCGCCCCGCGCCGTCAAAATCGTAACGCGTTCTAGAGGGCGCTGCTCGGCCGTCAGCCGGGAGATCTCATTTACTCGGCGGGGGGAGGCAGGGAGGTCACGTGCTGCGCCGGCAGCCAATCGTCGCGCGCCGCCATCCCCCGTCTGCCGCGAGAGGGGCGCAGATTGCGAGTGAATTTACGTTTTATTGTAAATAAAAATGCAACGAAAGGTTATTTCTAAAGAGTAATTAGCCATAAACCATCCCGGTAGTATACTAAACATCTTCCCAAAGTTTCATCACGATTGGTTGAGCGATGTAGAAGATTATCACTGACAAACGGACGGACGGACGGACGGACCAACAAACATCCATTTTTATATATATAGAATACCTAAGTCCTGATTTCCCTTTAAATACTTTAAAACTATCTTAACAGTGTTCCAGTGACTTTGATTAGATGTGAACTGGCTTCGTTTATTAACAGCGAATGATATGTCTGGATGACAGCTAGAAACATCAAACATCCTTTCACTTCTACGAAGGGAATATTTCCTATGCTTTGGTTTTTCACTTGTATTACCTTTAGACAACTTTACATTTGGATCGAAAGGAATTTCTGAACAATTATATGAAAGCATGTTGAATCTATCAAGTACCTTTGTAATGTGGCTTAGGAACATTAGTCCTTTATCTCTCTTAATTTCTAAGCCCAAACAATGGTTTGTGTAGACATGGTGATCTCAAAGTGATAAGATAAATATTGAGCCAAATTCTTTATCCATTCTGGTGAGTTGCTCATTATAAGGCCATCATCTACATAGAGACCCAGATCAATCTTTAGCATTATTTTGGATTCCATAGAATAAACATGGCTTGTGATTGGTTCAAATTAAACTGCTTTAGGAAATGAATGAACTTTTTATTCCAAAATCTTGGTGCCTGCTTCAAACCGTAGAGGCTCTTTTTGAGCTTACAGACCAAGTTTTTATTTCTAACCCTTTAGGGATTTCCATGTAAATATCTTCTACCCATGGAGGAAAGCAGTTTCAATGTCAAATTGCAATATTTCCACATCCATTATTGTTTTGTTTTTTTTTCTCATCCCTAGTACACGTGGTACAGGCCATGATAATCATGGTGGGTAGAAGAAGGCGACTGCTTTTACTGTAAGTACACCACATGTCTACACATGTGAAAAGCAGTTCGACTTTGCACTTACAAATGTGCCAGAGCCTTGTTTGGTTACTTGTACTCGCTGGTGGGGATTGGACTTTTAAACGAATCAGGGGCCATTGGAGCCTTTTATCTATTATTGTAATTAGCGCAAGTAAGATTCTCACTCGTGTAATCTTTACACAAGGGGATAAGAAACAACAATAAGATTCTCACATACCAAACAAGAGTAGGTCTCTCTATACTCTCTGCCTGGTTGTTTGCTACAAGTCTAGCTCAGTAGTGATCAACCTTTCCATTAGAATTTATCTTTATCCAGAAGACCCACTATAGGCTTTGTCCCATTTGGAAGTTCTGTCAACTCCCATGTTTTATTTTCAATGAGAGCTTGCATCTCTTCTTCAACAGCCTTTTCCCATTTAATTTTGATTCCACCAGCCATTGCCTCATCATAATCAATTGGTTCTAGACTTTCTGCAATCCAATCATTTGTAAAAATCACAAGCTGCTTACTGTCTTTATGGGACTGAGAGAATGAGGTGATTCTACAGTCTTTGGTTCTACTGCTGTCCAATTGAGAATCAGCTGAACATCTGGTGAAATAGGTATTGTTGATCACAAGTATTATTTTCCCTTACAGTTCCATTTCTACAAATTTCTATTTGTCACAGGAGCATAGAGACTTTGAAGTATTCTCATTACCTACAAATATCATATTCTTAGTTTTCCTATCCCATTTTTCTCTAAATTGTTTATGTATGTTAGCATATGCCTTTGAACAAAAAAGTTTAAAAGTATTTAAAATTAGGCTTCCTCCAACTCCAAATTTCAAAATGAGAAAATTTTTTATCTTTAGAGATGGCTTTCGGTTAAGAATGTAAACAGCTGTGTTGACAGCCTCTGCCCAAAGTTTCATATTTAATGCTGAGTCATGCAGCATGGAGCGACTTAACCCTAAAATTGTTCTCAGGTCTCTCTCAGTGACGCCATTTTGTTCAGGAGTACAAGGTCTTTCATGGAGAATACCCTTACTTTTAAATATTCAGAGAAATATTTGTTTACATATTCTATTCCAAGTATATTTAACCCTTAACTGGACGGGTTGGGTAGATTCTGCCCATGCATAAATTTAATATAGGAAAAATATATATTTTTCGTTTACCTAGAGCTACCAGCTTTCATGTATTCTAATTTTACAGTGATACAAACATTTTCCATCCATCGTTTATAAATTTCAGTTTTGGGAGGGGGGTTAAATTTGCATGTATGGGCGGATTCCGCCCAACCCGTCCAGAAGCGTGAGAATTTTTCGTGTCAGTGTTAGCTCGTGGCTCATACTTGAGTCTCTATCTTCCGCTATTTTTAGCTTCCTTTTTATAAAATAACACTTATTTCTTTGGATAAGTAGAATAATCAATCAAGTCAACAGAGAGAACTATCCCTGCCATCCCAAAATATATATGTTTTATAGATTAGTCGACCACACACACACACACTTTGGAAGAAATATTCGAACAGACAATTGATTCACTTCAGTAGAATTAGTTGATAAGTTGAAAGAACATGGTCTTACATATTTAGGAACGATGAGAAAGAACAAAACTTAGATTCACCACAATTTCAACCGCACCCTAATAGAGAATCAGTAACCTCTAATTTTAGTTTCTCTGGAACAACCACTTTAGCCTCCTATGTTCCTAAAAAAAATAAAGAAAATCGGTAATCAGATTGATAAAAAAGGTAAAAAAGAAAGGAGTCAATTTATTGTTGATCTTGGGAGAGCATTGACTGATGAACACCTGGCCACACGTAATCTCAATTCTCTCTCGCGGGAATTACAGACGACAATTCAAGAAAAATGATGGTTCAAGTACATCAAGGGAATCTACGATGCCACAATCTGATATTCCAAAATGGTGGTACAAATGTCCATCAAAAAACGCAGTAAAAAAATAAAAACCCTTTGCTTTGTATGTCAACTAAGCGTTTGCAATAACATTTCTTTATAATTTTTTAAAACTGTAAATAGATTATATTCAGAATTTTTAAAAGTCAAAATCTGTATATTAACTATATATTAATTAAATATTTTTTTAAATATTGATTTCAATCATTATTGAGCGCTTATTTCATAAAGTTACATAGGTGGGTTGAATCTACCCAACCCGTCCAGTTACGTAAGAAAAATCCACCCGTCCAGTTAAGGGTTAATAGATCTGCCAAATTGATTTCGAACTAGGGCATCAAGTTCTTTAGAGTGATTAAAGACATCACATTTATGTTTCAAAAAGTAAACAAATCTGTATCTGCCATGATCATCCTTAAAAAAGTAATAGAGCCTCCTATTGAATCACAGTCCATAGCTCTGAGTAAATGAGTTCACCTACCTCATGTTGGTGTCGATTTTCAATAGAGTGAAAAGTTTTACAATGCTGTTTCCCGTACTCACAAGCCTCACTAAAGAAGTCAGATTCGTCAGTCAACGTGAGGTCACCCAGTTGTCCTTCTTCCAAATCATATCCACATTAAGATGTCCCAGCTTGCGATACCATGTAGTGAGCGAGTCGAGTTGGGCAACATTGGAGGAAGCTTTAGGTCTTACTTTGAACAACATGGGGTACAAATTATTAGGGCCTTTGATACCGCAGGCAACTTTCTTGTTACCTTTAAAAATGTCGCACTTTTATTTGTCAGTTAATATCTTGTTTCCTAGATTAGTTGCTGCTCCAACAGAAAAAGACTCTTACAGATTTCAGGAACATATAGAACATTTGTTAGATGTCCTTGTGTCCATTTATCAACATAGCAGAGGATTAGAACTGTTACTTTTCTGTAGGGATTGATCACATGATATCGTCATCTTTGTATTCACCATCAAGTTCCGTGAATTCGTAGAACCATTCACTTTGGCCTGTCATGTGTTCTGAAGCACCGCTATCTACCTACCATACATCTTTGATTGGAGATAGAAGATCCTTTTCACAAATGAAAGCGCTGCTTTCACTGTTTTTACATGTTTGTGATCTATTAACTTGATCTTTACTTTATTTTCAGGATGAAAGAAGTTATTGCTCTTACCTTTGTTTTTGGTCTCGAAGGCGATCTCGACATTCAGCTCAAAAATGTCCTGGTCTTTTACAGTAGTTGCAGGTTTCTCTTTTCTTATGATTGAATTCAGCTGAAGCCTTGAAAGCTGTGGTTTATCTTGAAGATCTAGTCACATTTCCTCCTGTAGAAGTCGTGCCAGTAGCTTGTCCTTTGTTTGTTCTGTCCTTGTGACGGAGTCCCATGCTGTCAGGAAGTGTGAATATTTCGATGGTAAGGAGCCAAGAATTTCTATAACCACATTGAATTAAAGGATTGAAATAATGGGAGGGCTTGGCTCATCATTGGTGAACCCTCCCAGCGGTTTCTCCAAATAAAGTTGTTGTACCCCACAACTGTAGACAAATATGTGCTGACTGTGTTTATTTGGCTCTTCCTGATACAGTAGAACCTCTTTTAATTCAACGTTTGTTTCACATCCAAATGGGGCAATTTACTTTAATTGAACCGGCTATAATTCAACACACAATGACTTCAGCAGAAAATTCTGTGGTTGGTCTGAAACTACACAACACACTTGGGGCGGCATTCCTTCTGTGCCCTCATTGATTGGTCCAATTGTCTACTGATGGTATCTAGGGGGGGACATACAGGAACGATACTGTCAAAGGAATCCTTGGAAGGACAAACCATTGATAGTCCAACAAAAAAGAAACAACAATATTCCTGTTTTGCCACAAAAACTATTTGGAAAACTGCAGGTTCCAGTGAAGCTGTCATTGGGAGGCCCCCAGTTCTGCAATGGTTCCTTTATTTCATTATAAAATATTCAAGAGGAAAAGCTTCCGAGTACATAGAACTTTTCTAAGGACCTTTTTAAGACAAACTACAGTTTCTGGTACAGTAGAACCTCCCTGTAAAGGACACGTAATTGCAGAGTTTGTTAGAGACCATCATGTGGAGCTCATCTAGTGCCTTTCTGGTAGCTTCCTTGACCCTTTCCTTCCCAACATAAACATCTTTTCTAATCCATTTGCTTTCACCGAGTGTCCAAAGTACAAGGTAATAAGACAAATCCAAATAAAGAGGGTGTGGGCCTGTTACTGAAATCTCACACTATTTATGTTTATCTTATTACCTTGTGTGTGTGTGTTTTAAATCTATAATCTGAATTGTGTCTAATAGATGTTATGTTGGTCAGGTAATGATGAAGTCAGTCAAGCTGGAGTGGGCACTAGGAGACCTGCCCAAGGCCCATGTGGTGCTGGATGAAGGCCTCAAGCTCTACCCAGACTTCCCCAAGTTGTGGATGATGAAAGGACAGATCCTGCAGCAGGAGACCAAGGTGGAGGAGGCCAGGGAGGTCTACACCAAGGGGGTGAGTTCACTTAGCTAGCTGTTCCTCAAGTTGTTTGGTGGTCGTTGTTTAATTTGACACTTTGTTGAAATTCCAATCAGACTATTTGCTTTAATTCAACTGGAAATTGGGATCCCTTGAGGTGTTAGACTGTATTTACCATTTCTGGCCACTATTGTGGTTTATAAAAGGAAAAATAGTTTAGCTGAATTAAATACAAGGTAATAAGACCAAATAAATATTGTGGGATGTTTCAGTAACAGCGTTGTTACCATCATCAGACAAAAGTACTCTTGTCTTGGTATGAAGCTAGTAACAATTACAGAATATAATATTTACCACCTTGTGTTATGATCCAACTTGATCAGTTTAGCCGATAGTGATTGACATCAGTCTCACAGTCTAAAATGTTTCTCATTAAATTTACTTTCTGTTTTATTTCTTCCCACAAGAGGTTTGGCAAGTAAGGTGAAATTTGGTAGTAAAGCTTTCACTGAAACTTAAGTTTGTCTATTTGGATGTGACCTTGTTATCCTAGGTACCTTTTGTTTGCACTTTACAGTTCATCTAGGTACAAGAAAATAAGATCTAATCCAAATAATTTAATAGTGTGTGACGTTTCGGCAACAGCTTTGTTACAATAAATGGTTTATTCTTTTGTCTGATGATGGTGACAATGCTGTTGCTGAAACGTCACACACTATTAAATTATTTGGATTAGATCTTATTTTCTTGTATGATTTGTTTTTTTATTTCAAAAGATACGTAGACGAATCCATTATATTTATTAACCAGGGAAGTGAACAAAGAATATGGATACTTTCAACAATCTATGGAAGTAGATGACAACAAATTTCCTGGACTTATCATACAATAATAACACCTCTATATACAGGAACTATAGCTCACAGCACCATTTCAGCCATAAAGTAGGTTTAGTAAAAGCTCTTATATTTAGAACTTTTACTCATTACTAATCAATGAAGATTTTCCCATCAAATTGATAGATAGAAGACATGAACCAAAATATGAGAATAATACTTTAATTCAAAATCTAAAGTGAAAAAACCAGGAAGCCATCACATTACCATTTATAAACCAAAAGTTTTTAAGAAATTTTACTAATATATTCAAAAAGTATGAAAAATAAAAATTGCATGGAAACCATGTAACCCTATCTCTCAATATATCAACAACCATAAGAACACCCAATTACCAAAAAGAGCAGGTTTGGTTTATGAAGTGAAATGTGACCAATGCTATGTAGGACAAACATCCACAACTTTAAAAGAAAGAACCATGAATATGCTCTAAAATGGGATAAAATAGAGAATTCTGCACTTGTATATAATACACAGGACAATTTCAATCTAGAAGAAACAAAGATTGTGAGAAAAATTACTTTAAGAGACAATTTAAAGAAGCATTTTTCATTCAAAAGAAATGTGCTACAATTAACAGAATGGAAGAAAGAGGAAATATCAATGATATTTAGAGATAGGCTTTTAATTATATCTAAAAAAAGTGGGTTTTTTCTAATTCTAAGAATAATATTTTAGGGTTCTTAGAAAACTATCTTATTCTTATCTGCTATCTTGTTTACACACTTGATAACAGTAACTATTTAAACCATGCTGTGGTAAAATTTCTCATTCAGTACTTTTGTCTGAAGATGGTAACTGTTACTAAAACGTCACACACTATTTATTTATTTAATCTTATTACCTTGTGTCTATAATCCAAATTGTGCCTTATCATTTAACAGTTCATCTATTTGAATCTGACCTTATTGTTGTTACCATAGGTTTGTCAATCATAAATGTAACTTCTGCTTTCTCCATGACTGAAGGTACCTACCAGGGATATTGATACGTTGTTGCTTGGCAAAAGAACTCCCGTGGGTACAAAGGATCTTTAGAACTTTATTTAGGTACAATCTTTAAAATAATTACAGAAGAATACAAAAGAAAACAATACAAAAGTTGGAAGAACCTTCTAGAATCATCCATGTAGTCAGTAAGCAGCCGCCTGACATCTTGAGACGGTAGCTCACGCTTCATTCTTCTCCCAGCACGACCTTGGCATCCCTATATATCCTGGAGTAGATTTTTCCAGAACGCTATAGGTTGGTCAGCCAATCAGAAAGCACTAAGACTTTCATAATAGTTTTAAATTGGTCAATCAGAGTTCGGATTGTTTAACATTATTCTAGAACATAGTCTATTATGATTGTGTATTTTTTATTCTATGTAACACAATATTTTAAATTGTAATATCTCGTACTTGAATGCAGTAGAACTACCTCTATGAGAGGACTCCTACAAAGAACAGTTTTCATTGCCATCTTTACTAATTAGTAACTCTCCAGTAAGCTTTGGCTCTGTAACTAGGTGGTGTCCTTCAGAGAGAGGTAGTTCTACTGTATTCCAATTTTAAAGCCTTTTATAGCACACACCTACTGTCTTATCCAAGGTGGAGTTGTCGCTTTGCAGCAAAGACTAATTTCTCTACCAATCAGATTGTAGCTTTCCTCAATCCCAGTTCAGGGACCGTGACTTTAAACATGTGAGGATTCCTTGCGCTAATTGCTGTCACCTTTCCCTAATTGGGTTGTGTATGACAGGTAGCAGAGCCTCTCTGGGCAATGAGTGCAACATGTTTAAAGTATGTTACTGGACTGGGATTGAGGAAAGCTACAAACTGATTGGTACAGAAATTAGTCTTTGCTTCAGAGAGACACCTTGGATAACTGTGACCTGCGCATGTTTGTTTCCACAAGGAAGCTGGAACCCTCTACTATGTGTGTGTGCAGCACAAGCGATGCCCCACCTCCATTCCACTCTGGCTGCTGCTCTCGCGGCTGGAGGAAACCTCCGGCCTGGTAACCCGAGCCCGCTCTGTGCTGGAGAAGGCCAGACATCGTAACCCGGCCAACCCAGAGCTATGGCTGGCTGCCGTGCGGCTGGAACGGAGAGCCAACCAAGAGGCCATGGCTCACATCCTCATGGCTAAAGGTGGGTTGTGGGTGATGGAAAACTCAATACAACAACAAAGCAAGTTTTATTTGGAAAGCCATTCTTATTTACATATACCAGACATGAGATCTCTTAGCCAATCAACATGTTGCAGCCATGCAAGAATGCCCCAACAGTGGAATACTCTGGGCGGAGGCCATCTTCATGGAGTCACGCCAGCAGCGCAAAGCCAAGACTGTGGATGCCCTCAAGCACTGTGAACATGATGCCCACGTTCTCCTGGCCATCTCCAAGTAGGTTCCACTGTGTAGATCCTATGGTCACCTCCTCACTCCTGATGTGTACAGCACCATGTGGTGTGACCGCAAGATTGACAAGGCTCGCGAGTGGTTTGGCCGCACCATCAAGATAGATTCTGACCTCGGGGATGCCTGGGCTTACTACTACAAGTTTGAGCTCTTCAATGGCACAGAGGTACGGCCATCTTGTACCCTGCTACTCAAGTGTGGGAAACTACAGGCGGTTTAACAGGAACTGGAGTTTCTCTAAAGAAACTATTTAGAGAACCTCTGGTACCTGTTAAACATCTTGTAGAGTTTCTTGAAGTGTAGTGCGACAATAGTCTGCTCAGTACGTCAAACTTGACTGTGTGGTCCAGGAGATGCAGCAGGAAGTCCGCAAGAAGTGTGTGAATGCTGAGCCCAAGTACGGAGAGAACTGGTGCTCCGTGTCCAAGGACATCGCCAACTGGCGCAAGAAGACGGAGGAGATCCTCATCATGGTGGCCAACAAGCTGCCCATCCCCACCTAGGTCTGTCATCACCATAATGGAAGAAGAATGAATGTCTATACAACTTAATAAAAAGTTCTCAACAGTTGTTGTTTATCTGTGAAATTTACTCTAGTGACTGAAGTAACAAAGCCTATACATAGTTGTCTGTACAAGGTTTGACTGAAGTAACAAAGCCTATACATAGTTGTCTGTACAAGGTTTCACAATGAATAATCTAGTTTCTCAATTCACAATGAAAGTTTCTCAAGACTTACATGTCAACATGAAGAGATTTATTATGTACAGCAGGAACCTACAAAGAAAGCTCAGGGGATAGAAGACCCTCGGGTCATTAATATAACAACGCAGCGGCGGCCTTCCTAGAGACTAACTAGAGTAGCAGGGTACCGGACTCTAGCCTGAGGTGTCCGGAGGGTCCTTCTTCCTCAGCCTCAGGACGTGGATGTCCGGACTCTGGAAGGTCTGATCCAGCTCACTCTCCGGGACCCGCTCCATGCCGAACCTCTCCCTCATCAGCTGCAGCACACTCCACTAGCTGGGAACATTTCTTGAGACACTTTTGTAACCCAAGGTAAGAAGACCAAATTTCACTGACACCCACTTTATTAATTTGGTCTTATTGCCTCAGGTTTCTAACCTATGATCCAACCTATCATTTTTTCAACCTTTCGATAAAAATCTTTTTTTTGTCATCATTAAATATATATTTAGAGATTAATTTTATAACAGCTAGCCAAAACGTTTTTTTCTAGACTAGGACAAAAGATTTTTTGTCGAAATGTCAAAGTAAATTCCTTGTCCATCTAAAGAGCCCTCAATGCCGGCTAGACAACTTACCTCCATGAAGAGGTTGTGGATCTGGACCTTGTCGTCCTCGTGTCTCTCCTCGTAGGACAACAGCACCTCTGTGTGGGGGCCGGACAGCTGGGACAGGGTCTCCACCAGGGGCCGCACACTCTGTCCATCCATATAACCAAACAGGGGTCAATTACAAATCCATTGGGATTTTCACACATAGGTTTGAATTTTGTGGACTGCCTCATGTTACAAGTATAAAATCTTTTTTGGTGATCCATAGAGCCTAAACATGAGAGCTGTCAAACCATCTATATTAAGATGTATTGGGTGCGCAAAAATGACTCAGCATTTTTATTTAATTCAATATAAATTTGAAACAAATTTTTACCTATTGCTTTGCATCAATTTCTGCATCTTTAACACTAGCTATTCATGAGAAATACTTAGTATTTACTAGGGGGGTCGGTGGAAGGCTGGTTAAACCGTTTGGTTTTCGACCACTACGACCCGGGTTCGATCCCCGCATTGGACACTTTTTATGTTTAAAAAATATATATATAAAAAATGCTCCAATGGCCCCCCGATTCTTGCAAAAGTCCAACCCCACCAGCGAGTGCAAGTAACCAAACGGGGCTCTGGCACATTTGTAAGTGCAAAGTCGAACTGCTTTCACATGTGTAGACATGTGGTGTACTTACAGTAAAAGCAGTCGCTAACTACCCACCATGATTATCATGGCCTGTACCACGTGTACTAGGGATAAGCAAAAAAAAAAAAACTTTTAATTATGGAAATATTTAAGATGCATTAGCACGCCATCTGTTATCAAAATTGTAAACTATTATAGACACATATGATTCTTTTTAAAAATAAATAATTTGTACTGCCTTAGTGCAATGGAAAAATTACCACTGGGAGGGTTCACCACTGATGAGCCAGGCCCTCCCATAATTTTTCCATTGCAGTAAGGCAGTAGAAATTGTTTATTTTTAAAAAGAATCATACGTGTCTATAATAGTTTCCAATTATGGGAATATTTATTTAAAAAGTAGTGTTAAAAAATATTTCGGATGTATCTTAGCATCTATTTTGACAGAGAGGTGACCTTTATAAACCAATATCTCCTCCAGGCATCAACAATAAGAGACACCCAGGTAGAGTGGACACAACCAGACTGTCCATGTGTTAGAGACAGCTCATGTACAACCAGTCTGACCCCAGTTCAGCCTCCATAGTTATAACACCAGGTCTGTTACATAACTTGCTGCCAGAGAGACAGTACCTCCTAGAGTTTGGTCAATGGAGGATAAACTATTTACATACCCAACCCAGGATCAAATCCCACTTTGGGGAACTTTTTATAAATTGAAAATTGCTTCAATGGCTTTCAGATTCTTGCAAAAGTCCAACCCCACCAGTGAGTGCAAGTAACCAAACAGGATCCTGTAACATTTATAAGTGTAAAATTCTAACTGCTTTCTACATATGTAGACATGTGGTGTACTTACAGTAAAACCAGTCGCTAACTATCCACCATGATTATCATGGACTGTACCATGTGTAGACATGTGATGTACTTACAGTAAAAGCAGTCGCTAACTATCCACCATGATTATCATGGCCTGTACCATGTGTAGACACGTGAATGAATGAATGAAAACAGACTTTATTGACTGTACAGTCAATGGTAACACTCAAAGAGTCAATGGAAAATATTTACAACTATTTACAGTTATCCTGACTCTGTCAGGAGCCCAGAGGTAGCCCGAGCTCGAACAATTCCCTTTGGAAATTTTTTTTTCGACAGAGGGTGTCCTCAGGGAGGGCCTGGATCATAGAATGGCAAGGCGGCCCTGAACTCAGATAAGCCTCTACGGATCAAGGGAACCGAGTCCCGAGTGCGCTCAATGAGCTTATCCAGGAATTGGGCGAGAATCCTCCCTCGCCGCGGCGTGAGTTCCGCGAGCACGCACTCCCTCACCTCAGGGTAACTGGCCGCATCCACGAATTCGCACGCGCCGAACGTTTGGAGAATGGGCTCCGAGCCGGGACTTCGCATCAATTCATCTACTGAATCCACCATGTCCGTCCAATAGTCTGGCTCCGAATCATCCTCCATGCAGACAGATGGTGGAGGCGGAGGTGTGGCCATGGCCGGTGTTGACTCCTTCACTTGGGGAGGGGGTGCTGTCGGCCGAGCGGGCCGAGGCGCAGGCAGTGTGGGTGTAGGAGGCGCTGCTGGTGTTGTCCTGAGCTCAGCTTTGACTTGTCCGAGGACTTTGTACAGGTTGCTGGCTGCTCCGGGTCTCAGGTCCAGGATTTGCCCGATCAGGCCGACGAGGGCGTCGCACTGCGGAGGCGACAGGAGGGGTCCCTTCCTCTGCGCCTTGGTCCTCGAGGAGAGGAGGTCCAGGACCTCCTCCCGCCCAAGACCAAGGGCGTCCGTCTTAGCGAAGGACACGCTGGGGTGCCCCTCGATGAACGCATCGAGGTCGACTCTTGTTGCGTTTTTGGCCGATGACGTGGAGGACGCAAAGGTCTCCTCCACGATGGACATCTCCACGTCCGGTGTTGGGGCCGCAGGCTCGCGACTCCCAGGTGTTCGCAGGGACGGAGCAGGGGTCACTGGTGGAGGGGCAGGAGGCGTCTCCTTCATAGGAAAGGCTGGGGCCGCTGTTGGAGATGGCCGAGGTGCGGATGAGTGGAGCGCAGCTCGGGCCACGGGAGGAGCGCCGCAAACCTCCATGGCTGGATTGGAGGGTGTCGGCGCAGGAGGCTGGGCTGCTGACCGCTGAGGCGGTGCAGGGGTGGTCGGTGGTGGGACGCCAGCAGGAGTGGTCGGTGGGGCCATTCTGGTGTTGTTGGCCAGCCCTGCAAGCAGGGGGCAGATGGCCCTCCGATGCCCTTGTCCGTGGCACCTGGAACACCTGATGCCCGAGGACAGGTACGCAGGCCAGGCCTCGCCTTTGATGTTGATGTCGAGGCGGGTTGGAAGCCTCTCGATGGTGATCCCCTCATGTAGGGTGATGAAGACGTCTCGCCGGCCATCGACGTAGACGTAGGGGCCCGCCTTCATCTGCTTAGGGGCGATGGACGTGACCCGCCCATATGGAGAGAGGGCGTTGATGACAGCGGAATCTCCTATAAAGAAGGGGAGGTTACCCACTGTAATCCTTTCCGCTCTTTTGCGGAATGGGAATGCCCTGAGGAGTGTTCCCTCAACCTCGAGGCCCTCACTTATGAGGCGCTCGGCTAGGTCTGTTGGTCAGTCCCAGGAGCTGGTGGCCGTTCACCTTGGTGATCTGGATGACTCCGGCAGTTCCTCCGAGCATCCTATCCAGTGCCCTAAGGTAGTGG
Source organism: Cordylochernes scorpioides (assembly GCA_030710605.1). Classification (NCBI taxonomy): domain Eukaryota; kingdom Metazoa; phylum Arthropoda; class Arachnida; order Pseudoscorpiones; family Chernetidae; genus Cordylochernes; species Cordylochernes scorpioides. The sequence continues at coordinate 130,654,149 of CP092863.1, forward strand.
AAGGGCTCCAGTTCGGGGCTGTGTTCGATGTACACACAGTGTTCCTCGGAGGAGGACGCCTGCCGCGCCCTGGCTTCCGCGATGTGTGCTCTGGTGACCCTGATTTCCTGGGCCCGCGGCACCGAACCCGCCGATGGTTGAGGTCGGCGAATGGTCCTGGAACCTCCAGCATTGGAGGATGGTGCAGCTGCCGTAGGCGAATTTGCCGAGCCACGGCGCCTCTTCCTACCCTGGACGAGGGTAAATCCTCAGCTCCAGGATTCACCTCTTCTGTGATGTCAGCCCAGTTTCTCCGGACTTGAGCAGCGGCGTTGGAAGTTGGAATAGCCGCAAGGTCGACCGGCGCGGCAGAATTTGCATCCTGGCTGCCGGCGGGTGGATTTACATAGTTTTCATTTTCTTTTGAATTCATCGAGGAATTGATCTGCAAAACGTCTTTTGCTGTTATTACCGCACTGGGCTGTGCTTTAGAGCCGAGCCTTACAGGCTTGTCTACGGCTTTTGACGGGCTTTCAGCCCATACCATATTTGTCGCCATCCGCGACACTTTCTGCCCGCCAGAGGCGAAAAATTCAGGAGCTCGCGCGACGTGTGGCCGCACGGCCGAGTGTAGACACGTGGTGTACTTACAGTAAAAGCAGTCGCTAACTACCCACCATGATTATCATGGCCTGTACCATATGTAGACATGTGGTGTACTTTCAAATCAGTCACTAACTACCCACCATGATTATCATGGCAGCTGTACCATGTGGTGTAATTACAGTAAAAGTAGTCACCAACACCATGATTATCATGGCAGCTGTACCATGTGGTGTAATTACAGTAAAAGTAGTCACCAACACCATGATTATCATGGCAGCTGTACCATGTGGTGTAATTACAGTAAAAGTAGTCACCAACACCATGATTATCATGGCAGCTGTACCATGTGGTGTAATTACAGTAAAAGTAGTCACCAACACCATGATTATCATGGCAGCTGTACCATGTGGTGTAATTACAGTAAAAGTAGTCACCAACACCATGATTATCATGGCTGCTGTACCATGTGGTGTAATTACAGTAAAAGTAGTCACCAACACCATGATTATCATGGCAGCTGTACCATGTGGTGTAATTACAGTAAAAGTAGTCACCAACACCATGATTATCATGGCAGCTGTACCATGTGGTGTAATTACAGTAAAAGTAGTCACCAACACCATGATTATCATGGCTGCTGTACCATGTGGTGTAATTACAGTAAAAGTAGTCACTAACTACCCACCATGATTATCATGGCAGCTGTACCATGTGGTGTAATTACAGTAAAAGTAGTCACCAACACCATGATTATCATGGCAGCTGTACCATGTGGTGTAATTACAGTAAAAGTAGTCACCAACACCATGATTATCATGGCAGCTGTACCATGTGGTGTAATTACAGTAAAAGTAGTCACCAACACCATGATTATCATGGCAGCTGTACCATGTGGTGTAATTACAGTAAAAGTAGTCACCAACACCATGATTATCATGGCAGCTGTACCATGTGGTGTAATTACAGTAAAAGTAGTACCAACACCATGATTATCATGGCAGCTGTACCATGTGGTGTAATTACAGTAAAAGTAGTCACCAACACCATGATTATCATGGCAGCTGTACCATGTGGTGTAATTACAGTAAAAGTAGTACCAACACCATGATTATCATGGCAGCTGTACCATGTGGTGTAATTACAGTAAAAGTAGTACCAACACCATGATTATCATGGCTGCTGTACCATGTGGTGTAATTACAGTAAAAGTAGTACCAACACCATGATTATCATGGCTGCTGTACCATGTGGTGTAATTACAGTAAAAGTAGTCACCAACACCATGATTATCATGGCTGCTGTACCATGTGGTGTAATTACAGTAAAAGTAGTCACCAACACCATGATTATCATGGCAGCTGTACCATGTGGTGTAATTACAGTAAAAGTAGTCACCAACACCATGATTATCATGGCAGCTGTACCATGTGGTGTAATTACAGTAAAAGTAGTCACCAACACCATGATTATCATGGCAGCTGTACCATGTGGTGTAATTACAGTAAAAGTAGTCACCAACACCATGATTATCATGGCAGCTGTACCATGTGGTGTAATTACAGTAAAAGTAGTCACCAACACCATGATTATCATGGCAGCTGTACCATGTGGTGTAATTACAGTAAAAGTAGTACCAACACCATGATTATCATGGCTGCTGTACCATGTGGTGTAATTACAGTAAAAGTAGTCACCAACACCATGATTATCATGGCAGCTGTACCATGTGGTGTAATTACAGTAAAAGTAGTCACCAACACCATGATTATCATGGCAGCTGTACCATGTGGTGTAATTACAGTAAAAGTAGTCACCAACACCATGATTATCATGGCAGCTGTACCATGTGGTGTAATTACAGTAAAAGTAGTACCAACACCATGATTATCATGGCTGCTGTACCATGTGGTGTAATTACAGTAAAAGTAGTCACCAACACCATGATTATCATGGCAGCTGTACCATGTGGTGTAATTACAGTAAAAGTAGTCACCAACACCATGATTATCATGGCAGCTGTACCATGTGGTGTAATTACAGTAAAAGTAGTCACCAACACCATGATTATCATGGCTGCTGTACCATGTGGTGTAATTACAGTAAAAGTAGTCACTAACTACCCACCATGATTATCATGGCAGCTGTACCATGTGGTGTAATTACAGTAAAAGTAGTCACCAACACCATGATTATCATGGCTGCTGTACCATGTGGTGTAATTACAGTAAAAGTAGTCACTAACTACCCACCATGATTATCATGGCAGCTGTACCATGTGGTGTAATTACAGTAAAAGTAGTCACCAACACCATGATTATCATGGCAGCTGTACCATGTGGTGTAATTACAGTAAAAGTAGTCACCAACACCATGATTATCATGGCAGCTGTACCATGTGGTGTAATTACAGTAAAAGTAGTCACCAACACCATGATTATCATGGCAGCTGTACCATGTGGTGTAATTACAGTAAAAGTAGTCACCAACACCATGATTATCATGGCAGCTGTACCATGTGGTGTAATTACAGTAAAAGTAGTCGCCAACACCATGATTATCATGGCTGCTGTACCATGTGGTGTAATTACAGTAAAAGTAGTCACCAACACCATGATTATCATGGCAGCTGTACCATGTGGTGTAATTACAGTAAAAGTAGTCACCAACACCATGATTATCATGGCTGCTGTACCATGTGGTGTAATTACAGTAAAAGTAGTCACCAACACCATGATTATCATGGCAGCTGTACCATGTGGTGTAATTACAGTAAAAGTAGTACCAACACCATGATTATCATGGCTGCTGTACCATGTGGTGTAATTACAGTAAAAGTAGTACCAACACCATGATTATCATGGCTGCTGTACCATGTGGTGTAATTACAGTAAAAGTAGTCACCAACACCATGATTATCATGGCAGCTGTACCATGTGGTGTAATTACAGTAAAAGTAGTCACCAACACCATGATTATCATGGCAGCTGTACCATGTGGTGTAATTACAGTAAAAGTAGTACCAACACCATGATTATCATGGCAGCTGTACCATGTGGTGTAATTACAGTAAAAGTAGTCACCAACACCATGATTATCATGGCAGCTGTACCATGTGGTGTATTACAGTAAAAGTAGTCACCAACACCATGATTATCATGGCAGCTGTACCATGTGGTGTAATTACAGTAAAAGTAGTCACCAACACCATGATTATCATGGCTGCTGTACCATGTGGTGTAATTACAGTAAAAGTAGTCACCAACACCATGATTATCATGGCTGCTGTACCATGTGGTGTAATTACAGTAAAAGTAGTCACCAACACCATGATTATCATGGCAGCTGTACCATGTGGTGTAATTACAGTAAAAGTAGTCACCAACACCATGATTATCATGGCTGCTGTACCATGTGGTGTAATTACAGTAAAAGTAGTCACCAACACCATGATTATCATGGCAGCTGTACCATGTGGTGTAATTACAGTAAAAGTAGTCACCAACACCATGATTATCATGGCAGCTGTACCATGTGGTGTAATTACAGTAAAAGTAGTCACCAACACCATGATTATCATGGCTGCTGTACCATGTGGTGTAATTACAGTAAAAGTAGTCACCAACACCCATGATTATCATGGCAGCTGTACCATGTGGTGTAATTACAGTAAAAGTAGTCACCAACACCATGATTATCATGGCAGCTGTACCATGTGGTGTAATTACAGTAAAAGTAGTCACCAACACCATGATTATCATGGCAGCTGTACCATGTGGTGTAATTACAGTAAAAGTAGTACCAACACCATGATTATCATGGCTGCTGTACCATGTGGTGTAATTACAGTAAAAGTAGTCACCAACACCATGATTATCATGGCTGCTGTACCATGTGGTGTAATTACAGTAAAAGTAGTACCAACACCATGATTATCATGGCAGCTGTACCATGTGGTGTAATTACAGTAAAAGTAGTCACCAACACCATGATTATCATGGCTGCTGTACCATGTGGTGTAATTACAGTAAAAGTAGTCACCAACACCATGATTATCATGGCTGCTGTACCATGTGGTGTAATTACAGTAAAAGTAGTCACTAACTACCCACCATGATTATCATGGCAGCTGTACCATGTGGTGTAATTACAGTAAAAGTAGTACCAACACCATGATTATCATGGCTGCTGTACCATGTGGTGTAATTACAGTAAAAGTAGTCACCAACACCATGATTATCATGGCAGCTGTACCATGTGGTGTAATTACAGTAAAAGTAGTCACCAACACCATGATTATCATGGCAGCTGTACCATGTGGTGTAATTACAGTAAAAGTAGTCACCAACACCATGATTATCATGGCTGCTGTACCATGTGGTGTAATTACAGTAAAAGTAGTACCAACACCATGATTATCATGGCAGCTGTACCATGTGGTGTAATTACAGTAAAAGTAGTCACCAACACCATGATTATCATGGCTGCTGTACCATGTGGTGTAATTACAGTAAAAGTAGTCACCAACACCATGATTATCATGGCTGCTGTACCATGTGGTGTAATTACAGTAAAAGTAGTCACCAACACCATGATTATCATGGCAGCTGTACCATGTGGTGTAATTACAGTAAAAGTAGTCACCAACACCATGATTATCATGGCTGCTGTACCATGTGGTGTAATTACAGTAAAAGTAGTCACCAACACCATGATTATCATGGCAGCTGTACCATGTGGTGTAATTACAGTAAAAGTAGTCACCAACACCATGATTATCATGGCAGCTGTACCATGTGGTGTAATTACAGTAAAAGTAGTCACCAACACCATGATTATCATGGCAGCTGTACCATGTGGTGTAATTACAGTAAAAGTAGTCACCAACACCATGATTATCATGGCTGCTGTACCATGTGGTGTAATTACAGTAAAAGTAGTCACCAACACCATGATTATCATGGCTGCTGTACCATGTGGTGTAATTACAGTAAAAGTAGTCACCAACACCATGATTATCATGGCAGCTGTACCATGTGGTGTAATTACAGTAAAAGTAGTCACCAACACCATGATTATCATGGCTGCTGTACCATGTGGTGTAATTACAGTAAAAGTAGTACCAACACCATGATTATCATGGCTGCTGTACCATGTGGTGTAATTACAGTAAAAGTAGTCACCAACACCATGATTATCATGGCTGCTGTACCATGTGGTGTAATTACAGTAAAAGTAGTCACCAACACCATGATTATCATGGCAGCTGTACCATGTGGTGTAATTACAGTAAAAGTAGTCACCAACACCATGATTATCATGGCTGCTGTACCATGTGTAGACATGTAGTTACCTCCTCGTAGTAGACACAGTCCCCCACCAGCACCAGGTCAGGGATGGGGAACTGACGACTGTCCTCTCCCCAGCGCAGCACACGGACCTCCACAGAGCCCAGCAGGATGCCGCGGTTCTCCTCCACGTTCAGCTTGAGGAGGGGGAGCACTTCTGGTAGGTCAGTGAGCAGCACGTTGCCCCTGGTGTACAGTCAACTTTACTCCAGGATTACTGTAGTGTATGTAATAAGCACAACAAGTAAACTTACACTATTTATAGCAAAATTTGGATTATAGATTATAAACACAAGGTAAAAAAGACCAAATCCAAATAAATAAATAGTGTGTGACGTTTCAGTAGCAGCATTGTTACCATCTTCAGACAAAAGTAGATTCAGTACTTTTGTCTGAAGATGGGGACAATACAGTTACCGAAACGGCAAACACTATTTATTTATTTGGATTTGGTCTTTTTACCTTGTGTTTATACCACTATTTATACCATGTTGGTTTGATAAAGCGCAATTTGGATTATAGATTATAAACACAAGGTAATAAGACACCAAATCCAAATAAAAAATTGTGTGCAATGTGATTTAAAACATTTGATATGTTTTCTCATTCAGTACTTTTGTCTGATGATGGTAACAATACTGTTACCAAAATATCACATGCTATTGATTTGAATTTAGTCTTATTACCTCGAGCATGTTTATTTTTCAGATAAAATAATTTTCTACTGTCCTTACTGCAATGGGACCTTTGGCTCATCATTTGTATCATTGCAGCGTGTGTGTGTAAGGGGGCAGTAGAACATTACTTAATTGAAGCTAAAAATATTTTAACTTTCACAATAACAGAGGGTGCATCAGGTGTTTAACTTTGTAAGTGCAAAGTCAAACTGCTTTTCACAGGTGTAGACATGTAGTAACTCCGCCTTTGCCGGTCCCAAGCCCGGATGAAAAAAGAGAAGGGGGAGCAGTAACAAGCTCACTAAACAACCTGGGTTCAGCTGGCCCGGCTGATAGTACCCTGTAAGGTCTCCAGGGATACAAGATGAGCAGCGTTTGTATTCCATGTTAGGAGCGGCTGTACATGGTGTCTGTTCCTCATGTCAGAGGCGGCCATTTGTTTTGGAGCTAAGTCGGCCATACACTGAGTAGTGCTCCCAGTCTTAATGACAAAGGCAGACGCATTCTACTTCATCCAGTCATGATGGTTGTCAAATTACCCTAATTTGATTGAGTGGAGATAAGAAAGAAGAAGAGACATGTAGTGCACTTACAGTAAAAGCAGTTGCCTACTTCTACCCACCATGATTATCATGGCCTGTACCATGTGTACTAGGGATAAGCAAAAAAAACATTTACTTCAATGTTTACTTTTATAGAGATCTTTATTTAAATATTTTTGTCCATTTAGTTATTAATTAGAAAAATATTTAAATTTGTCTATTTTAAGATCCAAATGTAAATTTGTAAGAATAGCAAAAAGCAAAGATTGTCATTAATAATGAGATTATTTATAATGATAAGTTACAATTTGGATTATAGATTAGAAACACAAGGTGATAAAACCACAAGTCCAAATAAATAAATAGTGTGTGATATTTCTGTAACAGCGTTGTTACCATCAGACAAAAATACTGAATGAGAAAAAATATCACAGCATGTTCTTAAATAGTTACTGTTATCAAGTTCTTATCTGCTATCTTGTTTACACACTTGATAACAGTAACTTTTTAAAACAAGCTATGATATATTTTCTCATTCAGTACTTTTGTCTGAAGATGGTAACAACACTGTTACTGAAACATCGCACACTATTTATTTATTTGAATTTGGTCTTATTACCTTTTGTTGATATTGTCGCGGTGAAAAATAGGAGATGCAAACACAAGCAAACTTTATTCTCTGTAACAACGGTCTAAAATTGTAGCTGTACAATATAGCAATGACTCAATTCAAGCCAAACTATGTAAATCTAATAAATCCAAATATTAGAATTATGTAAATGTAAACCACGCAAGGTAATACGACAACAAATTCAAATAAATAAATAAATAGTGTGTGACGTTTCGGTAACAGCGTTGGTACTGAAACAACACACACTATTTATTTATTTGAATTTGTTATCTTATTACCTTGTGTTTATAATCTACTAGCCGAATGACCCGGGCAACACCCGTGTTTTACCCGATTGAATGTTTTGATTCAAATACTATTTGTTGCACAATTCTAAATTGGCGCCTTAATTAATTGCATATGTTATTTAATAACTATAGCCTACCGCCCGCCATGCGCGCGCACAGGGAAGTCACGTGCTCGCCGGCAGCCAACGGGCGTGCGCCGCCGGCAGGGGGGGGGGGCCAAAGGTGGCGTGACCGTAGCCAAACCAATAAAAGCAAACGGTGACAGAGTCGGTCGGTTGATTGATTAGGAAAGACGCTCGTAACTGTATATATTATAATCCAAATTGTACCTTATCAAATAAACCACGCTACAATAATCAGTAAGAGCCTTGCTGCCTTGTGCAACTTTCACTCCATTTGAAGTGAGCCAGTCTCCGTGTCAACTGCAGAGTTGAAGTAAATCCCTCCAGTGAGCAGATAGCAACCACCTTGTTTGGTCTGTAGACAGGTTTGACCAAAGTGGAGAGGGGTAAAATGAGCTCTTTTGACGTTTGTTGCCACAAGAATTCTCAAGATCATATGGACAAAACAAAAGTTTTAATGAAAAGTAAAAGCTGCCTTTTTTATATATTATCCCTAGTACACATGGTACAGGCCATTATAATCATGGTAGATAGAAGTAGGCGACTGCTTTTACTGTAAGTACACCACATGTCTACACATGTGAAAATCATAAGGCACACAATTTGGATTATAGATTATAAACACAAGGTAATAAGACCAAATCCAAATAAATAGTGTGTGACGTTTCGGTAACAGCGTTGTTACCATCTTCAGACAAAAGTACTTTACTATCATTCAATACTTTTGTCTGAAGATTGTAACAACACTGTTACCGAAACGTCATACACTATTTATTTGGATTTGGTCTTATTACCTTGTGTGAAAATCAGTTTGATTATAGCTGCCTTCTAAATGAAGTAATCAAAATGTAATGTGGAAGTTAACAGGACAAGTAGTCTGGAGATCCTCTATTGACTGTGAGGATCTTCTTTATTATCTCCACTCAATCACACTAAGGTATCAAGCTTGTAAAGCTTGTTGATGGTGTCTGCCGGGGAAGAGTAGAGCTCATCAATGGATGAGTCAATAATGTGAGGATAGAGTTGAAGAATGAAGGGAGAGAAATAGTGGTTTGATAATCTAATAGAATGTTAGCTGGTAGAACTTCCATGTCAGCTGGCCTCTGTATGGGGGGAGTACTTGATGATGGAGGCCATGTCAAATACGTATTGCAGCATGCGAATTGTGTCAAGGAAATTTGTGAGAACAAATGTTTATTCCTTGCAGTCCACGTAGAAATACAGTAGAACTACCTCCCTGTAAAGGACACCTAATTGCAGAGCCAAAGTGTCTTTTAGAGAGAGATATCCTCTTACTGGATAGTTACTAGAGGTCTCCTCTAGTAAGAGTGTCATCTCATGGAGGTACTAATGTGTTGAAAAAGAGTACTAATTCTCATCAATAGATGGTGCTAATGATAATATCTTCCAACCTGAAGTATAACCCCCAGGACAAGTTGACCAACATTCAGTACACCCAACAATCCACTAAACATAACTCAAAAAACATTTTCATTTGACATCCCACAAGCAGTACTTTGGCTTAATTTTTTTTTTTAATTAAAAGTTTTTATAAGGTAACAAGACCACCTCCAAATGAAAAAAATTCTGCATAGTTTCAGTAACAGTGCTGTTACTGAAATGTCACACATTATTTATTCATTTGGATATAGGGTCTTGTTACTTTAGGTTGCTAATTTATAATGCACAAATTGCACCATTTTATTTAACACTGTGAGTAGTTTTGATCTATGAGCACAATTTAAAAATAAATGACATTACACTATATTAAGTCTCAATGAACCCCACTGGTACATACATATCCCAATTGTCCAGCTGTGTGACCTCAAATTTTAAACGATCCACTTAATTTGATCAGAATTGTTTTACTCATTTCATTACTTCCCTAGCAAACTTTTGTCTCAATTCCTGGGTATGTGGAATTCTATATTGGAAATATAAGGTAACAAAAGACCAAATAATGATAAAAGTGCTGAATATTTATTACACTATTTATCTAAAATTATATGTTATAAAAGTTATAATCTAAAATCCAAATATTTTCCCTTGCAGACTCTGTGGTGAATCCAATATGTATATAAGACTATTTTATTAAATCCAATATATGCCTTTTTATTATCTAATATAAGACTATATAAAAGTCTAAATAAAGGTGTTAGGGTGTGGGCATTGAATGAACTCTAGTTGTTGTACAAAATGTATAGCGGGAAGTGGATTCAGTCCTATTGGGTCATCATGTGGGGAAACAATGATGCCATTTTCAGTAAACCTTTTCAAGAGCATGAACTGGATGAAGCTTTGTGTCATCTTGACCCTACAAAGGCTCCTGGTCCAGACAACATCACTGTACCCATGTTGAAAAACCTCAGTTCCCATGCCAAACTAGAACTCTTAAGCATTTTCAATTACAGTTGGAGCTCATCTAACCTCCCTAAATAATGGAAACATGCCACAATTATCCCCATCCACAAACCAGGCAAGCCTGAGAACCACCCAACCAACTACAGACCTATCTCTCTGACCTCTATTCCCTGCAAAATCATGGAACACATAATTCACAATAGGTTAACTTTTTATCTTAACCTCAACAACCTACTAGACCCTCATTAACCCTTAAGTACTCGCGGCATTTTTTGTTACATAAGTACTCGCGCGGGGTGTATCACACCCCAAAATATAAACCTAAATCTAATATATATAATGTAAGCCAAATACAACGTATTTATATTTATATTATAGAGAAAAGAATGGATATTAATTAAAATGTAAATAAAATAATAAAATATTTAATTATTCCAGTGCTTGTACATGTTTTCTAAATCCTATAAGCATTTACAATTTTTATGCATATTCATTATTCACAAAAATAAATCTTATATTTTTTTCATTAATTTTCAAAGCATTCTGCACACATAATGAAGGAATGATTATTGCAGATATTTCTTTTGCAATTTTTGCAGGTAGTCTTTGTTTTCCTATCTTTAGATCGGTCACAAAGATGGCATCGCTTTTGCTTTTTTGAAAGTGGTTCTGATGGTCCTGGTACCTAAAAAAAACCATCATAAAATTTATCATGTTTATTTATATTGGTAAATAACATTTTTACTTACTGTTTGTTCATTTGCCACTCCAATTATCCTTCGAAGAGCAAGTTTTATATCTTTAGGTAGTGACACAATGCAAAGGCGTTCTTTGATATGTTCATCTATCAAACTCAGTCCGATCTTTTCCAAAAAGTGGCG
>CP092863.1:130665679-130709047 GCA_030710605.1 Cordylochernes scorpioides
AAATTTGGTAGTAAAGCTTTCACTGAAACTTAACAGTTTGTCTATTTGGATGTGACCTTGTTACCCTAGGTACCTTTTGTTTGCACTTTACAGTTCATCTAGGTACAAGAAAATAAGATCTAATCCAAATAATTTAATAGTGTGTGACGTTTCGGCAACAGCTTTGTTACAATAAATGGTTTATTCTTTTGTCTGATGATGGTGACAATGCTGTTGCTGAAACGTCACACACTATTAAATTATTTGGATTAGATCTTATTTTCTTGTATGATTTGTTTTTTTTATTTCAAAAGATACGTAGACGAATCCATTATATTTATCATTCAGGGAAGTGAACAAAGAATATGTATACTTTCAACAATCTATGGAAGTAGATGACAACAAATTTCCTGGACTTATCATACAATAATAACACCTCTATATACAGGAACTATAGCTCACAGCACCATTTCAGCCATAAAGTAGGTTTAGTAAAAGCTCTTATATTTAGAACTTTTACTCATTACTAATCAATGAAGATTTTCCCATCAAATTGATAGATAGAAGACATGAACCAAAATATGAGAATAATACTTTAATTCAAAATCTAAAGTGAAAAAACCAGGAAGCCATCACATTACCATTTATAAACCAAAAGTTTTCAAGAAATTTTACTAATATATTCAAAAAGTATGAAAAATAAAAATTGCATGGAAACCATGTAACCCTATCTCTCAATATATCAACAACCATAAGAACACCCAATTACCAAAAAGAGCAGGTTTGGTTTATGAAGTGAAATGTGACCAATGCTATGTAAGACAAACATCCACAACTTTAAAAGAAAGAACCATGAATATGCTCTGAAATGGGATAAAATAGAGAATTCTGCACTTGTATATAATACACAGGACAATTTCAATCTAGAAGAAACAAAGATTGTGAGAAAAATTACTTTAAGAGACAATTTAAAGAAGCATTTTTCATTCAAAAGAAATGTGCTACAATTAACAGAATGGAAGAAAGAGGAAATATCAATGATATTTAGAGATAGGCTTTTAATTATATCTAAAAAAAGTGGGTTTTTTCTAATTCTAAGAATAATATTTTAGGGTTCTTAGAAAACTATCTTATTCTTATCTGCTATCTTGTTTACACACTTGATAACAGTAACTATTTAAACCATGCTGTGGTAAAATTTCTCATTCAGTACTTTTGTCTGAAGATGGTAACTGTTACTAAAACGTCACACACTATTTATTTATTTAATCTTATTACCTTGTGTCTATAATCCAAATTGTGCCTTATCATTTAACAGTTCATCTATTTGAATGTGACCTTATTGTTGTTACCATAGGTTTGTCAATCATAAATGTAACTCCTGCTTTCTCCATGACTGAAGGTACCTACCAGGGATATTGATACGTTGTTGCTTGACAAAAGAACTCCCGTGGGTACAAAGGATCTTTAGAACTTTATTTAGGTACAATCTTTAAAATAATTACAGAAGAATACAAAAGAAAACAATACAAAAGTTGGAAGAACCTTCTAGAATCATCCATGTAGTCAGTAAGCAGCCGCCTGACATCTTGAGACGGTAGCTCACGCTTCATTCTTCTCCCAGCACGACCTTGGCATCCCTATATATCCTGGAGATTTTTCCAGAACGCTATAGGTTGGTCAGCCAATCAGAAAGCACTAAGACTTTCATAATAGTTTTAAATTGGTCAATCAGAGTTCGGATTGTTTAACATTATTCTAGAACATAGTCTATTATGATTGTGTATTTTTTATTCTATGTAACACAATATTTTAAATTGTAATATCTCGTACTTGAATGCAGTAGAACTACCTCTATGAGAGGACTCCTCTCTACAAAGAACAGTTTTCATTGCCATCTTTACTAATTAGTAACTCTCCAGTAAGCTTTGGCTCTGTAACTAGGTGGTGTCCTTCAGAGAGAGGTAGTTCTACTGTATTCCAATTTTAAAGCCTTTTATAGCACACACCTACTGTCTTATCCAAGGTGGAGTTGTCGCTTTGCAGCAAAGACTAATTTCTCTACCAATCAGATTGTAGCTTTCCTCAATCCCAGTTCAGGGACCGTGACTTTAAACATGTGAGGATTCCTTGCGCTAATTGCTGTCACCTTTCCCTAATTGGGTTGTGTATGACAGGTAGCAGAGCCTCTCTGGGCAATTAGTGCAACATGTTTAAAGTATGTTACTGGACTGGGATTGAGGAAAGCTACAAACTGATTGGTACAGAAATTAGTCTTTGCTTCAGAGAGACACCTTGGATAACTGTGACCTGCGCATGTCTGTTTCCACAAGGAAGCTGGAACCCTCTACTATGTGTGTGTGCAGCACAAGCGATGCCCCACCTCCATTCCACTCTGGCTGCTGCTCTCGCGGCTGGAGGAAACCTCCGGCCTGGTAACCCGAGCCCGCTCTGTGCTGGAGAAGGCCAGACATCGTAACCCGGCCAACCCAGAGCTATGGCTGGCTGCCGTGCGGCTGGAACGGAGAGCCAACCAAGAGGCCATGGCTCACATCCTCATGGCTAAAGGTGGGTTGTGGGTGATGGAAAACTCAATACAACAACAAAGCAAGTTTTATTTGGAAAGCCATTCTTATTTACATATACCAGACATGAGATCTCTTAGCCAATCAACATGTTGCAGCCATGCAAGAATGCCCCAACAGTGGAATACTCTGGGCGGAGGCCATCTTCATGGAGTCACGCCAGCAGCGCAAAGCCAAGACTGTGGATGCCCTCAAGCACTGTGAACATGATGCCCACGTTCTCCTGGCCATCTCCAAGTAGGTTCCACTGTGTAGATCCTATGGTCACCTCCTAACTCCTGGTGTGTGCAGCACCATGTGGTGTGACCGCAAGATTGACAAGGCTCGCGAGTGGTTTGGCCGCACCATCAAGATAGATTCTGACCTCGGGGATGCCTGGGCTTACTACTACAAGTTTGAGCTCTTCAATGGCACAGAGGTACGGCCATCTTGTACCCTGCTACTCAAGTGTGGGAAACTACAGGCGGTTTAACAGGAACTGGAGTTTCTCCAAAGAAACTCTATTTAGAGAACCTCTGGTACCTGTTAAACATCTTGTAGAGTTTCTTGAAGTGTAGTGCGACAATAGTCTGCTCAGTACGTCACACTTGACTGTGTGCTCCAGGAGATGCAGCAGGAAGTCCGCAAGAAGTGTGTGAATGCTGAGCCCAAGTACGGAGAGAACTGGTGCTCCGTGTCCAAGGACATCGCCAACTGGCGCAAGAAGACGGAGGAGATCCTCATCATGGTGGCCAACAAGCTGCCCATCCCCACCTAGGTCTGTCATCACCATAATGGAAGAAGAATGAATGTCTATACAACTTAATAAAAAGTTCTCAACAGTTGTTGTTTATCTGTGAAATTTACTCTAGTGACTGAAGTAACAAAGCCTATACATAGTAGTTGTCTGTACAAGGTTTCACAATGAATAATCTAGTTTCTCAATTCACAATGAAAGTTTCTCAAGACTTATATGTCAACATGAAGAGATTTATTATATACAGCAGGAACCTACAAAGAAAGCTCAGGGGGATAGAAGACCCTCGGGTCATTAATATAACAACGCAGCGGCGGCCTTCCTAGAGACTAACTAGAGTAGCAGGGTACCGGACTCTAGCCTGAGGTGTCCGGAGGGTCCTTCTTCCTCAGCCTCAGGACGTGGATGTCCGGACTCTGGAAGGTCTGATCCAGCTCACTCTCCGGGACCCGCTCCATGCCGAACCTCTCCCTCATCAGCTGCAGCACACTCCACTAGCTGGGAACATTTCTTGAGACACTTTTGTAACCCAAGGTAACAAGACCAAATTTCACTGACACCCACTTTATTAATTTGGTCTTATTGCCTCAGGTTTCTAACCTATGATCCAACCTATCATTTTTTCAACCTTTCGATAAAAATCTTTTTTTGTCATCATTAAATATATATTTAGAGATTAATTTTATAACAGCTAGCCAAAACGTTTTTTTCTAGACTAGGACAAAAGATTTTTTGTCGAAATGTCAAAGTAAATTCCTTGTCCATCTAAAGAGCCCTCAATGCCGGCTAGACAACTTACCTCCATGAAGAGGTTGTGGATCTGGACCTTGTCGTCCTCGTGTCTCTCCTCGTAGGACAACAGCACCTCTGTGTGGGGGCCGGACAGCTGGGACAGGGTCTCCACCAGGGGCCGCACACTCTGCCCTCACACCCGGCTGTTACACTATGTCCTGCCTGTCAATCCATATAACCAAACCGGGGTCAATTACAAATCCATTGGGATTTTCACACATAGGTTAGAATTTTGTGGACTGCCTCATGTTACAAGTATAAAATCTTTTTTGGTGATCCATAGAGCCTAAACATGAGAGCTGTCAAACCATCTATATTAAGATGTATTGGGTGCGCAAAAATGACTCAGCATTTTTATTTAATTCAATATAAATTTGAAACAAATTTTTACCTATTGCTTTGCATCAATTTCTGCATCTTTAACACTAGCTATTCATGAGAAATACTTAGTATTTACTAGGGGGGTCGGTGGAAGGCTGGTTAAACCGTTTGGTTTTCGACCACTACGACCCGGGTTCGATCCCCGCATTGGACACTTTTTATGTTTAAAAAATATATATATAAAAAATGCTCCAATGGCCCCCCGATTCTTGCAAAAGTCCAACCCCACCAGCGAGTGCAAGTAACCAAACGGGGCTCTGGCACATTTGTAAGTGCAAAGTCGAACTGCTTTCACATGTGTAGACATGTGGTGTACTTACAGTAAAAGCAGTCGCTAACTACCCACCATGATTATCATGGCCTGTACCACGTGTACTAGGGATAAGCAAAAAAAAAAAAACTTTTAATTATGGAAATATTTAAGATGCATTAGCACGCCATCTGTTATCAAAATTGTAAACTATTATAGACACATATGATTCTTTTTAAAAATAAATAATTTGTACTGCCTTAGTGCAATGGAAAAATTACCACTGGGAGGGTTCACCACTGATGAGCCAGGCCCTCCCATAATTTTTCCATTGCAGTAAGGCAGTAGAAATTGTTTATTTTTAAAAAGAATCATACGTGTCTATAATAGTTTCCAATTATGGGAATATTTATTTAAAAAGTAGTGTTAACCCTTTAAGCTCTAGGGCCCGAATGCTAACTATCACTATCAGGACCACACTAATTAAGCCTAAACTGATGATCAAGTAGTTGTTAAGTAAAAAATGTTATAAATAAATAAATATGATAGATAGAAGTGTTCTGTAAAGTGTAATATAATCCAGACTCCTCTCTCAACACAACACTCTGATTTTATTATACTGGAGTGAGTATTTAATTTTTTAATTGGGGGTTAATTATAATTAATTGAATAATCGACTTGAATTTTTCAAAATAAGGTTTTACAAATATAAAAAGGAATTTTAGATATATACAAGGCTATTTACAAAGCTAACACTTGTGTTTAAAAGCACAGACTGGATGCAAGCCTCTCTTGCACTTTGAACATATGGTTCTAGACCTCCGCTTCAGGCCTTCTTTTGTACACTCCACACATCTACTCTCTCTCTTTTCTGGAAGTTTTTCGAGTACTTCCTGGCTTGTTGAAGGCAGTACTGGAGGTTTCAAGTGATTTTTAACTAATTCATTTATTACTGAATAGTTAAAAGCCCTTCTAGAAAGCTTGGGGTTGTCTTTGGTATGCTGTTCATATAGGATGAAGGAGTTTAGGAAAGCCCTGTGGAAGATGTTGAGGATCACCTTTCTATAAAATTTTCTTCCTTTTCTTTCATCCATATATGTATACAACATTTGATCATTGAGATCTACCCCTCCCATGTAGCTATCATAGCATATTTTCATCTGTGGGTAGTCTCTTTGGTCTGACACCTTCTTTTTGCCAGAAGAAGCATCACAAAATGTTGAGAGAAACTTCACTGGAGGTTTGCTCTTCTTTTCTTTGTAAGCCAGGGCCAGTAGATTATTATTTACCATATAAAGGGATTCATCAACACCTAATTTTGCACTTTTTAAGGTTTTAGGAAGTCCTTTCCTATTAGTTCTTATAGTACCAGTCAAATAAGTATGACTGTCCAGTAAGTCCTTGGCTAGGTTGATGCTGGTGAAAAAGTTGTCAGTTATCAAATGATAACCTTTTCCAAGTAAACTGGATTCCTGGAGCAGATTCATTGGAACATCATAGGAAAGGGACTTGATAATTGGAGATAATTTCCCTTTATATGGCTTCATTCTCAGACAATAGCCAGTTTTAGATTCACAAAGCATCCACAGTTTGACTCCAAATCGACCATGGTGCTTTTGGGGCATATATTGTCTAAGACGAGTTCGGTTTTTTAGGCACACCAAGCTCTCATCAACTGTAAGATTTTGAGTAAGCTTATAATAATATATAAACTTGTTGTTCACATGCTCTATGAGCTTCTCAAATCTTGCAGTTGGGTTGTAATCAGGATGAGAACTTGGAACCAGGTTGGAGTCATCAATCAGAGAAAAGCAGCTGTAGAGCAACTCAAATCTCCCTCTAGACATAACTTTACCAAACCAGGGCGTCTCTAAAAGTTCATTCTTGCTCCAATAGTCCCTGATTTGGTTCTTCTTCACATTGCCCATATTGAAGATGACTCCAATAAAGGCCATCATCTCATCCAAGGTAGTGTCCTTCCAGGCCAGCTTCCTAGAAAATAGAGGCAATTTGTCCCTATTGCTTGCCAATAAAGTTTGGGCACATTTATTGGTAAAAGCCACAATTTCCTTCATCAAATTAATTGTTATGAATAACAAAAAGTATTCAATAGGCCGGATAATAGAGGGGGGAAGGTGCTGTGGGCCACAAACTTCTCCAAAAGTCAACGTTTTAGATGTGGAAAATGGAGTATAAACTCTTACCCAAGGACTTGGCTGGTTTTCATCCACTTCTTCATCAGAAAATTCATCTTCAAAAGTGTCTTCAACACTTTCTTCAAACTCAGAAGACAAAGAATAAACTTCAGTGTCCTCAGAAAATGCAGAGCATTCTGAACCGGAAGCCATTTTTAAAAAATTAAAAATAAAAAAAGGAAATCGCAAGACAAAGGAGATAAAAACACAGCTAACGTGTAGAGACAAGCCCAGAAGTGAGAAGGGAGGTGATAAAAATAGCCAGCCACCACCCCCTCCCCCACGAGGGGCCCTACAAGGAAGTAACGATAGATCAGTACCCCGGCGCTCCTGGTGACGTTATAGGGTAACGATGGATCGTTACCTCGGCGCTTAAAGGGTTAAAAAATATTTCGGATGTATCTTGGCATCTGTTTTGACAGAGAGGTGACCTTTATAAACCAATATCTCCTCCAAGCAACAACAATAAGAGACACCCAGGTAGAGTGTACACAACCAGATTGTCCATGTGTTAGAGAGACAGCTCATGTACAACCAGTCTGACCCCAGTTCAGCCTCCATAGTTATAACACCAGGTCTGTTACATAACTTGCTGCCAGAGAGACAGTACCTCCTAGAGTTTGGTCAATGGAGGATAAACTATTTACATACCCAACCCAGGATCAAATCCCAATTTGGGGAACTTTTTCAAAATTGAAAATTGCTTCAATGGCTCCCTACCTATGAGTGCAAGTAACCAAACAGGCCCTGGCACATTTGTAAGTGTAAAAGTCTAACTGCTTTTTACAATGTGTAGACATGTGGTGTACTTACAGTAAAAGCAGTCACTAACTACCCACCATGATTATCATGGCTGCTGTACCATGTGTAGACATGTGACAATTTTTGACAATTAAATAACTTTATTGACCGCTGGTCAACAATCACTCACGAGGAGTCAAGAGGATAAACTATGTACATTGGGCGGAGCCCTCCCCGAGGGGACGTCTGGCCTCATCAGGAGGACAAGTCCACCCTGAGCCCGTAAATTTCCTTGTGAACAGTGGGATGGTTGTTCCGAGTATACTCGAGAACAACATCAAGGAAGCCCGCGAGAACACTCTTATTTTCAGGCGAAAGTTGCTCGAGGAGTTCCTCTATGTCTTCGCTGTATAAGACCGCAGGCATGATGTCATCTAGTTGAATCCCTGATTCTAAGAAGGGCCCAGCACCTGGATCAAAGATCATTTTTCTAAATATTATACCAACCTCCGGCATCAGATCCTTCTCCTCCATCGGGTCAGGCAGTGGAAGCGGAGGTGTTGTCCTGGCTGGAGTTGACTTCTTTTTATGGGGAGCGGGCAGCACCGGCTTAGCAGGCTGAGGCGCAGGCAGTGGGGGTGTTGGAGGGACTGCTGGTGTTGTCCTGAGCTCAGCCTTGACCTGTCCGAGGACTTTGTAAAGGTTGCTGGCTGCTCCGGGCCTCAGATCCAAGATTTGCCCTGATCAGGCCGACGAGGGCGTCGCACTGCGGAGGCGACAGGAGGGGTCCTTTCCTCTGCGCCTTGGTCCTCGAGGAGAGGAGGTCCAGGACCTCCTCCCGCCCAAGACCAAGGGTGTCCGTCTCAGCGAAGGACACGCTGGGGTGCCCCTCGATAAACGCATCGAGGTCGACTCTCGTTGCATTCTTTGCCGAAGACGTGGAGGACGCAAGGGTCTCCTCCACGATGGACATCTCCACGTCCGGTGTTGGGGCCGCAGGTCCGAGGGTCTTCTGGGCGGGCAGAGGGCCACGCGGGGGCAACGAGGTTCGGCCGAGCGGGAGGCGGCTCAGGATGTTGTGAACCGGCCGGGCGAGGGCCCACGGGACCCTCAGGCGCCTGCAGGGGCGGAGCAGGGGTCACAGGTGGAGGGGCAGAAGGCGTCTCCTCCATAGGCAAGGCCGGGGCCGCTGGTGTTGGACGGCTCTGCTGCCGGGACACGGTGGACGATGCACCAGGTGGAAGGGGTGCCGGTTGTGGCTGGCCGTTGTTGGAGGCTCTCCCAGGATTGATAGGGCAGTTGGCCCTACAGTGACCCTGCCGGCCGCATCTGGAGCACTTGACTCCATATGATATGAAGGCCGAGAGGACGTTTCCTTTGTTTCTGATGACGACGCGGGTGTGGATCTTTTCCAGTGTAAAGCCCTCCTTTAGGAGGATGAATACCTCGCGTCGGCCATCCGTGAAGGTATACCTTCCGGCTCTCAGCCGGATAGGGACAATGGAAGTCACGTCACCGTAGGGCCTGAGGGCCTCGATGACGGCGGCGTCGTCTACGAAAAAGGGCAGGTTTGTGACGGTGATCCTATCCGCCCTTTTCTTAAAGGGGAAGGCCCTGAGGTGGGTATGCCCGATTTCAAGGCCGTCCCTTAGAAGTCGCTCCGCCAGGGCCTTGGTGGACAGGCCCACCAGCATGTGGCCGTCCATTTTCATCACTTGGAGCACATTCCCGGCTCCTCCGACCAGCTCTTCTACCGCCTGTAGGTAATGGGTGTACCCGAAGTCTGGGCAGTGTTCCACGAAGACGCAGTTATCCTCAGTTGAAGAGCGCTGTTGTACTCTGGCATCGGCGATGTCGGCCCGGGTAGCCCTGATTTCCTGGACCACCGTAGCTCCTCCCGCAGTTGGCCGTCTTCGCGGGATTGCGCCGGTCCTTCTGGAGGCCGCGACACCTCTGGAACGTTGTTCGACAGGGCGGTTCGGCGACTCCCTGCGTCTACGCTTGTGTTTAACTACGGTGAAGTTATCTTCACCTGATTCCGCAGCCTCCATTTGCTCGGCCCAGTTCGTCGCAGCGGCCAAGGCGCCGCTTGTTGATGGCATGACGTCAGCGATACACGCCGCGGCAAAATTTGCATGGCTTCTGTCGATTGACAGATTTGCATAGTTGGCGCTTGCGTCAGCCATTCTCGAATCTTCACCTTGAAAATGGTTTTCCGCGGATAAATCCGCAATGGCTTCTTCACTTTCGGAGCCGAGCCTTGCAGGCTCATGTTCAGCTCGGGGAGGGCTTCCAGCGACATTCTTCCGCTCGCCAGAGGCGAAAAACTCAGGAGCTCGCGCGACGCGTGGCCGCACGGCCGAGTGTAGACATGTGGTGTACTTACAGTAAAAACAGTCGTTAACTACCCACCATGATTATCATGGCCTGTACCATGTGTAGACATGTGGTGTACTTACAGTAAAAGCAGTCGCTAACTACCCACCATGATTATCATGGCCTGTACCATGTGTAGACATGTGACAATTGACAATTAAACAATTTTTTATTGTCATCTTAGACAATCGGCAAACTACAAAGAGTTAAGTAACAATGTTCAAAGGCTGTGTCCTCGCCGAGGGTCGTCTTGACTCAAGCAGGTAGTAATTTCCTGAGTGCGGACATACATTCGAGTATAGAAGGATCTAATTCCCGAGCGCGCCTGATGGCGGTGCTCATCAATCCACCGAGGGTGTACCTATCCCGAGTGGGTAGGCGCTTGATGAGGGGCTCCCTATCCCCGGGGTATAGGATTGCTCTTATGATGTCATCCACGTCAACCCGCGATTGGAATCGGTTCTCCAAGTCGAGTTCGAATTCACGATCCAATTCATGCATTAGATCTCTTAGCGCCTCCCAGCGCTTGTCCATCAGAGCTCTATCCATTTGGGTGGATAGTGGAGGCGGAGGTGTTGCCATGGCCAGTGTCGTCGAATCCCCATGGGGGACGGGTGGTATTGGCCCAGCGAGCCAAGGCGCAGGCGGTGGGGGTGCACAGCGCTCTTCCTCCGTCATTGGAACGTCCTCCTCCATCTCCGACGGGGCGGGCAGCGGGGGTGTTCTGAGAGCAGGTGACAGTTGTTTCCTGTGGGAAGTGAGCGGCACCGGCTCAGATGGTCGAGGCGCAGGCAGTGGAGGTGTGGGCACTGCGGATGTTGTTGGCCTCAGCTCAGCTTTGACTTGTCCGAGGACTTTGAAAAGGTTGCTGGCTGCTCCGGGCCTCAGATTCAAGATTTGCCCGATTAGGCTGGCGAGGGCGTCGCACTGCGGAGGCGACAGGAGGGGTCCTTTCCTCTGCGCCTTGGTCCTCGAGGAGAGGAGGTCTAAGACCTCCTCCCGCCCAAGACCAAGGGCGTCCGTCCCAGCGAAGGACACGCTGGGGTGCTTCTCGATGAACGCATCGAGGTCGACTCTTGTTGCGTTCTTTGCCGATGACGTGGAGGACGCAAAGGTCTCCTCCACGATGGACATTTCCACGTCCGGTGTTGGGGCCGCAGGCCCGAGGGTCTTCTGGGCGGGCAGAGGGTCGCGCGGGGCAACGAAGTCCGGCCGAGCTAGAGGCGGCTCTGGATTTTGTGAAATGGCCGAGCGAGGGCCCACGGGACCCTCAGGCACCTGCAGGGACGGAGCAGGGGTCACAGGTGGAGGGGCAGAAGGTGTCTCCTCCATAGGTAAGGTTGGGGCCGCTGGTGGAGATGGCCGAGGTGCAGATGGATGGAGCACAGCTCGGGCCACGGGAGGAGCGCTGCAAACCTCCATGGCTGGATTGGAGGGTGCCGGCGCAGGAGGCTGGGCTGCTGACCGCTGAGGCGGTGCAGGGGTGGTCGGTGGTGGGACGCCTGCAGGAGTGGTTGGTGGGGCCATTCTGGTGTTGTTGGCCTGCCCTGCAAGCAGGGGGCAAGTGGCCCTCCGATGCCCTTGTCCGTGGCACCTGGAACACCTGATGCCCGAGGACAGGTACGCAGGCCAGGCTTCGCCTTTGATGTTGATGTCGAGGCGGGTTGGAAGCCTCTCGATGGTGATCCCCTCATGTAGGGTGATGAAGACGTCTCGCCGGCCATTGACGTAGACGTAGGGGCCCGCCTTCATCTGCTTAGGGGCGATGGACGTAACCCACCCATATGGAGAGAGGGCGTTGATGACAGCGGAGTCTCCTACAAAGAAGGGTAGGTTACCCACTGTAATCCTTTCCGCTCTTTTGCGGAAAGGAAATGCCCTGAGGAGTGTTCCCTCAACCTCGAGGCCCTCATTTATGAGGCGCTCGGCCAGGCCTCTGTTGGTCAGTCCCAGGAGCTGGTGGCCGTTCACCTTGGAGATCTGGATGACTCCGGCAGTTCCTCCGAGCATCCTATCCAATGCCTTAAGGTAGT
The DNA here is from genome assembly GCA_030710605.1 of Cordylochernes scorpioides. Taxonomy (NCBI): domain Eukaryota; kingdom Metazoa; phylum Arthropoda; class Arachnida; order Pseudoscorpiones; family Chernetidae; genus Cordylochernes; species Cordylochernes scorpioides. Next base: position 130,677,748 of record CP092863.1, read on the forward strand.
GGAAGGGCTCCAGTTCGGGGCTGTGTTCGATGTACACACAGTGTTCCTCGGAGGAGGACGCCTGCCGCGCCCTGGCTTCCGTGATGTGTGCTCTGGTGACCCTGATTTCCTGGGCCCGCGGCACCGAACCCGCCGATGGTTGAGGTCGGCGAATGGTCCTGGAACCTCCAGCATTGGAGGATGGTGCAGCAGCCGTAGGCGAATTTGCCGAGCCACGGCGCCTCTTCCTACCCTGGACGAGGGTAAATCCTTCCTCAGCTCCAGGATTCACCTCTTCTGTGATGTCAGCCCAGTTTCTCCGGACTTGAGCAGCGGCGTTAGCAGTTGGAATAGCCGCAAGGTCGACCGGCGCGGCAGAATTTGCATCCTGGCTGCCGGCGGGCGGATTTACATAGTTTTCATTTTCTTTTGAATTCATCGAGGAATTGATCTGCAAAACGTCTTTTGCTGTTATTACCGCACTGGGCTGTGCTTCAGAGCCGAGCCTTACAGGCTTGTCTTCGGCTTTTGACGGGCTTTCAGCCCATACCATATTTGTCGCCATCCGCGACACTTTCCGCCCGCCAGAGGCGAAAAACTCAGGAGCTCGCGCGACGCGTGGCCGCACGGCCGAGTGTAGACAAGTGGTGTACTTACAGTAAAAGCAGTCACTAACTACCCACCATGATTATCATGGCTGCTGTACCATGTGTAGACATGTGGTGTACTTACAGTAAAAGCAGTCACTAACTACCCACCATGATTATCATGGCTGCTGTACCATGTGTAGACATGTGGTGTACTTACAGTAAAAGTAGTCACTAACTACCCACCATGATTATCATGGCTGCTGTACCATGTGTAGACATGTGGTGTACTTACAGTAAAAGTAGTCACTAACTACCCACCATGATTATCATGGCTGCTGTACCATGTGTAGACATGTGGTGTACTTACAGTAAAAGTAGTCACTAACTACCCACCATGATTATCATGGCTGCTGTACCATGTGTAGACATGTGGTGTACTTACAGTAAAAGTAGTCACTAACTACCCACCATGATTATCATGGCTGCTGTACCATGTGTAGACATGTGGTGTACTTACAGTAAAAGTAGTCACTAACTACCCACCATGATTATCATGGCTGCTGTACCATGTGTAGACATGTGGTGTACTTACAGTAAAAGCAGTCACTAACTACCCACCATGATTATCATGGCTGCTGTACCATGTGTAGACATGTGGTGTACTTACAGTAAAAGTAGTCACTAACTACCCACCATGATTATCATGGCTGCTGTACCATGTGTAGACATGTGGTGTACTTACAGTAAAAGTAGTCACTAACTACCCACCATGATTATCATGGCTGCTGTACCATGTGTAGACATGTGGTGTACTTACAGTAAAAGTAGTCACTAACTACCCACCATGATTATCATGGCTGCTGTACCATGTGTAGACATGTGGTGTACTTACAGTAAAAGTAGTCACTAACTACCCACCATGATTATCATGGCTGCTGTACCATGTGTAGACATGTGGTGTACTTACAGTAAAAGTAGTCACTAACTACCCACCATGATTATCATGGCTGCTGTACCATGTGTAGACATGTGGTGTACTTACAGTAAAAGTAGTCACTAACTACCCACCATGATTATCATGGCTGCTGTACCATGTGTAGACATGTGGTGTACTTACAGTAAAAGTAGTCACTAACTACCCACCATGATTATCATGGCTGCTGTACCATGTGTAGACATGTGGTGTACTTACAGTAAAAGTAGTCACTAACTACCCACCATGATTATCATGGCTGCTGTACCATGTGTAGACATGTGGTGTACTTACAGTAAAAGTAGTCACTAACTACCCACCATGATTATCATGGCTGCTGTACCATGTGTAGACATGTGGTGTACTTACAGTAAAAGTAGTCACTAACTACCCACCATGATTATCATGGCTGCTGTACCATGTGTAGACATGTGGTGTACTTACAGTAAAAGTAGTCACTAACTACCCACCATGATTATCATGGCTGCTGTACCATGTGTAGACATGTGGTGTACTTACAGTAAAAGTAGTCACTAACTACCCACCATGATTATCATGGCTGCTGTACCATGTGTAGACATGTGGTGTACTTACAGTAAAAGTAGTCACTAACTACCCACCATGATTATCATGGCTGCTGTACCATGTGTAGACATGTGGTGTACTTACAGTAAAAGTAGTCACTAACTACCCACCATGATTATCATGGCTGCTGTACCATGTGTAGACATGTGGTGTACTTACAGTAAAAGTAGTCACTAACTACCCACCATGATTATCATGGCTGCTGTACCATGTGTAGACATGTGGTGTACTTACAGTAAAAGTAGTCACTAACTACCCACCATGATTATCATGGCTGCTGTACCATGTGTAGACATGTGGTGTACTTACAGTAAAAGCAGTCACTAACTACCCACCATGATTATCATGGCTGCTGTACCATGTGTAGACATGTGACAATTTTTGACAATTAAATAACTTTATTGACCGCTGGTCAACAATCACTCACGAGGAGTCAAGAGGATAAACTATGTACATTGGGCGGAGCCCTCCCCGAGGGGACGTCTGGCCTCATCAGGAGGACAAGTCCACCCTGAGCCCGTAAATTTCCTTGTGAACAGTGGGATGGTTGTTCCGAGTATACTCGAGAACAACATCAAGGAAGCCCGCGAGAACACTCTTATTTTCAGGCGAAAGTTGCTCGAGGAGTTCCTCTATGTCTTCGCTGTATAAGACCGCAGGCATGATGTCATCTAGTTGAATCCCTGATTCTAAGAAGGGCCCAGCACCTGGATCAAAGATCATTTTTCTAAATATTATACCAACCTCCGGCATCAGATCCTTCTCCTCCATCGGGTCAGGCAGTGGAAGCGGAGGTGTTGTCCTGGCTGGAGTTGACTTCTTTTTATGGGGAGCGGGCAGCACCGGCTTAGCAGGCTGAGGCGCAGGCAGTGGGGGTGTTGGAGGGACTGCTGGTGTTGTCCTGAGCTCAGCCTTGACCTGTCCGAGGACTTTGTAGAGGTTGCTGGCTGCTCCGGGCCTCAGATCCAATATTTGCCTGATCAGGCCGGCGAGGGCGTCGCACTGCGGAGGCGACAGGAGGGGTCCTTTCCTCTGCGCCTTGGTCCTCGAGGAGAGGAGGTCCAGGACCTCCTCCCGCCCAAGACCAAGGGCGTCCGTCTCAGCGAAGGACACGCTGGGGTGCCCCTGATGAACGCATCGAGGTCGACTCTCGTTGCGTTCTTTGCCGATGGCGTGGAGGACGCAAAGGTCTCCTCCACAATGGACATCTCCACGTCCGGTGTTGGGGCCGCAGGTCTGAGGGTCTTCTGGGCGGGCAGAGGGCCAAGCGGGGCAACGAGGTCCGGCCGAGCGGGGAGGCGGCTCAGGATGTTGTGAACTGGCCGGGCGAGGGCCCACGGGACCCTCAGGCGCCTGCAGGGGCGGAGCAGGGGTCACAGGTGGAGGGGCAGAAGACGTCTCCTCCATAGGCAAGGCCGGGACCGCTGGTGTTGGACGGCTCTGCTGCTGGGACACGGTGGACGATGCACCAGGTGGAAGGGGGTGCCGGTTGTGGCTGGCCGTTGTTGGAGGCTCTCCCAGGATTGATAGGGCAGTTGGCCCTACGGTGACCCTGCCGGCCGCATCTGGAGCACTTGACTCCATATGATATGAAGGCCGAGAGGACGTTTCCTTTGTTTCTGATGACGACGCGGGTGTGGATCTTTTCCAGTGTAAAGCCCTCCTTTAGGAGGATGAATACCTCGCGTCGGCCATCCGTGAAGGTATACCTTCCGGCTCTTAGCCGGATAGGGGCAATGGAAGACACGTCACCGAAGGGCTTGAGGGCCTCGATGACGGCGGCGTCGTCTACGAAAAAGGGCAGGTTTGCGACGGTGATCCTCTCCGCCCTTTTCTTAAAGGGGAAGGCCCTGAGGTGGGTATGCCCGATTTCAAGGCCGTCCCTTAGAAGTCGCTCCGCCAGGGCCTTGGTGGACAGGCCCACCAGCATGTGGCCGTTCATTTTCATCACTTGGAGCACATTCCCGGCTCCTCCGACCAGCTCTTCTACCGCCTGTAGGTAATGGGTGTATCCGAAGTTTGGGCAGTGTTCCACGAAGACGCAGTTATCCTCAGTTGAAGAGCGCTGTTGTACTCTGGCATCAGCGATGTCGGCCCGGGTAGCCCTGATTTCCTGGACCACCGTAGCTCCTCCCGCAATCTTCGCGGGGTTGCGCCGGTCCTTCTGGAGGCCGCGACACCGCTGGAACGTTGTTCGACAGGGCGGTTCGGCGACTCCCTGCGTCTTCGCTTGTGTTTAACTACGGTGAAGCTATCTTCACCTGATTCCGCAGCCTCCATTTGCTTGGCCCAGTTCGTCGCAGTGGCCAAGGCGCCGCTTGTTAATGGCGTGACGTCAGCGATACACGCCGCGGCAAAATTACAGTAAAAGTAGTCACTAACTACCCACCATGATTATCTTGGCTGCTGTACCATGTGGTGTAATTACAGTAAAAGTAGTCACTAACTACCCACCATGATTATCTTGGCTGCTGTACCATGTGGTGTAATTACAGTAAAAGTAGTCACTAACTACCCACCATGATTATCTTGGCTGCTGTACCATGTGGTGTAATTACAGTAAAAGTAGTCACTAACTACCCACCATGATTATCATGGCTGCTGTACCATGTGTAGACATGTAGTTACCTCCTCGTAGTAGACACAGTCCCCCACCAGCACCAGGTCAGGGATGGGGAACTGCCGACTGTCCTCTCCCCAGCGCAGCACACGGACCTCCACAGAGCCCAGCAGGATGCCGCGGTTCTCCTCCACGTTCAGCTTGAGGAGGGGCAGCACTTCTGGTAGGTCAGTGAGCAGCACGTTGCCCCTGGTACACAGTCAACACTGTAGTGTATTAAAAACAAAGAAGACATATCCTGACCAGGAGCACACATGCTTTTCAGAAGGCAGAGCGCCATCTGGTGATGGCCACATTGATTTAACCTGTCCCCTGATATTTGGCCAACCCAATTTCTTGATAAATCAAGCCATCCATGAAGGTGTTTCTGTAGTGTATGTAGTGAACACACCTAGAGTATTGTAAACTTACACTATTTATAGCAAATATAAGGCACAATTTGGATTATAAACACAAGGTGATAAGACCTAATCTAAATAAATAAATTGTGTGCAATGTGATTAAAAACATGTGATATGTTTTCTCATTCAGTACTTTTGTCTGATGATGGTAACAATACTGTTACCAAAACATCACATGCCATTTATTTGAATTTAGTCTTAATACCTCGAGCATGTATGTTTGTTTCAGATAAAATAACTTTATACTGCCCTTACTGCGATGGGACCTCTGGCTCATCATTTGTATCATTGCAGTGTGTGTGTGTGTAAGGGCAGTAGAACATTACTTAATTGAAGCTAAAAAAATATTTCAACTTTCACAATAACAGAGGGTGCATCAGGTGTCTAACTTTGTAAGTGCAAAGTTGAACTGCTTTTCACACAGTAAAAGCATTTGCCTACTTCTACCCACCATGATTATCATGGCCTGTACCATGTGTACTAGGGATAAGCAAAAAATATATATATTTACTTCAATGTATTATTTAAATATTTTTGTTAATTTATTTATTAATTTGAAAAATATGTAAATTTGTCTATAGATAAGGCACAATTTGGATTATAGATTATAAAACAAGGTAATAAGATCAAATCTAAATAAATAAATAGTGTGTGAAGTTTCGGTAACAACGCTGTTACCGAAACGTCACACACTATTTATTTATTTGGATTTGGTCTTATTACCTTGATGTAAATTTTTCTATTTTAAGATCCAAATGTAAATTTGTAAGAATAGCAAAAAAGCAAAGATTGTCGTTAATAATGAGATGATTTATAATGACAAGTTAGGATTATAAACACCAAATCTATAAATAGTAACCAATACTATTGGTTGTACTCCTGTAGAAGGGGTAGAATGCCACAATAAAATGAAACATCTCCAGAAACCTATTGCGTTATTTGTTTGGTCACCTTGTGTAAGTGTTGAATTAAAGTCGGCTAAATTTAAGTAAATAGGCCTGTTAAAGAATTAGCAGAGTTTTTATTATTAAGGAAATGTTTAATTGAACATTTTAACAACAAATATCTTCAAAGAAAAAATAAGTGTGGGTAAGCCTTTTTACAACAAGAGTAATAACAAGAGTGCTAGATCATTAAAAAAAAAATATCTTAAACGTCAACCAAAATAAAATCACGGACACACAAAAAAAAAAATTTTAACAAGGCCTATTGAGATTTTTACAAAAAAACTGTTAAATTAAAGAGGTTATACTGAATCTGTATTATAAACACAAGGTAATAAAGACCAAATCCAAATAAATAAATAATGTGTGACATTTCAGCAACAGTGTTGTTACCGAAACGTCACACAGTATTTAATTATTTAGATTTGGTCTTATTACCTTGTGTTTATAATTAAAAATCCAAATTGTGCCTTATCGTGAACTTGTATTACTCTCAATAAACGTGTATGTAGTGTTTTAAAATAATATTTTCCCTTGCAGACTCTGTGGTGAATCCACATACTGTGTATAAGACTATTGGATAATAAAAAAGGCATATTAGGCGAAAAACAAGGTGAAGGAAGACGAGTTTCTTTTATTGATGCATAGGTGCAAGCTTTCAGGCAAAAAAACCCTTCAACAGGCGAGTATTGAAGCGCGACTTATAAGAACTATGGTACAAATGGTAGGAAGGAATATATATATTCCTTAGTTCTTATAAGTCGCGCTTCAATACTCGCCTGTTGAAGGGTTTTTTGCCCGAAAGCTTGCACCTATGCATCAATAAAAGAAACTCATCTTCCTTCACCTTGTTTTTCGTCTAATTTCAATCCAGGAAGAATTCTTTATCTATAAAAAAGGCATATATTGGATTTAATAAAAGATTTATTTTGCCAATATTTCGGCTGGCTGAACGCCAACCTTTATCGAGGCATTACATTTTTGTATACACAAACTCAGCGCCGCATAAATCTTTTATTAAATTCAATATACGTATGTCTTTTTTATTATCTAATGAATTAAATATGGATTGCTCTATTATCAAAACAAATATAAGGCTATATAAAGGTGTTGGGGCATTGAGTTAAATACAGTTGTTGTACAAAATGTACAGTGGGAAGTGGATTCAGTCCTATTGGGTCGTCATGTGGGGAAACACCATTCAGGATAGTTACCGGGGGGTCGGTGGAAGGCTGGTTAAACCGTTTGGTTTTCGACCACTACAACCCGGGTTCAATTCCCTCATTGGACACTTTTTTCTGTTAAAAAAAAAAAAAAAAATGCTCCAATGGCCCCCGATTCTTGCAAAAGTCCAACTCCACCAGCGAGTGCAAGTAACCAAACGGGTCTCTGGCACATTTGTAAGTGCAAAGTTGAATTGCTTTTTACATGTGTAGACATGTGGTGCGCTTACAGTAAAAGCAGTCGCTAACTACCCACCATGATTATCATGGCCTGTACCATGTGTACTAGGGATAAATAAAAAAAAAAAAAAGGTTAGTTACCACATGGCATTTATAATGTTGGTGTCAAACTGGCGTTTATTAATCAAAACCTTCCAAGACCTATTCCTTCAACAAAGGTGACAAAGTTTTACATTAAGAGCATTACTTTTGTCTGATGATGGTAACAACACTGTAACTGAAACGTCACAAACTATTTATTTATTGGGTCTTGGACACAATTATAGATGCTTTAGGGCAAGCCCTTTATCAGCCTTATTTGCATATTGCAGTGAAATTAATTTCAAAAGATGTTACAAAAGTGAAATTATAACAGGATCAGGTTGATAAATTAAGGGAAAGGCATCTCCTGATTGTGTAATTAAAAGTTGATGATAGCTTGCACCATCTGTCAGAATAACACACACACACACACACACACTATCAATTAATCACTAATTTTAAATTATTCGTAAATTGACCAAATACTAATTAGATTAATCAAAAAAGCCAACCATGAACACATTTCTGGCTGCTCACAGCGTGTGTGTGGTGCTTGCTGATGAGGACCAACACCACATGTAGCAGTTCAACTTTTGCACTTACAAGTGTGCCAGAGTCCCATTTGGTAACTTATAGTCATTGGTAAACATCAGAAGTGACCATCGTTCTCTGCTAGCTGAAATCTCTATCTCACTACCAAAATCTTCACAAAGACTCTTCTGGAACTATAGGAAAGCCTCCTGGAATTCATTTAGAACATTGTTAGATAGTCTTCTCAGCAAATCCCACTAAATTCCTCTTTGGAAGACAGGTGGAAGAACTGGAAGTCTGCACTCCTAATTTCTGCCAAACAAAATATCCCCAAAGGAAACAGAAAATTCTACATTCCTGGATACAGAGAGGTACTAGATCTTTTGAAAGATGAAATAGAAGATAGGAACCAAGTTTACCTAGACTTCATTGAGAACAACAACACCCTCCTCATCAGAGATTACAATCACCTTGCTGCAAAAATTAAGCTTAAGGCCGACCAAATCAAACAGAATAAGTGGATTGAACTCTTCTCTTCAATTGACCCAAAAACCAGCGACACAAAACTATGGCGACTGCTACATGCCCTCAATCAGGACACTCCATTTCACAGCAGCTCGAATACCTTCAAGGATAATTCTGAAAATCCCCTCACAGACAAATACAGCATAGCAAATCATTTTGCCCACCATTACAGTTCTACTGCAAAACTTAATTTTGATTTACAGGATAAAATAATAGGTAGAAAATCTAGGATCACCAGAAACCGTGCAAAATTCAAACCCAACCACTTTTTCAGTAAACCTTTTCAAGAGCATGAACTGGACGAAGCTTTGAGTCTTCTTGACGCTACAAAAGCTCCTAGTCCAGACATCACTGGACCCATGTTGAAAAATCTCAGTTCCCATGCCAAACTAGAACTCTTAAGCATTTTCAATTACAGTTGGAGCTCGTCTACCCTCCATAAATAATGGAAACATGCCACAATTATCCACAAACCAGGCAAGCTTGAGAACCACCCAACCAACTACAGACCCATCTCTCTGACCTCTATTCCCTGCAAAATCATGGAACACATGATTCTCAATAGGTTAACTTTTTATCTTAACCTCAACAACCTACTAGACCCTCATCAAAGAGCTTTTAAAAAATACCAAAGCACAGAGTATTCAATATTTTACTTCGTTCAACAAATCCAGGACAGCTTCCATCATAAACCTACAAAATCTACTATAGCAGCCTTCATCGACCTTTCCCAAGCCTTCGACAGAGTCTGGAAGTAAAAGCTAATTCTCAAACTCGAGGAACTTGGAATAGAGGGAAGTATGCTGAGTTGGATCAGAAACGTTCTATACAAACGCACCATATAGGTTAATTTCAACAACAACAACAAATCAAAAACTACTCTTGTTTACTAAGGTCTACCCCAAGGGCCAATCATAAGCCCTATTCTCTTCAGCATCTACCTAAATTATGTACACACTTTCATCAAACCACCAGCTAAAATTCCCCTTTACGCAGATGATATAGTCAATCTGGGTCTCCAAAAACAACCTCTCCGATGCAGAACACCCTCTGAACATGAAAAATCTGCCAAAGGTATCTCAGAAACTGAAATTATTTATTAACATCAGCAAACCTGCTTCTCCAGCAAAGATCCTCTTCTCAAGAGCATCGCTAAGTCTGTAAACCGACTCCCAGCCAACAGCTCTGTCACAGTGCAATGGCTTCCAGCTCATGTTGGAATTCCTTGAAATGAGCTGGCAGACTCTCTGACAAATGCTGGAGCTCTTGGCCACCCTGAGGCCAGGGAATCTACCACATAAATAGATGAAAGAGACCTCCTCCGTACCATCAAGACCCAATGCCAGCAGGAATGGAAATCTAATGCTGCACATGACTGTTACAGAGCAGGAGGGATAAGCCCCAATTCTGTCCTCCCAAGGGACTTAAGTCTGATCATCTATGATCTATGACAGAATGGTTGATACCCTGATTGAGTGGAGATAAGAAAGAAGAAGACTGGTGCTGTTGAAATTTTGAAAGAATAGGTGGCCATTAAAACTTTTTTTTTTTTTTGAGAGAAAAAAAGTGTCCAACACAGGCTTTGATCCCTGGTCATGGTAGTAAGAAATTGACACTTAATACCACTCCTCTGTCAACCCCCAGGTATGGAAAGACAAGCATCACATAGGGAGATGCTCCAGTTTGTCTTCATGGGATGTCAGCAGTGCTAACAATCAAAATCTGAAGAAGCAACACAAGTTTTTACAAAACATTTCAACATTTCTGAATTTGATTTACAAGGCAATATGAACATTACTTTTGAATGAAAAAAAAAAAGGTACAATAGAACTACCTTTCTGTAAAGGACAACATCAAGTTACAGAGTCAAGTGTGTTTAGGGAGAGGTGTCTTCTTACTGGAGAGTTGCTAAATGGTAAAAGAGTTAATGTAGGTGATGAAAACTGTCCTTTGTAGAGAGAGGTGTTCCATCATGGTGGTTGTTCTATTCTATTATACAGTAAAACCTCGTTAATTCAACACTATTTCAACCATATTTTCATGCCCTGACCTCCAGCCAATCAACTAGCAAAAATTAATTTGACCTAATGATAATTCAACACTATCGATAATTCGACAGATTTTTAAAGTCAAATTTCGACAACATTAGATAACATTTGTTAAAATACAGGTTTATTGCTAAAAATATCATACTTTGGCATGTGGGACACAGCAACCATAGTCAGCATATGCATTCTGTGCTTAAAGGTGTTACAATGCGGCGAAAAAAAGCTCTGACACATTTGCAAGCAATTGTTTACTCAATGTTTTAGGCCTAACTTAAGCGTCTGCTATTTACGGTATCTTAAAGAGTAAAATAAATTCTTTATCCATTTTCTTTAAACACAAGGTAATAAGACCAAATCCAAATAAATAAATAGTGCGTGACATTTCTGTAACAGCGTTGTTACCATCTTCAGACAAAAGTACGTCAGTACTGAAGATGGTAACAACGCTGTTACTGAAACATCACACACTATTTATTTATTTAGATTTGGTCTTATATTACCTTGTGTTTATAATCTATAATCCAAATTGTGCCTTATCATCCCTTTCTTTATTTTCTAAATTTATTCTTTTCTTCCCATTGCATTTAATCACTTAGATTAAAATAGTATTTGTAATTTTTCCTTTGTTCAAAAAATATATTAATACAATTTTATTCATCGCTAAAAGTTGAACATGAACTATTCTAAAAAAAAAGTCACAATGGTATCAATTTACATTATTAATTAAAAATATATTACAACAGTGTATTTCCTAAAATTAGTATTTTAATCATATATTTGTTTATCATATATAAAAATATCAACTATAAATACAAGAAAATAAGACCTAATCCAAATAATTTAATAGTGTGACGTTTTGGCAACAGCATTGTTACCATCATCAGACAAAAGATTTCTTTTGGTATTCTTTTTTCTGATAATAGTAACAATGATGTTGCCGAAATGTCACACACTATTAAATTATTTGGATTAGCTCTTATTTTCTTGTATTTATAATCCAAATTGTGCTTTATCATATCAACTAGAAATTAATGTTTTGATGAAATCATCTAACCAAAAGTTCATATCTCTTGGGGCGTCAAATTAATGACTCTGTAAAGATGTCTCACATTTTTTAATGATCAAAAGATGAATAAATTTTTATTCAAAAAAATTTGAAAGCTTTTATTTTTAAAAATTAATTCAATAAAGTAAATTCTTATTTTTATTTAAATTTAAATACATTAGTTCTTCCTTTCATCTTTTTTTTAATACAGATATACACTAATGCAGACTTCTTTTGGTTTATTAAAATCCCTAGATTAAATTTGACAAGAGGTATAAAATGGACTGCTAGACTTGCTTTTGTGAAGGCTGCATTGGTTTATTAAACCACCATTAGAAATATATTGAAAAATTGTGCCTCTAGCATCTTTTATAACTGGCAAAAGCTTCCCCAATGGCCAATCAAATTAGTTAGGCTTAGCTAGGGCTACAAAAACTCCATTAACCAAATTGAATTATTTAAAATATTCTAATATACCATGTATATATTGAAATATATTCTTGTTTTTTGTATAGTGCACAACATATTGCATATATCAATTGTATATAGCGATTAAAATAAATAACATAATTAAATACAAAGTGGCTTTTGTAAATTTTGAATTGTTTAGAATCTTTGTTTTCACTGCAGTCCAATTATTAATTGAAAAATGTATTAAATTGTGGAAATATAAGTTAGATTGAATAGTTTTTAAATATCATTTTTAAGGTAAAGGTGCTGACAGACGAGAATGCCAAAAAATGTTAAATTAACGTGTTAGCAGACGACTATAAGAATGTCACTTACCCCACGCTGGCTGCTACAAGGCCCACCACGCCGGTGCCCGAGCCAATGTCGATGACATTTTTCCCAGCAAAGGGTTGGTCGGCACGCGCGTTCAGCGTGTCGATGTATTTGGCCAGCACTAGTCCCGCGTCCCAGACGACACAGCCCACGTCGCCCACCTCACACTGATGAATCATCAGAGTCACATCGCGACTTTCAATTTCCACGCTTCGCTTATACGTATTCTTAATTATTGCCATCTTTTACTATCATCGGCTGATACTAAAGAAAAAAAAAAAGGACTTAAAGATCATTTAAAAGGCAGCATGTCAATATTAGAAACTTTGGTCAAATTTATTTTTATTTTGATAAATAACAGAGTTACATCTTTGTGAATATTCTTAATTTAAAATATGTAACCTTTCATTTTTCATATATATTTTTATGTTATGCATTATTATTTCTGGTAATATTAAAAATAAATATTAAATACGCGCTATAGTTTAAATTTCTTATTAATTTATATCTATTCTCATAGAAATTATTAAATTAGCCATTTTAAATCGAAGTAAATAATTATATCTATCACACAGCTGAAGATATATATTTTTATATATAGGATTTCTATTTTTTTTAGGCATTTTTGATTTATATTTAGACATTTTTAAATTTTATTTAGCCACTTTCATTTTTATTTATTTAGATATTTTAAAATTTAATTTAGATATTTTCCATTTTAATTTAGATATTTTAAATTTGAATTTAGACACATGAACTTTTGATATAATCTTTATTTTTAAGACGACTTTAAAACAACTCTGACAACACAAACTATAATATCAAAATATGATCGTCTGATTTCTACTAATTTTAAAATTAATAGACTTGTATAAAGCAATATCAAAATGAAAACAGAAAATTTTAATCAAGTTGGTATGCTTAAAAGACTATTGCAAAAAAGTTTCAAAGTTATTGAACATCAATCATAGCTATGCCAGAACAATAACGCAAAATTATTTTTTTAAGAAGAAAAAAAAGAGGCTTTTAAAAGAAAAAAGCATTAATCGATAATTAATTTATTGAAAAGTGTATACATAAAATAATATTAATATAAATTATAAAAAAATAAGAGATGAATTGAAAAATATTTTAAATCTAGAAGTGTCGCAAACAACAATCAATGCATTAAAAGAGTTTAAAATAACTTTGAAAAAGTCATCTATTGAGTTGATCAACATAAATTCAGATGAAACTAAAAGAAAAGAAGATGCGGAATTGTTTATTAACAGTTCACCTGATTTAAAAATGTCAAACATCGCTACTTTATATTTATAAACATCGCCATTTCAATCGCTTCTTTCTTATAATAAAAACTATGTTCAATGTTTTTTTTATTTGTTTTAAAGTGTTTTTAAATAAAGCATATATAGAAAAGTCCATGGTCTAAATTAAAATTGAAAATGTCCAAATTAAAATGGAAAAAAATGCCTAAATTAAAATTTAAAATGTCTAAATAAAAATGAAAGTGTCTAAATTAAAATGAAAAATGTCAAAATAAAAAAAAAGTCTAATTAAAAGTTAAAACCTATAAATATAGAGAGATATTTATAACCCAGGTTTGTGGAGAGCGCAGAAATTTTGTTATATTATATGAAAAGTAACATAAATAAAATCTATAATGGAAAAGAATATTTTATATTATTACACTCTGGTAGTTATGTTTGGAAGTTAGTTTCAAAATTTCGTGAAATTGAGGGGTAGTCGGCGTTCTGCATTCTAAAACTGGGTTATAAATATATATAAAGCTTGGACCTTAGTTTACACCCAAGATTACCACAACAGAAAACTAAAAAGATTTGCGACCTCTCCCCAATCCGCCTTAGGTCATTCCTGTCCAAAATAGTCTTGGGATGGCCCCCACTACCATCCTTACGGGTCACGGCCACGTTCTGGCAGATCTCTGGCATAGAGATCCAACATGTCCTCACTGCCGGGAAGAGTCACAGACTGTGGATCACCTCCTCTTCTCCTGTCCAGATTTTGTACTACACAGGCTACAGACACTGCTTGGAGTACAAGACTTCAGCCCTACTTCCTGACTCCCTGCCGGCCTGGAACTACCTGGTTCACCTCAGCAACTTGCCCTCCCCATGACTAGACTTCTAGACTGCTGTACAGCCCAGGTAGTTGGTGATTTATGCTCAAGGAGCCTGGGTTACTTCTATTTTCTCTCTCTATATATATTGTGGGTGATTTTTTTTTCAGCTCGTTTATTTAATAGTCAATAGAACTAAGTTTAAAATTGATTTTTATAAGATTACAATTTTTACTCACATATGTAAACAGCCCGTGGGAATACAATGTTTACAGAAATATAAATATATCTGTTATTTAGAATTTAACTGATAAAACGCTTTGAAGGCTTTATTAGTATATAAACTTCTACATAAGGTTAATGATTTTTGCAGTTCATTTTCTAGTGTTGACGTGTATTTGTGTTAGAACTTCAAGTTCGTTCATCATCGGCCTGTCACTGAGTAGTGCTTCCAGTCTTAATGACAAACACATTCTACTTCACCCAGTCATGATGGTTGTCAAACAGACACCATCAACAAGCTCTACAAGCTTGATACCCTAATATGATTGAGTGGAGATAAGAAAGAAGACATTTTAATCAAACAAAAATAACGATATTTCATAGAAACTATTTCATCCTCATTGAAAAAAAGGTAATTTTCAACTGTAAAACGGGATTATATGAATATATTTTTATTTATACAGAATTTTTCATTATACTTTGCAGTCAGATACTTTTGTAAGTTGTTTTTATTGTTATCTGAAAGGTAGGATTGTCATTTCCGCGACAATGTTAGCTAGTGTCAAAGAAATGTAAATTGTATAAAAAATATGATCAGGTATTTGTCTTCTCTCAATTTTTGAACTTGCAGAAAAATATTGAGGTTTGGATTTTGTGTAGTGAAAATTTGTATCAAAATATTCAATCTTTGAAGAATTATTTTGAATAAAAGACACTTCGGCCAGTAAATCTTTTTTATTGTCTCGACGTTTCGACAAAAATATTTTGTCCTCGTCAGGAGCGAACAAAAAATAAAGTTTTACTAATTTAATTATCTCCACCCGCATCCTACGGGATGCCTCCATGCAGTCTCGCGGCGTGGGCTTTGCCCGCATGGAGACTAGGGAGAGCTGCGAGCGCATCATCTCCAAGTTCAATGGCAAGCAGCTGGCGGGAGGCAAGGAACCTCTGCTGGTCAAGTTTGCCGATGGCTCCAGCAAGAAGAAGGCTGCAGCCTCCTACAAGATCAAAGAGACCCAGCTGTGGCAAGAGGAGCAATGTGTGCAGCCGATGGGAGCTCCGGTCCAGTTTGAGGACTCAGTAGCTGCAGTGGTGGCTGCGGCCTCACAGAACGGCCTGCTCCAGGCTGCCACCCCCCTGCTGGGCAGTAGCCCCAGCCCTGCACCCCCCACTCCTTACCAGAAAGCCCTGTCCCCAGTGGCTGCCTTACCCACAGCCAGTGGGCCCTGGTTCCAGTCCCACTACTTCTGGCAGCCCACTGCCGTGCAACAGATGATTGCTGCCCCTATCGACCCCAATGCTCTCCACTATGGAGCCTATGTCTCAGAGCTCTCAGCCCATCTATCTCAACTCCAGCTCTCAACCAACTCCCCCACATACTTGACCAGCTACCCTACTCCCACACCGGCAGCCTCCCTCTACCCCACCCCCCAGTTTATTCCACAGTACTATTGTGAGGAGCCAACTCTGAGCTTGCCCCTGGGTTGTACTATGGAGGGAGGTGGAGCGGAGCTGGACCCCTCCTCCTATAACCCCCCTCCCACCATGTAATGGCCCACACTCCACATTCCCAGTGCCTTACCACCTCTCTCTCTCTCTTTCTCTCTCTCTTGTCTCTTAGTATTTATGTAAATGTTGGATGTTGTACATAGAGTGTGAGTGAGTGACCTTACTTCCTTGTCAATTATTTAACCTCCTTTTTTATACTATTGATAAACTTTTTTGTCCACCTTTGCATATATTCAATGTATAGCCCCCCTCCCCCCCTACTATGTACTTTCCCTCTATGTACCGATTTTATTTTTTTTTTATTATTCAAATCATCCTTAATCATTTTTTCTCTTTTTTACATCATCTTTTCTTATTATTAGCCCATCATTTTTATAAGAAAGACATTTGGTGTTGTTACTATAATCTTAATTCTTTTCTTCTTCTTGTTTTTTTTTTTTTCCAATATAAAAAATGATTATTCTCTTATTCTATCTTTTTTTTTTTCCAATCTTCTCCCCATACTCTCTTTTCTTTTTTTGTTTGTTTGTTTGTTTATAAATATGTTTACAGTTTTTAAGTTGTTTTTTTTTTTTTGCGCCCTACCATTTAAAAAAAAAAGTGAAATTTTGGTCATATTTGGTCATTGATTATAGACGGCCTTAGTTCACTCCTTGCCATCTCTACATTCTCTAGCAAAGACCAAAAATCGATAATAGATCTGTTTACTATCTGTCTTGGCATGAATACCCTCGAATTCAACAGCCGTTCCTTTCTACAGATACGAGGCTCCCCTATGGGCAGTCCTCTCTCCACAATCGCAGCGGAGATTGTCATGCTAGGGCTGGACCAATGGCTGATGTCCAAGGATCATTTGGGGGTTGTTACTTGGTTACGTTACGTAGACGACATTTTCTGCCTGCATCGAGATACCGATCATTCGCCCATTCTCTCCACTCTAAACTCTTACCATCCGGATCTACTTTTTACACACAACCCGTCCCGCTCTAACTGTATTCCATTTTTAGACATTTTAATTATTAACACCGACGTTAAATTCCACACAACGGTCTTTCGCAAACCTGGCTTTACCCCCTCGTACCTACATTTTTCATCCCACAAGATCACCACCGTCCGAACTCTTTCCAAACGTATCTACACCCACTGTTCCCTCCCTTTCTTTAACAATATCGAGAGGCGTACGGTCTACTCGCATCTCCTGTCCGCGGGCTATCCACGCAGTTTTATCGACCGGCATTTTTTCACACCCAACCAAAAAAGAACCACACCTCCTGTATTTAAAAGCACCTGCATCCTCCCATACTCCACCACGAATTCCGATATTGGTTCCTTTTTACGTAAATACGGCATTCGCACTTTTTACAAGTGCACACCTTCCCTTCACACCTTCTTAAGACATCCTATCACAAAAAGCTCCGCCAAACGTAACCCCCAATCCCTTTCCAACGCCGTTTACAAAATTCCCTGTAACGATTGCGATTTACACTACATTGGAGAAACAGGCCGAACAATCGCCATCAGAGCCAGTGAACACGCCCGTAACATCCGCTCGAAAGACAAAAAATCGCTCATATACCAACATATCGCCGAGTCCGGACATTCCTTCAATCTCGACAACACAACCCCCATTTATAGCGATATAGCAAACAAATACCAACGCTTAGTTCTTGAAGCCCTTGTTTCTAATACTACCCCCAGCCTCAACAGAAAGATTGACCTCCCGCCCCAATATTCTGTTTTTTATTCTACCTCAGATACACCTTCTTCGTAACTTTTAACTTTATCTTTATTCCGCTGATTTTTTATTTTTATTTTTTATTTTTATTGTTGTTTTTTCTTGCTTTTGTCTTCGCCTCTCGTTGTCCGCCTTTCTCACTTCGTCTTAGGTATACAGTTTTTCAACGGGCTGATATTCTTTATACAAACTCAAAATAATATTTATACAGAGTAAAATTGAAAATATTTTGTTATTAGCATGTGCTCTCGCGGGCGTGCATCAGATTGTTTTTAATATTTTTAATACTTTTAAACTGTCGCTTATAAATATAGCATCTCCTTCTTATTCATGTCAACACCTGATGAAGGACGGGTGACGTCCGAAAGCTTGTGTACAGCTCAATAAAGAAACTCACCACTTTCCTTTTACTAATTTGTTATTCATCATATTTCACTTGTGTAGTCTCTTTCATCTCTTCTATGTAAATATATGATTTCTACCAATGTATTTTGTACATACAAATGTATATTACCATTTCATATTAAAGTTTTCACTACCTCAATTCTACCATTGTGTCATTATATTTGGTAAATTATTATCCAGTCTGAAACCACGGTCTTCACGTTCCGAATTTTCCAAAGCTGGTGTTGTGGCTTTGTCACCGACTCGTTTGTTTTCCGAGACGGTCACTAAATTGCACTTCGTTTTAGCGTTTGTGTTTTGACGTGACATTTCTGTCTACAGATCCTTTTCTCTCTTGGTACACAAGTCTTCCAAGATATTTTTTTTCTAGGAAGAATATTTTAAGACATCTCCATCTACCCAGCCGTTGAAACTTTCCTAAGTTCATTATAGGCTTATTGCTAAGTTTATGAACACCAATTCTCATATTTTTCATCAATCTTAAAGTGTGTGTCTACATGGCAGAATACAGTTTATAGAAATTTATTTTCATACACGGTGTTACTGATTTTTAAAAAAATATTATCCCTAGTACACATGGTACAGGCCATGATAATCATGGTAGGTAGAAGTTGGCGACTGCTCTTACTGTAAGTACAACACATGTCTACACATGTCAAAAGCAGTTCAACTTTGCACTTACAAATGTGCCAGAGCCCCGTTTGGTTACTTGCACTCGCTGGTGGGGTTGGACTTTGACAAAAATTGGGGGCCTTTGGAGCATTTTTTTTAATCAGAAAAAAAGTGTCCAATGCGGGATTCGAACCCGTGTTGTAGCGGTCGAAAACCAACGGTTTACACCATCCTTCCACCGATCCCTCCCTGATTTTTCTTTAAAAGCTGCTATGAAGTCTATGGACGAGGGGTTAAAACCCTTGACTATCATGAACCGGGATCGAATCCCGCACTGGATCCTTTGTTTTAATATGTGAATAACCCTCATATATATTATCCACTAGCCAAATGACCCGGGCAACGCCCGTGTTTTACCCGATTGAATGTTTTGATTCAAATACTATTTGTTACAATTATAAATTGGCGCCTTAAATAAATGCATATGTTAGTTAATAACTATAGCCTATGTGCTTTATCTGTCTATGTACTGTTGGCTTCCGTAGGCGTCTCTTACTGGGAAAAAGAAAGAGAGGGTTCCATTTAGTTATTAACTAATATATGCATTTATTTAAGGAGCGACCCGCTCCAACACAATAGTTACAAAAATGAAGAAGCGAGTGGGGGGGGGGGGGGGGGGGGGCAAAGGTGGCGTGATCGTAGCCAACCAATAGGAGAGCGCCATTCCAAAAAAAAAAATCAAACGGTGACAGAGATGAAAACTGAAGAGTTGATTAAGAACGCATGACGCTCGTAACTGTATATATAATTGTTGTAAATATCATAAGCTAGGTTGCTCGTGTTGAGCGGCGGTACCTAGTCAAGTTATTCTGGATCCAGTTAAAACCTGCTCGTGTAATGTTTCTTTTACACATCAAACAAATTTCTACTGTCCTTACTAAGATAAAAAAAAAATATTGGGAGGGTTTACCACTGATGAGCCAGGCCCTCCCAATATTTTTTTTCATCGCAGTAAGGACAGTAGAAGTTTGTTTTATCTGTGAAAGAAACGTTCGTGCTTTAATGCTTCCATTTCTCGTATATAGATGGCGTGTTATAATCAATTCAATTAGTTGATATTTATTCCGATAGATGGCGCAAACCATCAGCAACTTTTAGTTGCACGATCAGGAAATGCCTTAATGTTTCAATTTGTTATCTCTGTGAATAATTAATTATAAATAATATTTGACGGATTTACACTCATGGACAGAACTAAAGGAAGTTGTACCTTTCACCATGTATATCGGGATTGAGACAATAACTCTGAAAGATATTACAGTGACCTTTATTGAATATACACGAGATAACCAAGTGTAAACAAAATTTGACTCTGTCTCATTTAAAAAAAAAAAAAAATAGACGACCGGCGACATCAAAGACTTTCCACTTTAAGTTTTGTCCATGAGTGTAGATAGGGACGCGATGGTAGTAAAAATGCCAAGAGAACTTACTTCAGACTTGGGGAAGTCCATGCAGTAGTCACGTGAACGGGAAGTTATGCACTTTCTTGGCTCCCAACCAAAACACTTCACTTTTCGACGGCCGCTGTTAAAAATGACAAAGTTTGTTCTTAGCGAGTAGAGTCAGTCTCACATAAAATTACTTTATATACAATTGTTTTAAAAGTTTTTTTACCTATCTCAAGTATACACATGGTACAGCAGCCATGATAATCATGGTTGTCGAAAATCGCCGGTTTACTGTAGGTCGACAGTTTGTTCTTCCTGGTGGGAGTGTGTCTTTTGGTGTTTTTGCAGCATCGGGTTTGACAGAGCCTGTGAGGATTGTAGAAACGGTGCCTCCAAATTGTATTTTAGGTAGGATCGCAATGAGGTTTCTTGTGTTGTAAAATTATTTTACAAACATGAGCAGTTTTAATCTTCTCAGTTATGCGGGAAGAATGTTGTTTATTTGTTAAAATTGTAAAAGAGGGTTGAAACGGAATGCGAGGAGTCGTGGAGTGGTGTTCGAGTGGTGACGTTTAAAGCGTTCTCTGTGTGTTTGTCTGGTGATCTCCTCGTATACCTGTGTGTCTGCTTCTTATCAACGCTGCAAATAAAAGATAAGTACTGTTTTTATTTTATTTAACAAATCGTGTTTTTTTACCACATTTTTATTTAACAAATCGTGTTTTTTTACCACATTTTTGTTGTTGGTGTTGTACTCTTGAGTATAATTTTTGTTCTGTGTTTAAGTTACTCTTACTGTAGGCCTTAGTTTATTGCTTTTTGTGTGGTAGCAAGTAAAAGTAACTTTTGTCAGTGTGACATAGAGTTCTTTCCAAAGTTGGAGGGAATACTGTTGTCCAATTATTTCTCAGTGTTTGGAGGGAAGAAAGTTGTTTGTTTGTTAAGTGAACTCCCACGTCATTGGACAAATGTGGTCAAATCGTGATTTTTTTTTACGTCCTTTTTGTTGTTGTTGTACTCTTGGGTGTACGCTGTGTGATAAGTTACTTTAGGCCTTAGTATATTGCACTTTGTGTGTTAATCCGTAAAAGTAAACTTTGTCACTGTTCGCTATTTACATTTCAAATTATGAGTGTTTTTACCATTATCTTACATGAGAAATTATTATTCATTTATGTAGTAACACAGCAGGTTCCACCACGTACAGACCCGGGCTGTTCTAGGTTTTATTGTCAGTGGAAGTCCTGAGGTGGGCACATTTATTTCTTGGAAGATTTTATAGGGACTTAGGTTGATGATCCCTAGGAGGGTGACATGAGATACATCAAGGTCGTTGATGGTAGATATCAGAATACAGAGTTCCCATTTTACACACACACAGAGAAGTATTTCTTGATATATATCACAACTTTAAACTCGTGGACAATTTTAAACTCAATAGACAGCAACATCAAACAACAATATTTTAGAAAAGGCAATCTCAAACCATTAAAGATAGAAAATAATAACAAAATCTACCCCACTTGTCCAAAATGTAGCTTGGCCCCTGCAGCTCCAGAACACATTCTGGCTTGTATTAGATGTATTAAACAGGACCTTTGGGAGAGGCTGCTGCTTATCATCAAACAGCTCGAGGAGCATGGACTCATGTGTAATATTTACTCAAGGGGATAAGAAACAACAACTGGGACCAAACTAAATGCAGTTTTAGGGACAGTTCCATCAAATTGGCCCAAAGGAAGAAATGACACATCCAAAATTGATTGTTAACGGGAGTTACGACATAGTTCCTGTAACTTGCTGAGTGGGGGTGGCGGATATCTGGGAACTGCTTGGAGGCGGTGATAGGAGGCGGTCAAAAGTGATTAAATGTTTGTGAATGGGGGGAGTGGTAGGAAAGTAGTTGTGGAACGGTGAGAAGAGGAGCTGAGGTACTGGCTGGTGAGTGGAGTCACCGCTGGCAAGTTTCACACAGGCTCGCTGCGGCCATCGGTATATAAAACCTTTCTGATTCGATGCTGGAAACGGCAGAATTTTCATCCATCAAAATAGGGATCAAGGGACACGTACAGGAGAGTGTCTTGTGTGTAGGTCCTGAAAGGTGACAAGAAAACCTGCTAAGGTCCAGTACTAAGTTATGGGAGATTCCCTACCCAGATTCCCCTCAGGTATAGTTGCAAGGTGAAGAATATAAAATTCGCCCTCCTGTCTCCCAGGAAGCTACTGTATGGTAATGTAATGCAGTCGTGTAATGTAGGTTTCGCCAAGCTAGAAGGACCGACGTATGGACCTTCTAGAACTGGATCGATCCTAGGATGAGCGAAGACAACTTTCAATTTGCATAAGTTGCGAATACATTCATATACATATGTAAATAGAAATTATGATTTTTTATTTCACGCTTCAAGATAAAATTGTGAAAAGAGTTTAAAGATTTCTCACAAAGAGTATTTTAAATTATTACTTGAAAGCGACATAGCATTATAAAAGATAATTGTTGTAATATAATTTGTACCACAGAATAATCAACAGCAAAATAATATCATCATTCACTCCTTTGTTTACTTTTATAAATAGATCTTAATGAAGACTTCTGTACGCTCCAGGAACCTGGGTTACTTAAATAATGAAGATTGTTTGTGGGTTATTCCTCTATCTCTTATGTATGTTATGGATCATTAAAAACAATATCTATTTGTAACAATAATCATTGTGAGAAATATTTGTCGTTTTATTAATATTACATTTTATTAATATCAAATAATTTTCATTTTAAAATAAGTTTATACTCATTTTAAACAAAATTGTTTAGTATTTTAAAAGATGTAGTTGTTGTTGTTGTCATGTCCAATGAAGAGCCTCAGATGTCTCCATGCATCTCCATCACAGCAGCAGCAATATCCACTATTTTCCAATGAAAAGATGTAGTATTATGTATATATGATTATAGTAGTATGATTTAGTATTTAAATAATAAAAATGCATATTGGATTGGAGAAAGATATTGCCCCAATATTTCGGTAGACCGCTGGATGGGTCACTTGTAGTCAATCAGTGCTGGAGTTTGGATTTGTAAGAATCGGCGGGTCATTGAAACAATATTGTCGTCAGAAAAAAAGTGTCCAATGAGGGTTTCGATCCCGGGTCTTGGCTGTCAGAAAACGACGTTTTATACCACTGCTCCACCTATTGACTCGTGCAATTATTGTACGAGCGATATACGAATACCATGTACAAACAACAATTAGGGGGGGAGAAGTCCGACCACACCCCTGGACCCTTGGAATATTTGACCAAATTATGGTCCAAGGTGACTAACGTGGCAACGGTACCCATTTTCCAATGAAGAACAAAACCGATATCTCCACTAACACCTACCCACATATTCTCATGCCCAGCAATGGCCGCAGCCTTGCAGAAAATTGACATAGACCCAGAACAGCAGCTTTACACACCCAAGATAGAGAACATTGCTGTGATAGAGATGCATGGAAACATCTGAGACTCTTCTTTGGACACGACAACAACAACACGAAGAGTTTAAACGTTGTCAAAAAGCGTTCTACGTCCGTTCAAACCACAGTACGTTTTAAGAAGAAGAGAAACAGAGGCGCTGGGGGTGAGCGCGGGGTGGAACTACCCGGAAGTGACGTCACATCCGCTTGAAAGGTAACCTCGGGCCCGCCAGCCTGGCGCCAACCTTGAGCCGCGCTGGGTCCGAGGCTGCAGCTGGCACCTTCCCGCGGTAATTGGAGGCGGGGGACAGAGGCTTGGCCCAATATGTATCATGTGGGGAATATGGCCGCCATCCGTGCTCTAACATCGTGTAACTGTGTTTCGAACAAGCTGTACTCTAACATCGTGTAACTGTGTGTCAACCAAGCCGTGCTCTAACATCGTGTAACTGTGTGTCAACCAAGCCGTGCTCTAACATCGTGTAACTGTGTGTCAACCAAGCCGTGCTCTAACATCGTGTAACTGTGTGTAAACCAAGCCGTGCTCTAACATCGTGTAACTGTGTGTAAACCAAGCCGTGCTCTAACATCGTGTAACTGTGTTTCGAACAAGCTGTACTCTAACATCGTGTAACTGTGTGTCAACCAAGCCGTGCTCTAACATCGTGTAACTGTGTGTCAACCAAGCCGTGCTCTAACATCGTGTAACTGTGTGTAAACCAAGCCGTGCTCTAACATCGTGTAACTGTGTGTAAACCAAGCCGTGCTCTAACATCGTGTAACTGTGTTTCGAACAACCCGTGCTCTAACATCGTGAAGCTGTGTTTCGAAAAAGCCGTGCTTTAGCATCGTGTAACTGGGTGATCAACCAAGCCGTGCTCTAACATCGTGTAGCTGTGTGATCAACCAAGCCGTGCTCTAACATCGTGTAGCTGTGTGATCATACAAGCCGTGCTCATTACACATCGTGTAACTGCGTGATCAATAAATCCGTGCTCTAACATCGTGTAACTGTGTGAACAACCAAGCCGTGCTCTAACATCGTGTAACTGTGTGATCAACCAAGCCGTGCTCTAACATCGTGTAGCTGTGTGATCAATCAAGCCGTGCTCTAACATCGTGTAACTGTGTGGCAACCAAGCCGTGCTCTAAAATCGTGTAGCTGTGTTTCGAACAAGCCGTGCTCTAGCATCGTGTAACTGGGTGATCAACCAAGCCGTGCTCTAACATCGTGTAACTGGGTGATCAACCAAGCCGTACTCTAACATCGTGTAACTGTGCTTCGAACAAGCCGTGCTCTAACATCGTGTAACTGTGTTTCAAACAAGCTGTACTCAAAAATCGTGCAACTGTGTGTCAACCAAGCCGTGCTCTAACATCGTGTAACTATGTGTCAACCAAGCTTGTCTCTAGCATCGTGTAACTGTGTGTCAACCAAGCCGTGCTCTAACATCGTGTAACTTTGACCTCCCGCAATAAACTTGGAGAAGGCCCACTGTGATAAGCCAAAGGATCTCTCCTGTAAAACTTCTGATCCCAACACATCAACTTGACCAAAGAATTTCAGGGAAAATTGGAGGGAAATGCCATTGTGTCCACATGTGGAATGGACACGATGTCACGGAGACTGTCCGCCGCTTTGGCTGGTCATTCTGGAGTCCTGCCGAGAGGAAAGTTTATCAAAACAAACAATTTATATAATCGGGAGATAAATCCCCAAACTGTGAGGTATTTTTGGACAAAATCCTTTTATTTGAACTTCGCTATCTTTCTCTCTTTTCCCAGCTGTGACCAATCGCATCAACTGTCCACGGCACGACCGCTTGACAAAACATAATAACGTAGAACTACCTCTCTGACAACACCTAGTTACAAAACCAAGGTGTCCTTTAGGGAGAGATGTCCTCTTACTGGAGAGTGTCAAAATGGTAAAAATCTTAATTTTGTAAATGAAAACTGTCTTTTTTAGAGATGTGTTCTCCCGTAGAGGTTCTACTGTAGTTCTATGCCGCACGGATGTCCTGACCGCCACATGTTTGTACAAGTTCTTTCTAAGCACAGAACTGAGGGTAATGCAAGAAGTCCCTTGTCTGGAGAAGGACTTTCTCAAGATGAAAGAGCTTCCAAGGTTGAAGTTGTAAACATGTATCTTCTTCTTCTTTCTTATCTCCACACTGGGTGAAGTAGAATGCCTTTTTCATTAAGACTGGGAGCACTACTCAGTGGCAGGCCGACTTAGCTCCAAAAGAAATGGCCGCCTCTGACATGAAGAACAGACACCATGTACAGCCGCTCCTAACATGGAGTACAAACGCTGCTCATCCTGTATCCCTGGAGTCCTTACAGGGTACTATCAGCAGGGCCAGCTGAGCCCAGGTTTTATAGTGAGCTTGTTACTGCTCCCCCTCCTCCTTTTTCATCCGGGCTTGGGACCGGTAAAGGCGGAGGTGGAAATATGTAAATATGTACCAAACGAGGAACCTTTAACTATACACCAGAACATCACTCCAGTACAACAACTTTACTGGTGATGGAGTAGAATAAGCCACAACACCAGTTTTGACAAATCCAGACAAAAATCCAACCTATAAACTTGTTGTGACTTCATTTTACATCATCAAAGTTTTTTACTAGAGTAATGTATCGTTCTGATGTAAAGTTAAAAGGAGAGGTTCCTCTTTTTGTACATGGATTTCATTCCCCCGCAACTTTATGTTATGTGTATATAACAATTCTACAAGTCCGCAGTCACCGTTCGGAGGAGATTAATACAATCGCCGTGGTCCATTTGGACGAGGAAAGTGAAGACTAGAACACGGCTGATTCCACACTCGCCTGTTCAGTGATTCGCTAACCATGACGTATACACAAAGGAACGTGTGGCCATTGGACATGTGTCGGACCTGGAGGCTGTTGTTGGGTTCTGTGCTGTCTGGAGTACAGGAGCTCCATCTATGATTCCTTTCTTCCTGTGGTGAATCTGTATAAGACCGCTGCTCTTAATAAAGCTGTATGTGTGTGTTATATGCCTATAACGTTATCTTTTATCATTATTTTTGTTTACATCACTACCTGTTGACTGAGGGTGAAGGTTGTTTAAATTGTCTCTCTGCTGTGTCCGTTACTTTAGCTATCGTTTGGTGAGAAATTGAAGCAAGAAGTTGAATATTCTTTGAGTGTGTGAAAGCTTGTAAAAAATAGGAACTTACCCTCTATTATTTTTTGCTTTATCGTCTGTTTTGCACAAGTTGAATCTGGTTAGAACGATGTATGTAAATTAGATGAGTCTTTTGTTGCCTTAAATACGAGGTAATTAACTCGTTTCTCTCTCTATATCTAAAATTGATTTGATGTTTAATAAATTAATTTTATAAATCTGAGAGTTGTCTTCAAAAACGATCCAACAGAAATTCGCTATCGTACCAAGATGGACGACGTGATGTAAATGTGTGTTTATGCAAATATCTGGTAGTGGCTGTGAGTCCGTCTTGTAGAGCCGACCACACACACGGCAATAGAGATAGTTCTTCATTTGCCAAGTTGGTTTAAATCTCAGACCAGTCCAGGGTAGCAAAGTCCGCGGGATGCGATAAGACGCAGAAGTTCGAGGAGGTTGCCCTCCACGGCGACATCGGCGCTGTGATTAGATCGCACCGAGCGGCCGTGTTTGTTTAGGAAATTCCAGGGCGTGTTGTGATGGCGCATTGCTAAACGGCAGGAGCCACCATACTTAGTGACAATTCGGGAATATCTGTTTCTTTAACACTATCAGGTTCGAATGTTTCTCTTTTTCAAAAACTCTTAAAAACACCTTCTGGAGATTTAGCAACCCATTGAAGACGCTGAGAACTATTTCAGAAAAATATAGCAATAGAACTCTATAATTTATGCAGATCAATTGTAAATAGATTCATACACAAAAGAGGTTGTGAGGAAAGTTTTAGAACAGATGTTTAAATAAATCCCTTTTCAAACAAAGGCTCACGTGCACATGGGGAAAAGAGAGGAAAAATTACTGTATTATTTTGTTGTTGTATGGCGAATCCATACGGAGCAATGGACCCTAATAAAAGCCTTTTTGTTGTTGTTGTTTCTCTTTTTCAAATAAAACTTTCTGCTTTTCATCAAAGCGATGACAAAATATTGGGGGGGGGGGGGGGCTGGCTAATTACTGGTGAACCCTCCCAGCAGTTTCGCCAGTTTAATCTACCAGACCGCTTCTTTTAGAGCTCTAATACTGTGTTGGGTCATTCGGCTTTTATATGCTACACTGAAGGGTAGAATCTTAGAAATGGTATTTAAGTAAACTATGGACATAAGCTTTTAGGACAGTAGAATTACATATATAATATTTGTATCGAGCAAGGCTCTTCCGCAAACAACAAAGACAAGGCCAGTTAGGCCTAAATGAAACATAAGGCAAGAACAAGCAATCTACATATTCAAAATGAATTGTAACATAATTTTTACCATCATAACAATATGAATATTAATTTATATATTTTGTTACTCAGCAAATTTTCTTTAAAAAGCGGTCTGGTGGATTAAACTGGCGAAACAGCTGAGTGGGTTCCTCACTGATGAGCCGAGCCCTTCCAATACTTTTCATCGCAATAAGAACAGTAGGAGAAAATATAGATGAACATTTTGCCGGGAGGATATTGATCTAAAGAGACAAAGGTCGCCTCTCCGTCAAAATAGACGTCAAAACTAGACGCCATCTATTGACCGTTGCCGCAAACTAGCGGCCTCGGGTCGGTGACAAAGCCACAACATGTTGCGGCGACGGTCAATAGATGACGTCTAGTTTTGACGTCTATTTTGACGGGAGAGGCGACCTTTGTCTCTTTAGAACAGTAGGAGAAGTTTGTTTTATTTAAAAAAAGAATCATACGTGCTTGATAATTTCTTATATAAAGAATTACTTAATCCACTTCCTGGGATGTTAGTTCCAACAAATTGCTCCCATCATGGTGGAAACAAGACGAGAGCCAAGTACGGCTGAATATCGTCCCAGAAGTTGTGATGACACTTGGCTACACGACCTAAGATGTCGCAAAGGTTGATGGCAAGGGAGCACTCATCCCGTGGAACATCTCCCAAGGACGACTGTTACAACTACTAGAGTAGTCAACTTTATTTTTATGTAAATATGTTTGTAACACAAT
Source organism: Cordylochernes scorpioides (assembly GCA_030710605.1). Lineage (NCBI taxonomy): Eukaryota > Metazoa > Arthropoda > Arachnida > Pseudoscorpiones > Chernetidae > Cordylochernes > Cordylochernes scorpioides. The sequence continues at coordinate 130,706,890 of CP092863.1, forward strand.
ATAATGCGGCTTGTGATTGTAAAACGACATTTGAAAACTATCCCGCATTGTGTTTCTTTTCAACGAAAAATCAAAATTTATTTCAAGGAGAAATAACGATTATTTCTAACCTTTGGGATGAAGTATGAAAGGGTGAATTGTGGAGAGTAATGATAAACGGAAAAATAAAAGTGTCCAGGGATGGGAATCGAACCTACACTGTTCCGCTTACCGGGCAGATGCAATGTTCACTAGGCTACCCTGGACATATTTTTCCGTTCGTAAATAATACATTTTGTAATTTAAAAACGAAGAGTTTGAATGTATAAATTGACCGTGCTGTTCAATAATAATAAAAAAAGAGTTCTGGAGGGTTGATAATCGTCCTTATAGCCTCTTCCTTGGAGTTGCCGAGCTGGTCAAGTAGCTGGACTAAAACACTAGGTAAAGCTCTTCTCTCAAGGTAAAGAGAGACAGCATCAATGTTGAGAAGAAACTCCCCTCAATAACGACGAGACAAAACCTTCTTGTTGGGAATTCTTGTAGATTATTTTTAAAATAAAACATGTTTTACTACTGCTGCCCTTTACTGTAATGATAACGGGAATTGTGACAATCCGAGCAGCGATTTCAAAATCTGTCCATCAGATTATACTCGCCGTGGACACTGATAACGTCTTACATCTCTAAAGTGAACGACGCTAAACACAAATTTCACGTAAGTTTCAATGGGAGAAACAAAAAAAACTTGGTTGTCACAGTAAAGCGAGAGACCCTCTCGTATTTCACACCACAGCGAGAGACCCTCAGGATATCACAGTATAGCGAGAGTCGACAGGATGACCACAACGAAGGATTATATATTGATGGAAAGTTGGTGCTGTGTGGCTTTGTCACAGACCCGAGTCCTGCTTGTTTGCCGAGACGGTCAATAGACGGCACTCATCCATGACAGTGGAGAGAAGGATTCTAGTTGCATATCCCTTGAAGAAGACGGCGGTTGGCCTGATCGAAATATTGGAGAACAATAAAGAATAATTGATCCAAAATAAGCATTTCTTATCCTTATATACATACACACACACAAATGGGGTCTACAAAAGAAAATACAATAGAAATATATAAAACAAAAGCTAATCACATTTAATTGCAATAAAGAGAAATTTAAATACAGGAAAACTTAATTAAGACAAACTTATAAATAGATCAGTCTGGGTAAATCCGAGGAAAATATACTAAAACTGGTATATTTGCATATGATACATGCATAAGGCTTTACAAAGATCTTTCGTCTTAATAAAACAAATTTCTCAGTTGAAGAACGAAGTTTATACAAATTTGAAAGGAACTTATATTTACAGTATTTATAGAAAGCGAAATATAAAAGGCGAGGAGAAATATTCCAGTTTCATCCTTATGTTGTGTTTGGAAGGAATAATTGACTTCTCATAGAGCCTCAATTTTCCGATTGAAGTCTACATCAAGAAAATCCCAGCATGCACCACGTGGACCAGTTCCGAGCATTGATTGAATCCAAGCCACAGGACTCTTTGAAAGAATCCATGGAAAATACATCATTTGAACCTCTAAGACTTCACTCCATGTTTAATAAATTTCTTTTCCTCCAATTTACCCAAACTAATCTATTTTTAGCTTGATTGTCTTAATTAGGTTTTCCTGTATATAAATATCATATTAAATTATAAAACTATTTTAGTGGCGTATTATTCTTTTTAAAATAAAACAATTTCTACTGTCCTTACTGCGATGAAAAAATTAAAGGGAGGGCCTGGCTCATCAGTGGTGAACCCTCCCAGCGGTTTCGCCAGTTTAATCTACCATACCGCTGTTATATTGCATTTTTGGAACTTCCTTTTATAGGTGACCGTTGTAAGAATCTTGGAATTACAACGGTCACCTATAAAAGGAAGTTCCAAAAATGCAATATAACAGCGGTATGGTAGATTAAACTGACGAAACCGCTGGGAGGGTTCACCACTGATGAGCCAGGCCCTCCCTTTAATTTTTCATCGCAGTAAGGACAGTAGAAATTGTTTTATTTTAAAAAGAATAATACGCCACTAAAATAGTTTTATAATTTGATAACAGATGGCGCTCTAGTACATCATAAATATCATATTACCATTATATGTGATTAGCTTTAAAAATAACAACATTG
>CP092863.1:130709147-130761237 GCA_030710605.1 Cordylochernes scorpioides
TTCGAAATTTTCCGGTCTGTAATGAATCTCGAGCTAATTTCTCTTTTTACTCAGGTGCTTGTGTTTCGATGATTTGCCCACACGTGAAATAAGAAAGAAAATTGACAAACTAGCCCCAATTAGAGAAATATTTGAAGAATTTGTTACAAACTGCAAAACTATGTATATTCCCGGAGAATATTTGACAGTAGACGAAAATATTATTCCATTCAAAGGTTGATGTAGTTTCAAGCAGTACCTTCCCAATAAACCCGCAAAATATGGCATAAAGACTTATGTGTCTTAATTATTGCCATTCAAAAGCATACATACACACACAAGCTATGTGGTGAACCTTGAAATATATGCTGGCAAGCAACCTGAAGGCCCTTATCAAATAAGTAACTCTCCCAACTATGTAGTTGAAAGACTTGTACTTCCAATCTCCGGGTCAAAACGCAACATAACAACTGAAAATTGGTATACCAGCTATCCTCTTGCAGTAGTTATTTTGAATGAGCATAAATTGACCTTAGTAGGAACACTCAAAAAGAACAAAAAAGAAATACCACCTGAATTTATGACAAATCGAGCACGGCAAGTGTTTAGCTCAATTTTTGATTTTCAAAAAAAAGGTCTCCCTCGTATCATATGTTCCTAAAAGGGGCAAAAGTGTCATTCTTTTATCTACAATGCACTCAACAGCAACAATTGATGAAAAGAAGAAGTAAGAAATTATGACTTTTTACAACATGACAAAAGGAGGGGTGGACCTATTGGATCAAAAGAGGACACTCTATTCTCTGGGACGACGTACCAAAAGATGGCCCCTGTGTATCTTTTTTGAACTTTTAAATATTGCTGGAATTAATTCCAAACTTCTTTTTGATGGGAATCAACCCCTAAACTTTTACAAAAGAAGAAAGGATTTCCTAAAAGTTCTATCACTTGAATTGGTAACAGAGTATCATCATATCAGGTCTATACTACCAAATCCTTTTCAAAACCACTTCGAAGTATTGTCTGGAAACATGCTGGTCAGTCACCATAAACTATGTTGAGTTTTATGGCAGAATATAATTGAAATTTTATCTCTAATCGTTTATATTTTAGGAAGAAGACATTCCAGAACCTCTTTCAAAGGGCCAGAAAAGATGCCATCTTTGTTCTTATAAAAAAGATCGTAAGACCAAAACACTATGCCAGAAGTGCCAAAGAATGTTTGTGAAGAACATTCTATTATAATGAGTAAGCATTGTATGTAAATATTTCGAAAATTGTATCCCAAATTTTAAAAAATTGATTTGGTGCGTAAATTAACATTTTAGTTTTTAAAATATTTTAAAATATAAATATTACTCTATTTTCGATTAAAATATCTTAATTGTTAAATAAAATAATGGAATCATACAAAAATTTTACAAAAATATTTTGTTTTAAGTGAGATTTCACCAGGTTAAAACACCGGGTGTATTACACCCAGCGCGAGTAGTTATGTCTCAAAAGTGAGCGCAAGTAACTAAGGGTTAAAAAATACAGATTACACTAATGTAGATTTCTTTTGGCCTGCTGAAATCCCTAGATAAATTTGACAAGAGGTATAAAATGGACTGCTAGACTTGCTTTTGTTGAAGGCTGCATTGGTTTATTAAACCACCATTAGAAATGTAGTGAAAAATTGTGCCTGTAGCATCTTTATAACTGGTAAAAGCTTTCCCAATGGCCAATCAAATTAGCTAGGCTTAGCTAGGGCAACAAAAACACAAGTGTATAAACCAAATTTAAATATTTAAAAGATTCTAATATACCATGTATATTGAAATATATTCTCGTTTATTGTATAGTGCACAACATATTGCACATAAATCAATTGAATATAGCGGTTAAAATAAATAACATAATTAAATACAAAGTGGCTTTTGTAAATTTTGAATTGTTTAGAATCTTTGTCCAATTATTACATATTGCAGTCAAAATGTATTAAATTGTGGAAATATAATTTAGGTTGAATAGTTTTTAAAAATCATTTTTAAGGTAAAGGTGCTGACAGACGAGAATGCCAAAAAATGTTAAATTAACGTGTTAGCAGACGACTATAAGAATGTCACTTACCCCACGCTGGCTGCTACAAGCCCCACCACGCCGGTGCCCGAGCCTATGTCGATGACATTTTTCCCAGCAAAGGGTTGGTCGGCACGCGCGTTCAGCGTGTCGATGTATTTGGCCAGCACTAGCCCCGCGTCCCAGACGACACAGCCCACGTCGCCCACCTCACACTGATGGATCATCAGAGTCACATCGCGACTTTCTATTTCCACGCTTCGCTTATACGTATTCTTAATTATTGCCATCTTTTACTATCTTCGGCTGATACGAAAGAAAAAAAAAAAGGACTTAAAGATCATTTAAAAGGCAGCATGTCAATATTAGAAATTTTGGTCAAATTTATTTTTTATTTGAGAAATAACAGAGTTACATCTTTGTGAATATTCTTAATTAAAAATATACAACCTTCCATTTTTCATATATATTTTTATGTTATGCATTATTATTTATGCTAATATTGTTGCACCAGGCTGCGGATTGGCAGACTCTTCAGCCTTGATTCTCTCCTGTGCTGGGTCTTGCATCTTACCAGAGCGTGTTTCAACCATCCTACAAATTTATAAAAGGGGATAATGAGATAAGTCTACTTTTAGTAGCCTCCAGAATCCTCTATTTATTTTCTCACATCAAAGAGAGCAGTGAAGTCACACGTGTACCTAAATACAAATGATGACAATCTAAATAATCTGTGTTTTAAATAAATATCATAGAATATTTTATATAAAAATAAATAAATATATAATTTAAATTTCAAATATATTAAAAATAATATAAGAAATACGCCATTAATCATGATGTAACACTTCCCCCTCTCCAGAGGTCGTCACGTCCTCGTGAGTTACCTCATCAATTCTCTCAAAATAGGGTTTGAGTCTTGAGACATGGACAATCAATGGGTCTTGGCCAGGATTATCTTTTGGCTCAATTAAGTAATTTACGTTAGACAGCTTCTTTAATATTCTATATGGGCCAAAATATTTTCTCAGTAGTTTCTCACACTTTCCTATTTTCCTAATTGGTGTCCAAACTGCTACTAATTCTCCTGGTTCGTAGCTTCTTTCCATGTGTTTCTTGTCATAGTTATTTTTCATTCTTTCTTGAGTCTTTATTGTGTTGTTAATAACTAATTTTCTTGTTCTGTTTATTTTGTCTAAGTGATGTTTTATGTATTCATCATAATCATCTTTGTCAATGTCCACCGAGATATTCCTGTCGTCCAAAAGACGGGTTTGGGGTCTCTTCCAAACATCAGGAAAAAGGGAGAATATCCTGTGGTTTCCTGAATTGTAGTATTGTAAGCGTGAGTGATGAATGGGAGTATCTCGTCCCAATTTTTCTGATCAGTGTTCACATACATACTGAGCATATTGATCAATGTTCTATTTAACCGCTCTGTCAATCCATTAGTCTGGGGATGATAGCTCGTTGTGAAGCAATGTTTAATCTTGCACGTTTTCATCACCTCTTTCATTAAATTACTGGTAAATTGAGAGCCTCTGTCACTAATAAGATATTGTGGGGCTCCGTGCCGAAGAAAAATATCCTCTACTAGAAATTTAGAAACTTCTTTCACTGTTGCTTCCGAGATTGCTCTTGTTTCTGCATATCTAGTGTAGTAGTCCGTCAGCACGATTATCTATTTTTTCCTGTTTTTCGTAGATGGTAGTGGACCAACAAAGTCAATTCCAATTCTTTCGAAAGGAAAGTTGGCTGGGGGGATGGGCTGTAGTAGTCCAGAAGGTAATTGGTTTGAGCCTTTCCTACTTTGGCAAAGGTGACACGTCTTAACGAATTCTGAGACATCCTTTAGCATGGATGGCCAAAAGTATTTACTCTTTATTCGGTACATGGTTCTGGCGACGCCCAGATGGCCATTCGACATATGATTGTGATATTCTTTCATAATTTCTCTCTTTTTATTCTCTGGAACCACAAGCAACCACGCCCTGCCTTCAGGGTTCGGGTTTTTCTTAAAGAGGCATCCATCTTCTTCTTTAAAGTTTTGCGCAATTGATCGCCTGCTTCCATTAAGGTTTTTCTTAACACTTTCGATAAATTTATCCTCTTCGTCTGTTATTTGATTTAAAAATAGCCTTTCAAAATCCTCATCCCAATCAGTTTCTGGTAAGGGCCCCCTAGATAAGCCATCGGCGTCCAGATGCTTCTTTCCCCGATTTATGTATTATATCGAAGTCATATTCTTGAATTTTCAATGCCCATCTTGCCAATCGACCTGTTGGATCCTTCAAGTTTTTGAGCCAGCATAAGGCGTGATGGTCTGTTACTATTTTAAAGTGTCTTCCATAAAGGTAGGGTCGTAATTTTGACATTGACCAGACAACGGCCAGACATTCTTTTTCAGTGGTTGAATAATTTTGCTCCGCTTTACTTAGGGTACGACTCAAATATGAGATCACCTTCTCTTCACCACCGATGTCTTGGACAAGTGTTGCACCTATGCCGATGTTGGACGCATCAGTATGGACATAAGTAGGTGCATTTGGATTGAAGTGACCTAAAATTGGTGGACTTAATAGTGCTGTTTTTAGGGTTTGAAACGCTTCCTCTTGTCTTTCTGTCCAGGTAAATGATACACTTTTTTTTATAAGGTTGGTCAAAGGGTCAGCAATTTTTGAAAAGTCTTTGATAAATTTTATATAATATGAACACATTCCCAAAAAGGATTGTACTTCTTTGACCTTTTTGGGCCGAGGAAAATTTCTGACAGCTTTGATGTTATGTTCCGCGGGTTTTATACCATGTTTGCTCGTTATATAGCCGAGAATCTCCAATTCTTCAAAAGCAAATCGGCATTTTTTGTCGTTTAACCTTAAATTAGATTCACGAAAACATCTAAAAACAGCTTCAAGTCTTTTGAGGTGCGTTGGAAAATCCGGGCTATATATGATAACATCATCCAGATAACACAAACAAATTTGCCATCTCAGATTTCCAAGCATATTCTCCATATTTCTCTCAAAGGTAGCAGGCGCGTTACAAAGTCCAAAAGGCATCACGTTGAATTCATATAATCCATGCGCTGTAGTGAAAGCTGTTTTCTCTTTGTCTCTTTCTTCGACTTCAACTTGCCAATATCCAGATCTGAGGTCTATTGCTGAGAAGTGTGTAGATCCTTGGAGAGTATCCATAACTTCGTCTATTCTAGGGATCGGATAGACATCTTTTACTGTCACATTATTCAGTTTTCTGTAGTCCACACAAAATCTGTATTTACCATCTCGCTTCTTGGCCAATATTACTGGAAAAGACCAGGGGCTAGAAGATGGCCTAATTATGCCTTCTGTAAGCATCTCGTCAATTTGCTCTTTTATAATATCTCGTTCTTTAGCACTTACCCGGTAAGGCTTGTGTTTAATTGGCTTCGCGTCTTCTGTGTCTATCCGATGTTTTGCCAAATTGGTTCTCCCTAATCTCGATGAAAAAAGATCTCCATACCTTTCTAAAACTTGTTTTAACTCCTTCTGTTCCTTTGGTGAAAGATTTTCGTTTATCTGGAATCTAGGTTCTTCGTTCTTTTCTACCTCTCTTTCTCGACTCACATTTATTTTCGCTAGACTACTTCCAAAAGCCAATGTTTGGTTTTTCATTATTTTTAACGGTCGAGGATACGGATTAGTTATCCAGATGTGTGTTTCCCTATTTATAACATTGATCAAGCTTCTTGCTAGACGAAGTCCATTTGTTTGAAACATTTTGCTGCTCTCCTCGATAATATATTCTCCATCCTCTGTTTCTACCAATGCCTTGATCAATTTCATGGAACATTCCGGTACAATGGAATCCTTGGCACTCTTTATTTTCAACCTTTCAAAATTGATTTCGTCATGATTATTCGTCAAATCATATTTTATAGTTTCTTGCTTACAATCTATTTTTGCGTTCATTTTCTTAAGGAAATCTCTCCCAAGAATTAATGTCCGTAAATGCGTTTTCAATATCACAAAGTTGTGTGATAATGTTTCGTCATCAATTTTTATATTTAAAAATATACTTCCTACCATGTCCAATTTTTTTCCATCGGGTCCTGCACAAATTTTTGCGAGTTTACTTATACCATGGCCTGTATCGAGGGCCGTTCTGAGGTCGACCACTGAGAGGTCAGCACCTGTATCAACCAAAGCTTCAAAAGTCCCTATCTTGTCCACATTAATTTTTAATTTGTATTTAGGGTCCAACTTCTTGATTCCGTTTATGGTCGACTTGCTTTGATTGACAGATTCAGGCGCGACGCTTAGTTTAAATCTTCCAACACGGAATATCTATTCCGGGTAGGAATATTTGTCTGTGTGCTATGACATACATCAGCATAAAGCCGAGGTCCTGATTTCTCTGATATTTCATTCATTTGGCATTTTTCTTCGACCTTCTCTTGGGTATCTGCTGGATCCTCTTCTAGGATTCTTATAAACTTGACCCTACAATAACGGGCCACGTGCCCTGGCTTGTTACATTTAAAGCAGATTGGTCTTCCATCTTCCGTCCTATTTTTGCTCACTTCTTGGCTTTTATTGTAAGTGTTTCTCTGAAGGTTTGGTTTCGGCAAAAAGTTAGGATTATAAGGACGTCTAGGGGTAGAGGGCTGGGGAAAGTTGTTTCGATACTGTCTGGGGGTAGGAGGGGAGTCGTTCTTGTAATTATTGGAAACAGGGGCTTGGGGCCTGGAAGTGGTCTGGTAGTTTCGTGCGGCAGTCGGCGGCACGTACCTCGATTGTTGTTGGGGTCTAGAATAGCGTGGACCGTTATATAGGTTTCTGGATTTCTCCACACGTTCCCGATACTTCTTTTCAAAATAATCCATTTTCTTGCACACGACAAGAAGGTCATCGGTCGTTTTAGGAGGGTTCAGGTAGAGCGCGAATGAGTACTCTTTTTTCAGTCCTCCAATAACATGTTCAATTTTTGTTTCTTCTTCCATTGCGGGGTCAACCTTGTTGCACAACACTAGAATGTCTTCCGCGAACCTGATTGCTGGTTCATTCCAGTGTTGCATTCTGTTGAGCTTCATTCTAAGTTCTTCTTTATTCGCGTCCAAAGAAAAATCCTGAATGAGGCGGATTTTAATATTTTCCCAGCTCGTGAAACTAGCTTTGTGTAAATTCAACCAGGTTTTAGCGCTTCCCGTCATGTTCATGGCGGCATAACGAGAGATAATGTAGTCTGCCCAATGGTACAAGAAGCCAATTTCTTCAAGAGATTCAATCCATGGGCGAGGGTCTTCCGTTCCATCATACTTGGGGATGTCGATGTTGGGATTCAGGACAACTGGGTCGGAACTAGCATCTCTACCAATTGTTGCACCAGGCTGCGGCTTGGCAGACTCTTCAGCCTTGATTCTCTCCTGTGCTGGGTCTTGCATCTTACCAGAGCATGTTTCAACCATCCTACAAATTTATAAAAGGGAATAATGAGATAAGTCTACTTTTAGTAGCCTCCAGAATCCTCTATTTATTTTCTCACATCAAAGAGAGCAGTGAAGTCACACGTGTACCTAAATACAAATGATGACAATCTAAATAATCTGTGTTTTAAATAAATATCATAGAATATTTTATATAAAAATAAATAAATATATAATTTAAATTTCAAATATATTAAAAATAATATAAGAAATACGCCATTAATCATGATGTAACAATATTAAAAATAAATATTAAATACGCTCTATAGTTTAAATTTCTTATTAATTTATATCCATTCTCACAGAAATTATTAAATTAGCAATTTTTAAATCGCGCGAAGTAAATAATTTTATCTATCACCCAGCTGAAGATTTATATATATAGGTTTTCTACTTTTATGCATTTTTGATTTATATTTATACATTTTTCAATTTTATTTCGCCACTTTCATTTTTATTTATTTAGACATTTTAAAATTTAATTTAGATATTTTAAATTTCAATTTAAACATATGAACTTTTTTATATAATCTTTATTTTTTAAGCACACTTTAAAACAACTCTGACAACACAAACTATAATACCAAAATATGATAGTCTGATTTCTACTCATTTTAAAATGAACTATAATAGGCTTGTATAAAGCAATATAAAAAGAAAACCAGGAAACTTAAATCAAGTTGGTATGCTTAAAAGACGAAACTATTGCAATAAAGCTTCTAGTTATTGAACATCAATCATAGTTATGCCAGAATAATGCAAAATTATTTTTTTAATGAGAAGAAGAAAAAAGCAGGATTTAGAAAAAAGTCATTAATCGATTTAGATTTTATTGAAAAGTGTATACATTTGAATGTAATTTTACTGTCCTATAAGCTTATGTCCAATACAGTATTAGAGCTCTGAGAAGCGGTCTGGTGGATTAAATTAGCGAAACCGCTGGGAGGGTTCGCCACTGATGAGCCAAGCCCTCCCAATATATTTTTTCACAGCAGTAAGGACAGTAGAAGTTTGTATTGTGTATAAAAGAAACATTCGTGCTTTTAAATCCTTTCATTTTATACATAAAATAATATTGTAGCGAAGTGAAATTGCTGGCTCAGCAACCCGGGAGCTGACGTCACGTGCCGGTGGAGGTTACCCCTGCGAGGCCGCGTGGCCACGAGACTTTTATTCTTTGCTCTCTCTCCTTTGTTTACTATTTTAAATATAGCTATTTCTAGATATCACTTAATTATAATTAATTAATTCATTCATATTTCTCGTTTGTTCTTCTTTTGACCTCGATTTGTTTGGTTAATAAAATAACGTTCTTCGTTTGTGGATCACCGACTCTACCTTTCTGCTACGCTACAACTGGTGGAGACGCTGGATCGTCAAGACCGATATCCCTTCAGACATAAAAGAAGGACTGAAACTGTTAAACAAGAAGATAGTGTAGAGCTCAAGGAGATGACCGTGAATATAGAGGAAGCTACCCAGGTGGGCAATTATTTTGTTCAGCACCTACCAAGGAATCCTTCCATGTTCTCCGGGGAGGATGGTGAGGATCCCCTTACCTGGTTAAAAGGTTACAAACGTGTGGCGAAGCATAATCATTGGGACGAAACCCTCTGTCTTGCCAATGTCTACTTTTACCTGAATGGAACTGCCCTCAAATGGTTTGAGAATAATGAGGAGACCATCCGGAATTGGGAAGAGTTTACTACTCAATTGGAGAGTGTATTTGGGAAAAGTGAGAGTCTGCGGCTGCTTGCCGAGAAAAAACTTAAAATCCGGGCTCAGCTAAAGGGTGAAAGCACCGAGTTCTATATACAAGACGTCCTACGACTCTGCAAAGAGGTGGATCTCCAAATGAGCGAGGGGGATAAAATCTCCCACCTCATGAAAGGAATAGTGGAAGAACTTTATCAGGCGCTTCTTCCAAGAGACATAAACAATACGGATCAATTTGTGTCTGAGTGCCGCCGCATTGAAGCGCTTCATCGTCGGCGTGTGACCCCCGCCAAGTACGAACGCTTGCCCAATGTAGCATCCCTTGATGTCTGCGATGATAATACAGATTTGTCATCCATGATTAGACAAATTGTCCGCGAGGAAGTGCAACGGGCCTTGGCCGCTCCTCGTGAAGAACCAAGAATCGCCACCATTGAAGATATGGTGAGGGAAGAAATTGATAAAACCCTCGCTCCAATATCAAATCCTTCCAGAGGCTCCCCTCAATATCAAACTTATACGCCGTCACCAATCGCTAGAAGAGAGACGGCCGCACCCCAAACTCCCCGTCCCAGAGCTCGGTACCCGAAACAGGGAGAAAGACTGGACACAAATGAATGGCGGACCACTGAGGGAAGACCAATTTGCTTCCATTGCGGACGCCCTGGCCATGTCGCCCGTTACTGCCGTGACAGAAGGAGACAGAATGACGAAAGAGAAAACGGATATTCCCAAAGGAGGCAAGAACCAATGTTCTTCTATGGACCCCGTTCCAAATTCCCGGCGCTCAATGACGACGAGCCAAGAGATAATTTTAGACGTTACCGAAGCCCTTCCCCATACCCTGGCCGAAACGGACAACATTCGTCGCCTATTAGAGGGTCCAGTCGGTCACCTCGCCGTTCCCGCCAGGAAAACTAGAGGTTGCGACCTATTTTGGAGGTGGGGCCGCAAAATTTGGAAACCCTCCCTCATCGACTACAGTGGATATGAAAGGAAATTATATAAATATTAAAATAGAAGGAAATATAACCAGTGCTCTTGTTGATTCTGGGGCTTCTTATTCTGTCGTGTCCGAGAGGTTCAGACTCAAATTGAAGAAAATAATGTTTGCCGAAACTGACGTGAGCTTAAGAGTGGCCAACGGTAAAATTATAAAACCGAAAGGACGCTGCTCTTTAAAATTGGACTTAAATGGTCTGCAGGAAAATTTCGAATTTATTGTTCTGGAGGACTGTAGTCACGATGTGATCCTCGGATGGGACTTTTTGAAGTTATCCAGGGCGGTAATTGATTCTGCAGAAGATACACTTTTTTTAGAGGAATTCCTAGTCGAGGACACACCCAAGAACAACTCACCTCTCTACGCGGAACGGGAATACAGAATAGAGCCCGCATCTTGTCAGCTGATAGAGGTATTAAGCAGAGACATCTCAGATAATGCAGCTGTAGTGGCAGAAAGTCAAAAAGGTCTGTCGCTGGAAAGAGAACTAATGGCTCCCTCCTCTATCATCTCACTTACCAGTAACAGGGGAAAACTGTGGGTGGCAAATTGGAGCCCATATCCGAAGATAATTCCCCAGGGGATGCACGTGGCCGATGGTGTCGTCATCGAGGATAGCCAGCTTTGTGTACTTGCTGAGGGCAACCACGTAGGAACAGATATAGGCCATTCCGAGGATTCAAAATTTGCGGAAATTTTAAATATAGATGATTCACTTGACGATTTTCAAAAAGAAAAATTAAGAAATTTATTGAGAAACTATAGAGATATTTTTGATTTCAGAAAAAAAGAAGCGTCCAAGACCGATAATGTTAAGCATCGAATTAGCACTGGAGACCACCTTCCCACCAAACAACGACCGTACCGAGTAGCACCAGCGGAACGTCAAATTATTCAAGAGGAGGTAAATAAAATGGAAGAAATTGGTATTATTCAGCCCTCTGCGAGCCCATGGGCCTCACCGGTCGTTTTGGTCAGGAAAAAAGATGGCAGCTGGAGATTCTGCGTCGATTACCGCCGCCTTAATAAGATAACAAAAAAGGATGTTTACCCGCTCCCAAGGATCGACGACACTTTGGACTGTCTACAGGGAGCACGATTTTATTCCTCTATGGATCTCCAATCTGGATACTGGCAGATCGACGTGGAGGAAGCGGACCGTGAGAAGACTGCATTCATAACCCCAGATGGATTGTATGAGTTCAAAGTGATGCCATTTGGGTTATGCAACGCTCCAGCTACATTCGAACGAATGATGGACGGCCTCTTGAAGGGTCTTAAGTGGACAATCTGTCTCTGTTACCTTGATGACATAGTCGTTTTTTCCGATGATTTTGAGGAACATCTGAGACGCCTTCAGCTGGTATTGGGCTGTTTGAGGAAGGCTGGCTTGTGCCTCAATTCGGGGAAATGCAGGTTTGGTGCGAAAACTATAACAGTTCTTGGACATGAGGTGAGTGGAGATGGAATATGTCTCGATCCAGAAAAAATTAGAGCAGTCCGTGACTTCCCCAGACCAAAGTCGCTAAAAGAAGTTAGAAGTTTCCTAGGGCTATCTTCCTACTACCGCCGTTTCATACCCAATTATGCCCATATAGCCCAACCATTAAACGCTCTTTTAAAGAAAGATTCAGTGTTTAGTTGGAACATAGAAGAGCGGCACGCATTTGAAGCTCTCAAGTCAGCCCTAATTTCTGAGCCTGTCTTGGGACATTTTGATCATTCATCCCCAACAGAAATACATACTGATGCGAGCAACTATGGAATAGGAGCAGTTTTAGCGCAAATTCAAAAGGGAAAGGAAAGAGCCATTGCCTATGCATCGAGAACGCTCAATAAGGCGGAAAGAAATTATTCGACGACTGAGAGAGAATGTCTTGCTATTATTTGGGCCATTGGCAAATTCCGGCCGTATGTTTTTGGACGTCCATTCACTATCGTAACTGACCATCACTCCTTGTGCTGGCTGACCAACCTCAAGGACCCATGTGGGAGGTTAGCAAGATGGGCTCTTCGGCTGCAGGAGTTTGATGTTACTGTTGTGCACAAGAGCGGAAGAAAACATCAGGACGCTGACTGTTTATCAAGAAGTCCCCTAAATTGTAGTGAAGATATAGAAGAAGAAATTCCTTGCATAGTTGCCTTACAGAATTTTGGACGGGAACAAATGAAAGACCCGGACCTCACGAAGATAGCCGACAAAATCCAACAGGAAACATCTAACAAGTCCTTTATAAAAATAAACGATACTCTCCATAAAAAAAAATTACGATCCAATGGGAAGGGAATGGCTTCTGGTGGTCCCCCGCCACTTGAGGCCTGAAATACTGAGAAACTTACATGATTCTCCCACTTCAGGACATCTTGGATTTACTAAGACATATGATCGAATAAGAAAAAAATTCTACTGGCCCGGAATGTATAGAAATGTTAGGAAGTATGTGGCTCACTGTCCAGATTGTCAGCGACGCAAACGCCAGCCCCAACTCCCTCCAGGACTTTTGCAGCCGATACCTGTGCCTATAGCCGCCTTCGAAAAAGTGGGAATGGATCTCCTTGGAAGGTTTCCAACATCTATGTGCGGGAATCGCTGGATCATTGTCTGTACGGATTACCTCACCAAGTTTGCGATCACGAAAGCTCTACCGACAAGTGAATCAGTGGAAGTAGCGACATTCTTCATTAAAGATGTAATTCTGATGCACGGTGCGCCGAGGGAAGTTATCACAGACCGAGGACGAAATTTTACATCTTCAATGATTCGTGATCTGAACAAACACTGCAGAATAACTCATCGGACAACAACCGCCTACCACCCTCAGACCAATGGACTCACTGAAAGGTTGAATAAGACAATAGCAGACATGCTGTCCATGTATGTGGACGTCAACCAGAAAGATTGGGATGAGATTCTCCCATTCGTGACGTTCGCATACAACACGGCGAAGCAAGAGTCCACGGGGTTTAGTCCATTCTACCTTGTGCACGGGCGTGAGGCGGAGACCCCACTAGACTTGCTATTCCCCAAATTTCCTTCAGAGGATGAAGATGACTTCATCCAGACTCTAGGATCAAGGGCCGAAGAAGCGCGACAGCTGGCACGCATTCACACTATGAGGTCCCAGGGAGGAAATAAACTCCGTTACGACGCCCATCACAGAAACATAATCTATCAGCCCGGAGTTCTCGTTTGGATCTATATCCCTGTGCGCAAGGTGGGTTTGTCTGAAAAACTAATGCGACGTTATTTCGGCCCGTATAAAGTAACAAGAAAAATATCCGATGTGACATATGAAGTGGAGACATTCGGAGACCAGCATGGTCGTCGTAAAACAAAGGACATAGTTCACATCTGCAGGATGAAGCCCTATTTAGATCCAGAGAAGCGGGAGGACCACCTGGAGGAGGACATGGAAGAAGACTTATCAAGTCCTCAAAAGGAAGAAGTTCCAGCGGAAGGGAGGCAACCACCCTTGGCCCAGGAGGAGGTCCCCAGACCAGGAGACCTGGATATCCCTGGCCCTATTACGCGGTCGCGAGCTCGTAGACTGGAGGCGCAGGTCTCCTGCTGAACATCGGGTCGATGTCCTTTGAGAGGGGGGCTATGTAGCGAAGTGAAATTGCTGGCTCAGCAACCCGGGAGCTGACGTCACGTGCCGGTGGAGGTTACCCCTGCGAGGCCGCGTGGCCACGAGACTTTTATTCTTTGCTCTCTCTCCTTTGTTTACTATTTTAAATATAGCTATTTCTAGATATCACTTAATTATAATTAATTAATTCATTCATATTTCTCGTTTGTTCTTCTTTTGACCTCGATTTGTTTGGTTAATAAAATAACGTTCTTCGTTTGTGGATCACCGACTCTACCTTTCTGCTACGCTACAATATTAATATAACTTCTAAAAAAAGAAGCGATGAATTGAAAAATATTTTAAATCTAGAAGTGTCGCAAGCAACAATTAATCAATGCATTAAAATAGTTTAAAATAACCCTGAAAAAGTAATCTATTGAGTTGATCAACAAAAATTCAGATGAAACTAAGTTAAAAAGAAAAGAAGATCCAGAATGGTTTATTGACAATTCACTTGATTTTAAAATGTCAAACATCGCTATTTTTTATTTATAAACATCGCCATTTCAATCGCTTCTTTCTTATAATATAAATTTGATGATATTTAAAAGAGAGAGAGAGAGAGAGAAACGCATTGCCAGTAAATTTATTTGTGTAAAATTTTAACGATAGATGGCAATATTTTTTTAGTTGTTTTAAATTGTTCTTAAATAAACAGTATATAGAAATGTTCATGGTCTAAATTAAAATGTAAAATGTCCTAATTAAAATGGAAAAAATGCCTAAATTTAAATTTAAAATGTCTAAATAAAAATGAAAGTGTCTAAATAAAAATGAAAAATGTCAAAATATAAATTTAAAATGTCTAATTAAAATTTAAAAACCTATAAATATAGAGAGATATTTATAACCCAGGTTTGTGGAGAGCGCAGAAATTTTGTTATATTATATGAAAAGTAACATAAATAAAATCCATAATGGAAAAGAATATTTTATATTAGTACACTCTGTTGTAGTTATGTTTGGAAGTTAGTTTCAAAATGACGTGAAATTGAGGTGTAGTCGGCGTTCTGCATTCTAAAACTGGGTTATAAATATATATAAAGCTTGGACCTTAGTTTACACCCAAGATTACCATAACAGAAAACTAAAAATATTTGCGACCTCCCCAATCCGCCTTAGGTCATTCCTGTCCAAAATACGTCTTGGGATGGCCCCCACTACCATCCTTAGGTTCACGGTCACGTTCTGGCAGATCTCTGGCATAGAGATCCAATATGTCCTCACTGCCGGGAAGAGTCACAGACTGTGGATCACCTCCTCTTCTCCTGTCCAGCTTTTGTATGACAAAGGCTACAGACACTGCTTGGAGTACAAGACTTCAGCCTCTACTTCCTGACTCCCTGCCGGCCTGGAACTACCTGGTTCACCACAGCCCTCCCCATGACTAGACTGTAGCTGTACAGCCCGGGTAGTTGGCGATTTATGCTCCAGGAGTTACCTCTATTTTCTCTCTCTCTATATATTGTGGGTGATTTTTTTTTTCAGGTCATTTATTTAATAGTCAATAGAACTAAATTTAAAATTGATTATATATAAGATTACAATTTTGACTCACATATGTAAACAGCCCGTGGGAATACAATGTTTACAGAAATATAAAATATCTGTTATTTAGAATTTATTTGTATAAAACCTTCTACATGGGGTTGAGGCTTTTTGAACTTCTAGTGTTAACGTGTATTTGTGTTATAGCTTCAATTTCATACATTTTAATCGAAAAAAAAAAACGATATTTCATAGAAATTAGTTTATCTTCATTGAAAAAGGGATTTATCAACTGTAAAACGGGATTATATTTTTATATTCTACAGAAATTTTCACTATACTTTGAAATCAAATACTTTTGTATTTATTGGTATCTGAAAGGTAGAATTCCGCGACAATGTGTTAAAGAAATGTAAATTGTATAAAAAATAGGATCAGGTCTTCTCCCAACTTTTGCACTTGTAGAAAAATATTGAGGTTTGGATTTTGTGTAGTGAAAATTTGTATTAAAATATTCAATCTTCAAAATAATTCTTCAAATAAAAGACACTTCGGCCAGTAAATATTTTTATTGTCTCGACGTTTCGACAAAAATATTTTGTCCTCGTCAGGAGCGAACAAAATTTAAAAATAAAGTTTTACTATTTTTTTATTTATAATACAGAGGGTGTTCACACTTATAGGGGAAACAAGTTTTATTATAAAATATTAAAAATTAACACCATATTTGAAATTTTTCAAATGTTCTATTTGAAAGCCTTTTTGTTTATTTACAGAACGGCACCTGATTTTCCACGATAGCAGACACTTTCTGATCATGGTCATACTTAAAAGATCCCATTCTTCCTTTACCACTTTCCAGAGACCTTCAATTGTCCTAGGGTGTCTCTTTCCAAGTGCTCTTTTAAGGCATCCAAAAATGCAAAAATCCATCGGGGCTAAATCAGGAGATTTTACAGGGGTTCTGTTCTTTGGAATAGTGTTGATTCCTGTTCTTTGCCTTAGATCTTCCAAATAAGCTTGGGTTGAAGATGAGGTATGACTTGTGGCGTTATCATGGTGAAACCAGACTTTGTTGCTCTGTTTTCCATAGATAGAGGAAATATCATTTAAAAATATAGGTTCTAAAATGTTGCTTTGATAGTACTCCGAGTTTATTTTGGCATTTCTTTCAACTTTTCTTATTTTTAATTTTCCTTCATATTGTCAGGAGGACAGAGTTTCCTGGTATTCCCTCTTATCTGGACAGACCGGTCGGGGTAAACAGTGGCGCCACGGGAAGGAGGAAAAGATCTCAGTTCTCCCCTCTTGCTCTAACGGCTGGGTCGATTTGGCTCATGTAAATAGTAACTCTTATTTTATATTTAAAATCTCTCATATAACTCATTAAATAAATATTTAAAGTAATTCGAAGGCCTAGTTAATTATTTTTCATCGCGACAATATGATATACCGCATGCCACCATAAATCCTTTGGGGTAACTTTCGGCACATTCCTTCAACCAAATTGGCCTAGATTTTCCACCTTTTTTGATAGTATATAGCTCTTTTTCTGTCGCAATCGGTTAAATATACCCATGCTTCGTCATATGTAACAATAAATTTACATCTATCAGCAGCCAAGAAATTTTCATTAAAAAATCTGCTGATAGTGTGTCGCTGACGAATATGGCTCTGAAACAATTTGTGAACCGCATGTTTTTTTTTTTTTTTTGTAGCTTTTAGGCCTAAATATTTATTTATTATTTTATTTATTGTTGACACTGATGTTCTTATTAATTTGGCTATATCTCTTTGTGGCATAGGATTTTCTTTTGTAATATATTTTTTTCACTTTTTTGACAGTTGCAGGAGTTCTGACAGATATAGGGTGATAATCTTTTGTCCATTTCTCCGTAGGTGCTTTGAATAAAAACTTGATATTTTTGTCATGAATAATATTATAAATACCTTTTTTAGAAATGTTGATTTCATCTTGTTTGCATATTTTAATTATGTCCAAATAGGTAAGATTAGCTCTGGAAAGTCCTAAAATATAACCTCTTATGAAATTATTGTATTTGAAGGGCATTTTTTTTTTTTTAATGTATTGCGTGTTAGAATTAGCTTAAGCCTTTTTGAATTCCACGTTGTTGATTTTTTAAAATAAAGTAATAGTTCATTTTTTACACCGGGCGCTCGTTTCCTATAAGTGTGAACACCCTCTGTATTTCACTTATGTAGCCTCTTCTATGTAAATATATGATTATATCTATAATAATATGTATTTTGTAGATTGGAACAAATATAAATTACCTTTTCATATTAAAGTTGGCCCTACCTCAATTCTACCATTGTGTCATTATATTTGGTAAATTATTATCCAGTCTGAAACCACGGTCTTCACGTTCCGAATTTCCCAAAGCTGGTGTTGTGGCTTTGTCACCGACTCGTTAGTTTTCCGAGACCTGGTCAAATTCACATAAATAGGTACCGCTCAGTAAGAGCAACCTAGTTCATGATAATTGAACAATGAATAATATGTGAAGGTTATTCACATATTAAACAAATTTTAACACGGGATTCAATCCCGGTTCATGACTGTCGGGAATCGAGCGTGTTACCCTCTCATCCACCGACTTAATTGTTTTCCGAGACGGTCAATAAATTGCACTTCGTTTTAGTATTTGTGTTTTGACGTGACATTTCTGTCTATAGATCATTTTCTCTCTTGGTACACAAGTCTTCTAAGATATTTTTTTCTGGAAGAATATTTTAAGAGATCTCTACCCAGCCGTTGAAACCTTCCTAAGTTCATTATAGGTCTATTACTATGAGTTTATGAACATCAATTCATATATTTTGCATCAATCTTAAAGTCTAAAAAAAAAAAAAAAATGTCAGAATAGAGTTTATAGAAATTTATCTTCATACACGGTGTTACTGATTTTTGTTTAAAAGCTGCTATGAAAAATAGGGACGAGTGGTCCCTCGACAGCCATGAAGCGGGATCGAATCCCGCATTGAACACTGTTTTAATATTGTAACAAAGTATTTATTAACAGAGAGTGTTCATCTTTATGTTTATACTAGAAGAATGACCCGGCTTCGCCCGAGAAATCCCCCGAGTGAAGTATCCTTCATACTGAAAGTACATCAATAATAAATAGTAGAAGTGCCATAGAATAGCAATACAGAAGAAACACATAATCTACAGGAAAAAAAGTGTGTAATGGAAAAAATTGTATTATATTAGTGTTTAGGTATTTGATTTAATTATTTTTTGCAAACCATTTAGTTGTTTCAAAATTAATATATAGTTTAAATAAATGAGTTTTAAAAATTGTAAAAAAAAAAATGCATCGGCCGGGAATCGAACCCGAGCCGCCCGCATGGCAGGCGAGCATTCTCGCCATTGAACTACCGATGCTTATAAGAAACTAGCCGAATGACCCGGGCAACGCCCGTGTTTTACCCGATTGAATGTTTTGATTCAAATACTATTTGTTACAATTATAAATTGGCACTTAAATAAATGCATATGTTAGTTAATAACTATAGCCTATGTGCTTTATCTGTCTATGTACTGTTGGCTTCCGTAGGCGTCTCTTACAGGGAAAAAGAAAGAGAGGATTCCATTTGGTTATTAACTAATATATGCATTTATTTAAGGAGCGACCCGCTCCAACACAATAATTGCATAAACGAAAAGGCGAGTGTGGGGGGGGGCAAAGGTGGCGTGACCGTAGACAACCAATAGGAGGGCGCCATTCCAAAAAAAAAAAAGCAAACGGTGACAGAGATGAAAACTGATGACTGATTATTGATTAGGAGATGAGGAATGACGCTCGTAACTGTATATAGAATATATAAGAAATGGCCATATTTGGGTATTTATTCCATTCACAAAAGCAAACGGTGACAGAATTGATTAAGAATTGTTGCTTGATGACTCTGATACTTGTATATTTTAATTTTGCTACTCTGTAAATTTCCCTCGTGGCTTATTTTTTGTTTACCATTCATAGTTTGTTCTTGCCTGAAATGAATTGCTGTCTTTGTTTTGTGCTTGTTATTAAAGTTTAAAACACATTTAAACTTTATATATTTTATTTAATTAAGATAAAAAAAAATTACATAAACATCACATTTAATTATATATCATCACAAACAAATATATATCATAACTACATAACATTACGCCAACCATTTTCAGTTTTGTTTTCGTCACCGGTCCAATATTTTTTATTTTCACAGACTAAATTATGAGATTAATTTATAAATAGGAATATGCAAAACAAATAAACAACTATATACATCAGTCTTATCCCGAAGTTAGTCTTCCCTAATTTTCCACGTGGCAATAACCTCGACATATCTATTGTTGTAAATATATCATAAGCTAGGTTAGTCGTGTTGAGCGGCGGTACCTAGTAAAGTTATTCTGGAACCAGTTTAAATCTGCTCGTGTAATGTTTCTTTTACACAAATTTCTACTGTCATTACTGCGATAAAATATTGGGAGGGTTCACCACTGATGAGCCAAGTCCTTCCAATATTTATTCATCGCAGTAAGGACAGTAGAAGTTTGTTTTATCTGTGAAAGAAACGTTCGTGCTTTAATACTTTCATTTCTCGTATATAGATGGCGCGTTATAATCAATTCAATTAGTTGATATTTATTCCGATAGATGGCGCAAACCAACAGCAACTTTTAGTTGCGTGATAAGGAAATGTCTTTTCTTAATGTTTCAATTTGTTTTCTCTGTGAATAGTTAATTATATTTGACGGATTTACACTCATGGACAGAACTTAAGGAAGTTGTACCTTTTACCATGTATATCGGGATTGAGACAATAACTCTGAAAGATATTACAGTGACCTTTATTGAAGACACACGAGATAACCAATATACACTCATGGACAAAACTTAAGGAAGTTGTACCTTTTACCATGTATATCGGGATTGAGACAATAACTCTGAAAGATATTACAGTGACCTTTATTGAAGACACACGAGATAACCAATATACACTCATGGACAAAACTTAAGGAAGTTGTACCTTTTACCATGTATATCGGGATTGAGACAATAACTCTGAAAGATATTACAGTGACCTTTATTGAAGACACACGAGATAACCAATATACACTCATGGACAAAACTTAAGGAAGTTGTACCTTTTACCATGTATATCGGGATTGAGACAATAACTCTGAAAGATATTACAGTGACCTTTATTGAAGACACACGAGATAACCAATATACACTCATGGACAAAACTTAAGAAAGTTGTACCTTTTACCATGTATATCGGGATTGAGACAATAACTCTGAAAGATATTACAGTAACCTTTATTGAAGACACACGAGATAACCAATATACACTCATGGACAAAACTTAAGGAAGTTGTACCTTTTACCATGTATATCGGGATTGAGACAATAACTCTGAAAGATATTACAGTGACCTTTATTGAAGACACACTAGATAACCAAGTGTAAACAAAATTTGACTCTGTCTCAAAAAAAAAAAAAAAAAAAGACGACCGGCGACATCAAAGACTTTCCACTTTAAGTTTTGTCCAAGAGTGTAGATAGGGACGCGATGGTAGTAAAAATGCCTAGAGAACTTACTTCAGACTTGGGGAAGTCCATGCAGTAGTCACGTGAACGGGAAGTTATGCACTTTCTTGGCTCCCAACCAAAACACTTCACTTTTCGACGGCCGCTGTTAAAAATGACAAAGTTTGTTCTTAGCGAGTATAGTCTCACATAAAATTACTTTATACACAATCGTTTTAAAAGTGTTTTTTTACCTAGCCCAAGTATACACATGGTACAGGCCATGATAATCATGGTTGTCGAAAATCGCCGGTAGACAGTTTGTTCTTCCTGGTGTCAGTGTGTCTTTTGGTGTTTTTGCAGCATCGGGTTTGGCAGAGTCTGTGAAGAAACGGTGCCTCCAAATTGTATTTTAGGTAGGACCGCAATGAGGTTTCTTGTGTTGTCAAATTATTTGACCGCAGTTTTAATCTTCTCAGTTATGTGGGAAGAATGTTGTTTATTTGTTAAGTGAACTGATCTTCCACGTCATTGGACGAATGTGGCCATGTTTGTATATAAAAGAGGGTTGAAACGGAATGTGAGGAGTGGTGGAGTGGTGTTCGAGTGGAGTTGCTTAAAGCGTTCTCTGTGTGTTTGTCTTGTGATCTCCTCGCATACCTGTGTGTCCGCTTCTTATCAACGCTGCAAATAAAAGATAAGTACTGTTTTATTTTATTTAACAAATCGTGTTTTTTTTTACCACCTTTTTGTTGTTGGTGTTGTACTCTTGAGTGTACGTTTTCTGTGTTTCAGTTACTGTAGGCCCTAGTTTATTGCTTTTTGTGTGGTAGCAAGTAAAAGTAACTTTTGTTAGTGTGACATAGAGTTCTTTCCAAAGTTGGAGGGAATACTGTTGTCCAATTATTTCTCAGTGTTTGGAGGGAAGAATGTTGTTTGTTTGTTAAGTGAACTCCCACGTCATTGGACAAATGTGGTCAAATCGTGATTTTTTCTACGTCCTTTTTGTTGTTGTTGTACTCTTGAGTGTACGCTGTGTGTTACTTTAGGCCCTAGTAAATTTCACTTTGTGTGTTAACCCGTAAAAGTAAACTTTGTCACTGTTCGCTATTTACATTCCAACTTATGAGTGTTTTTGCCATTATCTTACATGAGAAATTATTATCAATTTATGTAGTTAACCCACACAGTAGGTTCCACCACGTACAGACCCGGGCTGTTCTTGGCTTTATTTACAATGTCAGTCCTGAGGTGGGCACATTTATGGAGATTTTATAGGGACTTAGGTTGGTGACATGAGATAGATCGTTGATGGTAGATGATCAGAATACAGAGTTCACATTTTACACACGCAGAGAAGAGAGAGAAGTATTTCTCGATATATATCACAACTTTAAACTCGTGGACAATTTTAAACTCAATAGACATCAAACAACAAGATATAGAACAGGCCATCTCAAACCATTGAAGATAAAAAACAACAACAAAATCTACCCCACTTGTCCAAAATGTAGCTTTGCACCTACAGCTCCAGAACACTTTCAGGCTTGTATTAGATGCACTAAACAGGACCTTTGAGAGAAGTTTTTTCATCAAACAGCTCGAGGAGAATGGACTCATGTGTAATCTTTACACAAGAGGATAAGAAACAACAACTTTTAACTGGGACCAAACTAAATACAGTTTTAGAGAGAGTTCCATCAAATTGGCCCAAAGGAAGAAATGCCGCATCCAAAATTGATGGCTAACGGGAGTTACGACACAGTTCCTGTAACTTGTTGAACGGGCGGGGGTGGACGGATATCTGGGAACTGCTTGGAGGTAGTGATGGGGGGCGGTCAAAAGTGATTAAATGTTTGCGAATGGGGGGAATTGTGAGGAAGTAGTTGTGGAACGCTGAAAAGAGGAGCTGAGGTATTGGCTGGTGAGTGGAGACACCGCTGGCAAGTTTTACACAGGCTCGCTGCGGCCATCGGTATACAAAACCTTCTAACTCGATGCTGGAAAGGGCGAATTTTGTTCCACCAAAGTAGGGATCAAGAGCACAGGACATGTACAGGAGAGTGTCTTGTGTGTAGGTCCTGAAAGGTGACAAGAAAACCTGCCAAGGTCCAGTACTAAGTTATGGGATGTTCCCTGCCCAAGTTCCCCTAGGTATAGTTTCAAGGTGACGAATATAAAATTCGCCCTCCTGTCTTCCAGGAAGCTACTGTAGGTTTCGCTAAACTAGAAGGACCGACGTATGGACCTTCTAGACCTGGATCGTTCCTAGGATGAGCGAAAGCAACTTTCAATTTGCATAAGTTGCGAATACGTCCATATACATATGTAAATAGAAATTATGATTTTATTTCATGCTTCAAGATAAAATTGTGAAAAGCGTTTAAAGACAAAGATTTTTCACAGAGTTTTTATTTTAAATTATCACTTGAAAGCGACATAGCATTTTTAAAATAAAATAATTGTGAGAAATATTTGTCGTTTTTAAATATTACATTTTATTAATATTAAATGTTTTTCATTTTTAAAATAAGTTTATAATCATTTTTAAACAAAATTGTTTAGCATTTAAAAATACGTAGTATCATATAATGATTATAGTAGTATGATTTAGTATTTAAATAATAAAAAGGCATAGTATATTGGAGAAAGATATTGCACCGCTGGGTCACTTGTAGTCAGTCACTGCTGGAGTTGGATTTTGTAAGAATCGGGGGTTCATTGAAACAATTTTGTCGTCAGAAAAAAAGTGTCCAATACGGGATCCCGGGTCTTGGCTGTCGACGGTTTACACCACTGCTCCACCTATTGACTCGTACAATTATTGTACCGGTATATACGAATACCATGTACGAACAACAATTAGTGGGGGAGAAGTCCGACCACACCCCTGGATCCTTGGAATATTTGACCAAATTATGGTCCAAGGTGACTAACGTGGCAACGGCACCCATTTTCCAATGAAGAACAAAACCGATATCTCCACTAACACCTACCCACATATTCTCATGCCCAGCAATGGCCGCAGCCTTGCAGAAAATTGACATAGACCCAGAGCAGCAGCTTTACACACCCAAGATAGTGGACATTGCTGTGATAGAGATGTATGGAAACATCTGAGACTCTTCTTTGGACACGACAACAACAACACGAAGAGTTTAAACGTTGTCAAAAAGCGTTCTACGTCCGTTCAAACCACAGTACGTTTAAAGAAGAAGAAGAGAAACAGAGGCGCTGGGGGTGAGCGCGGGGTGGAACTACCCGGAAGTGACGTCACATCCGCTTGAAAGGTAACCTCGGGCCCGCCAGCCTGGCGCCAACCTTGAGCCGCGCTGGGTCCGAGGCTGCAGCTGGCACCTTCCCGCGGTAATTGGAGGCGGGGGACGGAGGCTTGGCCCAATATGTATCATGTGGGGAATATGGCCGCCATCCGTGCTCTAACATCGTGTAACTGTGTGTCAACCAAGCCGTGCTCTAACATCGTGTAACTGTGTCATCAACCAAGCCGTGCTCTAACATCGTGTAACCGTGTTTCGAACAAGCTGTACTCTAACATCGTGTAACTGTGTGATCAATAAATCCGTGCTCTAACATCGTGTAACTGTGTGTCAACCAAGCCGTGCTCTAACATCGTGTAACTGTGTGTAAACCAAGCCGTGCTCTAACATCGTGTAACTGTGTGTCAACCAAGCCGTGCTCTAACATCGTGTAACTGTGTGTAAACCAAGCCGTGCTCTAACATCGTGTAACTGTGTTTCGAACAAGCCGTGCTCTAACATCGTGAAGCTGTGTTTCGAAAAAGCCGTGCTTTAGCATCGTGTAACTGGGTGATCAACCAAGCCGTGCTCTAACATCGTGTAACCGTGTTTCGAACAAGCTGTACTCTAACATCGTGTAACTGTGTGATCAATAAATCCGTGCTCTAACATCGTGTAACTGTGTGTCAACCAAGCCGTGCTCTAACATCGTGTAACTGTGTGTAAACCAAGCCGTGCTCTAACATCGTGTAACTGTGTTTCGAACAAGCCGTGCTCTAACATCGTGAAGCTGTGTTTCGAAAAAGCCGTGCTTTAGCATCGTGTAACTGGGTGATCAACCAAGCCGTGCTCTAACATCGTGTAGCTGTGTGATCATACAAGCCGTGCTCATTACACATCGTGTAACTGCGTGATCAATAAATCCGTGCTCTAACATCGTGTAACTGTGTGAACAACCAAGCCGTGCTCTAACATCGTGTAACTGTGTGATCAACCAAGCCGTGCTCTAACATCGTGTAGCTGTGTGATCAATCAAGCCGTGCTCTAACATCGTGTAACTGTGTAGCAACCAAGCCGTGCTCTAAAATCGTGTAGCTGTGTTTCGAACAAGCCGTGCTCTAGCATCGTGTAACTGGGTGATCAACCAAGCCGTGCTCTAACATCGTGTAACTGGGTGATCAACCAAGCCGTACTCTAACATCGTGTAACTGTGCTTCGAACAAGCCGTGCTCTAACATCGTGTAACTGTGTTTCGAACAAGCTGTACTCAAACATCGTGCAACTGTGTGTCAACCAAGCCGTGCTCTAACATCGTGTAACTATGTGTCAACCAAGCTTGTCTCTAGCATCGTGTAACTGTGTGTCAACCAAGCCGTGCTCTAACATCGTGTAACTTTGACCTCCCGCAATAAACTTGGAGAAGGCCCACTGTGATAAGCCAAAGGATCTCTCCTGTAAAACTTCTGATCCCAACACATCAACTTGACCAAAGAATTTCAGGAAAGTTGGAGGGAAATGCCATTGTGTCCACATGTGGAATGGACACGATGTCACGGAGACTGTCCGCCGCTTTGGCTGGTCATTCTGGAGTCCTGCCGAGAGGAAAGTTTATCAAAACAAACAATTTATATAATCGGGAGATAAATCCCCAAACTGTGAGGTATTTTTGGAAAAAATCCTTTTATTTTAACTTCGCTATCTTTCTCTCTTTTCCCAGCTGTGACCAATCGCATCAACTGTCCACGGCACGACCGCTTGACAAAACATAATAACGTAGAACTACCTCTCTGACAACACCTAGTTACAAAACCAAGGTGTCCTTTAGGGAGAGGCGTCCTCTTACTGGAGAGTGTCAAAATGGTAAAAATCGCAATTTTGTAAATGAAAACTGTCTTTTTTAGAGATGTGTCCTCTAGCCTGAGTGTTCTCCCGTGGAGGTTCTACTGTAGTTCTATGCCGCATGGATGTCCTGACCGCCACATGTTTGTACAAGTTCTTTCTAAGCACAGAACTGAGGGTAATGCAAGAAGTCCCTTGTCTGGACTCTCTCAAGATGAAAGAGCTTCCAAGGTTGAAGTTATAAATATGTATCTTCTTCTTCTTTCTTATCTCCACAATGGGTGAAGTAGAATGCCTTTGTCATTAAGACTGAGAGCACTACTCAGTGGCAGGCCGAATTAGCTCCAAAAGAAATGGCCGCCTCTGACATGAGGAACAGACGCCATGTGCAGCCGCTCCTAACATGGAGTACAAACGCTGCTCATCCTGTATCTCTGGAGTCCTTACAGGGTACTATCAGCATGGCCAGCTGAGCCCAGGTTTTATAGTGAGCTTGTTACTGCTCCCCCTCCTCCTTTTTCATCCGGGCTTGGGACCGGTAAAGGCGGAGGTGGAAATATGTAAATATGTACCAAACGAGGAACCTTTAACTATACACCAGAACATCACTCCAGTACAACAACTTTACTAGTGATGAAGTAGAATAAGCCACAACACCAGTGTTGACAAATTCAGACAAAACTCCAACCTATATATCGTAATTTAAACAATGTGATGTGTAAGTAATAAAGTATGACGTCTTTTCTAGTCGTCTCAAAGTGACACCAGCTTGCCACCGGACACCCGGGGGAGCCAGAGAGGGACAAAAAGGGCGTTGGTCCGGATGTTGACAGTTAGTTAGGTTACAGTGGATATTTTCGGAGAGACCCACTCAGTGCTAGGTCTCACGGCGGCCCTCGTGGCCGCCGTTTTGGTTCCTCCCTGCCTCCGCGGCTTCATGCAGGACGCCGAGCTTTCCTCGGTTAACCCTCAACTTCCCCCTGGTCCTGGTGCCACGTGAGACGTACTAGGAGAGCGTCTTTTGATCCCAAACCCGGGTTTATGACATATATACTTGTTGTGTCTTCATTCTACATCATCAAAGTTTTTTACTAGGGTAATGTATCGTTCTGATGTAAAGTTAAAGGGAGAGGTTCCTCTTTTTGTACATGGATTTCATTCCCCCGCAACTTTATGTTATGTGTATATAACAATTCTACAAGGCCGCAGTCACCGTTCGGAGGAGATTAATAGAATCGCCGTGGTCCATTTGGACGAGGAAAGTGAAGACTAAAACATGGCTGATTCCACACTCGCCTGTTCAGTGATTCGCTAACCTTGACGTATGCACGAAGTAACGTGTGGCCATTGGACATGTGTCGGACCTGGAGGCTGTTGTTGGGTTCTGTGCTGCCTGGAGTATAGGAGCTCTATCTATGATTCCTTTCTTCCTGTGGTGAATCTGTATAAGACCGCTGCTCTTAATAAAGCTGTATGTGTGTGTTATATGTATATAACGTTATCTTTTATCATTATTTTTG
This sequence comes from Cordylochernes scorpioides, assembly GCA_030710605.1. Lineage (NCBI taxonomy): Eukaryota > Metazoa > Arthropoda > Arachnida > Pseudoscorpiones > Chernetidae > Cordylochernes > Cordylochernes scorpioides. The sequence continues at coordinate 130,736,653 of CP092863.1, forward strand.
TTTACATCACTACCTGTTGACTGAGGGTGAAGGTTGTTTAAATTGTCTCTCTGCTGTGTCCGTTACTTTAGCTATCGTTTGGTGAGAAATTGAAGCAAGAAGTTGAATATTCTTTGAGTGTGTGAAAGCTTGTAAAAATAGGAACTTACCCTCTATTATTAATTTTTTATTTTTTGTTTTATCGTCTGTTTTGCACAAGTTGAATCTGGTTAGAACGATGCATGTAAATTAGATGATTCTTTTGTTGCCTTAAATACGAGGTAATTAACTCTCTCTATATCTAAAAATGTTCAAAGTTTAATAAATTAATTTTATAAATCTGAGAGTTGTCTTCAAAAACGATCCAACAGAAATTCGCTATGTTACCGAACTAGACGACGTGATGTAAATGTGTGTTTATGCAAATATCTGGTAGTGGCTGTGAGTCCGTCTTGTAGAGCCGACCACACACACGGCAATAGAGATAGTTCTTCATTTGCCAAGTTGGTTTAAATCTCAGACCAGTCCAGGGTAGCAAAGTCCGCGGGATGCGATAAGACGCAGAAGTTCGAGGAGGTTGCCCTCCACGGTGACATCGGTGCTGTGATTAGATCGCACCGAGCGGCCGTGTTTGTTTAGGAAATTCCAGGGCGTGTTGTGATGGCGTATTGCTAAACGGCAGGAGCCGCCATACTTAGTGACAATTCGGGAATATAGCTCTGTTTCTTTAACACTACTAGATACGGATGTTTCTCTTTTTCAAAAACTCCTAAAAACACCTTCTGGAGATTTAGCAACCCACTGCAGAGAACTATTTCAGAAAAGAAAAATATAGCAATAGAACTCTATAATTTATGCAGATCAATTGTAAATAGATTCATACACAAAAGAGGTTGTGAGGAAAGTTTTAGAACAGATGTTTAAATAAATCCCTTTTCAAACAAAGGCTCACGTGCACATGGGGAAAAGAGAGGAAAAATTACTGTATTATTTTGTTGTTGTATGGCGAATCCATACGGAGCAATGGACCCTAATAAAAGCCTTTTTGTTGTTGTTGTTTCTCTTTTTCAAATAAAACTTTCTGCTTTTCATCAATGCGATGACAAAATATTGGGGGGGGGGGGGGGGGGGGGGGCTGGCTAATTACTGGTGAACCCTCCCAGCAGTTTCGCCAGTTTAATCTACCAGACCGCTTCTTAGAGCTCTAATACTGTGTTGGGTCATTCGGCTTTTATATGCTACACTGAAGGGTAGAATCTTAGAAATGGTATTTAAGTAAACTATGGACATAAGCTTTTAGGACAGTAGAATTACATATATAATATTTGTATCGAGCAAGGCTCTTCCGCAAACAACAAAGACAAGGCCAGTTAGGCCTAAATGAAACATAAGGCAAGAACAAGCAATCTACATATTCAAAATGAATTGTAACATAATTTTTACCATCATAACAATATGAATATTAATTTATATATTTTGTTACTCAGCAAATTTTCTTTAAAAAGCGGTCTGGTGGATTAAACTGGCGAAACAGCTGAGTGGGTTCCTCACTGATGAGCCAAAGTCCTTCTAATACATTTTCATCGCAATAAGAACAGTAGGAGAAAATATAGATGAACATTTTGCCGGGAGGATATTGATCTAAAGAGACAAAGGTCGCCTCTCCCGTCAAAATAGACGTCAAAACTAGACGCCATCTATTGACCGTTGCCGCAAACTAGCGGCCTCGGGTCGGTGACAAAGCCACAACATGTTGCGGCGACGGTCAATAGATGACGTCTAGTTTTGACGTCTATTTTGACGGGAGAGGCGACCTTTGTCTCTTTAGAACAGTAGGAGAAGTTTGTTTTATTTAAAAAAAGAATCATACGTGATTAATAATTTCGTATATAAAGAATTACTTAATCCACTTCCTGGGATGTTAGTTCCAACAAATTGCTCCCATCATGGTGGAAACAAGACGGATGCCAAGTACGGCTGAATATCGTCCCAGGAGTTGTGATGACACTTGGCTACACGACTTAAGATGTCGCAAAGGTTGATGGCAAGGGAGCACTCATCCCGTGGAACATCTCCCAAGGACGACTGTTACAACTACTAGAGTAGTCAACTTTATTTATGTAAATATTTTTGTAACACAATATAATGTGGAGTGTGATTGTAAAACGACATTTGAAAACTATCCCGCATTGTGTTTCTTTTCAACGAAAAATCAAAATTTATTTCAAGGAGAAACAACAATTATTTCTAACCTTTGGGATGAGGTATGAAAGGGTGAATTGTGGAGAGTAATGATAAACGGAAAAATAAAAGTGTCCAGGGATGGGAATCGAACCTACACTGTTCCGCTTACCGGGCAGATGCAATGTCCACTAGGCTACCCTGGACATATTTTTCCGTTCGTAAATAATACATTTTGTAATTTAAAAACGAAGAGTTTGAATGTATATATTGACCGTGCTGTTCAATAATAAAAAAAGAGTTCTGGAGGGTTGATAATCGTCCTTATAGCCTCTTCCTTGGAGTTGCCGAGCTGGTCAAGTAGCTGGACTAAAACACTAGGTAAAGCTCTTCTCTCAAGGTAAAGAGAGACAGCATCAATGTTGAGAAGAAACTCCCCTCAATAACGACGAGACGAAACCTTCTTGTTGGGAATTCTTGTAGATTATTTTTAAAATAAAACATATTTTACCACTGCTACCCTTTACTGTAATGATAACGGGAGTTGTGACAATCCGAGCGACGATTTCTGTCCATCAGATTATACTGTTGGATCGTTTTTGAAGACACAACTCTCAGATTTATAAAATTGAACTTTAAACATTTTTAGATATATATAGAGAAAACGAGTTAATTACCTCGTATTTAAGGCAACAAAAGAATTATCTAATTTTCAGACATCGTTCTAACCAGATTCAACTTGTGCAAAACAGACGACAAAGCAAAAATAAACAAATTAATAATAGAGGGTAAGTTCCTATTGTTTACCAGCTTTCACACTCAAAGAATATTCATTTTCTTGCTTCATATATTCTCCGTGGATACTGATGACGTCTTAAAAGTGAACGACGCTAAACACAAATTTCACGAAAGTTTCAATGGGAGAAACAAAAAAACTTGGTTGTCACAGTAAAGTGAGAGACCCTCAGGATATCACAGTATAGCGAGAGTCGACAGGATGACCACAACGAAGGACTATATATTGATGGAAAGTTGGTGCTGTGTGGCTTTGTCACAGACCCGAGTCCTGCTTGTTTGCCGAGACGGTCAATAGACGGCACTTATCCACATTCCAGTTAGAGAAGGATTCTAGTTGCATATCCCTTGAAGAAGACGGCGGTTGGCCTGATCGAAATATTGGAGGAGACCAATGAAGAATAATTAATCCAAAATAAGCATTTCTCATCCTTATATACATGTTATATTAAAATATTATTCTATTTAAAATTATATTTCATAGATCCAAATACTCTGTTAAATCGACCGCCAGAGGTCATGCTTCCCCTATAAAAACTCGTTGTTGTTCTTCCCCGCTGGCCGGCTCAAAACTTTTGTACATTATGTAAATAATATTTTGTTTTTCGTATTCTACTCGCCTTAAGCCAGGCAGTACTTATACCAAATTATGTTTTATATATATTCCTTAGCTCAAATAAAGAAATCTCTGATCAAGACTATTATTGCTACGGCTGCAGAACAATACCGTAATATACTCATGGATACCAAAATCAAGCAACGGATAATTATTCTATAACTCAAGATAATCAAAAATGAACAGAAAATCTCATTCAATCTTTTTTCATCATTTTTTATAACATACATACACACACAAAAGCCATTATTAAGACATATTGTCTTATACACGGGGTCTACAAATGAAAATACAATAGAAATAGAAATATATAAAACAAAAGCTAATCACATTTAATTGTAATAAAGAGAAATTTAAATACAGGAAAACTTAATTAAGACAAACTTATAAATAGATCAGTCTGGGTAAATCCGAGGAAAATATACTAAAACTGGTATATTTGCATATGATACATACATAAGGCTTTACAAAGATCTTTCGTATTAATAAAACAAATTTCTCAGTTGAAGAACGAAGTTTATACAAATTTGAAAGGAACTTATATTTACAGTATTTATAGGAAGCGAAATATAAAAGGCGAGGAGAAATATTCCAGTTTCATCCTTATATTGTGTTTGGAAGGAATAATTGTATAAAACTCTTGCATCCAACTTCTTATAGAGTAAAACTTTCTGTATTGAAGTCTCAAGTCTACATCAAGACGATCTCAGCATGCACCACGTGTGAAACAATAGCACCAGTTCCGAACATTGATTGAATCCAAGCCACAAAACTTTGAAAGAATCCATGGAAATACATCATTAAACCTCTAAGACTTCACTCCATGTTTAATAAATTTCTTTTCCTCCAATTTACCCAGACTGATCTATTTATTAGCTTGATTGTCTTAATTAAGTTTTCTTGTTTATTAATTTCATATTATCATTAAATGTGATTAGCTTTAAAAATAATAATTGCTTATTACTGGTACTATTACTGTTACTCCTGTATGTACCCTACATTTCTACTCGGAGAATCTGTATAAGACTGAAAGGTCTCAATAAAGCTTTTTGTTGTTGTTGTTACTGGTACTATTACTGTTATTCCTGTATGTACCCTACATTTCTACTCGGAGAATCTGTATACGACTGAAAGGTCTCAATAAAGCTTTTTGTTGTTGTTATTACTGGTACTATTACTGTTATTCCTGTATGTACCCTACATTTCTACTCGGAGAATCTGTATAAGACTGAAAGGTCTCAATAAAGCTTTTTGTTGTTGTTATTACTGGTACTATTACTGTTATTCCTGTATGTACCCTACATTTCTATATACTCGGAGAATCTGTATAAGACTGAAAGGTCTTAATAAAGAGCTTTTTGTTGTTGTTATTACTGGTACTATTACTGTTATTCCTGTATGTACCCTACATTTCTACTCGGAGAATCTGTATACGACTGAAAGGTCTCAATAAAGCTTTTTGTTGTTGTTATTACTGGTACTATTACTGTTATTCCTGTATGTACCCTACATTTCTACTCGGAGAATCTGTATAAGACTGAAAGGTCTTAATAAATCGTTTTGTTGTTGTTGTTACTGGTACTATTACTGTTATTCCTGTATGTACCCTACATTTCTACTCGGAGAATCTGTATAAGACTGAAAGGTCTTAATAAATCTTTTTGTTGTTGTTGTTACTGGTACTATTACTGTTATTCCTGTATGTACCCTACATTTCTACTCGGAGAATTTGTATAAGACTGAAAGGTCTCAATAAAGCTTTTTGTTGTTGTTATTACTGATACTATTACTGTTATTCCTGTATGTACCCTACATTTCTACTCGGAGAATCTGTATACGACTGAAAGGTCTCAATAAAGCTTTTTTTGTTGTTATTACTGGTACTATTACTGTTATTCCTGTATGTACCCTACATTTCTACTCGGAGAATCTGTATAAGACTGAAAGGTCTTAATAAAGCTTTTTGTTGTTGTTATTACTGGTACTATTACTGTTACTCCTGTATGTACCCTACATTTCTACTCGGAGAATCTGTATAAGACTGAAAGGTCTCAATAAAGCTTTTTGTTGTTGTTATTACTGGTACTATTACTGTTATTCCTGTATGTACCCTACATTTCTACTCGGAGAATCTGTATAAGACTGAAAGGTCTTAATAAATCTTTTTGTTGTTGTTATTACTGGTACTATTACTGTTATTCCTGTATGTATCCTACATTTCTATATACTTCGGAGAATCTGTATAAGACTGAAAGTCTTAATAAATATTTTTGTTGTTGTTATTACTGGTACTATTACTGTTATTCCTGTATGTATCCTACATTTCTATATACTTCGGAGAATCTGTATAAGACTGAAAGTCTTAATAAATATTTTTGTTGTTGTTATTACTGGTACTATTACTGTTATTCCTGTATGTATCCTACATTTCTATATACTTCGGAGAATCTGTATAAGACTGAAAGTCTTAATAAATATTTTTGTTGTTGTTATTACTGGTACTATTACTGTTATTCCTGTATGTACCCTACATTTCTATATACTCGGAGAATCTGTATAAGACTAAAAGGTCTTAATAAATCTTTTTGTTGTTGTTTTAAGACAATCACTGACTCATGGTTCCATCAGTCTGGTAAAGTGGAAAACTCTAAAAAATGAATTATATATTTTTAAATGAAAACTTGAAACTTTACAAAGGATAGAAAATGTAATGTTCAAACACATACATATGTAATCCGTAATCTCTTTTACAATTAAGAAAAAGGCATCTTCCTCCCGTCTTAATTTATCCACCTGATCCTTTCTTGTTCCAAAATCACTTTATTAGGTTCCGCCAGTCAACAAGAACAACCTAGTTTATGATATTTACAACAATGGATAATATGGGAAGGTTATTCACATATTAAAACAAAGAGTCCAACGCGGGATTCGATCCCGGTTCATGGCTGTCGAGGCTTTTACCCCCTCGTCCACAGACTTTCTTTTCATATGATCCCAGTACGATTTTGTACTGTTCTTTTATAACGTTATTTGAATTCTTCATGTGAACAATGGAGATGTTGCACTACTTATTTGATTGTGCTGCTCTGTCTGAGGAAAGACGAAAACTAAATGATAAAACGGGGCAACTTTGTTCTTCATTTCCGGCACTAATTAATGAAATATCAAATAATAGGTATATAGCGATGGCGATATTTGGATTCCACAGGATTATATCCCGGAACACAGTGTTCTCCCCCATCCCTTGTGAACTGGCGAATCCTGTATAGGGCGAGAGGCCCTAAATAAAGGCTTTGTTGTTGAATTCTTCATGTGTTAATTCAGTGATATGTACATGCTGTAGAATTCAGTTGTTAAAAATTCAATACATATGTACAGACAGAGAAACAACTACTTGTAAATGGAAAGCAGCAACAAACAAGATTTGATAAAAAATGTGTTTTGTGTTCACAAAAACATTTAAAACTTTAAATATAATTTACAGTAAAAGTTTACAAAAAGCAACGTGAAAATGTCGCAAATTATTTTAAAGCTAAGTGACATTTAGAAAGAACAGTTGTAAACAACACATTGGTAGTTGGTGATGATCATCATGGGGGAGGGACACTTACCTTCAGCCACACCTGACCGGAAGTCCACATGGACCTGACGCGATGTAAAATGGCCCCCTATACACAGACCGGAAGTTGTAATCCATTTAGCATTACCCAGGGTGCACCACGTGGAGGCGGATTACACTACACCCCGAAAGAGGAAGAGGTCGCCTTGACGCCCCCTACGCGGGGGGACTTAAACAGGTACAAAACAAAGGGCCGACACGACAACGCGGTGTCCAGCAAATAAAGCCGCAGTGTCCCAAAGCGGCAGAATTTGATGGACGACGTTGAAGGCGGCCCTAGGTTCTGAGCCTGGAGTCAACCCACGTGGAGCGGACGCCAACGACCAGATCCCCTTCCGGGACAACTACTAGGGTCGGGTTCGGCTTATATAGCCGGCACTGGACGGGGGCGGGATCAAACGGGTAGTTTGGGGAATAACTCTGTTTCTCGGGGTTTGGGGGGATTTTACCTTCCTTGGGGCGGGCATAGTTGTTTGCGATGATCAGATTAATTTGCATAAGTAAGGGTGTGAGGTAGAGCTATGCCAACATTTCGCGCTAGGCTCGCCATCTATCGTTGAAGTTTGTAACAATTAGCGGCTGCCGGCCATTTTATTAAAGAACATTCAACAGAAGAATTGGTCTAACAAAATTATAACTAGTTTAAACCCGCTCAGTAAATATGTAAATAAAATTACACAAAGGATTTTACGGTTTGGACAGTTCTTTTTGATATGATGTCTTTCCTTGTCTCTACTATCCCACTCACACAGAAAACAACAACATTTTATATCTCCAAGCTGTAAACCAAGCAAGAGAGCAATGACTTCCAAGTCACCACAAAATTTCCAGCTGTATCTGTTGTACTCTACCTTTTTCAAAAGCAGTTTCATGCTTTCGTAACTTTCATGTTGAATGCGTGTGCTATTGTAATCAATGGGAACTTATTACTGTTGTTAAGGAGAACAGCTTTCAAACTAACTTTAGAGGAATCAATGAATAACTTCTGTATTATGTTCATGACCAAGCGCATCCATTAGACTAACAACATCATTGCAGTACACAAGTCATTCTCTTGTGAAGTCTTGAAATTCATCTTGTCACTTACAAAAAAAATCAACTTTTGTGTCTTTATGAAACAGATTCCAACCTTTTAAAGGTACCTAGAGCCTAAAAAAAAATTTTCAGTTTTTTTTATAAATGCAAATCACGTACTAGGTCATTCAAATCTCCTTTAGTTAATAAATGAGGTTCGGATGAAACATGTGGGCTTACATTTGTGTCATCCGACTCTTTCTTGTCGCTATTTGAACCATCTTCACTAAATGTCACATATACGGGAGGCTGTGGTAAACCATCACTATGAGGTACATTGGTTCATAGCAGATCTGGATATTTAATGTTTGGATTTAGATGTATAATACCGGGGCAAATCTAAAATATTGGTGTTTCGAAATGAAGGCCGTATAGGTAAAAAATGAAAGATGGTTTTGGGGACTTCTGACTATAACCAATAAATATACGTATTTAGGTTACTCATTAACTACACAAAACTCAACCTGCCACGTCGCGTAATGTTTAAAATAATAAATCAATAAATGCAAAGAGACAAGGGTCGCCTCTCCCGTCAAAATAGACGTCAAAACTAGACGCCATCTATAGATAGACGTCTATTTTGACGGGAGAGGCAACCCTTACTCTTTGGATCAATATCCTCCAGGCAAAATTTCCATCTATAGCAATAAATGGAGAATTCTGACTAAACCAAAGACGACCTCAATAAGACCACCATTGAAACTACTGGACTCGATTGTAGCATCCTCTCTTCTATATGCAGCAGCACCAATGTGGGCAATTAACTAAATAAAGATGGTGGATCGAATCTAAAATATTTTCTTGCGACGGTTCCTGAAATTACTCAAATATACACCAGGATTCATACTAAGAGCTGAATGTGGAAAAGTATCTCTAGAAGTGGTGGAACTGTTCCTGAGATTTTGGTTGCGAGTGATGAAGGAGATTTCCATCTTACCTCTGGAGAGATCCAACACAGGATTTTGTACGAAATCTTTCACATATTTTTGACAAGGATGGAGTTTCGCATATTTGAAAAGCTGTACGACACTTTCACATCGTAGTACAAAATCCCCCCAAAAATAATTCAAACTACACGCAAACATTCTATTCAAAAATATAATATGCAAATTTCAACTTCCATTCGCGATAGTCACTTTAAATATAATTCAATAATAACTGAAACATACTTAAATACTAGGCTACCGTTAAAATTAAACGTTTCATAGTTTAACACAGACTTTTCTGGATACTTTTTTTCCCTGGAAATTGCTCAAAACTAAGAAACCCGATTGCCTCATAACTTGTGATTTCTACAAAAATATAAAACAAGATGAAATTACACACTTAACAGCCTACTGCTCTCTCACGATGAAATACAGAGAAGAATTGCTGAGTGATTCCTTCATGCACCAACTCTCAACAACTGGATGAATATTCTGCGCTGGCTGACTTCACTTTTAAGTTTTATAAAACAGCGAGTGATATTGGAATTAACTTAATGGATCTGGTGTACTGGGTGAATGGACTAATCAATTAACCTCTATCCCGACTACTCACTACCTTTGATCCATCCCTGTATAAAACTGCTGTCTGTGATACACCCATACCTCGTTTTGCGTCGGGGTTACGTTCCAAAAAAACACGACGCAAATTGAAACGACGCAAAGTGAAAATAAATTGGCGCAATAAAAAAAAAAGGTGTTGACATTTTTTAGGAAAAATAATTTTAAAAAAAAATTAAAGACTCGAATCCAAAACAACGCAACTTCGAAAATCTAACGACGCACAGTGAAAATCAGTAAAAATTAAGCAGTGATGCAACTTCGAAAAAAAACGCAAAACGAAACGACGCAAAGCGAGGTATTGGTGTACTTATATATAATACATTGTTGTGTTTTTATTTTTTCACGTGTACCAATCTAAATATCTTTCAGCTAATTATAATTAGCTTACAATAATTATTGTTCATTAAGAAAAGGAACTGCTTGATTTCGTTTGCTTGTATATAAGTTTATGCCAAGCCTTTTCTTTCCCTCTCTATTTGATACACTGTAAATAACATTGCTGATTATTGTTACTGTATATATATATATACCTTCTTCTACTCGGAGAATATCTGTATAAGACTGTAAGGTCTTAATAAAGCTTTTTGTTGATTTAGATGTTTTACCTATAGAGTTTTTGTCAAAAAGATAGTCGGAATAATGGTCTTTTGTTTCCCTCCATACCATTGGAACCGCAAAAGGCAAATGGCCTTTATCTTTAATCCACCCTGTAAGAGGTCGAACACAAGCTGGACAACAATGATGAGGGATCTTATCATGGTCACCCACTTTACATCCAAAGTAAAGTTCATAGTACTTTTTGATGAGCGGTGTTTGAGCTTTGAAAGTTAATTCTCCACAGATGTAACACAAAGTATCTGGATTATTCGCACAACATCTTGGGCACCGTCTTGTGTACACGATCTATAAAAACAATTTGATGGAATACGAACAGGGAAATAAAACTATTCAGTACGTGTTTCAAAATATAAATAATGTTTTTTTTCATAGATTAACTCTGCCATCTCCACTACAATGCTACTAAACAAATCGTTGGTTTACATATCAACTTGCCCAACATTGTTTGCATATTTTATTGCTTCTTTATTCCAATACAAAAAAAAGGTTATCACTCAGAAAGCTTGCGTGATATATTTGGAATCAGAACACACAAAATCAGATTAGGATCTTTTTTTGTTTCTTTTGGGGAAAAGAAAAGTATTTTTTTTTTGTTTGTAGACCAGTGTAACCAATTCCCGTCAGTTTTCTTGTTTAAAAGGTCCAGTCAGCTTCCATACCAGTTAGGGAAGGATTCTAGTTGCATATCCCTTGGAGAAGATGGCGGCTGGCCTGATCGAAATATTGGAGAAGGAAGAATAATTGATCCAAATAATTAACCAACCTCTTCTTCTTCTTTCTTATCTTTCATGATTGGGTGAAGTAAAATGCATCTGCCTTTGTCATTAAGACTGGGAGCACTACTCAGTGGCAGGCCGACTTAGCTCCAAAAGAAATGGCCGCCTCTAACATGAGGAACAGACGCCATGTACAGCCGCTCCTAACATGGAGTACAAACGCTGCTCATCCTGTATCCCTGGAGTCCTTACAGGGTACTATCAGCCGGGCCAGCTGAACCCAGGTTTTTTTAGTGAGCTTGTAACCAACCCCTAACTGGTGGTAGCTGCGTCATCAAGTCACCGAAGAGAAACACGCTAATTCACACCCAAATAAGACTGTATTGTTGTTTTTAGATGTTTGAGACGCGAATCTTTCTTACAAAACATTTCATAAGTTACCATTGGGATTTCAACCATAGCCAATGCTTTAGCTTTTCACAAATTCTGGAAGACAGCAAAGACAATAGACGTAACACAGATGATGGATCGAACATGAAGAAAGGTCGATGTTAATGTCCACTTTGTGTAGATAACTGTTTACTTCTGTATCTGGGAGAATCCTGTATGGGACGTGTGTCCTTAATAAAGGCTTTGCTGTTGTTGTTGTTGTTGATGATTTCAACGATGGTAATGTATTATATATCCTTCTATTGACGCTTCAGTTCCAAATGGTCAACATGTTTCGGATACGATCACTGCCTCACTTACAAAGCTCGGAAAGCTTTCCGCATCCTGTCTGGCCTTATCAAAATAGTTGTGGCATAACTTGGCTGTATCTTCTTGCCAGACTTCTTCTGGTCTCCAACCGAAGCCTATATGCTTCTTTAAAAGTGCCCACAACACCAGAAACCCTGATGGGCCACCATGGTGTTTCCATTTTTTTTAAATTGACAACTTGAATGTTGGATATTTGTTAATTCGAAAAAGATACGGGTTATTTAATATTATTCAATACTATATATTAGATAATAAAAAGGCATATATTGGATTTAATAAAAGATTTATTTTGCCAATATTTCCTCTGGCTGAACGCCAACCTTTATCGAGGCATTACATCTTTGTATACACAAACTCAGCGCCACATAGTGTTATAAAATCACAGCTGAAAACCTACTATGCGGCGCTAAGTTTGTGTATAAAAAGATGTAATGCCTCGATAAAGGTTGGCGTTCAGCCAACCGAAATATTGGCAAAATAAATCTTTTATTAAATCCAATATATTCCTTTTTATTATCTAAAGAATTAAATATGGATTGCTCTATTTTCAAAACAAAAAAATACTATATATGTAATTAAAAAAAAAAAAAAAGGATCCTTCTACGTTGTCGCCCATAAGATGACATTGAAATATTTTTATCCAGTTTTACAAGTTTGTACATATTCATTTCTACTTACTCACTTGCTCACTCATAATGACAGTAGATCGTAGTGTTCTGCGCCTTTCTTTATATTTCTAATTTTTAAATAAACTTTTCGCGAGTTATTTTAATCCTCGAACAAAGTCACACCATCCTAACAACTAGTGAGAAACAGTCAATACATTTCTATATATATTTTTAAATAAATGATATTTTGATCCAATAAATGCCTTTTTATTTAAACATTTCTATATGAATAAAGAATATAAAATAGTTCATATATATGGCCCATCTAACTAATAGTTTCATATCTTTTAATGGTCGTGTAAATCAAGCGCTCCTTCTTTGTTTGAAAAATACAAGAATTTGACGGGACTTTAATTCGACAATGGGAGAAGTATGTATATATGTAGTATGTAAAGTGTTCCCAGGTCAGATTTCAAGCCAACTGGACTGACTGCTGACTCGAGATTTATGGAAGGGAATTGCGGCCATCTTGTAACTTACTCTTCCTTTTCAGTTAGATTTAAAAAAAAAACTATTTTCACTTTTTTATATGGTCTCCGAGATTTTTCCTTTATTGCTCCTATCTTTTATTTAGTTTGTCCTTTCGATTTCTAGAAATGCTACAGGGGGATCCAAAAGTCTTTAACAACTTTAAAAATTAATAACTCCGCGAATATTTGCGCTAGAGCAATGCGGTAAACATCATTGTGTTCAGGATGCAATGGGATTTTTTAGGGCAAATAATGAAAAATTCGAAATTGATTTTAGTTACAATTTTATTCGCTAGATGGCGCTCTACCAGAATCAGAGATTCAGCGGCCAAATTGTTTGATAAATTGAAAAATATAACTGATCGACACGTATTTTCCCTTTTTGAATACCAGGAAAGAACCCTAATGATAAATTAATAATACACCATTTCGCCAAAAGTAGAAGAATTGGATAACGATTTTTATAAATGCAATCCTCAGGAACGATCTAAACATTGAAAACATCAATGACTACATTATTAAACAATCATTTAAATTCACGAAAAATTTGAAAACCCCACCTTTAAGGAAGCCACAAACTAGAAATGCGGAAAAGGGAAAATAAGAAATTTAAAACCTAGACAAATTCTCCATCAATTAAGCCAGAATGACGAAAAGTGGAAAAAAAGGAAATATAAACCCACCTTGAATATCAAACAAGCCAGACTTCTCAAGAACAATATCCCCAATGACCCAACGACATCAATATAAATTGTAAATGAACAAACCCTGCACATCCCTTACAGTAAATATGATGATCTAGGTTGCTCTTTTTGAGCGGTGGCACCTAATAAAGTTATTTGGAACTGGATCCGAGATATGTAAAACAAAAGTAAAACAAAAAAAGAAAGACGAATATATAGAGTGTAGTGGAAGGTGATGATGCCATTTATCCTACAGGACGACTCACAACGCAGCAAATAATTGGGACTGTCTGGATTGAATTCCATCGAACGGGACTCCCTCAGTAGACAACTCCCTGGGGCTGCAGTAAACGGATGTTTTCATCGACATCACGTAGCGTTCTTGTATTAGGAGTACAAATAAGTTTTGAGGGATTTTTTTTATAAATTCGAAGCTTTATTCAGAGAAATCAGTACAATATATTTCATTCAAAGTATTGTCCATCTTTAGCTACGACTTTTTCCCATCTTTCAGGCAACATACGGATTCCGTGTCGAAAAAATTCCTCGTCTTTTGAGGCGATCCAAACATTGACCCAATTTTTCGCCTCTTCGTAAGAAGTGAAGTGCTGCTCGGCCAGGCCATGTGTCATCGAACGGAACATGTGGTAGTCTGAAGGAGCAATGTCTGGTGAATGCAGCGGGTGGGGTAGGACATCCCATTGAAGCGCCTCCAAAGTCTCCTTGACAACTTTTGCAACATGTGGCCGAGCGTTGTCGTGCTGATAGATCACCTTGTCATGTCTTTTGGCATATAGTGGGCGTTTAATCTTCAATGCTCGGCTTAATCGCATCAATTGTTGGTGGTAACGTTCTCCAGTGATGGTTTCGTTAGGCTGAAGTAGCTCATAGTAGATCACTCCTAGCTGATCCCACCAGATGCACAGCATTAGCTTCTTGCAATGAATATTCGGTTTAGCCGTTGAAGTTGATGCATGACCGGGCTTAACCCACGATTTTCTGCGCTTTGGGTTGTCGTAGTGAATCCACTTTTCGTCCCCCGTCACGATTCGATGCAAAAAAACCCTTCCGATTTTGTCTTTTGAGCAGTAGTTCGCACGTGCAAATATGGCGCTCGATGTTTCCTGGCTTGAGTTCATATGGAACCCAATTTCCTTGTTTTTGCACCATACTCATGACCTTGAGACGGTTCAAAATCGCTTGTTGAGTCACTCCCAAGGTTTCAGCGAGCTCCTCTTGAGTTTGGCTTGAATCTTCGTCCAATAAAGCCTCCAACTCAGCGTCTTCGAACTTTATTGGCCTCCCTCCGCGTTCATTGTCTCTGGTGTCAAAATCGCCACTTTTGAAACGCTGAAACCAGTACTCACATGATTTTATTGATAGAGCATGTTTACCATATGCCTCACACAGCAATCGATGTCCATCAGTTGCACTTTTCTTCAAATTAAAACAAAAAAGCAGCGCTTCCCGCAAATTGTGTTTTGTTGGCAAAAAGGTTGACATGGTTAGAGCACCAAAAAAAAAGTTCCTTACACTTGAGTGAAAAGACTTCTTCTGATTTTTTTGGGGAAATGATGAAGCCTTAACATGAAACCTTACAAGGTCCGATGCTATTTATATAATATTTGTTGTGGCTTCTTTTGCAAATCCCTCAAAACTTATTTGTACTCCCAATAGATCCCACTACATTGTAAAGAAGCTGCAGTTAGCCCGTTTGGACCATCTCCCATAGGAGAATAACTGTTTAGACATATATGCAAATAAAGAGAACGCCTTTCGCGCCTAAATCTTCATGTTTGTTGATCTCTATCTTCTCACGTCAAAAAAAAAATCTATGTTTTGGTTATAGAATTGGTCTAGTCATCCAAGCTAAACACCTCTTTGGCAAATTGTGAAATTTTCATTGTGAAGAATTCAAGCCCTGGACTGAGTAGGGCCATTAGCTCGAAACAATGACAGAAGTCCAGTCTCTACAGAACCTCAAAACAGGAAGATGAATGACCCGATAACACACAAAGAGCCCTCGTGGAATAAAACAGGATGTTTTAGCGCATGCGCCAAAATCTTCAAAAACATGAGTCCCATCTGGACAACAACAACGAAAAACGCTTCACAGAAAAAGGACATTCATCGGTGACAACAATTTCTTCAATGCCAACTTTCACGTCAAAGTTGACTGCACTACGCCATTGGGGAAGGAAACAAGTGTGACTGTCAGCAAACACACGTCTTGTTAGTCACACGGGTCCTTACAAACAGCCGAATAAATATGTATTCCACACCAAATCTCGCAGAGTTCAATCAAGCCAAATCACAAGTCATGGAGGCAAAGTCCAGAGTCCGCTGCTATCGCCCGTTTCCCAGAACTCAGCTTATCGGGGAAAGTTACAATCACCTTCCTTCCTTGTGGAATCAATCGGAGGATCAATTCTTCGAAGCCACGCTGGGCGCCATTATTGCAGCCTCTGGCGACGTCCTTCTCCTTAGAATTGATACAGACTGCCGATATATCGTCATCCTGGCTCCGCATCAGTCGGTACAACATCCACGGCCCGTACAACTCTGGTTTAGTTGACAAGGTAGAATGGCCAGGATGAAGTTATGCAGCAGATCTCTAACTCCGTGGCAGAATGGGTGTAGGATGAGGTTATGTTACAGATCTGGTGAATGTGACAGAATTGGTGAAGAAACAGCTGGTGACGGCTAACTCTGGTCTCTTCTTGATATTTTTGTGGCTTCCTTCTGACTTGCTAGCCTTTCTTCCTCTAACTCCAGACTCCCACTACTGTTTACATCCTTTTTGTGGAGAACAAGATATATTCTGAATCCGGCCAGGATTTCACAAGATGTTCTTCTTATTTCTTATCTCCACTTAATAACATTAGGGTATCAAGTTGTGACCCTTGATGGTGTCTGTTTGACAACCATCATGACTGGGTGAAGTAGAATGCGTCTGCCTTTGTCATCATGACTGGGAGCACTACTCAGTGGCAGGCCTTTTAGCTACAAAAGAAATGGCCGCCTCTGACATGAGGAACAGACGCCATGTACAGCCGCTCCTAACATGGAGTACAAACGCTGCTCATCCTGTATCCCTGGAGTCCTTACATGGTACTATCAGCCGGGCCAGCTGAGCCCAGGTTTTGTAGTGAGCTTGTTACTGCTCCCCCTCTTCCTTATCACAAGATGTTAAAGAGCTCCAATCCTAAAGCCAATCTGACTTCACGGTATCATTGTAGATTGGGATTTAGACCGGCCCTAAGTGAAGGTCCGTTCGGCAGGATGACACAATATTCCCTGTGACAATTGGGACGGTAAAGTCCCGGGGATCTGACGGCGCAGGTTCGAACGAAGAGTCCGATCTCGGATGGCCGCCACGTTGGACCAACCAGCCGGGTTACATAACCGGGTGCCATAAAACGCGCGTTTTATTGGCGGAAACGTGAGGAATTCGGGAGGTACTGGCAACCGCCCCATGATGTTGGACATTCCTGCATAACTTGGTCCCGTGTAGTCAACTTAGGTTTGCCAAGAAGAACGTTACGTAAACCTGCCAGGAAATGGACTGCAAGAACGTTGCGCCATTCCCGGCTGTAATCCTAACTGGAGGATCCATAAACGCCATCGACCTTGGATAGGCTTAGTGTCTGATGGCTTTGAATGGTCTTGAACTGGCTTGCACACGGCTGTTTGCCTTGGAAGATTTCGAAAGTTGACGACTCAAAAAACTCGGCCATGTTGCGCTTTTCTCGTTTTTTTTTTTTAACTTGCCACGTTTTTATTTTTAAAACGCTAATTTTCTGTTTTGTAAAACTTTTAAAGTTCATTATTTTAAAAGTGAAATGTTTGTTAATGGAATAGACATTTTACCTAAACTCATTTTATTATTGCCGCTTTCTTTTACAAGCCATTTGTTTGTTTTTATCTACACTGCGTGACATTGAAAATGGAACACCAAGAAATAGTGGCCAGAAAGTGATGAAACTCGGCAGACAGATAGAGAGACAGGGACGAACAATAAGTGATCTTTATTTCAAAATGATAGTCATAATACAGAGCGAGAACGGCGTCGGCTTAGTAGCAAGTAGGACCACCGCGGACGGCGATGCACGCAGCAACACGTCTAGGTAGAGAGTCAATCAGAGTACGGATGGCGTCCTGAGGGATGGCTCTCCATTCCCTCTCAACCATTTGCCACAGTTCGTCTTCTGAACGCGGCTGTGGCAAGGCATGCAAACGGCGTCCAATGATGTCCCAGACGTGCTCGATTGGTGAGAGATCAGGAAAATTCGGTGGCCAGGGAAGCATCTGTACATCTTGCAGAGCTTGTTGGCTAATGCGAGCAGTGTGCGGTCGGGCGTTATCCTGCTGATAAAGGGCATTGAGTACCCCCTGAAGGTAGTGGAGTGTCACCGGTCGCAGCACATCATCAACGTATCGTTGGGCCGTCATAGTGCCCTGAATACGAAGTAAAGGTTACCTGGAATCATACGCGATTGCGCCCCTAAACCATGATTCACGTTGTCTCACGGTGGGGCGTTCCACAATTGCTGCCGGATTGGACCTTTCTCCACGTCGACGCCACACGCGTACACGGCGACTATCACTGGACAAGCAGAAACGCGACTCATCTGAGAACACGACCCTGTGCCATTCCGTCATTCACGTCGATCTAGCCCGGCAACATTCCAAACGTTGGCGCCTATTCGGTGGGGTCAATGGCAGTCTTCTTAGCGGACGGCATGAGTGCAAGCCATTAGCAGCCAATCGACGGGAAATGGTTCTGGTCGAGATGGAATGATCTAGGGTGTCTTGCACATGTTGCAGGATGGCGGTACAAGTGGCTTGTGGGGCCGCCACTGCTTGTCGAAGGATACGCCGATCCACACGTGCTGACGTCACTCTGGTTGCACCGACATTCCTATAAATTGCCACATTTCCTTGTTCCAACCATCTTCTCCACAGTCGGTGCACCGTGGACGCACCAAGGTGTGTATCAGCTGCGATTTGACGTATGGACCAACCTGCCCTTTTCAGTCCGATTACCATGCCCCTCGTAAAAGCGTCTGTCTGCTTGAACTGCCTCCGTTTACGATGACCTGGCATTCTCTGTTATTACACGTGTCTTTTGCACAAGAACAAAATTTCTACAATGATTTTCCTTGAAGAAATAACGACACGAATACTGTCCTTTCTGCAAGTTCCTTCCCTTATATCTTACTCCATGTGCGCACGAGAGCTGCGCATTTTACATCATTTGCATAACTCGGTTAGGCGCGTCTACCCTGATATTTGCATAATTTTCTGGCCACTATTTCTTGGTGTTCCATTTTCAATGTCACGCAGTGTATTTTTACATATCGTTTTTATTGAGTTTTACTAATTTTGCATGTACATCATTGACTTTTAATGAATGAGAAAAAGAAATTGAAAATAAACATATGAAAAATTAAAGTAACATTTTAAGGAATTTATGTACAATTGAAAATTGTTTTTTGTAACGTCTCAAACTGTTTGACGATTGACCTAGAGAAAGATCCAGGCGCCAAGCAACTGGTAGATAGAATCTTGTCTTACGACGGCAATTCTGTATCAGACGGTAGATCTGTCTACATGGGGGGGACACTCTGTCCATGAGTGTATATCTGGAATGACAAAATTGAATATACCAGAAATTAATAAGAAGATCACCTGAGCTAATTCAGTATCGACCAGGTCTGTTGATGGATGAACTCGACTATTCCTAAAGTCTCGGCAAAGCTGTTCGTCCAGGACATAAAGGACGACAGCAATCGTATTTTGTTTACGTCCAGGCGTTGTTGTGATTGGTCCGACCAGAGGATGACTATACCCACGCCTGTGATTTCACGTTGAACTTGGCCCAACTATCGGGACAGCATGTGATGTTTTCTAAGCTTATCGGCCCAAACAGGCCGTAACTACGCCGGGCCGATAACTCCGCCGCCACAGTGTCGACCCTAGTTTTCTATTTTGGCTTCCGTGGAAGGGGCCACCAGGTTCCGTGATTGGCTCACCTGATGGCGTCAGATGGAAGCGCCCAGTTCCTGCTCTGAGGGGGACGAGTTTCTAGGTCTTCCTGGTTGGGGATTCCGGAACACCGCATTCTTTCTGTCGAAGTAACATCACTCATATTGGCTCATCTACCCGCGTGGTCGCCAATCTAGAGCTTATCATAACGAATGTGGCCAGGTTATGGCATTCCCCAAATGCGGCCAAAGTTTACCCTACAGAATACCTTGTCTAAAGAGATCAAAAAGGTGAATGTACCAAGTTCCTAATGGTACAAAGAAGAAAAGTGCAGCGTGTAGTTCGGTAGATTGCGTGTCTTGCTGTGACTGACACAATTTGATAGCTGTGATAGAGGTGGTGTCTGGAGATTACGGGAGAGAGATTTTGCGTCTACCAGTTTAAACGACGGCTTGGAGATTACATCATGGCGATTTTTTTTCTCTTTGTACCATAAATCAAACGGTAATATTGGAGAGTTCCATACACCAAAGATATATCTCAGTGGCGATGTTGACTGGGAGAGAGGCAGGAAACGCCGGACTCCAGTTCCTGTTGTTGTCCTCGCCCATGACTTCCTCCGCATCAAACATCCGGCTGACCCTCGACCACAGGAAAAACAACTCAGCTTCTCCTTCGACAAGCAAAGTACGAACGTCCGTGTCTGCCGCTCGGTACTTTCCGCAGCCATACTGTTTGGTCTCACGTTTAGACGGAAAGTTAAACCTCTCATGATATCAAAAACAACAACAGCTTTATTAGGACATTTCCGTCCTGTAAGGACTCGCCATATATCATTTCCATGAAGAAAGGGGGAAAAAACATAAACAAAGAAGAGAAGGGAAAAAGAAATCAAAGTATTCAACACAACCATACAAATTAACTATGGATGGAAATTGTTCTGTATACTCTCATGATATCATATATTTCAATAAACCCTATCATCGACAACCTACCTTCCTGAGCGACCACCTTTATAAAATAAAATAAAACGACCTGCTAGCCTTCCGAAGACCTTTACAAAACCTATCATCTATTCTCACATGGAGGTTCTACTGTGTTGTTTGGGCATTGTGGTGTGTTGATGGTTTACTGGGCATCGTGTGTTGCTGGTGACGTCGTCAACATTATCGTATATTTGACCACGACATTTGACGTTATGTCGCCATTGGTCACTCTGTCACCAATGGGCCGGGAGTTGCGACCAACACGTCTGTGAGAGAGTAGTCATTTTTGGTTCCTTACAATGAACGGAGATTGTTTGAGGGGCAACGAGGCGAGAGAAGCTCTCCTCGTCAAGATTTCTTGTTTGTAACTTTCTTTTCGGATGAAAAAGGAGGAGAGGGATCAGCAACAAGCTCGCTAAAAAACCTGATAGTACCCTGTAAGGACTCCTGATTCAGGTATACGAGGTGTGTTCAAAATGTATCGCGACTTTTGTTTTTTCAAAAATTATTTATTTATTCATGAATACCTATTTTGTTCCTTTCAAAGTAATCCCCATGAGATATTATACACTTGTGCCAACGGTTTTTCCAATTTTCGAAGCACTTCAAAAAATCTTTTTCAGCTCCTCCTTCGATGCCGTCTTTATCTCGTCAAGCGTAGTAACGTCGTCCTTTCATGGGCCTCTTCAGTTTAGGGAATAAGAAAAAGTCACAGAGGGCCAGATCTGGGGAATACGGTGGCTGCGGCATCATTAGTGTGTTGTTTTTGGTCAAAAAGTCGCGCACAAGCAACGATGTGTGAGCAGGGGCGTTATCGTGGTGCAAAAGCCAATTTTTGTTCTTCCACAAATCCGGGCGTTTCTGGCGGATTGCTTCGCGCAAATTGCGCATAACTTGCAGGTAATATTCCTTATTGACCGTTCTACCCTGTGGCAAGAACTCATGATGTACCACGCCCCTGCAATTGAAGAAAACTGTCAGCAAAACTTTCACATTCGACCTAACTTGGCGCGCTTTTTTTCGGTCTTGGTTCGTGCGGCAGCTTCCATTGAGATGATTGAGCTTTGGTTTCCACGTCATAACCATAAACCCACGCTTCGTCACCAGTTGAACTCGTACAAGATGAGTAGTTTTTGTACTCCATTTTAGGTGCGGCTGTATATGGCGTCTGTTCATGTCAGAGGCGGCCATTATATATTGGAGCTAAGTTGGCTTTGTACTGAGTAGTGCTCCCAGTCTTAATGACAAAAGCAGACGCATTCTACTTCAGAGATAAGAAAGAAGACTTTCTTCTCGAAATTTGGCATTCAATTTTTCATTGGGTTTACAAAATTTCGGTTGGTTCTTATTTAAAAGCGTTTATTTAACTTGATTCCATGTCTGTCTGTCTTTCTGTTCGGCTGTCTGTCCACAAATCTGTTAATCAAAATTTGGTATGTGTCAATTGGTTGCAAGCTTTGGAAGGGGTGAACACACCTCGATACGCTTGGCTATCGGAATCTTTTCAAATTCGAAACTCGGCGACAGATAATTGGCTAGGTTGGCAGTTTCCTTTTGTTAAACAGAAATTTCCATACCGGAAACTGAGTAATCCATGCGCTTCCGGTATTTCTCGCTGGAAATAGACGGGGATTACCTAACGCCGAGTTTATTTAAATCTTCTGCTGTGATAAAGTGGTGATCGCATTAGGATTTATGGTCACTAACTTGTGACCTTGTTCTCCTTTTATAACGATTGACATATGCAAATAAACTCACATGTACCAAAAGACACCTACCTCACTCTTTAAAAATACATTAAAACAATAAATTTTCTTTATCACTCCAGTTCACACCTAATTGTAGGTACAAATAATGAGCCACAACACACAAGTTTTAAGAATAATTTGATTAAATTTTAAAATGTTCTAAATTAAAAGCAAAATAAGAAATGTATCTAAATTTGTATATATCGCGTCATATTTAAATTTAAATATTGTAACAAAGACTATAGGTCTTTATTCTTTCTGTATACGTATATAAAATTGAAATAATTAGAGATTTAAGTTTGACAATTTCTATTTAAACAAAATATGGGAATATGAACGACATCGCACAAAAATTTCAATTTGAAAAGTAAAAAAAAAATAAAATTAACATTATAAAATGTGTGTTAAAAGTTTTAAATTCTATATTTAAATACGCGCGCGACACGATCTGTTTTTTAAAATTGAAGTTAGGGCCGTTTTTTTTACATTTTTAGTAAATTTTGCAAAATCCTAGTTTGATATGTGATTAGTCTGCGTGGAAGCGCAGTGTAATGGAGTTAAAATGGGGTATCGTTGCATAGTAATAAACTGTTTAATTTGAGGCAAAAATGTAAAAAGTCTACTTACGGGATTTAGTGGTATTTCTGCTGAACGAATGTGAAGCCAGATCTCCATATTCTGTTTTTCTTCAAGCAGCGTAGAAATGTATCGTCTGATTTGATTTTTTTGTTTGTTTTATTTATCGGCTTTATTTCTCACAAAAATGGCTCTCTCTTCAAAATATTAAAACACAAATTTTTTAAATGATTGTAAGAAGTATCGGAATATTTTTTTAAATATATAAATAATCCTTAATCTGTTTTTGTTTACCTCATCGGTATAAAAATGCATCGTCTGGTACTATATCAACATATTGTCGAAGGTCCCCGCTGGTCGACATGAATCCTGCCAAGAAGAAAAAGAAGGCCTACAAGCCTACAACCCGCATCGTGAACGTCGCCGACCTGGAGAGGGAAGATGAGATGGTGATCTCACGCAACTGCAGCATCCTGAGCTCCATTGGCCATCCTGCCCTGAAATCCCTGCATGAGGACCTGATCCGCTACATCGCCTCGCGGACGGAAATGATCAAGGTCCTCGCTACCAATGTAGAGAACCTCACTGACACCCTCGAGTCCTTCGCAGAGTTGGACGAAATTGAGGAGGCCAACAAGCCCAAGACTGCTTGCCGCGGCACTCAAACCTGCCCTGCTCCTTCCTGCAATGAAACCAGCTCCCAGACTGACCCAATCAAGCCCGCCACTCCTGCTCCTGCTGCTCTCCCTGCCAAGAAGCCTGCCTCCACCCTGCCTGCTCCTGCTCCAACCAAAAGGAAGCAGTCTGAAGCTCCCAACCCGCCTGCAAAGAGGACAAACCTGAATGGTCCTTCAAAACCTGTGCCTTCCCACGTCTCCAAGCCTGCGGCCGCCCAAGTGATCCTTCATGGAGGAAAAATCGGCGGCCCACACAGTGGTCATCTCAGATGACCCACAGGCTGACCCAAGGGAGATGCTGAAAACAGTCCGCGCTGCTCACACTCTCCCCCAAGGCGTTTGGGCGTCCCTGCGCACCAAGGGGAAGCTGGTCCTCCATTCCAGCAATCCTGACACCATCCCTGAGGTTACAACCTCCCTGGCCAGCAAGTTGAATGGAATGAAGGTCCGCCAGCAGAAGGAGATCCTGCCACGGATCTGCCTCTTCAAAGTGGATGAGGAGACATCCAACTCCACAATTGAGGAGACCTTCCTGGAAACCGCTGCTGTTAGAAAACTTCCTGGGGACAAGGTGGTGCGCGTGGCGCACCGTTCTGCACCCAGAAACGGGACCTGCACCGCCTTCATCGAGGTGGACCTCAAGACCTTTAGAGCCCTGGGCGTTCGCGGGAGGATCGTGGTGGATGGAGTAATCCTCAACTTCGAGGAGTCCATCCGCGCCCGCGTCTGCTTCCGCTGTTGTGGCTTCGGCCACAACTCTGCCCAATGCACCAGAGCTCCTAAGTGCTTCCACTGCGGTGAAGACGGCCATGAAGGCCGAACCTGCCCATCATTGCTGACCAGCGCACCTCCA
Source organism: Cordylochernes scorpioides (assembly GCA_030710605.1). NCBI lineage: Eukaryota > Metazoa > Arthropoda > Arachnida > Pseudoscorpiones > Chernetidae > Cordylochernes > Cordylochernes scorpioides. The sequence continues at coordinate 130,761,206 of CP092863.1, forward strand.
AATGTGCCAACTGCTGCTCCCAGGGCCTTCCT
>CP092863.1:130761337-130991229 GCA_030710605.1 Cordylochernes scorpioides
CTTATATATTACTGGTACTATTACTGTTATTCCTGTATGTATCCTACATTTCTATATACTCGGAGAATCTGTATAAGACTGAAAGGTCTTAAATAAAGCTTGTTGTTGTTGTTATTACTGGTACTATTACTGTTATTCCTGTATGTATCCTACATTTCTATATACTCGGAGAATCTGTATAAGACTGAAAGTTCTTAATAAAGCTTTTTGTTGTTGTTATTACTGGTACTATTACTGTTATTCCTGTATGTACCCTACATTTCTATATACTCGGAGAATCTGTATAAGACTGAAAGGTCTTAATAAAGCTTTTTGTTGTTGTTATTACTGGTACTATTACTGTTATTCCTGTATGTACCCTACATTTCTATATACTCGGAGAATCTGTATAAGACTGAAAGGTCTTAATAAAGCTTTTTGTTGTTGTTATTACTGGTACTATTACTGTTATTCCTGTATGTACCCTACATTTCTATATACTCGGAGAATCTGTATAAGACTGAAAGGTCTTAATAAAGCTTTTTGTTGTTGTTATTACTGGTACTATTACTGTTATTCCTGTATGTACCCTACATTTCTATATACTCGGAGAATCTGTATAAGACTGAAAGGTCTTAATAAAGCTTTTTGTTGTTGTTATTACTGGTACTATTACTGTTATTCCTGTATGTACCCTACATTTCTATATACTCGGAGAATCTGTATAAGACTGAAAGGTCTTAATAAAGCTTTTTGTTGTTGTTATTACTGGTACTATTACTGTTATTCCTGTATGTACCCTACATTTCTATATACTCGGAGAATCTGTATAAGACTGAAAGGTCTTAATAAAGCTTTTTGTTGTTGTTATTACTGGTACTATTACTGTTATTCCTGTATGTACCCTACATTTCTATATACTCGGAGAATCTGTATAAGACTGAAAGGTCTTAATAAAGCTTTTTGTTGTTGGTATTACTGGTACTATTACTGTTATTCCTGTATGTACCCTACATTTCTATATACTCGGAGAATCTGTATAAGACTGAAAGGTCTTAATAAAGCTTTTTGTTGTTGTTATTACTGGTACTATTACTGTTATTCCTGTATGTACCCTACATTTCTATATACTCGGAGAATCTGTATAAGACTGAAAGGTCTTAATAAAGCTTTTTGTTGTTGTTATTACTGGTACTATTACTGTTATTCCTGTATGTACCCTACATTTCTATATACTCGGAGAATCTGTATAAGACTGAAAGGTCTTAATAAAGCTTTTTGTTGTTGTTATTACTGGTACTATTACTGTTATTCCTGTATGTTCCCTACATTTCTATATACTCGGAGAATCTGTTTAAGACTGAAAGGTCTTAATAAAGCTTTTTGTTGTTGTTATTACTGGTACTATTACTGTTATTCCTGTATGTACCCTACATTTCTATATACTCGGAGAATCTGTATAAGACTGAAAGGTCTTAATAAAGCTTTTTGTTGTTGTTATTACTGGTACTATTACTGTTATTCCTGTATGTACCCTACATTTCTATATACTCGGAGAATCTGTATAAGACTGAAAGGTCTTAATAAAGCTTTTTGTTGTTGTTATTACTGGTACTATTACTGTTATTCCTGTATGTACCCTACATTTCTATATACTCGGAGAATCTGTATAAGACTGAATGGTCTTAATAAAGCTTTTTGTTGTTGTTATTACTGGTACTATTACTGTTATTCCTGTATGTACCCTACATTTCTATATACTCGGAGAATCTGTATAAGACTGAAAGGTCTTAATAAAGCTTTTTGTTGTTGTTATTACTGGTACTATTACTGTTATTCCTGTATGTACCCTACATTTCTATATATTCGGAGAATCTGTATAAGACTAAACGGTCTTAATAAAACCTTTTGTTGTTGTTATTACTGGTACTATTACTGTTATTCCTGTATGTACCCTACATTTCTATATACTCGGAGAATCTGTATAAGACTGAAAGGTCTTAATAAAGCTTTTTGTTGTTGTTATTACTGGTACTATTACTGTTATTCCTGTATGTACCCTACATTTCTATATACTCGGAGAATCTGTATAAGACTGAAAGGTCTTAATAAAGCTTTTTGTTGTTGTTATTACTGGTACTATTACTGTTATTCCTGTATGTACCCTACATTTATATATACTCGGAGAATCTGTATAAGACTGAAAGGTCTTAATAAAGCTTTTTGTTGTTGTTATTACTGGTACTATTACTGTTATTCCTGTATGTACCCTACATTTCTATATACTCGGAGAATCTGTATAAGACTGAAAGGTCTTAATAAAGCTTTTTGTTGTTGTTATTACTGGTACTATTACTGTTATTCCTGTATGTACCCTACATTTATATATACTCGGAGAATCAGTATAAGACTGAAAGGTCTTAATAAAGCTTTTTGTTGTTGTTATTACTGGTACTATTACTGTTATTCCTGTATGTTCCCTACATTTCTATATACTCGGAGAATCTGTATAAGACTGAAAGGTCTTAATAAAGCTTTTTGTTGTTGTTATTACTGGTACTATTACTGTTATTCCTGTATGTATCCTACATTTCTATATACTCGGAGAATCTGTATAAGACTGAAAGGTCTTAATAAAGAGCTTTTTGTTGTTGTTATTACTGGTACTATTACTGTTATTCCTGTATGTATCCTACATTTCTATATACTCGGAGAATCTGTATAAGACTGAAAGGTCTTAATAAAGAGCTTTTTGTTGTTGTTATTACTGGTACTATTACTGTTATTCCTGTATGTATCTACATTTCTATATACTCGGAGAATCTGTATAAGACTGAAAGGTCTTAATAAAGAGCTTTTTGTTGTTGTTATTACTGGTACTATTACTGTTATTCCTGTATGTATCCTACATTTCTATATACTCGGAGAATCTGTATAAGACTGAAAGGTCTTAATAAAGAGCTTTTTGTTGTTGTTATTACTGGTACTATTACTGTTATTCCTGTATGTATCCTACATTTCTATATACTCGGAGAATCTGTATAAGACTGAAAGGTCTTAATAAAGAGCTTTTTGTTGTTGTTATTACTGGTACTATTACTGTTATTCCTGTATGTATCCTACATTTCTATATACTCGGAGAATCTGTATAAGACTGAAAGGTCTTAATAAAGAGCTTTTTGTTGTTGTTATTACTGGTACTATTACTGTTATTCCTGTATGTATCCTACATTTCTATATACTCGGAGAATCTGTATAAGACTGAAAGGTCTTAATAAAGAGCTTTTTGTTGTTGTTATTACTGGTACTATTACTGTTATTCCTGTATGTATCCTACATTTCTATATACTCGGAGAATCTGTATAAGACTGAAAGGTCTTAATAAAGAGCTTTTTGTTGTTGTTATTACTGGTACTATTACTGTTATTCCTGTATGTATCCTACATTTCTATATACTCGGAGAATCTGTATAAGACTGAAAGGTCTTAATAAAGAGCTTTTTGTTGTTGTTATTACTGGTACTATTACTGTTATTCCTGTATGTATCCTACATTTCTATATACTCGGAGAATCTGTATAAGACTGAAAGGTCTTAATAAAGAGCTTTTTGTTGTTGTTATTACTGGTACTATTACTGTTATTCCTGTATGTATCCTACATTTCTATATACTCGGAGAATCTGTATAAGACTGAAAGGTCTTAATAAAGAGCTTTTGTTGTTGTTATTACTGGTACTATTACTGTTATTCCTGTATGTATCCTACATTTCTATATACTCGGAGAATCTGTATAAGACTGAAAGGTCTTAATAAAGAGCTTTTTGTTGTTGTTATTACTGGTACTATTACTGTTATTCCTGTATGTATCCTACATTTCTATATACTCGGAGAATCTGTATAAGACTGAAAGGTCTTAATAAAGAGCTTTTTGTTGTTGTTATTACTGGTACTATTACTGTTATTCCTGTATGTATCCTACATTTCTATATACTCGGAGAATCTGTATAAGACTGAAAGGTCTTAATAAAGAGCTTTTTGTTGTTGTTATTACTGGTACTATTACTGTTATTCCTGTATGTATCCTACATTTCTATATACTCGGAGAATCTGTATAAGACTGAAAGGTCTTAATAAAGAGCTTTTTGTTGTTGTTATTACTGGTACTATTACTGTTATTCCTGTATGTATCCTACATTTCTATATACTCGGAGAATCTGTATAAGACTGAAAGGTCTTAATAAAGAGCTTTTTGTTGTTGTTATTACTGGTACTATTACTGTTATTCCTGTATGTATCCTACATTTCTATATACTCGGAGAATCTGTATAAGACTGAAAGGTCTTAATAAAGAGCTTTTTGTTGTTGTTATTACTGGTACTATTACTGTTATTCCTGTATGTATCCTACATTTCTATATACTCGGAGAATCTGTATAAGACTGAAAGGTCTTAATAAAGAGCTTTTTGTTGTTGTTATTACTGGTACTATTACTGTTATTCCTGTATGTATCCTACATTTCTATATACTCGGAGAATCTGTATAAGACTGAAAGGTCTTAATAAAGAGCTTTTTGTTGTTGTTATTACTGGTACTATTACTGTTATTCCTGTATGTATCCTACATTTCTATATACTCGGAGAATCTGTATAAGACTGAAAGGTCTTAATAAAGAGCTTTTTGTTGTTGTTATTACTGGTACTATTACTGTTATTCCTGTATGTATCCTACATTTCTATATACTCGGAGAATCTGTATAAGACTGAAAGGTCTTAATAAAGAGCTTTTTGTTGTTGTTATTACTGGTACTATTACTGTTATTCCTGTATGTATCCTACATTTCTATATACTCGGAGAATCTGTATAAGACTGAAAGGTCTTAATAAAGAGCTTTTTGTTGTTGTTATTACTGGTACTATTACTGTTATTCCTGTATGTATCCTACATTTCTATATACTCGGAGAATCTGTATAAGACTGAAAGGTCTTAATAAAGAGCTTTTTGTTGTTGTTATTACTGGTACTATTACTGTTATTCCTGTATGTATCCTACATTTCTATATACTCGGAGAATCTGTATAAGACTGAAAGGTCTTAATAAAGAGCTTTTTGTTGTTGTTATTACTGGTACTATTACTGTTATTCCTGTATGTATCCTTCATTTCTATATACTCGGAGAATCTGTATAAGACTGAAAGGTCTTAATAAAGAGCTTTTTGTTGTTGTTATTACTGGTACTATTACTGTTATTCCTGTATGTACCCTTCATTTCTATATACTCGGAGAATCTGTATAAGACTGAAAGGTCTTAATAAAGAGCTTTTTGTTGTTGTTATTACTGGTACTATTACTGTTATTCCTGTATGTACCCTTCATTTCTATATACTCGGAGAATCTGTATAAGACTGAAAGGTCTTAATAAAGAGCTTTTTGTTGTTGTTATTACTGGTACTATTACTGTCATTCCTGTATGTACCCTACATTTCTATATACTCGGAGAATCTGTATAAGACTGAAAGGTCTTAATAAAGAGCTTTTTGTTGTTGTTATTACTGGTACTATTGCTGTTATTCCTGTATGTACCCTACATTTCTATATACTCGGAGAATCTGTATAAGACTGAAAGGTCTTAATAAAGAGCTTTTTGTTGTTGTTATTACTGGTACTATTACTGTTATTCCTGTATGTACCCTACATTTCTATATACTCGGAGAATCTGTATAAGACTGAAAGTTCTTAATAAAGAGCTTTTTGTTGTTGTTATTACTGGCACTATTACTGTTATTCCTGTATGTATCCTACATTTCTATATACTCGGAGAATCTGTATAAGACTGAAAGGTCTTAATAAAGAGCTTTTTGTTGTTGTTATTACTGGCACTATTACTGTTATTCCTGTATGTATCCTACATTTCTATATACTCGGAGAATCTGTATAAGACTGAAAGGTCTTAATAAAGCTTGTTGTTGTTGTTATTACTGGTACTATTACTGTTATTCCTGTATGTATCCTACATTTCTATATACTCGGAGAATCTGTATAAGACTGAAAGTTCTTAATAAAGAGCTTTTTGTTGTTGTTATTACTGGTACTATTACTGTTATTCCTGTATGTACCCTACATTTCTATATACTCGGAGAATCTGTATAAGACTGAAAGGTCTTAATAAAGCTTGTTGTTGTTGTTATTACTGGTACTATTACTGTTATTCCTGTATGTATCCTACATTTTACTATACTCGGAGAATCTGTATAAGACTGAAAGGTCTTAATAAAGCTTTTAGTTGTTATTATTACTGGTACTATTACTGTTATTCCTGTATGTACCCTACATTTCACTATACTCGGAGAATCTGTATAAGACTGAAAGGTCTTAATAAAGCTTTTAGTTGTTGTTATTACTGGTACTATTACTGTTATTCCTGTATGTACCCTACATTTCTGTTTGGAGAATCTGTATAAGACTAAAAGGTCTTAATAAAGCTTTTTGTTGTTCTAAGACATCACTGACTCATGGTTCCATCAGTCTGGTAATGTGGAAAACTCTAAAAAATGAATTAAATATTTTTTAAAATACAAAGTTTTGAAACGTTACAAAGAAGGAAAAATAATGTTACATACATATAATCTCTTTTACAATTAAGAAAAAGGCATCTCCCTCCCGTCTTAATTTATCCACCTGATCCCTTCTTGTTCCAAAATCACTTTACTAGGTACCGTCGCTCAACAAGAACACAACCTAGTTTATGATATTTACAACAATGAATAATATATGAAGGTTATTCAAATATTAAAACAAAGAGTCCAGCGCGGGATTCGATCCCGGTTCATGGCTGTTTTACCCCCTCGTCCACAGACTTTCTTTCCAGTACGATTTTCTTTTATAAAGTTAATTTCATGTTTTAATTCAATGATATGTACATTCTGTAGAATTCAGTTTTTAATAAATCAATGTACAGACAGAGGGAAACAACAAGCCGCTTATGTACAGACAGAGAAACAACAAGCCGCTTGTAAACGCAAAGCAGCAACAAACAAGAATTGATAAAAAATGTGCTTTGTGTTCACAAAAACATCCCGCATTTAAAACTTTAAATATAATTTACAGTAAAAGCTTACAAAAAGCTACGTAAAAATGTCGCAAATTATTTTAAAGCTAAGTAACATTTAGAAAGAACAGTTGTAAACCACACATTGGTGATGGTCACTTACCTTCAGTCACACCTGACCGGAAGTCCACATGGACCTGACGTGATGTAAAATGGCCCCCCTATACACAGACAGGAAGTTGTAATCCATTTAGCATTACCCAGGGTGCACCACGTGGAGGCGGATTACACTACACCCCGAAAGAGGAAGAGGTCGCCTTGACGCCCCCTACGCGGGGGGACTTAAACAGGACAAAACAAAGGGCCGACACAACAACGCGGTGTCCAGCAAATAAAGCTGCAGTGTCCCAAAGCGGCAGAATTTGATGGACGACGTTGAAGGCGGCCCTAGGTTCTGAGCCTGGAGTCAACCCACGTGGAGCGGACGCCAACGACCAGATCCCCTTCCGGGACAACTACTAGGGTCGGGTTCGGCTTATATAGCCGGCACTGGACGGGGGCGGGATCAAACGGGTAGTTTGGGGAATAACTCTGTTTCTCGGGGTTTGGGGGGATTTTACCTTCCTTGGGGCGGGCATAGTTGTTTGCGATGATCAGATTAATTTGCATAAGTAAGGGTGTGAGGTAGAGATATGCCAACATTTCGCGCTAGGCTCGCCATCTATCGTTGAAGTTTGTAACAATTAGCGGCTGCCGGCCATTTTATTACAGAACATTCAACAGAAGAATTGGTCTAACAAAATTATAACTAGTTTAAACCCGCTCAGTAAATATGTAAATAAAATTACACAAAGGGTTTTACGGTTTGGACAGTTCTTTTTGATATGATGTCTTTCCTTGTCTCTACTATCCCACTCTCTCTCTCTCTCACACACAGAAAACAACAACATTTTATATCTCCAAGCTGTAAACCAAGCAAGAGAGCAATGACTTCCAAGTCACCACAAAATTTCCAGCTGTATCTGTTGTACTCTACCTTTTTCAAAAGCAGTTTCATGCTTTCGTAACTTTCATGTTGAATGCGTGTGCTATTGTAATCAATGGGAACTTATTACTGTTGTGAAGGAGAACAGCTTTCAAACTAACTTTAGAGGAATCAATGAATAACTTCTGTATTATGTTCATGACCAAGCGCATCCATTAGACTAACAACATCATTGCAGTACACAAGTCATTCTCTTGTGAAGTCTTGAAATTCATCTTGTCACTTACAAAAAAATCAACTTTTGTGTCTTTGTGAAACAGATTCCAACCTTTTAAAGGTACCTAGAGCCTAAAAAATTTCAGTTTTTTTGATAAATGCAAATCACGTACAAGGTCATTCAAATCTCCATTAGTTAATAAATGAGGTTCGGATGAAACATGTGGGCTTACATTTGTGTCATCCGACTCTTTTTTAAAACTATTTGAACCATTGTCACTAAATGTCACATTTACGGGAGGCTGTGGTAAACCATCACTATGAGGTACATTGGTTCATAGCAGATCTGGATATTTAATGGTATGTTTGGATTTAGATGTATAACACCGGGGCAAATCTAAAATATTGGTGTTTCGAAATGAAGGCCGTATAGGTAAAAAATGAAAGATGGTTTTGGGGACTTCTGACTATAACCAATAAATATACGTATTTAGGTTACTCATTAACTACACAAAACTCAACCTGCCACGTCGCGTAATATTTAAAATAACAAATCAATAACAGCAATAAATGTAAAGAGACAAGGGTCGCCTCTCCCGTTAAAATAAACGTCAAAACTAGACGCCATCTATAGATAGACGTTGATTTTGACGGGAGAGGCGACCCTTGTCTCTTTGGATGAATATCCTCCTGGAAGAAATTCCATCTATAGCAATAAATGGAGAATTCTGACTAAACAAAAGACGACCTCAATAATAACACCATTGAAACTACTGGAAACGATTGTAGCATCCTCTCTTCTATATACAGCACCAATGAGGGCAATTGACTAAATAAAGATGGTGGATCGAATCTAAAATATTTTCTTGCGACGGTTCCTGAAATTACTCAAATATACACCAGGATTCATACTAAGAGCTGAATGTGGAAAAGTATCTCTAGAAGTGGTGGAACTGTTCCTGAGATTTTGGTTGCGAGTGATGAAGGAGATTTCCATCTTACCTCTGGAGAGATCCAACACAGGATTTTGTACGAAATCTTTCACCTATTCTTGACAAGGATGGAGTTTCGCATATTTGAAAAGCTGTACGACACTTTCATATTGTAATACAAACCCCCCCAAAAAATAATTCAAACTACACGCGAACATTCTATTCAAAAAGATAATATGCAAATTTCAACTTCCATTCGCGATAGTCACTTTAAATATTTATAAATAATAGCTGAAACATACTTAAATACTAGGCTACCGTTAAAATTAAACGTTTCATAGCTTAACACAGACTTTTCTGGACACTTTTTTTTTCCCTGGAAATTGCTCAAAACTAAGAAACCCGATTGCCTCATAACTTGTGATTTCTACAAAAATATAAAACAAGATGAAATTACACACTTAACAGCCTACTGCTCTCTTATGATGGAATACAGAGAAGAATTGCTGAGTGATTCCTTCATGCACCAACCCAACAAATGTACAACTGGGTAAATACTCTGCGCTGGCTGACTTCACTTTTAAGTTTTATAAAGCTGCGAGTGATATTGGAATTAACTTAATGAATCCGGTGTACTGAACAACTGGGTGAATGAAATAATTAATTAACTCACTAAGACTTTATATCCCGACAACTCTCTACCTTTGATCCATCCATGTACAGATGTCTGATGTATAACACATTGTTGTGTGTGAAAAAATAGTAAAAATGTGATATTGTACTGGGACAAGGTGCATAAATTAAGAAAAAGGCATCTCCTTATCGTGCAACTGAAAGTTGCTGATGGCTTGCGCCATCTATCGGAATAAATATCAACTATTCTCGTTGATTTTTAATTATTCCAGAATTGGCCAAATACCCATTCTTGATTAATCAAAATGGTTAGCTTTTCTTGATTAATCAAGAATGGGTATTTGGCCAATTCTGGAATAATTAAAAATCAACGAGAATAGTTGCTATTTATTCAGATAGATGGCGCAAGCCATCAGCAACTTTCAGTTGCACGATAAGGAGATGCCTTTTTCTTAATTAGCATTGTTGTGTATTCATTTTTTCACGTGTATTAATCTAAATATCTTTCATCTAATTATTGTTCTTTAAGAAAAGGAACTGCTTGTTTTCGTTTGCTTGTATATATGTTTATGCCAAGCCTTTTCTTTCCCTCTCTATTTGATACACTGTAAATAACATTGCTGATTATTGTTACTGTATATATATACCTTCTTCTACTCGGAGAATATCTGTATAAGACTGTAAGGTCTTAATAAAGCTTTTTGTTGATTTAGATGTTTTACCTATAGAGTTTTTGTCAAAAAGATAGTCGGAATAATGGTCTTTTGTTTCCCTCCATACCATTGGAACCGCAAAAGGCAAATGGCCTTTATCTTTAATCCACCCTGTAAGAGGTCGAACACAAGCTGGACAACAATGATGAGGGATCTTATCATGGTCACCCACTTTACATCCAAAGTAAAGTTCATAGTACTTTTTGATGAGCGGTGTTTGAGCTTTGAAAGTGAATTCTCCACAGATGTAACACAAAGTATCTGGATTATTCGCACAACATCTTGGGCACCGTCTTGTGTACACCATCTATAAAAACAATTTGATGAAATACGAACAGGGAAATAAAACTATTCAGTACGTGTTTCAAAATATAAATAATGTTTTTTCATAGATTAACTCTGCCATCTCCACTACAATGCTACTAAACAAATCGTTGGTTTACATATCAACTTGCCCAACATTGTTTGCATATTTTATTGCTTCTTTATTCCAATACAAAAAAAAAAAGGTTATCACTCAGAAAGCTTGCGTGATATATTTGGAATCAGAACACACAAAATCAAATTAGGATCTTTTTTTGTTTCTTTTGGGGAAAAGAAAAGTATTTTTGGTTTGTAGACCAGTGTAACCAATTCCCGTCACTTTTCTTGTTTAAAGGGTCCAGTCTGCTTCCATACCAGTTAGGGAAGGATTCTAGTTGCATATCCCTTGGAGAAGATGGCGGCTGGCCTGATCGAAATATTGGAGAATGAAGAATAATTGATCCAAATAATTAACCAACCTCTTCTTCTTTTTTTCTTATCTTTCATGATTGGGTGAAGTAAAATGCATCTGCCTTTGTCATTAAGACTGGGAGCACTACTCAGTGGCAGGCTGACTTAGCTCCAAAAGAAATGGCCACCTCTAACATGAGGAACAGACGCCATGTACAGCCGCTCCTAACATGGAGTACAAACACTGCTCATCCTGTATCCCTGGAGTCCTTACAGGGTACTATCAGCCGGGCCAGCTGAACCCAGGTTTTTTTAGTGAGCTTGTAACCAACCTCTAACTGGTGGTAGCTGCGTCATCAAGTCACCGAAGAGAAACACGCTAATTCACACCCAAATAAGACTGTATTGTTGTTTTTAGATGTTTGAGACGCGAATCTTTCATACAAAACATTTCATAAGTTACCATTGGGATTTCAACCATAGCCAATGCTTTAGCTTTTCACAAATTCTGGAAGACAGCAAAGACAATAGACGTAACACAGATGATGGATCGAACATGAAGAAAGGTCGATGTTAATGTCCACTTTGTGTAGATAACTGTTTACTTGTGTATCTGGAAGAATCCTGTATGGGACGTGGGTGTTCTTAATAAAGTCTTTGTTGTTGTTGATTTCAAATATGGTAATGTATTATATATCCTTCCATTGACGATTCAGTTCCAAATGGTCAACATGTTTCGGATACGATCACTGCCTCACTTACAAAGCTCGGAAAGCTTTCCGCATCCTGTCTGGTCTTATCTAAATGGTTATGGCAGAGCTTTACTGTATCTTCTTGCGCCAGACTTCTTCTGTCTCCAACCGAAGCCTATATGCTTCTTTAAAAGTGCCCACAACACCAGAAACCTTGATGGGCCACCATGGTGTTTCCATTTTTTAAATTGACAACTTGAATGTTGGATGTTTGTTAAGTCGAAAAGATACGGGTTATTTAATATTATTGAATACTATATATATATATATATATAATAATAAAAAAAAGGATCCTTCTACGTTGCCGACCATAAGATGACATTGAAATATTTTAATCCAGTTTTACACAAGTTTGTACATATTCATTTCTACTTACTCACTTGCTCACTCATAATGACAATAGAATGTATCGTTCTGCGTCTTTCTTTATATTGCAAATTTCTACTTTTTAAATAAACGCGATTTATTTTAATCCTCGAAGAAAGTCACACCATCCTAACTACTAGTGAGAAACAGTCAATACATTTCTAGATATATTTTTAAATAAATGATATTTTGATCCAATATATGCCTTTTTATTTAAACATTTCTATATGAACAAAGAATATAAAATAGTTCATATATATGGCCATCTAACTAATAGTTTAATATGGTCGTGTAAATCAAGCGCTCCTTCTTTGTTTGAAAAATACAAGAATTTGACGGGACTATGTCTTTAATTCGACAATGGGAGAAGTATGTATATATTTATTTTATTTATTTATTTATTTCAACACACAAACGCGATATCCCGGCTAGGGATAATTGCGTCGATTTACATTTTTTTTTAAAACAGAAACAGTCATAAACATATTAAACAAAAAAAAAAGTAATCGAAATAAAAAGAAAAAAAATAATATATATTAGGAACCTGAACCTTTCAGGTTTGAAAAAAAAATCATGATTATATTTACAAAAATAGTTAAACTTATGATAATTCTCTCTGCTATTTACAAATTGATATAGATCTACAACATTGTCTGTTGTCTAGCGGTGAAGAAGAGTGGGCATTCCAGCAGTAGGTGTCTCGAGTCCTTGAATTCGTTGCCACAATGACAGCTAGAGTCTACAATCGCGCCAATTTTTGTATATATGTAGTATGTAAAGTGTTTCCAGGTCAGATTTCAAGCCAACTGGGGGCTGACTGCTGGCTCGAGATTTATGGAAGGGATTGCGGCCATCTTGTAACTTACTCTTCCTTCAGTTATTATTTTTTTTTTTTAGCAATTTCCACTTTTTTATATGGTCTCGGATATTTTTCCTTTATTACTCCTATCTTTTATTTAGTTTGTCCTTTCGATTTCTAGAAATGCTAGCACTGCAGGGTGATTCAAAACTCTAGCACAACTTTAAAAATTAATAACTCCGCGAATATTTGCGCTAGAGCAATGCGGTGAACACCATTGTGTTCAGGATGCAATGGGATTTTCTATGGCAAATAATTAAAAATTCGAAATTGATTTTAGTTACAATTTTATTCGCTAGATGGCGCTCTACCAGAATCAGAGATTCAGGGGCCAAATTGTTTGATAAAATGAAATATATAACTAATCGACACGTATTTTTCGTTTTGAATATCAGGAAAGTACACTAATAATATCAAATGTAAATTAATAAAATACCATTTCGCCAAAAGTAAAAGAATTGGATGACGATTTTTCAATGCAATCCTCAGAAACGTAGGACGAGTGGATAACCCCCTCGATTCCCGACAGTCATGAACCGGGATTGAATCCCGCGTTAAAATTTGTTTAATATGTGATAACCTTCACATATTACACAATGTTCAATTATCATGAACTAGGTTGCTCTTGCTGAGCGGTACCTATTTATGTGAATTTGAACAGAATCCTCAGAAACAAAAAAAGTCGATGGATGAGAGGGTAACACGCTCGATTCCCGACAGTCATGAACCGGGATTGAATTCCGCGTTAAAATTTGTTTAATGTGTGAATAACCTTCACATATTATTCACTGTTTCAATTATCATGAACTAGGTTGCTCTTGTTGAGCGATACCTATTAATGTGATTTTGAACCAGGAATCCTCAGAAACGATCTAAATATCGAAAACATCAATGACTACATTATTAGACAATCATTTAAATTCTACGAAAAATCCGAAAACCCCACCTTCAAGGAAGCCACAAACTAGAAATGCGGAAAAAGGAAAATACGAAATTTAAAACCTAGATAAATTCTCCATCAATTAAGCCGGAATGACGAAAAGTGGGAAAAAAGGAAAAATAAACCCACCTTGAATATCAAACAAGCCAGACAAAACCTTCTCAAGAACAATATCCCCAAGGACCCAACGACAACAATATAAATTGTAAATGAACAAACCCTGTACCTCCCCCACAGTAAATATGATGATCTAGGTTGCTCTTTTTGAGCGGTGGCACCTAATAAAGTTATTTGGAACTGGAACTGGAACGAGATATGTAAAACAAAAAATAAAAACGAATATATAGAGTGTAGTGGAAGGTGATGGTGCCATTTATCCTACAGGACGACTCACAACGCAGCAAATAATTGGGACTGCCTGGGCTGAATTCCATCGAACGGGACTGACTCCCTCGGTAGACAGCTCCCTGAGGCTGCAGTAAACGAATGTTTTCATCGACATCACGTAGCGTGCTTGTAGATCCCACTACATTGTAAAGTAGCTGCAGTTAGCCCGTTTGGACCATTTCCCATAGAAGAATAACTGTTTAGACATATATGCAAATAAAGAGAACGCCTGTCCCGCCAAAATCTTCATGTTTATAGATCTCTATCTTCTCACGTCAAAAAAAAAAAAGCTTCCATCTATGTTTTGGTCATATAGTTGGTCTAGTCACCCAAGCTAAACACCTCTTTGGCAAATTGTGAAGATTTCATTGTGAAGAATTCAGCCCGCCCTGGACTGAGGGGGGCCATTAGCTCGAAACAATGATCTCTCAATTGTTGTTCTGAATTTGACAAAGTAGGTGTTGCGGCTGTTATCAAAAACTCGAGTCCGATGGCCGCATCCAGTACATCTCAGTTCCGACAGAAGTCCAGTCTCTACAGAACCTCAAAACAGGAAGATGAATGACCCGATAACACACAAAGAGCCCTCGTGGAATAAAACAGGATGTTTTAGCGCATGCGCCAAAATTTTCAAAAACATGAGTCCCATCTGGACAACAACAACGAAAAACGCTTCACAGAAAGAGGACATTCATCGGTGACAACAATTTCTTCAATGCCAACTTTCACGTCAAAGTTGACTGCGCTACGCCATTGGGGAAGGAAACAAGTGTGACAGTCAGCAAACACACGTTAGTCACACGGGTCCTTGCAAACAGCCGAATAAATATGTATTCCACACCAAATCTCGCAGAGTCCAATCAAGCCAAATCACAATCCATGGAGGCAAAGTCCAGAGTCCGCCGCTATCGCCCGTTTCCCAGAACTCAGCTTATCGGGGAAAGTTACAATCGCCTTCCTTCCTTGTGGAATCAATCGGAGGATCAATTCTTCGAAGCCACGCTGGGCGCCATTATTGCAGCCTCTGGCGACGTCCTTCTCCTTAGAATTGATACAGACTGCCGATATATCGTCATCCTGGCTCCGCATCAGTCGGTACAACATCCACGGCCCGTACAAATCTGGTTTTGTTGACAAGGTAGAATGGCCAGGATGAAGTTATGCAGCAGATCTCTAACTCCGTGGCAGAATGGGTGTAGGATGAGGTTATGTTACAGTTCTGGTGAACGTGGCTGAATGGGTGAAGAAACAGCTGGTGACGGCTACCTTAATCTCTTCTTGATATTTTTGTGGCTTCCTTCTGACTTGCCCCCTAGCCTTTCTTCCTCTAACTCCAGACTCCCACTACTGTTTACATCATTTTTGTGGAGAACAAGATATATTCTGAATCCGCGGCCAGGATTTCACAAGATGTTCTTCTTCTTTCTTATCTCCACTCAATCACATTAGGGTATCAAGTTGTGACCCTTGATGGTGTCTGTTTGACAACCATCATGACTGGGTGAAGTAGAATGCGTCTGCCTTTGTCATTAAGACTGGGAGCACTACTCAGTGGCAGGCCGACTTAGCTCCAAAAGAAATGGCCGCCTCTGACATGAGGAACAGACGCCATGTGCAGCTGCTCCTAACATGGAGTACAAACGCTGCTCATCCTGTATCCCTGGAGTCCTTACAGGGTACTATCAGCCGGGCCAGCTGAACCCAGGTTTTTTAGCGAGCTTGTTACTGCTTCCCCTCTTCCTTATCACAAGATGTTAAAGAGCTCCAATCCTAAAGCCAATCTGACTTCACGGTATCATTGTAGATTGGGATTTAGACCGGCCCAAAGTGAAGGTCCATTCGGCAGGATGACACAATATTCCCTGTGACAATTGGGACGGTAAAGTCCCGGGGAACTGACGGCGCAGGTTCGAACGTAGAGTCCGATCTCGGATGGCCGCCACGTTGGACCAACCAGCCGGGTTACATAACCGGGTGCCATAAAACGCGCGTTTTATTGGCGGAAACGTGAGGAATTCGGGAGGTACTGGCAACCGCCCCATGATGTTGGACATTCCTGCATAACTTGGTCCCGTGTAGTCAACTTAGGTTTGCCAAGAAGAACGTTACGTAAACCTGCCAGGAAATGGACTGCAAGAACGTTGCGCCATTCCCGGCTGTAATCCTAACTGGAGGATCCATAAACGCCATCGACCTTGGATAGGCTTAGTGTCTGATGGCTTTGAATGGTCTTGAACTGGCTTGCACACGGCTGTTTGCCTTGGAAGATTTCGAAAGTTGACGACTCAAAAAACTCGGCCATGCCATGTTGCGCTTTTCTCGCTTTTTTTTAAACTGTTTGACGATTGACCTAGAGAAAGATCCAGGCGCCAAGCAACTGGTAGATAGAATCTTGTCTTACGACGGAAATTCTGTATCAGACGGTAGATCTGTCTACATGGGAAAGTGTCTAATAGATCTACAAGAAAAAAACTGTTAGCTACACTCATGGACAAAACTTAAGGAAGTGGAAAGTATTTGATGTCGCCGGTCATCTGTTTTTAGTAGGAGACAGGCAATTTTGTTCACACTTGGTTATCTTGTGTGTCTTCAAAAAGGTCACTGTTATATCTTTCAGAGTTATTATTTAAATGCTAAAAGGTACAACTTCCTTAAGTTTTGTCCGTGAGTGTATATCTGGAATGACAAAATTGAATATACCAGAAATTAATAAGAAGATCACCTGAGCTAATTCAGTATCGACCAGGTCTGTTGATGGATGAACTCGACTATTCCTAAAGTCTCGGCAAAGCTGTTCGTCCAGGACATGAAGGACGACAGCAATCGTATTTTGTTTACGTCCAGGCGTTGTTGTGATTGGTCCGACCAGAGGATGACTATACCCACGCCTGTGATTTCACGTTGAACTTGGCCCAACTATCGGGACAGCATGTGATGTTTTCTAAGCTTATCGGCCCAAACAGGCCGTAACTACGCCGGGCCGATAACTCCGCCGCCACAGTGTCGACCCTAGTTTTCTATTTTGGCTTCCGTGGAAGGGGCCACCAGGTTCCGTGATTGGCTCACCTGATGGCGTCAGATGGAAGCGCCCAGTTCCTGCTCTGAGGGGGACGAGTTTCTAGGTCTTCCTGGTTGGGGATTCCGGAACACCGCATTCTTTCTGTCGGAGTAACATCACTCATATTGGCTCATCTACCCGCGTGGTCGCCAATCTAGAGCTTATCATAACGAATGTGGCCAGGTTATGGCATCCCCCAAATGCGGCCAAAGTTTACCCTACAGAATACCTTGTCTAAAGGTCAATACCTTGGTAAATGTACCAAGTCCCTAATGGCATAAAGAAGAAAAGTGCAGCGTGTAGTTCGGTAGATTGCGTGTCTTGCTGTGACTGACACAATTTGATAGCTGTGATAGAGGTGGTGTCTGGAGATTACGGGAGAGAGATTTTGCGTCTACCAGTTTAAACGACGGCTTGGAGATTACATCATGGCGAATTTTTTTCTCTTTGTACCATAAATCAAACGGTAATATTGGAGAGTTCCATACACCAAAGATATATCTCAGTGGCGATGTTGACTGGGAGAGAGGCAGGAAACGCCGGACTCCAGTTCCTGTTGTTGTCCTCGCCCATGACTTCCTCCGCATCAAACATCCGGCTGACCCTCGACCACAGGAAAAACAACTCAGCTTCTCCTTCGACAAGCAAAGTACGAACGTCCGTGTCTGCCGCTCGGTACTTTCCGCAGCCATACTGTTTGGTCTCACGTTTAGACGGAAAGTTAAACCTCTCATGATATCAAAAACAACAACAGCTTTATTAGGACATTTCCGTCCTGTAAGGACTCGCCATATATCATTTCCATGAAGAAAGGGGGAAAAACATAAACAAAGAAGAGAAGGGAAAAAGAAATCAAAGTATTCAACACAACCATACAAATTAACTATGGATGGAAATTGTTCTGTATACTCTCATGATATCATATATTTCAATAAACCCTATCATCGACAACCTACCTCCCTGAGCGACCACCTTTATAAAATAAAATAAAACGACCTGCTAGCCTTCCGAAAACCTTTACAAAACCTATCATCTATTCTCACATGGAGGTTCTACTGTGTTGTTTGGGCATTGTGGTGTGTTGATGGTTTACTGGGCATCGTGTGTTGCTGGTGACGTCGTCAACATTATCGTATATTTGACCACGACATTTGACGTTATGTCGCCATTGGTCACTCTGTCACCAATGGGCCGGGAGTTGCGACCAACACGTCTGTGAGAGAGTAGTCATTTTTGGTTCCTTACAATGAACGGAGATTGTTTGAGGGGCAACGAGGCGAGAGAAGCTCTCCTCGTCAAGATTTCTTGTTTGTAACTTTCTTTTCGGATGAAAAAGGAGGAGAGGGATCAGCAACACGCTCGCTAAAAAACCTGATAGTACCCTGTAAGGACTCCTGATTCAGGTATACGAGGTGTGTTCAAAATGTATCGCGACTTTTGTTTTTTCAAAAAATATTTATTTATTCATGAATACCTATTTTGTTCCTTTCAAAGTAATCCCCATGAGATATTATACACTTGTGCCAACGGTTTTTCCAATTTTCGAAGCACTTCAAAAAATCTTTTTCAGCTCCTCCTTCGATGCCGTCTTTATCTCGTCAAGCGTAGTAACGTCGTCCTTTCATGGGCCTCTTCAGCTTAGGGAATAAGAAAAAGTCACAGAGGGCCAGATCTGGGGAATACGGTGGCTGCGGCATCATTAGTGTGTTGTTTTTGGCCAAAAAGTCGCGCACAAGCAACGATGTGTGAGCAGGGGCGTTATCGTGGTGCAAAAGCCAATTTTTGTTCTTCCACAAATCCGGGCGTTTCTGGCGGATTGCTTCGCGCAAATTGCGCATAACTTGCAGGTAATATTCCTTATTGACCGTTCTACCCTGTGGCAAGAACTCATGATGTACCACGCCCCTGCAATTGAAGAAAACTGTCAGCAAAACTTTCACATTCGACCTAACTTGGCGCGCTTTTTTTCGGTCTTGGTTCGTGCGGCAGCTTCCATTGAGATGATTGAGCTTTGGTTTCCACGTCATAACCATAAACCCACGCTTCGTCACCAGTTGAACTCGTACAAGATGAGTAGTTTTTGTACTCCATTTTAGGTGCGGCTGTATATGGCGTCTGTTCATGTCAGAGGCGGCCATTATATGTTGGAGCTAAGTTGGCTTTGTACTGAGTAGTGCTCCCAGTCTTAATGACAAAAGCAGACGCATTCTACTTCAGAGATAATAAAGAAGAAGACTTTCTTCTCGAAATTTGGCATTCAATTTTTCATTGGGTTTACAAAATTTCGGTTGGTTCTTATTTAAAAGCGTTTATTTAACTTGATTCCATGTCTGTCTGTCTTTCTGTTCGGCTGTCTGTCCACAAATCTGTTAATCAAAATTTGGTATGTGTCAATTGGTTGCAAGCTTTGGAAGGGGTGAACACACCTCGATACGCTTGGCTATCGGAATCTTTTCAAATTCGAAACTCGGCGACAGATAATTGGCTAGGTTGGCAGTTTCCTTTTGTTAAACAGAAATTTCCATACCGGAAACAGTAATTCATGCGCTTCCGGTATTTCTCGCTGGAAATAGACGGGGATTACCTAACGCCGAGTTTATTTAAATCTGCTGTGATAAAGTGGTGATCGCATTAGGATTTATGGTCGCTAACTTGTGACCTTGTTCTCCTTTTATAACGATTGACATATGCAAATAAACTCACATGTACCAAAAGACACCTACCTCACTCTTTAAAAATACATTAAAACAATACATTTTCTTTATCACTCCAGTTCACACCTAATTGTAGGTACAAATAATGAGCCACAACACACAAGTTTTAAGAATAATTTGATTAAATTTTAAAATGTTCTAATTTAAAAGCAAAATAAGAAATGTATCTAAATTTGTATATATCGCGTCATATTTAAATTTAAATATTGTAACAAAGACTATAGGTCTTTATTCTTTCTGTATACGTATATAAAATTGAAATAATTAGAGATTTAAGTTTGACAATTTCTATTTAAACAAAATATGGGAATATGAACGACATCGCACAAAAATTTCAATTTGAAAAGTAAAAAAATTAAAATTAACATTATAAAATGTGTGTTAAAAGTTTTAAATTCTATATTTAAATACGCGCGCGACACGATCTGTTTTTTAAAATTGAAGTTAGGGCCGTTTTTTTTTTTACATTTTTAGTAAATTTTGCAAAATCCTAGTTTGATATGTGATTAGTCTGCGTGGAAGCGCAGTGTAATGACGTTAAAATGGGGTATCGTTGCATAGTAATAAACTGTTTAATTTGAGGCAAAAATGTAAAAAGTCTACTTACGGGATTTAGTGGTATTTCTGCTGAACGAATGTGAAGCCAGATCTCCATATTCTGTTTTTCTTCAAGCAGCGTAGAAATGTATCGTCTGATTTGATTTTTTTGTTTGTTTTATTTATCGGCTTTATTTCTCACAAAAATGGCTCTCTCTTCAAAATATTAAAACACAATTTTTTTAAAATGATTGTAAGAAGTATCGGAATATTTTTTAAATATATAAATAATCCTTAATCTGTTTTTGTTTACCTCATCGGTATAAAAATGCATCGTCTGGTACAATATCAACTTTATGCTCCAGGAATCCGAGTTACCTAAATAAAAAAAAAAAATCAACATTGTAGAGTTTAATATCCAAAATTTTAAGATTTAATATCTGGTTCAAATTCACATAAATAGGTACCGCTCAGCAAGAGCAACCTAGTTCATGATAATTGAACAATGAATAATATGAGAAGGTTATTCACATATTAAACAAAATTTAAACGCGGGATTCAATCCCGGTTCATGACTGTCGGGAATCGAGGGGGTTACCCACTCGTCCGGCAAGATTTAATAATAAAATTTAAAAGTTCTTTAAAATATTTTAAAATTTAATATCGACGTTTTAAAGTGATAAAACCACATTTTGTATAACATAACATTTAGAGTTTAGAAATAGCTTTGTGTGAAATTAAATAATAATTAAAAATCGAATAATAACATTTTTTAGATTTAAATTGAAATTTTCACATTGAAACCTTCTCACTTAATAACTTTAATATTTATTTTAGGCCATTAAATAGTTTAGTTTTAAATTTTTTAAATAATTGTTTGAATATCATATCGCATATCAAAATCATCATTCTTTAAAAGTAAACGCGTTTTATGAAATAAAATTTACATATCAAAGTAGATGATTGTTCAAAGGAAAATTACATTTCTTATCTTTGATTATAGATATTAATAAATATATAGGGCATATATGTAGGGCCCGACTGAAGTCCGAACTTATATTTAAGGTACTGAGAGATATAAACGGCCGAAGATCAAAAGATCGGAATCGAAATATTCCGAAATAATCCGAATTCAAAGGATCTAAGATCAAAATAACTTTTAAAGCGTTAATAAGTTTCTTTATTAATCAATAAATTCGACCGGCTATAATTTCGATCTCATTTTCTATGTTTTGTTTTGAAAGTTCTGAAAGACATTTATATATATATTTTTTAATATATTACCTGCAATTTTTAATTCAAATGATCGGAATATCAAAAGTTCAAAATATCAAATATTAAAATATCGAAAGATCAAAATATCAAATGATCGAATATCAAAGGATCAAAATAACAAAAGATCAAAATATCAATAGATCAAAATAACAAAGTTACAAATATCAAAAGATCGAAATATAGGTTTTTAACTTTTAATTAGACAATTTTAATTTATATTTAGACATTTTCATTTTAATTTAGACACTTTCATTTTTATTTCGACATTTTCAATTTTAATTTAGACATTTTTCATTTCAATTTAGACATATTTCATTTTAATTTAGACATTTTAATTTTAATTTAGACACATGGACTTTTCTATAAAAAGTCCATGTGTCTAAATTAAAATTAAAAATGTCTATATTGAAATGAAAGTGTCTATATTAAAATGAAAAATGTCTAAATATAAATTAAAATTGTCTGATTAAAAGTTAAAAACCTATATCAAAGGATCCAAGATAAAAATAATTTTTAAAGCGTTTGTGTAGAAATGTAGGGTAATAGTTCACAAAACACTGAAGCGAGATTCGGTAGAAGAATTCGCTGTGATGATTCTTTGTGGGCTGTTGCAAGGATTTAAATAAGATCACTGAATAGCAGAAAGGAGGGGGTAAAAATCTCCTTCTAACTAACTTTATTTAATACATCTGAAGAGGACAGAGGAAAACACGCGACTGGTCGGTAGAAGACCAAGCCGTGTTCTAATGTTTATGTCGGCGGCTCCTTTGATGCAGGCAGGGGCCGCCATGTTTACAGTCGACACTTGAGCTGGCTGGGCTGCCTCCGGAATAATGGATCTCCACCATTCCACACACACTCCCACCTGTTTTTATCTAGGCACACAGAAAAACACAAATAATCGTCCAATCGGTTGGGTTTACAAATGGTTCTTCCCGATCTAGTCTGTATTTTTGCAGTTTTCTCTTTATCGTTCAGCAAACGCGAAGAAGCTGCTGTTGATGATATTTCCAAGGGATATATTTTCTGAATAGGTCTTAGGAAGGTTCCTACTGCGGTTTTCACCTTCACTAATCTATTCACTCCATCTCTTCCAAATAATATCTCCTCGATCACTGCTAATGGCCAGAAGTTACGCTTTTTATTGTCCATACCAACTAGGACAACATCCCCAGCCTGGAGTTTTGGATTGTAAATGCGTCTGTTTCTCTGGACCAGGAGGGACAAATATTCCTTCCTGAATCGTGATTTCAACTCCTCCCTCAGCTTGTTCAAATAGCGCAGTTTCTGTGTCGTTGGATTAGATCCCATATTCTGGCACTCGGGAAACTCGACATCTGTCTGTTCTTGTAGAAACATGGAAGGTGATATTGTCACAAGATCATTCGGATCGTCGCTGACATAAGTCATGGGCCTTTCATTCATCACTGCCTCTGCATGACACAGCAGGGTCATCAATTGGTGATATGTTAATGTTGATGTTCCAAGCATTCTTTTTAGTATGTCTTTGAGGGAACGAATCAATCTCTCCCACCAACCACCCCACCAGGCAGCAGTGGGCGGGATGAATTTCCATTCAATACGCTTCACTTTCCCGTCGTTAGAAACGCGTTCCCAGTCAATCTTTTTAAAGAAGTTATTGGCTCCTACAAAATTTGTTCCGTTGTCGCTGAAGATGGTGGATGGACGTCCTCGTCTCTTGATGAATCTCTCCAGGGCCATTAGGAAATCTTCTGTGCTGAGAGATATTACCAGTTCCAAATGTACACAGCGGTACACAGCACAGGTGAAGAGAACAACCCAGGTCTTGGTCTGATCTTTCAGATAGAGCGGGCCCGCCAGATCAATCCCTACCACCTCGAATACCTTGGCGTTATGTACTCGAGTGGCAGGTAATGGAGCGTCTTCCACCACAACGGGTTTAGCGGAGAAGCGGCGACATGTGACACATCTTCTCACTATTTTCTTAATGGTCTGTCTCGCTTTTACTATCCAATATTTTTCCCGAAGTTTGTTCATCAAAAATTGTACACCAGCGTGGCAATTCTCAACGTGTGAATCACATATCATTTGTTCAATCAACGGATTAGTCCCATGTAATAGTACTGGCAAACGGAAGCCATATTCGTCGCTGCTGTAAATCAATTTTGTTTTCACACGCAGGATTCCTTCTACTTCACATACCTTCAGACCAGGTATAGAGTGGCTAGGGAAACACTCGGCCTGAACTAATTTCAAAAGCGCCAGCTCCGCTTCATCGATCTCCTTCACAGAAAGTTCGCCCTTTACTTTCGTTGAAGATCGGAGGTTGTTGATGAACCTTCTAATCCACGCCATCATCCGCACATTTTTTATGAACGAGGAGAAATATTTCATGTACCAATGATCGGTACTCTTAACTGTTGTCACAACAGCAATTTTCTTTCTTTCCGCACAGATTTCTTCTTCATTCAGGTCTTTATACCTGGAAGGCCAAAATTCTTCGGAGAGTTTTAACCAGGAAGGGCCCTCCCACCATCTAGACTGTATCAGTCGGGAGAGGCTGCATCCTCTGGAGGGTAAATCAGCTGGATTGCAATCGCTAGGAACATATCTCCAATTTACAGGATCACTAAGTCTGCATATCTCCTTCACGCGATTCCCGACAAAGGTACCCAACTGATTATCGCGCTTTATCCAAACCTTTTGCAATATAATTTTAGGCTTTATTAATATTGGGTTCAGAAATCCAATAGGGTCATATATCTGAGCTAAGCAGGACAGGATACTCCTTTTGGTTATCTTGGGGGGTATGGCTACGGGAATTTCACATGACAAACAATCTTCCCTTTTATCCCAACATACACCAAGCACTTTAGATATCTCTGCTCTTTCAAAGGGGTAAGTATCGGAGGCCACGTCCAGGCTATGCTCCCAACGGCTTAGCTCCAACCTAGCATTATCCATGATGGACGTTGCGGTCAATTTGAGATCTTGTAACTCTTCAAAAGAGTTCACGCTTGTGACTAAATTGTCCACATAAAAGGATTTCTGCAACCTCTGAGCTAACGGTTTATGTTCAGGTCGAACATTAGACAGATGGTATTCTATTACTGCCCCCAAAATGAAAGGACTACAGTTAACGCCGAAAACGACACGTCTATGTCGGAATACTTCTGTCTTTTCTCCATTTTGGGAATACCATAGAAAACGCAGGTAATCTCTGTCCCTTTCATTTACCTCAATCTGAAGAAACGCTTTCTTAATGTCTGCCACGACACCAAACTTGCCATTTCTAAACCTTAGCATAAGGTTGGGAATCATCTCTATGAGGTTAGGTCCCTTTTCAAGACAGTCATTTAAAAATGGGGATCTATAGGCCTTGCTAGAAGCATCAAAGACAGGCCTGATAGGCGTAGTCCCACTGGAGAGTTTCACCACAGGACGATGAGGCAGGTAGAAGGCCTCAGCGTCGTGTTGTTCAGCTGGGACTTTCTCAATTATCCCATCATCCAACCAGCCTCGGAAAATATCATCATAGTCCTCATAAAGATTCAAAGAGATTAATTTCTTAGTCGTCTGTTCTAATCTCTTCATAGCAACCTCCCTGTTGTCCGCGATTTTAGCTTTCTCTACAGTCCACGGGAGGGAAACAACATATCTTCCAGAAACAGAATGTTGGACCGTTTTTAGAAAATGTCGACGCGCCAATGCGTCTCTCTGATCTCTCTGTTTAACCTCAATAGGATCCATAATGCCAAGAACATCGAGATTCCACAGATTTGTTATACTGCTCTCCGAAATTGTCATCGTTGTAACATGATGAGCGAGTGAAACGTCACTACCTGGCTGACATTCTCCCATTAAAGTCCATCCGAAACGCGTCTGCGACGCAGTCAAGCCATTTGACAACACACAAGATTTCATCATGAAAATAGATCCCAATACATCGCATCCTAGAAGTATTTCAATTTCCATGTCATCCTTTCCAATATCAGGAACCCAGATTTTGCGGGCTTTGAGTTCTTTCAACCATGGCCCGCGGCTCAATCTTGGTAGGCTACCACAGATTTTTTGTTGGTCAAGAAGCTTCGCAACCATCTTAAAATTCCCCGATGCATGACCCAAATTGACTCTATATTCTTGGTGGACACTTTCACTAGTATGACCTCCAAACACCACATGTTTAAGTGATTCCTGGCCAATGGGAGATAGTCCGAGATCCTGGGCAGTTTTAGACAAAATATAGGATCGTTGGGAACCTGTGTCAAGGAAGGCACGCACTACTTTCGCCGAAGTCGCACCTTCGACTTTAATCTTCAGAGTCTGTAGCAAAATCAGAGACGAAGCGCTAAGACCGGAGAATGAAACTCCGTTTTCAACTGTAGGAGAAGCGTCACAGTCTTCCACCTGTTCCTTGTCTTCATCCGCTGACTCTCGTGCAGGAGCATTAAGAGGGCATAAAATATCAAGGTGCTTCTTCTTACATCGATTACATTCAGTTATGCGCCTTCTACAATTAGAAGAGATATGACCTGGTTGGAGGCAGGAGAAACAACATTTAGCGTTTTTAATACGCTCTCTTCTTTCTTTAATGCTCATTCTGCGCGCAGCAAGACACTCTGTGTTTTTATGATCTTTATTACAAAGATGCAATTCTGGGCACGTCCAGCAAAGAGTCCAGAAGCCGTAGGTATCTTAGCAGGATGTGATTGTCTGCCCACGTTTCTATCTTGTTTCAGAGATCTAAGCCCAAACTTGGATCCAGCTAAGGCTCTGTCTTGTTCTGCTGCAGCTTCCTTTTGGAGAAACTCCATAATTAGGTCAACTCTAGTTTGAGTCGAATCATTAGCATCAATCTTGACATCATGGAGGGGGCTTCTTTGCCAAGCCTTCATGAGTTCCTCTGAGAGACATGCCTCAATCATTGGAAATATAAATACAGACATCTGTCTGGCCTCAATCTTTAAGGATTCCAATGCTCTCAAATGAGTCACCAACTCATCATAAAATGAAGTCACCTTCAACTGTTGTTTGGAGGAGCAATCGATCATAAGGCGTATAAGGTCCCTGACATAGACCTGTTGCAACAGTTCAGGCCTTCCAAATCTTTCTGTCAAAGTTTCTATAACTTTGGGGTAATTCTCGGCAGTCAGGGGGTAACTATTAACCAGTTTACTAGCTCTGGTTCCCGGCGACATAGATTGCACAAGATATTGAAACTTGTCGCTGTCTTCCAAAGTAGGATCGACATGTATCTTGTTGAACTGTGCCCACCATCCCAACCAATCTTTTATTTCTCCTGTAAACTTCTTTAATTCTATCTTGGGTAGTTTTATAGTTCTATGGTGTGAGCTAGAAGCGAAGCTCACTTCACTGGTCGTGGGACTGGATGCAGTGATCCTGGGTTCAACAAGAGCGAGACATTTTTTATATATCCTCTTATATCTCTGGGTATATTGCAAGGCTTCCTCATCGTCTTGCTCTAGTTCCTCTTCGCTAACGTCTGAAGTTAGCATGAAGTCTCTTATCTTGCTTTGGATCACAAGAAGCTCACTGTGAGTTTCTTCAATTATCTCTCTATTATATTCAATGTCCTCTACAGGTATCGGTGGAGTACCTGACAGAAACTCTTCTGTCGTCTTCAAGCAGCGAGTTAGTCGCTTTCTAAGTAAATTTCTATGTCTTTTTAAAATTTCCATTTTTCAAAAAACACTATAAACAGAGGGTAAAACAAAAGGTACTTATCTTAAGTCTTGAACTTGTACTCCGCCGTTAATCCACTTGATCTTGCCTTGTCAGAAGCCCACCCGCGGGGGACGCCACTTTATGTAGAAATGTAGGGTAATAGTTCACAAAACACTGAAGCGAGATTCGGTAGAAGAATTCGCTGTGATGATTCTTTGTGGGCTGTTGCAAGGATTTAAATAAGATCACTGAATAGCAGAAAGGAGGGGGTAAAAATCTCCTTCTAACTAACTTTATTTAATACATCTGAAGAGGACAGAGGAAAACACGCGACTGGTCGGTAGAAGACCAAGCCGTGTTCTAATGTTTATGTCGGCGGCTCCTTTGATGCAGGCAGGGGCCGCCATGTTTACAGTCGACACTTGAGCTGGCTGGGCTGCCTCCGGAATAATGGATCTCCACCATTCCACACACGTTAATAAATTCGACCGACTATAATTTCGATTTCATTTTCTATGTTTTGTTTTGAAAGTTCTGAAAGACATTTATTTAAAAAAATAATCATTATGTGACAATTTTTAAATGGCAGAGCAGCATCTAAAGGAATAAAAATATCAACGAAAAGTAAATTTATTCCATAATATCTAGCCAACTCATTTTCTCACCAAAATAAGAAAAGGCAACACAACATACGCATTTAAGGCTATTAGTTTGAATTTTAAAAGAATTTATTAGCTTGACCCATTCCATCAGTTTAGAACTGGCAGCACAGTCATCTGCTGCGGGTCACGCCGGTTCCAACCGGCCGTGTTCTTGACCCTCGAGCGGAAGCGATAGAGTCCGGACTTTGGGACATCCTTCCACTTTAGGCCACTTTGCCGACGTCACGTGTTTGGCGGACGTCCTGACATTTCTTTAAGTCGGTTGATTGATTTATTTTTTACTGATCTCAAGTATACGTTGTGTGTGTTATACAGTAGCCATGATAATCATGGTGGGTAGTTGCAACTGCTTTTACTGTATGTACACCACATATCTACACTTGGTACAGGCCATGATAATCGTGGTGGGTAGCTGCAACTGCTTTTACTGTATGTACACCACATGTCTACACATGGTACAGGCCATGATAATCGTGGTGGGTAGCTGCAACTGCTTTTACTGTATGTACACCACATGTCTACACATGGTACAGGCCATGATAATCATGGTGGGTAGCTGCAACTGCTTTTACTGTATGTACACCACATGTCTACACATGGTACAGGCCATGATAATCGTGGTGGGTAGCTGCAACTGCTTTTACTGTATGTACACCACATGTCTACACATGGTACAGGCCATGATAATCGTGGTGGGTAGCTGCAACTGCTTTTACTGTATGTACACCACATGTCTACACATGGTACAGGCCATGATAATCATGGTGGGTAGCTGCAACTGCTTTTACTGTATGTACACCACATGTCTACACATGGTACAGGCCATGATAATCATGGTGGGTAGCTGCAACTGCTTTTACTGTATGTACACCACATGTCTACACATGGTACAGGCCATGATAATCGTGGTGGGTAGCTGCAACTGCTTTTACTGTATGTACACCACATGTCTACACATGGTACAGGCCATGATAATCATGGTGGGTAGCTGCAACTGCTTTTACTGTATGTACACCACATGTCTACACATGGTACAGGCCATGATAATCATGGTGGGTAGTTGCAACTGCTTTTACTGTATGTACACCACATGTCTACACTCGGCCGTGCGGCCACGCGTCGCGCGAGCTCCCGAGTTTTTCGCCTCTGGCGAGCGGAATAACGTCGCGGATGGCGACGAATTTGGCACGGGCTGAAAGCCCTTCAAACGCCGAGCAAAAGCCTGTAAGGCACGGCGCAAAAGCACAACCATGTGCTGAACTATCTAAGAAAGAAGATTTTCAGAAGAAAACTTCAAATCTCTTCAACAAAAATCAAAACTATGCAAATCCGCCCGCCGGCGGACATCATGCAAATCCGGCTACGCCGACCGACTTCGTTACTGCCTCGTTTTCCGAGGCCGCTGCCCAAGCCAATAGGAGCTGGGCAGACTTAGCGGAGGACAACAATCAAGAATCTGAGGACCCTTTCATCACTGTCCAAAGAAAGAAAAGACGCCGTGGCTCGGCGGAATCACCTGCGGCGGCTGCACCTTCCTCTAACATCAGAGGCGCAGGAGCCATTCGCCGGCCGCGATCATCCACGGGATGGGCACCGCGGGCGGAGGAAATCAGGACCACCCGAGCTCACATCGTGGAGGCCAGGGCGCGGCAGGCGTCTTCCACCGAGGACCACTGCGTTTATGTAGAGCGCAGCCCTGAACTGGAGCCCTTTCACTACATGAGGGCAATTGAAAGAATGTTCGGAGGGACCAGGGAGGTCTTCCAACTGACAAAAATGAACGGCCACTTCCTGGTGGGACTGGCTAACAGAGGCATGGCCGAGCGCCTCGTCAACGAGGGCCTCGGGGTGGAGGGCACTCTCCACAGGGCCTTCCCGTTCCGCAAGAGGGCGGAGCGAATTACAGTGGGCAACCTCCCCTTCTTCGTGGGGGATGCAGCCGTCATCAGCGCCCTTTCATCTTTTGGGCGGGTCACATCTATCGCCCCCAAGCTGATGAAGGCTGGCCCATACATCTACAACGACGGCCGCCGAGAGGCGTTTATCATCCTCCGCGAAGGAATGACCATCGAGAGGCTGCCCACCCGCCTCGACATCACCATCAAAGGCGAGGCCTGGCCCGCATACCTGTCCTCCGGGATTAGGTGCTCCAGGTGCCGTGGCCAAGGACATCGCAGGGCCAACTGCCCCCTGCTTGCAAGGCGAACCACCGCTCCTGGACCGGCCACACCAACCTCTCCAACCAGCGTCCCACCAGCGACTGCGCCTAGGCTGCCCCAACAACCATCTGCCCAACCTCCACCTCCGGCATCCCCCAGCCCAACCATGGAGGTCTCCGACGTGCCTCCCACAAGCCGAGCTGCGCTCCATCCACCTGCAGCACTCCGGAAATCATCACCAGCGCCTTCGGCCTTACCTGCGGAAGATGCGCCTCTTGCCCCTCCACCAATGACCCCTGCTCCGTCCCTGCGAACACCTGGGAGTCGCGAGCCTGCGGCCCCAACACCGGACGTGGAGATGTCCATCGTGGAGGAGACCTCTGCGTCCTTCACGTCAACAGCAAAGAACGCAACGAGAATCGACCTCGATGCGTTCATCGAGAGGCACCCCAGCGTGTCCTTCGCTGAGACGGACGCCCTTGGTCTTGGGCGGGAGGAGGTCCTGGACCTCCTCTCCTCGAGGACCAAAACGCAGAGGAGTGTACCCCTCCTGCCGCTTTCGCAGTGCAACGCCCTCGCCGGACTTATCAGGCAAATCTTAGATTTGAGGCCCGGAGCAGCCAGCAACCTCTACAAAGTCCTCGGGCAAG
This sequence comes from Cordylochernes scorpioides, assembly GCA_030710605.1. NCBI lineage: Eukaryota > Metazoa > Arthropoda > Arachnida > Pseudoscorpiones > Chernetidae > Cordylochernes > Cordylochernes scorpioides. Next base: position 130,792,579 of record CP092863.1, read on the forward strand.
TCAAAGCTGAGCTGAGGACAACACCAGCTGCAGTGCCTCCAACTCCCCCACTGCCTGCGCCTCGGCCCGCTGAGCCTATGCTGCCCACTACCCACAGGGAGGAACTGACACCTCCTTTGATGACACCTCCGCCGCCCGCCCCGACGGACATGGAGGAGGACGATCCAATGACGGAGAAAGAGCGAGATACACCCCCACCGCCTGCGCCTCGGCTCGCTGAGACAACACCACCCATTCCCCACGGGGAAAAGACGTCGCCGCACATCGCGACACCTCCACCTCCACTGTCCTGCCAATTCATTGATGACCGCTGGACGGAGGCAGACGACATACTATATGAATTAAACCAAGAACGCGACTGGGGAGTGGGGATCAGTGAGAGTGACATCACAGAAGCCGTCATATACCCCGAGGATAGGGAGCCTCTCATCAGGCGCCTGTCCACTCGGAGGAGGAGCCTCCTCGCTGCTTTCATCAGCGCCGCCATCGAGCGCGCTCGGGACGCCGATCCCTTTGTGCGTGAGGGCATGTCCGCGCTCAGGGGGATGTTGCCCTCCTGATTGGGCCCAGACGAGCCTCGGTGGGGACACCGCCTGATTTGTTTTGAATTGTAAATATTTGGTTCCTCCTGCTTAACTCTTAGGAGTAATGATTGACTATGTAGTCAATACAATATATTTAATTGTCAAAAAAATTGTCACATGTCTACACATGGTACAGGCCATGATAATCATGGTGGGTAGTTGCAACTGATTTTACTGTATGTACACCACATGTCTACACATGGTACAGGCCATGATAATCATGGTGGGTAGTTGCAACTGCTTTTACTGTATGTACACCACATGTCTACACATGGTACAAGCCATGATAATCATGGTGGGTAGTTAGCGACATAAAACAACGAAAACTGACGTTTGCTGGACATGTGATGATCAGCCGGAGAGACATTGCTGACAGTGTTGGAGGGAAAGCTCCAGGGGAAGAGATCGAAGGAAGGAGACGACGGGGATACACAGACGATCTAAAACAATGGACTGGACGACACGAGGAGATGAAGAGGATGGCGGAGGGAGATATGGAGAGACCATGTGACCAGCCACCCTCAGTAGAGGAAGGCATTGAAGGAGGAGGAGTTAGCGACTGCTTTTACTGTAAGTGCACTATATATCACACACACACACACACACACACAAAAGCCTTTATTAAGACACACAGGTCTTACAGAGGATTCTCCTTGGGGTTACAAGACGGAGAAACCTATGAAAGTGGGAAATAAAAAATGGAGAAAGATTATATACATATGGTAAATATATACAGATTATAAGAAAGAATAAAAAAAAATTGGAAATATGGATGGGAGAAGTGGAGAGCGAAAAGAGGAAAGAAAACAGGTATTTACATATGGAACAAGTCAATTTAAGCTCTTCTGCTCACACAGCACAGGTGGGCCATGGCTATTTCAAGAAATCTTTAAGAGATTTTCCAGGAAAATCCGAGTGTTCAGGGTTGTAAGGTAAGCACCGTTTTATCAGTAGTACACTATATATCTACACATGTAGAAAGCGCAGTTCGACTTTTGCACTTACAGAGTGTGCCAGAGCCCCGTTTGGTTACATGCACTCAATGGTGGGGTTGGACTTTTACAAGAATCGGCGCCATTGAAACAATTTATTTTTATTAGAAAAAAAAGTGCCCAATGCCGGATTAGATCCCAAGTCATAGCTGTAGAAAATGGACGATTTACACCACTGCTCCACCAACAGTCAAAGTGGAATCCACTTGTTGAATTTGTGCTGAAGTGGCAGCCAGAGATGTCGCCGGCAGTAGGAGAAATGTCCCGACGGTTGCCGCCCAGTGTGACTTGCAGACGTGTGGCTGACAACATATGCAACTGAAGGTGACAATCACTGGTAGCTCAGCCGTGGACGGTACACCATCTTATTACATAGTACAAATTTTTAATTTATATAACTTCTCAATAAACATTTTTCAAAAAGATAAAACATCGTGATTATCAAAATTAGTTCTATCTTTCCTGGTTACAGTACCTCATACAGAAACACATATGTCCAGGTAATGTACGGCCAAACGTCCCAGATAGTGTCTAGGTAATGCACGGTCAAACGTCACAGGTAGTGTCCAGGTAATGTACGGCCAAACGTCCCAGATAGTGTCTAGGTAATGCACGGTCAAACGTCACAGGTAGTATCCAGGTAATGTACGGCCAAACGTCCCAGGTAGTGTCTAGGTAATGCACGGTCAAACGTCACAGGTAGTGTCCAGGTGATGTACGGCCAAACGTCCCAGATAGTGTCCAGGTAATGTACGGGCAAACGTCCCAGGTAGTGTCCAGGTAATGTACGGCCAAACGTCCCAGGTAGTGTCTAGGTAATGTACGGGCAAACGTCCCAGATAGTGTCCAGGTAATGTACGGCCAAACGTCCCAGATAGTGTCCAGGTAATGCACGGTCAAACGTCCCAGGTAGTGTCCAGGTAATGTACGGCCAAACGTCCCAGGCGGTGTCCAGGTAATGTACGGCCAAACGTCCCAGATAGTGTCCAGGTAATGCACGGTCAAACGTCCCAGGTAGTATCCAGGTAATGTACGGCCAAACGTCCCAGGCAGTGTCCAGGTAATGTACGGCCAAACGTCCCAGGTAGTGTCCAGGTAATGTACGGCCAAACGTCCCAGGTAGTGTACAGCCAAACGTCCCAGGTAGTGTCCAGGTAATGTACGGGCAAACGTCCCAGGCGGTGTCCAGGTAATGTACGGCCAAACGTCCCAGATAGTGTCCAGGTAATGCACGGTCAAACGTCCCAGGTAGTATCCAGGTAATGTACGGCCAAACGTCCCAGGCAGTGTCCAGGTAATGTACGGCCAAACGTCCCAGGTAGTGTCCAGGTAATGTACGGCCAAACGTCCCAGGTAGTGTACAGCCAAACGTCCCAGGTAGTGTCCAGGTAATGTACGGCCAAACGTCCCAGGCGGTGTCCAGGTAATGTACGGCCAAACGTCCCAGATAGTGTCCAGGTAATGCACGGTCAAACGTCCCAGGTAGTATCCAGGTAATGTACGGCCAAACGTCCCAGGCAGTGTCCAGGTAATGTACGGCCAAACGTCCCAGGTAGTGTCCAGGTAATGTACGGCCAAACGTCCCAGGTAGTGTACAGCCAAACGTCCCAGGTAGTGTCCAGGTAATGTACGGGCAAACGTCCCAGATAGTGTCCAGGTAATGTACGGCCAAACGTCCCAGGTAGTGTCCAGGTAATGTACGGCCAAACGTCCCAGGTAGTGTCCAGGTAATGTACGGCCAAACGTCCCAGGTAGTGTCCAGGTAATGTACGGCCAAACGTCCCAGGTAATGTACGGCCAAACGTCCCAGGTAGTGTCCAGGTAATGTACGGCCAAACGTCCCAGGTAGTGTCCAGGTAATGTACAGCCAAACGTCCCAGGTAATGTACGGCCAAACGTCCCAGGTAGTGTCCAGGTAATGTACGGCCAAACGTCCCAGGTAATGTACGGCCAAGCGTCCCAGGTAGTGTCCAGGTAATGTACGGCCAAACGTCCCAGATAGTGTCCAGGTAATGTACGGCCAAACGTTCCAGGTAATGTACGGCCAAGCGTCCCAGGTAGTGTCCAGGTAATGTACGGCCAAACGTCCCAGGTAATGTACGGCCAAGCGTCCCAGGTAGTGTCCAGGTAATGTACGGCCAAACGTCCCAGGTAGTGTCCAGGTAATGTACGGCCAAACGTCCCAGGTAATGTACGGCCAAGCGTCCCAGGTAGTGTCCAGGTAATGTACGGCCAAACGTCCCAGGTAGTGTCCAGGTAATGTACGGCCAAACGTCCCAGGTAATGTACGGCCAAGCGTCCCAGGTAGTGTCCAGGTAATGTTCGGCCAAACGTCCCAGATAGTGTCCAGGTAATGTACGGCCAAACGTCCCAGGTAGTGTCCAGGTAATGTACGGCCAAACGTCCCAGGTAGTGTCCAGGTAATGTACGGCCAAACGTCCCAGGTAGTGTCCAGGTAATGTACGGCCAAACGTCCCAGGTAATGTACGGCCAAGCGTCCCAGGTAGTGTCCAGGTAATGTACGGCCAAACGTCCCAGATAGTGTCCAGGTAATGTACGGCCAAACGTCCCAGGTAGTGTCCAGGTAATGTACGGCCAAACGTCCCAGGTAGTGTCCAGGTAATGTACGGCCAAGCGTCCCAGGTAGTGTCCAGGTAATGTACGGCCAAACGTCCCAGATAGTGTCCAGGTAATGTACGGCCAAACGTCCCAGATAGTGTCCAGGTAATGTACGGCCAAACGTCCCAGGTAGTGTCCAGGTAATGTACGGCCAAACGTCCCAGGTAATGTACGGCCAAGCGTCCCAGGTAATGTACGGCCAAACGTCCCAGGTAATGTACGGCCAAACGTCCCAGGTAGTGTCCAGGTAATGTTCGGCCAAACGTCCCAGGTAGTGTCCAGGTAATGTACGGCCAAACGTCCCAGGTAATGTAAGGCCAAACGTCCCAGGTAATGTACGGCCAAACGTCCGAGTTAGTGTCCAGGTAATGTACGGCCAAACGTCCCAGGTAATGTACGGCCAAACGTCCGAGTTAGTGTCCAGGTAATGTACGGCCAAACGTCCTAGGTAGTGTCCAGGTAATGTACGGCCAAACGTCCGAGTTAGTGTCCAGGTAATGTACGGCCAAACGTCCGAGTTAGTGTCCAGGTAATGTACGGCCAAACGTCCCAGGTAATGTACGGCCAAACGTCCGAGTTAGTGTCCAGGTAATGTACGGCCAAACGTCCGAGTTAGTGTCCAGGTAATGTACGGCCAAACGCCCAGGTAATGTACGGCCAAACGTCCGAGTTAGTGTCCAGGTAATGTACGGCCAAACGTCCGAGTTAGTGTCCAGGTAATGTACGGCCAAACGTCCCAGGTAATGTACGGCCAAACGTCCCAGGTAATGTACGGCCAAACGTCCGAGTTAGTGTCCAGGTAATGTACGGCCAAACGTCCCAGGTAATGTACGGCCAAACGTCCCAGGTAATGTACGGCCAAGCGTCCCAGGTAGTGTCCAGGTAATGTTCGGTCAAACGTCCCAGATAGTGTCCAGGTAATGTACGGCCAAACGTCCCAGGTAGTGTCCAGGTAATGTACGGCCAAACGTCCCAGGTAGTGTCCAGGTAATGTACGGCCAAACGTCCCAGGTAATGTACGGCCAAGCGTCCCAGGTAGTGTCCAGGTAATGTACGGCCAAACGTCCCAGATAGTGTCCAGGTAATGTACGGCCAAACGTCCCAGGTAATGTACGGCCAAACGTCCCAGATAGTGTCCAGGTAATGTACGGCCAAACGTCCCAGATAGTGTCCAGGTAATGTACGGCCAAACGTCCCAGCTAGTATCCAGGTAATGTACGGGCAAACGTCCCAGGTAGTGTCCAGGTAATGTACGGGCAAACGTCCCAGATAGTGTCCAGGTAATGTACGGCCAAACGTCCCAGATAGTGTCCAGGTAATGTACGGGCAAACGTCCCAGGTAGTGTCTAGGTAATGTACGGGCAAACGTCCCAGATAGTATCCAGGTAATGTACGGCCAAACGTTCCAGATAGTGTCCAGGTAATGTACGGCCAAACGTCCCAGATAGTGTCCAGGTAATGTACGGCCAAACGTCCCAGGTAGTGTCCAGGTAATGTACGGCCAAACGTCCCAGATAGTGTCCAGGTAATGTACGGCCAAACGTCCCAGGTAGTGTCCAGGTAATGTACGGGCAAACGTCCCAGGTAGTGTCCAGGTAATGTACGGCCAAACGTCCCAGGTAGTGTCCAGGTAATGTACGGCCAAACGTCCCAGACAGCGGCCAGCCGGACGGTGTGTGGTCTAACGAGGCGAACGGAGGGGCCGCCAGCCCAGGCATTCCAGAAATGCCACATGGCGCCAGGACCAAATAAGGCCGCAGTCCACTTTGTCTTCCCCTCCCCTACATGGGGGGAGCGACCACTGGCCACCTTGTCGGCCACCTGGGTCTTTTGAGAGGGAGAGACGAAATGCCAACTCAGCTAGACGCTGTCGTGGAGAGATTCTTTTCCAACTTCAGCCAGCTGGGCAGTCGACGCTGATTGTTTCACATTGTTGTCTCAAACGATCCTTTCGCGCCATTAGTTCAAATTGCTCAGTTCGTAGTTGCAGATATCTGGCGCCATAAGTTACCAAAGATATTTATAAACATGAACAAGTTAGAAACTCCGAGTATATAGGATGGTTCTAAATATATTTGACAGTTGCCGAGATTCCAAAATCGAATTTGCCGTGGCAGCATCCATGCCAACTAGCATCAATTGTTGTTGTACACAGTGATGCTTCGTGTTGCATAATTCGAGCCATGTTGAAATGTCCAGCGAAGTGTTCTATAATAATAAATTCAAGTCTGAGACTCTCTAAGAACAGAACAGTTATGATGGTTGCAGGGTTCCTGCCCCAACAAGAGAATCCCGGAGTGTTCTATTACCTTCTGCAGCTTGTCTCTGTGCAGCTGTGGGCCGTAGACGCAGCCAACAAAGGTCAAACATAGTCCTGTGACAATCGCTATATCAGACTTCTACGTCGCTTCTTATTCCCCACAACTTGCTGGAAATATCTTTAGAAGTTCGACGTGGCACAACGCTACAAATATAACAGCAAGGCGAGTACAGCTGCAGAACGAAACTGTAGACTGAGAGTGTAGCTGCAGGAGGACACTGTGGACTGAGAGTGTAGCTGCAGGAGGACACTGTGACCCGAGCGAGTACAGCTGCAGAACGAAACTGTAGACTGAGAGTGTAGCTGCAGGAGGACACTGTGGACTGAGAGTGTAGCTGCAGGAGGACACTGTGGACTGAGAGTGTAGCTGCAGGAGGACACTGTGGACTGAGAGTGTAGCTGCAGGAGGACACTGTGACCCGAGCGAGTACAGCTGTAAGAGGACACTGTGGACTGAGAGTGTAGCTGCAGGAGGACACTGTGGACTGAGAGTGTAGCTGCAGGAGGACACTGTGACCCGAGCGAGTACAGCTGTAAGAGGACACTGTGGACTGAGAGTGTAGCTGCAGGAGGACACTGTGGACTGAGAGTGTAGCTGCAGGAGGACACTGTGGACTGAGAGTGTAGCTGCAGGAGGACACTGTGGACTGAGAGTGTAGCTGCAGGAGGACACTGTGACCCGAGCGAGTACAGCTGTAAGAGGACACTGTGGACTGAGAGTGTAGCTGCAGGAGGACAGTGTGACCCGAGCGAGTACAGCTGTAAGAGGACACTGTAGACTGAGAGTGTAGCTGCAGGAGGACACTGTGGACTGAGAGTGTAGCTGCAGGAGGACACTGTGGACTGAGAGTGTAGCTGCAGGAGGACACTGTGACCCGAGCGAGTACAGCTGTAAGAGGACACTGTAGACTGAGAATATAGCTGCAGGAGGACACTGTGGACTGAGAGTGTAGCTGCAGGAGGGCACTGTGGACTGAGAGTGTAGCTGCAGGAGGACACTGTGACCCGAGCGAGTACAGCTGTAAGAGGACACTGTGGACTGAGAGTGTAGCTGCACTGTGACCCGAGTGAGTGCAGCTGCAGGAGGACACTGTGACCCGAGCGAGTGCAGCTGTCCGCCACTGGTCTATTAATACCCAGACGATGATAGTGCAATCAACTCGCAGTTTCCGGCGGCGATAGTCGTCCACTCCGCCAAGGCCAGAGGGAGGGACACGGGAACCTCGGCAGAGTCCTGCCCCGGCATTGCAGAACAACAAGTGACACAATACTCCACAGCAGATGACACTCCAGATAGCGTTTTGTGGAGTTTTCCCAATCTATCAAAGTTGTGTTCTGGAGAGATTCCGGGATGCTGGTATCAGCCAGAGGGGAAAAAACTGCGGAACATCCGCCATGTCATCCACCTCGTCCGATCCACATTTCCATAGATACCAACTGTCTCAAATTTCCCATTCGACCTTTCAGTTTGACGGCCGAATATTATGTCCAAAAATGCCCCACTCTGTTCAATCCACGCAAGCCATGAATGGACCAGACAAGTCCATTGAACTCCGCGGATGTTTACGCCACCCAGACGACCGTGGCCAGGGACTGCGGAAGTCGTGTGTTCCAAAAAAAAAAGGAACGTATCAAGCTGGGAGATAAGATGGACTCTCGAGTTCCGTCGGTTGGTCAAGGCGTCCATTGTGGCTCAGATAAATATTTACGCAAGGCTGACTCACTGCGGCCGTACACGCGATGTGAGGGGGCTTCTGTTGTTGTCCGGCCGTCTTGGACGTTGGTGGTCGCCAGTGAACAGTCTGTAGGCCACTTTACAACTTGGCAGCTTTGGGAAGACTGGAAACTTAACTAATAACGGTCGTTTTAGGAGGTTTTTTTGCCCTGTCATACAAATATTCCCACACACATACACAAAGCTTTATTAAGACCACCGGTCTTATACAGATTCACCACAGGAAGAAAGGAATCATAGATGGAGCTCCTATACTCCAGGCAGAGCAGCACCCAACATCAGCCTCCAGGTCCGATACATGTCCAATGGCCACACCTTACATACGTCATGGTACAACTTCCTTAAGTTCTGTCCATGAGTGTAAACAGATATCTGGGCCAACAGACAGTTCCCCGACCCGAACATTACATAGCATAAGTTCAACGTGCCAAGGATCGTCTGCCATTTTTTTAGACTTTGAAGTAAATATTTGGTGGGATCTTGTCACAACATGTTGTCTCCATGGAAACCTTCCATCCAGGCTGCTGTACGTTGTCGTGTGCCGAGCCAAACAATCGGCTGACAACTTCCACATTGTCCGTTCAGAGCGTTTTGCCGTTAAGGAAATATTCCATTTCTATCCTGACCTTTCAAGAGATATCGAATCAAGTAAAACTTCCAATTTGCGCTGAAATACAAAGTTTTATAGGAGATCCATCTATTATTTCTTCCTGTGGTGAATCTGTATAAGACCGGTGGTCTTAATAAAGCTTTGTGTGTATATATGTGTTGGGTACAAAGACCATTCCATCCTTGTCAAGGGGAATGCTAACTGTGTGTGAAACACAAAGTTTTCGAGTTTTTGTTGAAGTTCGGAGAGCAAACTATCTAGGCGATATCATCAACTTTGTAAAGGACAAATTAAAATGTAAGTTGAAGGAAGATGGTATTCATGTACCAAATTGTCACCTCTCCCTTTTAAAATGCGTAAAAAATATATTTAATTCATCAACCCAGCACAAAAGTTTATCTGTGGTATTATTTTTAATTATCCTTATCATACATGGTACAGGCCATGATAATCATGGTGGGTAGTTAGCGACTGCTTTTACTGTAAGTACACCACATGTCTACACATGGTACAAGCCATGATAATCATGGTGGGTAGTTAGCGACTGCTTTTACTGTAAGTACACCACATGTCTACACATGGTACAGGCCATGATAATCATGGTGGGTAGTTAGCGACTGCTTTTACTGTAAGTGCACCCCATGTCTACATATAGTACAGGCCATGATAATCATGGTGGGTAGTTAGCGACTGCTTTTACTGTAAGTACACCACATGTCTACACATGGTACAGGCCATGATAATCATGGTGGGTAGTTAGCGACTGCTTTTACTGTAAGTACACCACATGTCTACACTCGGCCGTGCGGCCACGCGTCGCGCGAGCTCCTGAGTTTTTCGCCTCAGGCGGGCGAAAAGTGTCGCGGATGGCGACAAATTTTATACGGGCTGAAAGCCCGTCAAAAGCCGAGCAAAAGCCTGTAAGGCACGGCGAAAAAGCACAACCATGTGCTGAACTATCTAAGAAAGAAGATTTTCAGAAGAAAACTTCAAATCTCCTCAACAAAAATCAAAACTATGCAAATCCGCCCGCCGGCGGACATCATGCAAATCCGGCCACGCCGACCGACTTCGTTACTGCCTCGTTTTCCGAGGCCGCTGCCCAAGCCAATAGAAGCTGGGCAGACTTAGCGGAGGACAACAATCAAGAATCTGAGGACCCTTTCATCACTGTCCAAAGAAAGAAAAGACGCCGTGGCTCGGCGGAATCACCTGCGGCGGCTGCACCTTCCTCTAACATCAGAGGCGCAGGAGCCATTCGCCGGCCGCGATCATCCACGGGATGGGCACCGCGGGCGGAGGAAATCAGGACCACCCGAGCTCACATCGTGGAGGCCAGGGCGCGGCAGGCGTCTTCCACCGAGGACCACTGCGTTTATGTAGAGCGCAGCCCTGAACTGGAGCCCTTTCACTACATGAGGGCAATTGAAAGAATGTTCGGAGGGACCAGGGAGGTCTTCCAACTGACAAAAATGAACGGCCACTTCCTGGTGGGACTGGCTAACAGAGGCATGGCCGAGCGCCTCGTCAACGAGGGCCTCGGGGTGGAGGGCACTCTCCACAGGGCCTTCCCGTTCCGCAAGAGGGCGGAGCGAATTACAGTGGGCAACCTCCCCTTCTTCGTGGGGGATGCAGCCGTCATCAGCGCCCTTTCATCTTTTGGGCGGGTCACATCTATCGCCCCCAAGCTGATGAAGGCTGGCCCATACATCTACAACGACGGCCGCCGAGAGGCGTTTATCATCCTCCGCGAAGGAATGACCATCGAGAGGCTGCCCACCCGCCTCGACATCACCATCAAAGGCGAGGCCTGGCCCGCATACCTGTCCTCCGGGATTAGGTGCTCCAGGTGCCGTGGCCAAGGACATCGCAGGGCCAACTGCCCCCTGCTTGCAAGGCGAACCACCGCTCCTGGACCGGCCACACCAACCTCTCCAACCAGCGTCCCACCAGCGACTGCGCCTAGGCTGCCCCAACAACCATCTGCCCAGCCTCCACCTCCGGCATCCCCCAGCCCAACCATGGAGGTCTCCGACGTGCCTCCCACAAGCCGAGCTGCGCTCCATCCACCTGCAGCACTCCGGAAATCATCACCAGCGCCTTCGGCCTTACCTGCGGAAGATGCGCCTCTTGCCCCTCCACCAATGACCCCTGCTCCGTCCCTGCGAACACCTGGGAGTCGCGAGCCTGCGGCCCCAACACCGGACGTGGAGATGTCCATCGTGGAGGAGACCTCTGCGTCCTTCACGTCAACAGCAAAGAACGCAACGAGGATCGACCTCGATGCGTTCATCGAGAGGCACCCCAGCGTGTCCTTCGCTGAGACGGACGCCCTTGGTCTTGGGCGGGAGGAGGTCCTGGACCTCCTCTCCTCGAGGACCAAAACGCAGAGGAGTGTACCCCTCCTGCCGCTTTCGCAGCGCAACGCCCTCGCCGGACTTATCAGGCAAATCTTAGATTTGAGGCCCGGAGCAGCCAGCAACCTCTACAAAGTCCTCGGGCAAGTCAAAGCTGAGCTGAGGACAACACCAGCTGCAGTGCCTCCAACTCCCCCACTGCCTGCGCCTCGGCCCGCTGAGCCTATGCTGCCCACTACCCACAGGGAGGAACTGACACCTCCTTTGATGACACCTCCGCCGCCCACCCCGACGGACATGGAGGAGGACGATCCAATGACGGAGAAAGAGCGAGACACACCCCCACCGCCTGCGCCTCGGCTCGCTGAGACAACACCACCCATTCCCCACGGGGAAAAGACGTCGCCGCACATCGCGACACCTCCACCTCCACTGTCCTGCCAATTCATTGATGACCGCTGGACGGAGGCAGACGACATACTATATGAATTAAACCAAGAACGCGACTGGGGAGTGGGGATCAGTGAAAGTGACATCACAGAAGCCGTCATATACCCCGAGGATAGGGAGCCTCTCATCAGGCGCCTGTCCACTCGGAGGAGGAGCCTCCTCGCTGCTTTCATCAGCGCCGCCATCGAGCGCGCTCGGGACGCCGATCCCTTTGTGCGTGAGGGCATGTCCGCGCTCAGGGGGATGTTGCCCTCCTGATTGGGCCCAGACGAGCCTCGGTGGGGACACCGCCTGATTTGTTTTGAATTGTAAATATTTGGTTCCTCCTGCTTAACTCTTAGGAGTAATGATTGACTATGTAGTCAATAAAATATATTTAATTGTCACATGTCTACACTCGGCCGTGCGGCCACGCGTCGCGCGAGCTCCCGAGTTTTTCGCCTCTGGCGAGCGGAATGGCGTCGCGGATGGCGACGAATTTGGCACGGGCTGAAAGCCCGTCAAGAGCCGAGCAAGGGCCTGCAAGGCACGGCTCACTAGCACATCCATGTGCAGAATTATCCGCAAATCAAGATTTGCAGAACGAAATCCCAATAGTTTTGAGAAAAAAGCAAAACTATGTAAATCCGCCCGCCGGCAGCCAGGATGCAAATTCTGCCGCGCCGGTCGACCTTGCGGCTGTTCCAACTTCCAACGCCGCTGCTCAAGTCCGGAGAAACTGGGCTGACATCACAGAAGAGGTGAATCCTGGAGCTGAGGAAGGTTTTACCCTCGTCCAGGGTAGGAAGAGGCGCCGTGGCTCGGCAAATTCGCCTACGGCTGCTGCACCATCCTCCAATGCTGGAGGTTCCAGGACCATTCGCCGACCTCAACCATCGGCGCGATCGGTGCCCCGGGCACAGGAGATCCCGACAACCAGGACCCATATCACAGAGGCCCGGGCGAGGCAGGCGTCCTCCTCCGAGGAGCACTGTGTCTACCTGGAACACGGCCCCGAGCTACAGCCCTTCCACTACCTGAGGGCGCTGGACAGGCTGCTTGGAGGTACCGCCGGAATAATCCAGATCTCCAAGGTAAACGGCCACCAACTCCTGGGACTGGCCAACAGGGGCCTCGCCGAGCGCCTCATAAACAACGGCCTTGAGGTTGAGGGCACTCTCCTCAGAGCGTTTCCTTTCCGTAAAAGAGCGGAAAGGATAACGGTGAGCAACCTCCCCTTCTTCGTGGAGGACTCAGCCATCATCAACGCCCTTAGGCCCTTTGGGCGCATCACATCCATCGCGCCCAAAATGATGAAGGCCGGCCCGTACACCTACACCGACGGCCGCCGCGAGGCGTTCATCGTCCTTCACGAAGGAATGACAACCGAGAGGCTCCCCACCCGCCTCAACATCACCATCAAAGGCGAGGCCTGGCCCGCTTATCTCTCCACTGGCATCAAGTGTTCCAGATGCCACGGTCAGGGGCACCGCAGGGCAAACTGCCCCCTGCTTGCAGGGCTGGCCAACAACACCAGAACGGCCCCACCGACCACTCCTGCTGGCGTCCCACCACCAACCCCTGCACCTCCTCAGCGGTCAGCAGCCCAGCCTCCTGCGCCGACACCCTCCAATCCATTGGAGGTTTGCAGCGCTCCTCCCGTGGCCCGAGCTGCGCTCCACTCATCCGCACCTCGGCCATCTCCACCAGCGGCCCCAGCCTTTCCTATGGAGGAGACACCTTCTGCCCCTCCACCAGTGACACCTGCTCCGTCCCTGCGAACACCTGGGAGTCGCGAGCCTGCGGCCCCAACACCGGACGTGGAGATGTCCATCGTGGAGGAGACCCTTGCGTCCTTCACTTCATCGGCAAAAAACGCAACGAGAGTCGACCTCGATGCGTTCATCGAGGGGCACCCCAGCGTGTCCTTCGCTAAGACGGACGCCCTTGGTCTTGGGCGGGAGGAGGTCCTGGACCTCCTCTCCTCGAGGACCAAGGCGCAGAGGAAGGGACCCCTCCTGTCACCTTCGCAGTGCGACGCCCTCGCCGGCCTGATCGGGCAAATCTTAGATCTAAGGCCCGGAGCAGCGAGCAACCTTTACAAGGTCCTCGGCCAAGTCAAGGCTGAGCTCAGGACAACACCAGCAGTGCCTCCAACACCCCCACTGCCTGCGCCTCGGCCTTCTAAACCAACGCCTCCTACTTCCCACAGCGAAGAACTGATGCCTGCTGTGATGACACCTCCGCCGCCCGCCCCGACGGACATGGAGGAGGACGATCCAATAACGGAGGAGGAGTGCTGTGCACCCCCACCGCCTGCGCCTCGGCTCGCTGGGCCAATACCACCCCTCCCCCATGGGGACACGACGACACCGGCCATGACGACACCTCCGCCTCCACTGTCCTTGGACAGGCGCTGGAAGATGACAAGAGACTTAATTCACGAATTGAGTCGTGAAATCGACTTGGAGCACACGTTCCAAACGCAAGTCGACATGGATGACATCGTGAGAGCAGTCCTGTACCCCGGGGATAGGGAGCCCTTCATCAAGCGCCTACCCACTCGGGATAGGTACATCCTCAGTGGATTCATCAACACCGTCATCTGGCGCGCTCGGGACGGCGATCCCTCTATGCTTGAGAGTATGTCCGAACTCAGGAAGTTATTGCCTGATTGAGTCCAGACGACCCTCGGTGAGGACACCGCCTTTGAAAAATTGTAGCTCTTTCTACTTAGCTCTTTTGAGTTTGCCAGTTGTCTAAGATGACAATAAAATATTATTTAATTGTCAATTGTCATATGGTACAGGCCATGATAATCATGGTGGGTAGTTAGCGACTGCTTTTACTGTAAGTGCACCACATGTCTACATATGGTACAGGCCATGATAATCATGGTGGGTAGTTAGCGACTGCTTTTACTGTAAGTACACCACATGTCTACACTCGGCCGTGCGGCCACGCGTCGCGCGAGCTCCTGAGTTTTTCGCCTCTGGCGGGCGAAAAGTGTCGCGGATGGCGACAAATATGGTATGGGCTGAAAGCCCGTCAAAAGCCGAAGACAAGCCTGTAAGGCTCGGCTCTAAAGCACAGCCCAGTGCGGAAATAACAGCAAAAGACGTTTTGCAGAACAAAAATCCAATAGTTTTGACTAAAAATCAAAACTATGTAAATCCCTCCGCCGGCAGCCAGGATGCAAATTTTGCCGCGCCGGTCGACCTTGCGGCTAATCCAACTTCTGACGCCGCTGCTCAAGTCCGGAGAAACTGGGCTGACATCACAGAAGAGGTGAATCCTGGAGCTGAGGAAGGATTTACCCTCGTCCAGGGTAGGAAGAGGCGCCGTGGCTCGGCAAATTCGCCTACGGCGGCTGCACCATCCTCCAATCCCGGAGGCTCTAGGACCATTCGCCGACCTCAACCATCGGCGGGTTCGGTGCCGCGGGCCCAAGAGATCAGGGTCACCAGAGCACACATCGCGGAAGCCAGGGCGCGGCAGGCGTCCTCCTCCGAGGAACACTGTGTGTACATCGAACACAGCCCCGAACTGGAGCCCTTCCACTACCTTAGGGCACTGGACAGGATGCTCGGAGGAACTGCCGGAGTCATCCAGATCACCAAGGTGAACGGCCACCAGCTCCTGGGACTGACCAACAGAAGCCTGGCCGAGCGCCTCATAAGTGAGGGCCTCGAGGTTGAGGGAACACTCCTCAGGGCATTCCCTTTCCGCAAAAGAGCGGAAAGGATTACAGTGGGTAACCTCCCCTTCTTTGTGGCGGACTCTGCTGTCATCACCGCCCTCTCTCCATATGGGTGGGTTACGTCCATCGCCCCTAAGCAGATGAAGGCGGGCCCCTACGTCTACGTCGATGGCCGGCGTGACGTCTTCATCACCCTACATGAGGGGATCACCATCGAGAGGCTTCCAACCCGCCTTGACATCAACATCAAAGGCGAGGCCTGGCCTGCGTACCTGTCCTCGGGCATCAGGTGTTCCAGGTGCCACGGACAAGGGCATCGGAGGGCCATTTGCCCCCTGCTTGCAGGGCTGGCCAACAACACCAGAATGGCCCCACCGACCACTCCTGCTGGCGTCCCACCACCGACCACCCCTGCACCGCCTCAGCGGTCAGCAGCCCAGCCTCCTGCGCCGACACCCTCCAATCCAGCCATGGAGGTTTGCAGCGCTCCTCCCGTGGCCCGAGCTGCGCTCCACTCATCCGCACCTCGGCCATCTCCACCAGCGGCCCCAGCCTATCCTATGGAGGAGACGCCTCCTGCCCCTCCACCAGTGACCCCTGCTTCGTCCCTGCGAACACCTGGGAGTCGCGAGCCTGCGGCCCCAACACCGGACGTTGAGATGTCCATCGTGGAGGAGACCTTTGCGTCCTCCACGTCATCTGCAAAAAACGCAACGAGAGTCGACCTCGATGCGTTCATCGAGAAGCACCCCAGCGTGTCCTTCGCTGGGACGGACGCCCTTGGTCTTGGGCGGGAGGAGGTCCTGGACCTCCTCTCCTCAAGGACCAAGACGCAGAGGAAGGGACCCCTCCTGTCGCCTCCGCAGTGCGACGCCCTCGCTGGCCTGATCAGGCAAATCTTGAATCTGAAGCCCGGAGCAGCCAGCAACCTCTACAAAGTCCTCGGGCAAGTCAAAGCTGAGCTGAGGACAACACCAGCTGCAGTGCCTCCAACTCCCCCACTGCCTGCGCCTCGGCCCGCTGAGCCTATGCTGCCCACTACCCACAGGGAGGAACTGACACCTCCTTTGATGACACCTCCGCCGCCCGCCCCGACGGACATGGAGGAGGACGATCCAATAACGGAGGAGGAGCACTGTGCACCCCCACCGCCTGCGCCTCGGCTCGCTGGGCCAATACCACCCGTCCCCCATGGGGACACGACGACACCGGCCATGACGACACCTCCGCCTCCACTGTCCTTGGACAGGCGCTGGAAGATGACAGGAGACTTAATTCACGAATTGAGTCGTGAAATCGACTTGGAGCACACGTTCCAAACGCAAGTCGACATGGATGACATCGTGAGAGCAGTCCTGTACCCCGGGGATAGGGAGCCCTTCATCAAGCGCCTACCCACTCGGGATAGGTACATCCTCAGTGGATTCATCAACACCGTCATCTGGCGCGCTCGGGACGGCGATCCCTCTATGCTTGAGAGTATGTCCGAACTCAGGAAGTTATTGCCTGATTGAGTCCAGACGACCCTCGGTGAGGACACCGCCTTTGAAAAATTGTAGCTCTTTCTACTTAGCTCTTTTGAGTTTGCCAGTTGTCTAAGATGACAATAAAATATTATTTAATTGTCAAAAAAAAAAATTGTCACATGTCTACATATGTGAAAAGCGCAGTTCGACTTTTCTACTAACAAGTGTTCTAGAGCCCCGTTTGGTTACTTGCACTCGCTAGTGGAGTTGGACTATTGCAAGAATCGGGGGCTATTAGACCCTTTTTTTTTTTAATTAGAAAAAAGTGCCCAAAGCGGGATTCGATCCCGGGTCGTAGCGATCGAAAACCAAAGGTTTAAACCACCCGTCTGTCCACCGACCCCCTTAAAAAGGTTAAGGTGGTAATAAATAATGAGCCACAACAGCAGTTATGGAGAACACGACTCATTTCACTATCCCTCCCTTAGCATGTCATGTCCCTGTACTGATGAGAGCCATGGTATACAGGATGTTGGCTGTTGTCTGGATTTGTCTAAACTGGTGTTGTGGTTTATTCCTTATCACCACCATTACGTTATGTACTGGAGCGATAAACCTTAATGCTTTGTTTTAATGCATTTTAAAGGGAGAGGTGCCTCTTTTGGTACAGAAATATTATCCTCCAGCAACTTTATGCTATATATATATATAACAACCCGAAACGCGTTCGTGAGAGATGAGACAAGCTGAGGGGAGAGACAAGCTGAGGGGAGAGACAAGCTGAGGGGAGAGACAAGCTGAGGGGAGAGACAAGCTGAGGGAAGAGTCAAGCTGAGGGGAGAGACAAGCTGAGGGAAGAGTCAAGCTGAGGGGAGAGACAAGCTGAGGGGAGAGACAAGCTGAGGGGAGAGACAAGCTGAGGGGAGAGACAAGCTGAGGGGAGAGACAAGCTGAGGGGAGAGACAAGCTGAGGGGAGAGGTAGACAAGCTGAGGGGAGAGACAAGCTGAGGGAAGAGTCAAGCTGAGGGGAGAGACAAGCTGAGGGAAGAGACAAGCTGAGGGGAGAGACAAGCTGAGGGGAGAGGTAGACAAGCTGAGGGGAGAGACAAGCTGAGGGGAGAGTCAAGCTGAGGGGAGAGTCAAGCTGAGGGGAGAGTCAAGCTGAGGGGAGAGTCAAGCTGAGGGGAGAGACAAGCTGAGGGGAGAGTCAAGCTGAGGGGAGAGACAAGCTGAGGGGAGAGTCAAGCTGAGGGGAGAGTCAAGCTGAGGGGAGAGTCAAGCTGAGGGGAGAGACAAGCTGAGGGGAGAGTCAAGCTGAGGGGAGAGACAAGCTGAGGGGAGAGTCAAGCTGAGGGGAGAGACAAGCTGAGGGGAGAGTCAAGCTGAGGGGAGAGACAAGCTGAGGGGAGAGTCAAGCTGAGGGGAGAGACAAGCTGAGGGGAGAGACAAGCTGAGGGGAGAGACAAGCTGAGGGGAGAGTCAAGCTGAGGGGAGAGACAAGCTGAGGGGAGAGACAAGCTGAGGGGAGAGTCAAGCTGAGGGGAGACACAAGCTGAGGGGAGAGGTAGACAAGCTGAGGGGAGAGTTGAGACAAGCTGAGGGGAGAGTTGAGACAAGCTGAGGGGAGAGGTAGACAAGCTGAGGGGAGAGGTAGACAAGCTGAGGGGAGACACAAGCTGAGGGGAGAGGTAGACAAGCTGAGGGGAGAGGTAGACAAGCTGAGGGGAGGGGTAGACAAGCTGAGGGGAGTGGTAGACAAGCTGAGGGGAGAGGTAGACAAGCTGAGGGGAGAGGTGAGACAAGATGAAGGTAGAGGTGAGACAAGATGAGGGGAGAGGTAGACAAGCTGAGGGGAGAGGTGAGACAAGCTGAGGGGAGAGACGAGACAAGCTGAGGGGAGAGGTAGACAAGCTGAGGGGAGAGGTGAGACAAGCTGAGGGGAGAGGTGAGACAAGCTGAGGGGAGAGACGAGACAAGATGAAGGTAGAGGTGAGACAAGATGAGGGGAGAGGTAGACAAGCTGAGGGGAGAGGTGAGACAAGCTGAGGGGAGAGACGAGACAAGCTGAGGGGAGAGGTGAGGCAAGCTGAGGGGAGAGGTGAGACAAGCTGAGGGGAGAGACGAGGCAAGCTGAGAGCAGAGGTGAGACAAGCTGAGGGGAGAGACGAGACAAGCTGAGGGGAGAGGTGAGACAAGCTGAGGGGAGAGACGAGACAAGCTGAGGGGAGAGACGAGACAAGCTGAGGGGAGAGGTGAGACAAGCTGAGGGGAGAGGTGAGACAAGCTTAGGGGAGAGGTGAGACAAGCTGAGGGGAGAGACGAGACAAGTTGAGGGGAGAGGTGAGACAAGCTGAGGGGAGAGACAAGCTGAGGGGAGAGGTGAGAAAAGCTGAGGGGAGAGACGAGGCAAGCTGAGAGCAGAGGTGAGACAAGCTGAGGGGAGAGGTGAGACAAGCTGAGGGGAGAGACGAGACAAGCTGAGGGGAGAGGTGAGACAAGCTGAGGGGAGAGACGAGACAAGCTGAGGGGAGAGACGAGACAAGCTGAGGGGAGAGGTGAGACAAGCTGAGGGGAGAGGTGAGACAAGCTTAGGGGAGAGGTGAGACAAGCTGAGGGGAGAGACGAGACAAGTTGAGGGGAGAGGTGAGACAAGCTGAGGGGAGAGACAAGCTGAGGGGAGAGGTGAGAAAAGCTGAGGGGAGAGACGAGACAAGCTGAGGGGAGAGACGAGACAAGCTGAGGGGAGAGACGAGACAAGCTGAGGGGAGAGACGAGACAAGCTGAGGCGAGAGGTGAGACAAGCTGAGGGGAGAGACGAGATAAGCTGAGGGGAGAGACGAGACAAGCTGAGGGGAGAGGTGAGACAAGCTGAGGGGAGAGACGAGACAAGCTGAGGGGAGAGACAAGCTGAGGGGAAAGGTGAGACAAGCTGAGGGGAGAGACGAGACAAGCTGAGGGGAGAGACAAGCTGAGGGGAGAGACAAGCTGAGGGGAAAGGGGAGACAAGCTGAGGGGAGAGACGAGACAAGCTGAGGGGAGAGACAAGCTGAGGGGAGAGGTGAGACAAGCTGAGGGGAGAGACGAGACAAGCTGAGGGGAGTGGTAGACAAGCTGAGGGGAGAGACAAGCTGAGGGGAGAGGTGAGACAAGCTGAGGGGAGAGACGAGACAAGCTGAGGGGAGTGGTAGACAAGCTGAGGGGAGAGACGAGACAAGCTGAGGGGAGTGGTAGACAAGCTGAGGGGAGTGGTAGTCAAGCTGAGGGGAGAGGTAGTCAAGCTGAGGGGAGTGGTAGTCAAGCTGAGGGGAGAGGTAGACAAGCTGAGGGGAGTGTCAAGAGAAGCCGAGGGTGCTGCACTCATCAAGCTGTCAACACCGAGGCGCTGTTTTGACGCCCGACAAAAATATTTACAGAAGAAAGTATTTTTATAACAAGACCGTGTTTGCCGGCGTCTGGCTTTTGTCTACAAGCTCTCTCACGCTATCTTGACCGATAGGTCGTCCGTTTATCTTCGTTTTATCGACAGACATGATCCGGGGATCAAATCCCGTATTGGGCACTTTTTTTCCCCTGAAGAACAAAATTTACTTCAATGGCACCTGATTATTGCACAAAAGTCCAACCCCACCAGTGAGTGCAAGACACCAAACGGGGCTCTGGCACATTTGTAAGTGTAAAAGTCGAACCGCTTTCTACAATGTGTAGACATGTGGTGTACTTACAGTACAACAACAACAACAACAAAAAGCCTTTATTTAGGGTCACTGACCCTATACAGGATTCACCAGAGGTATGCATAAGAACAAAGCAGTGAGACAAAGGAAATAAGGATATAGACAGAAGAAAAAGAAAAAAAAAAAACAAGAAATAGAAAGAGGGAAGCAAGAAAAACAACACAAAAAGAGTAGCAGTAAGAAAGTGAGGAGTGAGTGTCACTTGGCCTTCTTCTCGAGATATGGACTTATGCAAACTATAAAACGCCGTAGCAATATACTTATTCTGGGTCATATTGTCAATTATTGATGGAAGTGAAGCACAGAGTTGCCCAGTTTTGAGCATAAGGGTTCTTCTTTCAGAGCAGAGCAATCAAAAATATACTGAATGCTTTCATTTTTTAGTTTTGAATTACAGAAGGTACAAATCGGGTCCTAATCGCAGAGCATCTTGGTGTGGTTTCCTCTAAAAAAACTTGAAAGTATTCTAACTTGTGCGAGTAGTCTTACAACCGGGAAGGTGTACTTACAGTATAGGCAGTCGCTAACTACCCACCATGATTATCATGGCCTGTACCACGTGTAGACATGTGATGTACTTACAATAAAAGCAGTCGCTAACTACCCACCATGATTATCATGGCCTGTACCACGTGTAGACATGTGATGTACTTACAATAAAAGCAGTCGCTAACTACCCACCATGATTACCATGGCCTGTAACACATCTATTTGAAACATGTACCAATATTATATATTTTTCACCTAGAATGGGCCTATCATAGTTCAGTTTCCCAGGTAGAGTCATTCACCTAGCAATGGAAAATCCCCAACTCCGCACAACAAGTCACCAAACTTCACTTCCTGCAGCTCGGGACAACCTCGTGGCTAGATTTGGATAAAACTTACGGTGACCACAATACCACCGTTCTCTTTCTCTCTAAAAGTGCATATGGTCTCTTTAGTTGTATATACACTCATGGACAAAACTTAAGGAAGTTGTACCTTTTACCATGTATATCGGGATTGAGACAATAACTCAGAAAGATATTACAGTGACCTTTATTGAATACACACGAGATAACCAATATACACTCATGGACAAAACTTAAGGAAGTTGTACCTTTTACCATGTATATCGGGATTGAGACAATAATTCTGAAAGATATTACAGTGACCTTTATTGAAGATACACGAGATAACCAATATACACTCATGGACAAAACTTAAGGAAGTTGTACCTTTTACCATGTATATCGGGATTGAGACAATAACTCTGAAAGATATTGCAGTGACCTTTATTGAAGACACACGAGATAACCAATATACACTCATGGACAAAACTTAAGGAAGTTGTACCTTTTACCATGTATATCGGGATTGAGACAATAACTCAGAAAGATATTACAGTGACCTTTATTGAATACACACGAGATAACCAATATACACTCATGGACAAAACTTAAGGAAGTTGTACCTTTTACCATGTATATCGGGATTGAGACAATAATTCTGAAAGATATTACAGTGACCTTTATTGAAGATACACGAGATAACCAATATACACTCATGGACAAAACTTAAGGAAGTTGTACCTTTTACCATGTATATCGGGATTGAGACAATAATTCTGAAAGATATTGCAGTGACCTTTATTGAAGACACACGAGATAACCAATATACACTCATGGACAAAACTTAAGGAAGTTGTACCTTTTACCATGTATATCGGGATTGAGACAATAACTCTGAAAGATATTACAGTGACCTTTATTGAATACACACGAGATAACCAATATACACTCATGGACAAAACTTAAGGAAGTTGTACCTTTTACCATGTATATCGGGATTGAGACAATAACTCTGAAAGATATTACAGTGACCTTTATTGAATACACACGAGATAACCAATATACACTCATGGACAAAACTTAAGGAAGTTGTACCTTTTACCATGTATATCGGGATTGAGACAATAATTCTGAAAGATATTGCAGTGACCTTTATTGAAGACACACGAGATAACCAATATACACTCATGGACAAAACTTAAGGAAGTTGTACCTTTTACCATGTATATCGGGATTGAGACAATAATTCTGAAAGATATTACAGTGACCTTTATTGAAGACACACGAGATAACCAATATACACTCATGGAGACAAAACTTAAGGAAGTTGTACCTTTCAACATGTATATCGGGATTTAGACAATAACCCTGAAAGATATTACAGTGACCTTTATTGAAGACACACGAGATAACCAATATACACTCATGGACAAAACTTAAGGAAGTTGTACCTTTTACCATGTATATCGGGATTGAGACAATAATTCTGAAAGATATTACAGTGACCTTTATTGAAGACATACGACACACGTTTGTGTGACTTCAAGGCAGAGGTTGTTGCATAGCAGTTGGGGAATTTTCTTTTGGGTCGTGTTCGGCGCTGATCTTCTGGTGGCGGTCTCAGCGGGTTGTTTGCAGAGCTGGCGGACAACACCCGTAGTATTGAGCCAATTGGATACTTCCGTCTGGGATTGGCCAGATTCCATCCGCCCTATAGAACTAGCTGTCCATTGTAAAACATCAAATAAATAACATTGTTTAAGCTACACTCATGGACAAAACTTAATGAAGTGGAAGGTCTTTGATGTCGTCGGTCGTCTTTTTTTTTTTTTTTTTTTTAAGGAGACGGAGTCTGTTCACATTTGGTTATCTCGTGTGTCTTCAATAAAGGTCACTGTAATATCTTTCAGAGTTATTGTCTCAATCCCGATATACATGGTAAAAGGTACAACTTCCTTAAGTTTTGTCCATGAGTTTATTATATCCAATTTTTCTTTCAGAATATACAAAATTTTAAAAGAGCAACAGTTAGGATGTTTTAGCTAAATACACGCTTATAAAAAAATTATTGAAATTTGCATCTTTTCAAGTTCAATGAATAAGGAGAGACCATGTGGCCCACCCTCAGTAGAGGAAGACATTGAAGGAGGGAGATATGGAGAGACCATGTGGCCCACCCTCAGTAGAGGAAGGCACTGAAGGAGGGAGATATGGAGAGACCATGTGGCCCACCCTCAGTAGAGGAAGGCACTGAAGGAGGGAGATATGGAGAGACCATGTGGCCCACTCTCAGTAGAGGAAGGCATTGAAGGAGGGAGATATGGAGAGACCATGTGGCCCACCCTCAGTAGAGGAAGGCACTGAAGGAGGGAGAAATGGAGAGACCATGTGGCCCACCCTCAGTAGGAGAAGACACTGAAGGAGGGAGATATGGAGAGACCATGTGGCCCACCCTCAGTAGGAGAAGACACTGAAGGAGGGAGATATGGAGAGACCATGTGGCCCACCCTCAGTAGAGGAAGGCACTGAAGGAGGGAGATATGGTGAGACCATGTGGCCCACCCTCAGTAGAGGAAGGCATTGAAGGAGGGAGATATGGAGAGACCATGTGGCCCACCCTCAGTAGAGGAAGGCACTGAAGGAGGGAGAAATGGAGAGACCATGTGGCCCACCCTCAGTAGGAGAAGACACTGAAGGAGGGAGATATGGAGAGACCATGTGGCCCACCCTCAGTAGGAGAAGACACTGAAGGAGGGAGATATGGAGAGACCATGTGGCCCACCCTCAGTAGAGGAAGGCACTGAAGGAGGGAGATATGGTGAGACCATGTGGCCCACCCTCAGTAGAGGAAGGCACTGAAGGAGCGAGATATGGAGAGACCATGTGGCCCACCCTCAGTAGAGGAAGGCACTGAAGGAGGGAGATATGGAGAGACCATGTGGCCCACCCTCAGTAGAGGAAGGCACTGAAGGAGCGAGATATGGAGAGACCATGTGGCCAGCCACCCTCAGTAGAGGAAGACACTGAAGGAGGGAGATATGGAGAGACCATGTGGCCCACCCTCAGTAGAGGAGGACATTGAAGGAGGGAGATATGGAGAGACCATGTGGCCCACCCTCAGTAGAGGAAGGAACTGAAGAAAAAGAAATCGAGATATTGTTCACAGGTGAATTTATTAAATATTTTCGTATAAATTTACCAAAATTTCCAACTTTCAAGTTTCATTAAATGTAGCGTTCTTGGGAAATGTGTTTGTTGTCTAACCAATATAGGCCGCCAGTATGTAAATATATTTATACACACGTCACTGACAGCAAACTATGTAACAGCCGCCACACATGTCAATTACATGTTGGGATCAACAGCTGCGACATGTCGTAACCTGGGAGTTCACGGCAGCAGCCTTCTGGCTACTTCACCAACTTTTATACCAACTGTTACAATACTTCACTTTCTGATGGAAATCCTAGAAACTTTTCCAACCATTCTTCTTGTTTATGTTTGAAAAATTCTAATTTTTTATAAAGCTGTGAAAAGATCAAAATATCAACGTTTCAATACCATTTAAAGTGCCTTTGGTCTCCAGGAATTGTAATACGAGCTGGTCTAGTGTTTATACATTGGTCTACCATTGCCGGGATTGTCTGAATTGTAACAGGAGCTGGTCTAGTGTTTATACATTGGTCTACCATTGCCGGGATTGTCTGAATTGTAACAGGAGCTGGTCTAGTGTTTATACATTGGTCTACCATTGCCGGGATTGTCTGAATTGTAACAGGAGCTGGTCTAGTGTTTATACATTGGTCTACCATTGCCGGGATTGTCTGAATTGTAACAGGAGCTGGTCTAGTGTTTATACATTGGTCTACCATTGCCGGGATTGTTTGAATTGTAACAGGAGCTGGTCTGGTGTTTATACATTGGTCTACCATTGCCGGGATTGTCTAAATTGTAACAGGAGCTGGTCTAGTGTTTATACATTGGTCTACCATTGCCGGGATTGTCTAAATTGTAACAGGAGCTGGTCTAGTGTTTATACATTGGGCTACCATTGCCGGGATTGTCTGAAATGTAACAGGAGCTGGTCTAGTGTTTATACATTGGCCTACCATTGCCGGGATTGTCTGAATTGTAGCAGGAGCTGGTCTAGTGTTTATACATTGGTCTACCATTGCCGGGATTGTCTGAATTGTAACAGTAGCTGGTCTAGTGTTTATACATTGGGCTACCATTGCCGGGATTGTCTGAATTGTAACAGTAGCTGGTCTAGTGTTTATACATTGGGCTACCATTGCCGGGATTGTCTGAATTGTAACAGGAGCTGGTCTAGTGTTTATACATTGATCTACCATTGCCGGGATTGTCTGAATTGTAGCAGGAGCTGGTCTAGAATGTATACATTGATCTACCATTGCCGAGATTGTCTAAATTGTAACAGGAGCTGGTCTAGAGTGTATACATTGATCTACCATTGCCGGGATTGTCTGAATTGTAACAGGACCTGGTCTAGAGTGTATACATTGATCTACCATTGCCTGGATTGTCTGGATTATAACAGGAGCTGGTCTAGTGTTTATACATTGGTCTACCATTGCCGGGATTGTCTGGATTGTAACAGGACCTGGTCTAGAGTGTATACATTGATCTACCATTGCCGGGATTGTCTGAATTGTAACAGGACCTGGTCTAGAGTGTATACATTGATCTACCATTGCCGGGATTGTCTGAATTGTAACAGGAGCTGGTCTAGTGTTTATACATTGGTCTACCATTGCCGGGATTGTCTGAATTGTAACAGGACCTGGTCTAGAGTGTATACATTGATCTACCATTGCCGGGATTGTCTGGATTATAACAGAGCTGGTCTAGAGTGTATACATTGATCTACCATTGCCGGGGTTGTCTGAATTGTAACAGGAGCTGGTCTAGTGTTTATACATTGGTCTACCATTGCCGGGATTGTCTGGATTGTAACAGGACCTGGTCTAGAGTGTATACATTGATCTACCATTGCCGGGGTTGTCTGGATTATAACAGAGCTGGTCTAGAGTGTATACATTGATCTACCATTGCCGGGATTGTCTGGATTATAACAGAGCTGGTCTAGAGTGTATACATTGATCTACCATTGCCGGGGTTGTCTGGATTGTACCAGGAGCTGGTCTAGTGTTTATACATTGATCTACCATTGCCGGGATTGTCTGGATTGTAACAGGACCTGGTCTAGAGTGTATACATTGATCTACCATTGCCGGGATTGTCTGAATTGTAACAGGACCTGGTCTAGAGTGTATACATTGATCTACCATTGCCGGGATTGTCTGAATTGTAACAGGACCTGGTCTAGAGTGTATACATTGATCTACCATTGCCGGGATTGTCTGGATTGTAACAGGAGCTGGTCTAGTGTTTATACATTGGTCTACCATTGCCGGGATTGTCTGAATTGTAACAGTAGCTGGTCTAGTGTTTATACATTGGGCTACCATTGCCGGGATTGTCTGAATTGTAACAGTAGCTGGTCTAGTGTTTATACATTGGGCTACCATTGCCGGGATTGTCTGAATTGTAACAGGAGCTGGTCTAGTGTTTATACATTGATCTACCATTGCCGGGATTGTCTGAATTGTAGCAGGAGCTGGTCTAGAATGTATACATTGATCTACCATTGCCGAGATTGTCTGAATTGTAACAGGAGCTGGTCTAGAGTGTATACATTGATCTACCATTGCCGGGATTGTCTGAATTGTAACAGGACCTGGTCTAGAGTGTATACATTGATCTACCATTGCCTGGATTGTCTGGATTATAACAGGAGCTGGTCTAGTGTTTATACATTGGTCTACCATTGCCGGTTTGTCTGGATTGTAACAGGACCTGGTCTAGAGTGTATACATTGATCTACCATTGCCGGGATTGTCTGAATTGTAACAGGACCTGGTCTAGAGTGTATACATTGATCTACCATTGCCGGGATTGTCTGAATTGTAACAGGAGCTGGTCTAGTGTTTATACATTGGTCTACCATTGCCGGGATTGTCTGGATTGTAACAGGACCTGGTCTAGAGTGTATACATTGATCTACCATTGCCGGGATTGTCTGGATTATAACAGAGCTGGTCTAGAGTGTATACATTGATCTACCATTGCCGGGGTTGTCTGAATTGTAACAGGAGCTGGTCTAGTGTTTATACATTGGTCTACCATTGCCGGGATTGTCTGGATTGTAACAGGACCTGGTCTAGAGTGTATACATTGATCTACCATTGCCGGGGTTGTCTGGATTATAACAGAGCTGGTCTAGAGTGTATACATTGATCTACCATTGCCGGGATTGTCTGGATTATAACAGAGCTGGTCTAGAGTGTATACATTGATCTACCATTGCCGGGGTTGTCTGGATTGTACCAGGAGCTGGTCTAGTGTTTATACATTGATCTACCATTGCCGGGATTGTCTGGATTGTAACAGGACCTGGTCTAGAGTGTATACATTGATCTACCATTGCCGGGATTGTCTGAATTGTAACAGGACCTGGTCTAGAGTGTATACATTGATCTACCATTGCCGGGATTGTCTGAATTGTAACAGGACCTGGTCTAGAGTGTATACATTGATCTACCATTGCCGGGATTGTCTGGATTGTAACAGGAGCTGGTCTAGTGTTTATACATTGATCTACCATTGCCGGGATTGTCTGGATTGTAACAGGAGCTGGTCTAGAGTGTATACATTGAACTACCATTGCCGGGATTGTCTGAATTCTAACAGGACCTGGTCTTCAGACAATCCCGGCAATGGTAGACCAATGTATAAACACTAGACCAGCTCCTGTTACAATTCAGACAATCCCGGCAATAGTAGACCAATGTATAAACACCAGACCAGCTCTGTTGCAATTCAGACAATCCCGGCAATGGTAGACCAATGTATAAACACTAGACCAGCTCCTCTTACAATTCAGACAATCCCGGCAATGGTAGACCAATGTATAAACACTAGACCAGCTCCTGTTACAATTCAGACAATCCCGGCAATGGTAGACCAATGTATAACCACTAGACCAGCTCCTGTTACAATTCAGATTATCCCGGCAATGGGGCTGGTCTAGTGTTTATACATTGGTCTACCATTGCCGGGATTGTCTGGATTGTACCAGGAGCTGGTCTAGAGTGTATACATTGATCTACCATTGCCGGGATTGTTTGAATTGTAACAGGAGCTGGTCTAGAGTGTATACATTGATCTACCATTGCCGGAATTGTCTGGATTGTACCAGGAGCTGGTCTAGAGTGTATACATTGATCTACCATTGCCGGAATTGTCTGGATTGTACCAGGAGCTGGTCTAGAGTGTATACATTGATCTACCATTGCCGGGATTGTCTGGATTGTAACAGGAGCTGGTCTAGAGTGTATACATTGATCTACTATTGCCGGGATTGTCTGAATTGTAACAGGAGCTGGTCTAGAGTGTATACATTGATCTACCATTGCCTGGATTGTCTGGATTGTAACAGGAGCTGGTCTAGAGTGTATACATTGATCTACCATTGCCGGGATTGTCTGAATTGTAACAGGAGCTGGTCTGGTGTTTATACATTGGTCTACTATTGCCGGGATAATCTGAATTGTAACAGGAGCTGGTCTAGTGGTTATACATTGGTCTACCATTGCCGGGATTGTCTGAATTGTAACAGGAGCTGGTCTAGTGTTTATACATTGGTCTACCATTGCCGGGATTGTCTGAATTGTAACAGGAGCTGGTCTAGTGTTTATACATTGGTCTACCATTGCCGGGATTGTCTGAATTGCAACAGAGCTGGTCTGGTGTTTATACATTGGTCTACTATTGCCGGGATTGTCTGAATTGTAACAGGAGCTGGTCTAGTGTTTATACATTGGTCTACCATTGCCGGGATTGTCTGAATTGTAACAGGGGTTGGTCTAGTGTTTATACATTGGTCTACCATTGCCGGGATTGTCTAAATTGTAACAGGAGCTGGTCTAGTGTTTATACATTGGTCTACCATTGCCGGGATTGTCTGAATTGTAACAGGAGCTGGTCTAGAATGTATACATTGATCTACCATTGCCGGGATTGTCTGAATTGTAACAGGGGTTGGTCTAGTGTTTATACATTGGTCTACCATTGCCGGGATTGTCTGAATTGTAACAGGGGTTGGTCTAGTGTTTATACATTGGTCTACCATTGCCGGGATTGTTTGAATTGTAACAGGGGTTGGTCTAGTGTTTATACATTGGTCTACCATTGCCGGGATTGTCTGAATTGTAACAGGGGTTGGTCTAGTGTTTATACATTGGTCTACCATTGCCGGGATTGTCTGAATTGTAACAGGGGTTGGTCTAGTGTTTATACATTGGTCTACCATTGCAGGGATTGTCTGAATTGTAACAGGGGTTGGTCTAGTGTTTATACATTGGTCTACCATTGCCGGGATTGTCTGAATTGTAGCAGGAGCTGGTCTAGTGTTTATACATTGGTCTACCATTGCCGGGATTGTCTGAATTGTAGCAGGAGCTGGTCTAGTGTTTATACATTGGTCTACCATTGCCGGGATTGTCTGAATTGTAACAGGAGCTGGTCTAGTGTTTATACATTGGTCTACCATTGCCGGGGTTGTCTGAATTGTAACAGGAGCTGGTCTAGAGTGTATACATTGATCTACCATTGCCTGGATTGTCTGGATTGTAACAGGAGCTGGTCTAGAGTGTATACATTGATCTACCATTGCCGGGTTTGTCTGAATTGTAACAGGAGCTGGTCTGGTGTTTATACATTGGTCTACCATTGCCGGGATTGTCTGGATTGTAACAGGACCTGGTCTAGAGTGTATACATTGATCTACCATTGCCGGGATTGTCTGAATTGTAACAGGAGCTGGTCTAGTGTTTATACATTGGTCTACCATTGCCGGGATTGTCTGGATTGTAACAGGACCTGGTCTAGAGTGTATACATTGATCTACCATTGCCGGGATTGTCTGGATTATAACAGAGCTGGTCTAGAGTGTATACATTGATCTACCATTGCCGGGGTTGTCTGGATTGTACCAGGAGCTGGTCTAGTGTTTATACATTGATCTACCATTGCCGGGATTGTCTGGATTGTAACAGGACCTGGTCTAGAGTGTATACATTGATCTACCATTGCCGGGATTGTCTGAATTGTAACAGGACCTGGTCTAGAGTGTATACATTGATCTACCATTGCCGGGATTGTCTGAATTGTAACAGGACCTGGTCTAGAGTGTATACATTGATCTACCATTGCCGGGATTGTCTGAATTGTAACAGGACCTGGTCTAGAGTGTATACATTGATCTACCATTGCCGGGATTGTCTGGATTGTAACAGGAGCTGGTCTAGTGTTTATACATTGGTCTACCATTGCCGGGATTGTCTGAATTGTAACAGTAGCTGGTCTAGTGTTTATACATTGGGCTACCATTGCCGGGATTGTCTGAATTGTAACAGTAGCTGGTCTAGTGTTTATACATTGGGCTACCATTGCCGGGATTGTCTGAATTGTAACAGGAGCTGGTCTAGTGTTTATACATTGATCTACCATTGCCGGGATTGTCTGAATTGTAGCAGGAGCTGGTCTAGTGTTTATACATTGGTCTACCATTGCCGGGATTGTCTGGATTGTAACAGGAGCTGGTCTAGAGTGTATACATTGGTCTACCATTGCCGGGATTGTCTGGATTGTAACAGGACCTGGTCTAGAGTGTATACATTGATCTACCATTGCCGGGATTGTCTGGATTATAACAGAGCTGGTCTAGAGTGTATACATTGATCTACCATTGCCGGGGTTGTCTGAATTGTAACAGGAGCTGGTCTAGTGTTTATACATTGGTCTACCATTGCCGGGATTGTCTGGATTGTAACAGGACCTGGTCTAGAGTGTATACATTGATCTACCATTGCCGGGGTTGTCTGGATTATAACAGAGCTGGTCTAGAGTGTATACATTGATCTACCATTGCCGGGATTGTCTGGATTATAACAGAGCTGGTCTAGAGTGTATACATTGATCTACCATTGCCGGGGTTGTCTGGATTGTACCAGGAGCTGGTCTAGTGTTTATACATTGATCTACCATTGCCGGGATTGTCTGGATTGTAACAGGACCTGGTCTAGAGTGTATACATTGATCTACCATTGCCGGGATTGTCTGAATTGTAACAGGACCTGGTCTAGAGTGTATACATTGATCTACCATTGCCGGGATTGTCTGGATTGTAACAGGAGCTGGTCTAGAGTGTATACATTGAACTACCATTGCCGGGATTGTCTGAATTCTAACAGGACCTGGTCTTCAGACAATCCCGGCAATGGTAGACCAATGTATAAACACTAGACCAGCTCCTGTTACAATTCAGACAATCCCGGCAATAGTAGACCAATGTATAAACACCAGACCAGCTCTGTTGCAATTCAGACAATCCCGGCAATGGTAGACCAATGTATAAACACTAGACCAGCTCCTCTTACAATTCAGACAATCCCGGCAATGGTAGACCAATGTATAAACACTAGACCAGCTCCTGTTACAATTCAGACAATCCCGGCAATGGTAGACCAATGTATAACCACTAGACCAGCTCCTGTTACAATTCAGATTATCCCGGCAATGGGGCTGGTCTAGTGTTTATACATTGGTCTACCATTGCCTGGATTGTCTGGATTGTACCAGGAGCTGGTCTAGAGTGTATACATTGATCTACCATTGCCGGGATTGTTTGAATTGTAACAGGAGCTGGTCTAGAGTGTATACATTGATCTACCATTGCCGGAATTGTCTGGATTGTACCAGGAGCTGGTCTAGAGTGTATACATTGATCTACCATTGCCGGAATTGTCTGGATTGTACCAGGAGCTGGTCTAGAGTGTATACATTGATCTACCATTGCCGGGATTGTCTGGATTGTAACAGGAGCTGGTCTAGAGTGTATACATTGATCTACTATTGCCGGGATTGTCTGAATTGTAACAGGAGCTGGTCTAGAGTGTATACATTGATCTACCATTGCCTGGATTGTCTGGATTGTAACAGGAGCTGGTCTAGAGTGTATACATTGATCTACCATTGCCGGGATTGTCTGAATTGTAACAGGAGCTGGTCTGGTGTTTATACATTGGTCTACTATTGCCGGGATAATCTGAATTGTAACAGGAGCTGGTCTAGTGGTTATACATTGGTCTACCATTGCCGGGATTGTCTGAATTGTAACAGGAGCTGGTCTAGTGTTTATACATTGGTCTACCATTGCCGGGATTGTCTGAATTGTAACAGGAGCTGGTCTAGTGTTTATACATTGGTCTACCATTGCCGGGATTGTCTGAATTGCAACAGAGCTGGTCTGGTGTTTATACATTGGTCTACTATTGCCGGGATTGTCTGAATTGTAACAGGAGCTGGTCTAGTGTTTATACATTGGTCTACCATTGCCGGGATTGTCTGAATTGTAACAGGGGTTGGTCTAGTGTTTATACATTGGTCTACCATTGCCGGGATTGTCTAAATTGTAACAGGAGCTGGTCTAGTGTTTATACATTGGTCTACCATTGCCGGGATTGTCTGAATTGTAACAGGAGCTGGTCTAGAATGTATACATTGATCTACCATTGCCGGGATTGTCTGAATTGTAACAGGGGTTGGTCTAGTGTTTATACATTGGTCTACCATTGCCGGGATTGTCTGAATTGTAACAGGGGTTGGTCTAGTGTTTATACATTGGTCTACCATTGCCGGGATTGTTTGAATTGTAACAGGGGTTGGTCTAGTGTTTATACATTGGTCTACCATTGCCGGGATTGTCTGAATTGTAACAGGGGTTGGTCTAGTGTTTATACATTGGTCTACCATTGCCGGGATTGTCTGAATTGTAACAGGGGTTGGTCTAGTGTTTATACATTGGTCTACCATTGCAGGGATTGTCTGAATTGTAACAGGGGTTGGTCTAGTGTTTATACATTGGTCTACCATTGCCGGGATTGTCTGAATTGTAGCAGGAGCTGGTCTAGTGTTTATACATTGGTCTACCATTGCCGGGATTGTCTGAATTGTAGCAGGAGCTGGTCTAGTGTTTATACATTGGTCTACCATTGCCGGGATTGTCTGAATTGTAACAGGAGCTGGTCTAGTGTTTATACATTGGTCTACCATTGCCGGGGTTGTCTGAATTGTAACAGGAGCTGGTCTAGAGTGTATACATTGATCTACCATTGCCTGGATTGTCTGGATTGTAACAGGAGCTGGTCTAGAGTGTATACATTGATCTACCATTGCCGGGATTGTCTGAATTGTAACAGGAGCTGGTCTGGTGTTTATACATTGGTCTACCATTGCCGGGATAATCTGAATTGTAACAGGAGCTGGTCTAGTGGTTATACATTGGTCTACCATTGCCGGGATTGTCTGAATTGTAACAGGAGCTGGTCTAGTGTTTATACATTGGTCTACCATTGCCGGGATTGTCTGAATTGTAACAGGAGCTGGTCTAGTGTTTATACATTGGTCTACCATTGCCGGGATTGTTTGAATTGTAACAGGAGCTGGTCTAGTGTTTATACATTGGTCTACCATTGCCGGGATTGTCTGAATTGTAACAGGAGCTGGTCTAGTGTTTATACATTGGCCTACCATTGCCGGGATTGTCTGGATTGTAACAGTAGCTGGTCTACTGTTTATACATTGGTCTACCATTGCCGGGATTGTCTGAATTGTAGCAGGAGCTGGTCTAGTGTTTATACATTGGTCTACCATTGCCGGGATTGTCTGAATTGTAACAGGAGCTGGTCTAGTGTTTATACATTGGTCTACCATTGCCGGGATTGTCTGAATTGTAACAGGAGCTGGTCTAGTGTTTATACATTGATCTACCATTGCCGGAATTGTCTGAATTGTAATAGAGCTGGTCTAGTGTTTATACATTGGTCTACCATTGCCGGAATTGTCTGAATTGTAACAGAGCTGGTCTAGTGTTTATACATTGGCCTACCATTGCCGGGATTGTCTGAATTGTAACAGGGGTTGGTCTAGAGTGTATACATTGGCCTACCATTGCCGGGATTGTCTGAATTGTAACAGGAGCTGGTCTGGTGTTTATACATTGATCTACCATTGCCGGGATTGTAGAAGCTGTAATCAGCCGACCCACCGACGTCCAGTCGTGACCCCGGAGAAAGCAGCCGCTATATATAGGAATCCAATGCTAATCACACATCGCCTTAAAAAGCGATGACCCACTTCCAGATTGTTCTTTCCCGACCTGGCACTGTGGGGTGCCACTGAGAGTGTTCTACGCCCGTATCGATCAATTTGGTCTCTCTGACACAATCTCCCGCTGTGTCGTCCTTACTGTGGCTGAACATGGCAGGAGAACTGGGCGTCCGGGAGCTAAGTTGACTTTCACTCATGGACAAAACTTAAGGAAGTTGTATCTTTTACCATGTATATCGGGATTAAGACAATAACTCTGAAAGATATTACAGTGACCTTTATTAAAGACACACGAGATAACCAATATACACTCATGGACAAAACTTAAGGAAGTTGTACCTTTTACCATGTATATCGGGATTGAGACATTAACTCTGAAAGATATTACAGTGACCTTTGTTGAAGACACATGAGATAACCAATATACACTCATGGACAACACTTAAGGAAGTTGTACCTTTTACCATGTATATCGGGATTGAGACATTAACTCTGAAATATATTACAGTGACCTTTGTTGAAGACACACGAGATAACCAATATACACTCATGGACAACACTTAAGGAAGTTGTACCTCTTACCATGTATATCGGGATTGAGACATTAACTCTGAAAGATATTACAGTGACCTTTGTTGAAGACACACGAGATAACCAATATACACTCATGGACAAAACTTAAGGAACTTGTACCTTTTACCATGTATATCGGGATTGAGACATTAACTCTGAAAGATATTACAGTGACCTTTGTTGAAGACACACGAGATAACCAATATACACTCATGGACAACACTTAAGGAAGTTGTACCTTTTACCATGTATATCGGTATTGAGACATTAACTCTGAAAGATATTACAATGACCTTTATTGAAGACACACGAGATAACCAATATACACTCATGGACAAAACTTAAGGAACTTGTACCTTTTACCATGTATATCGGGATTGAGACATTAACTCTGAAAGATATTACAGTGACCTTTGTTGAAGACACACGAGATAACCAATATACACTCATGGACAACACTTAAGGAAGTTGTACCTTTTACCATGTATATCGGGATTGAGACATTAACTCTGAAAGATATTACAATGACCTTTATTGAAGACATACGAGATAACAAAGTGTGAACAAAGTCGCTTTAAAAAAAAAAAAAAACAGACTACACCGGCGACAAAAAGGTTTTCCACTTTCTTATAAGTTTTGTCCATGACTGTAGCTTCCACTCGGTCTTTTCAAATTCTTCTCCAAGATTCGTCACGGAGAGATCACCACGGATATGTCTGGACAGATCTTTGCTGTCCTTGGCAGACAATTGATCACCTCCTATTCAACTGTCCAGATTTTCTTGTATAGAGAATCTTCTTACTGCTTGGACTGGTGTATCCTGCGCCGTTGGCCAGAGTGGCTGCTAGCATTCCTGGTCAACTGGTACAACCCGCCGTGACTGGAACTCTACCCTAGACTGCTGTATAACTCGAGTTGTTGGTGCTCCAATCACCCAGGCTATCTCTCTCTTAGAATCTACTAAATCAATCAATTCTCGGCTACAGATCAAAGTTTATCAACGCTCTTTCGTTTACAGAGCTCGGGATGATCCATTATCAGATTGGGTGTGACATCGGTAGATTAGCATGGAGACCACCAGCCACGTTAGACGTTCCAAGTTAGCGACGGCTTTCGGTTCTTACTGCTTACCTTAGCGTCTGTCTTCTTCAGTTTACATCCTCTAAATGTTCTCTGTGTTAACTAGGGGTAACTATCACTAACTATCTTCCATTGAACGATGAGTCATTCCTAGACCCCCGATATGAGGAAATATAGAGGGACGACGTCATGTACGCGGTTCTATACCCCGCTGAGAGGATGGAGGTCGTTGAGATACTCTCGCCTGAACCCAAGAAAATTCTGTGCGAATTCCACAACATTGCCATTGAGCATGTTGGAGACAACAACTGAACAATAAGCAAGGTCCACACTCAGGACGGCTTGTAGCTCCTGATAATATCCAGAACTCCCTTCAGAGAAGGCTTCGGCTCGTGTAAATATTTCCTATCTTTATTACAATACTTTAATTGATTATTTTGCTGTTAACTAAGAGTCATTAAAGTTGTTAATTGTCTAACTACCACTAGTTAATTACTATCGTTAAAAGCGGGATAGACATATAGATCCCACATTCAACGAGAAGCCAAGTTACCAAGAACATTGAAGATGGCGGCACCAATTGTTGTTGTTCGACATCAATGGAAAGTGCTTGGCGGGTTCTCTGTGTGGACACAACGCTTTCTTCATTCCGCCACAGCTGCTACGTCTTGGGGCAAAATACACTCATGGACAAAATCAAAGAAGGTTGTACCTTTTACCATGTATATCGGGATTCAGATAATAACTCTGAAAGATATTCCGGTGACCTTTATTGAAGACACACGAGATAACCAATATACACTGATGGACAAAACTTAAGGAAGTTGTACCTTTCAGCATGTATATCGGGATTCAGATAATAACTCTGAAAAATATTATAGTGACCTTTATTGAAGACACACGAGATAACCAATATACACTCATGGACAAAACTTAAGGAAGTTGTACCTTTCAGCATGTATATCGGGATTGAGACAATAACTCTGAAAGATATTACTGTGACCTTTATTGAAGACACACGAGTTAACCAATATATACTCATGGACAAAACTTAAGGAAGTTGTACCTTTCAGCATGTATATCGGGATTCAGATAATAACTCTGAAAGATATTACAGTGACCTTTATTGAAGACACACGAGATAACCAATATACACTCATGGACAAAACTTAAGGAAGTTGTACCTTTCAGCATGTATATCGGGACAATAACTCTGAAAGATATTACAGTGAGACCTTTATTGAAGACACACGAGATAACCAATATACACTCATGGACAAAACTTAAGGAAGTTGTACCTTTTAGCATGTATATCGGGATTCAGATAATAACTCTGAAAGATATTACAGTGACCTTTATTGAAGGCACACGAGATAACCATGTGTAAAAAGTCTCCTTCAAAAAAAAAAAAAAAAAAACTTACGACGACAAGTGGACTTTCTTAAGTTTTGTCCATGAGTGTACCTTGATGCGAGATCTTCACATCGAAGTGGCTTGCCTGCCTGGAACATCTGGCGACATTTCAGGATAGATCTGTGAGACGGTTGAATGCATCCATGGTCCCTTATTTACATACTTCTCGAAGAATTGATCACGTGATACACTCGGTCAACGTCCAGTGCGTCACAAGCGCAGACGATAATCCACCCGAAGACTCCTTTCCCGTTTGTTTGGTTTTGTTCGGAAGTCGTCCACTCCGGCCGTTGCTCCAGCGTCCCCGCCCACAAATAGTTCGTAGGCGGCCGTCGGCTAAAAATACGTCCTGACCTGACACCGTTTGGGCAGCGTCTGCTTGCACAGAGTCTCCGGCTGTTCCATATTTCCACATCTCCAGGTCTGTTCTCTACAGAGACTCAGGTCGGTGCAGCTTTGGCAAACTGAGAAGTGTCCACTTGGAGACCATGGTTTCGGGCTAATGGCCCACTTCAGTCCAGAACGAGCTTTGAGGTCATGAGATCCACATACGATCTAATGGAATCTTCTGAAGTTGACAAAGAGGTGTTTAGCCGGCAGCTAAGCCAATTCCATGGCTAAAATATAGATGCGAATTTTGCCGGGAGGAAATTGATATATTTATGGAGATGGTCAATAGATTACGCTCAGTTTTAGCATCTAAACTCATGGACAAAACTTAAGGAAGTTGTACCTTTTACCATGTATATTGGGATTCAGACAATAACTCTGAAAGATACACTCATACACAAACTTAAGGAAGTTATACCTTTCAGCATGTACGAGGTGTGTTCAAAAAGCATCGCGAAATTTGAATTTTCGCGGTTTACGTATATTCGAATTTCGATCTTTTTGTGGCTTTATGTTGGTACTCATGTCTCTCACTTATGCCGACAAGCTCGGCCATTTTGAATGTTCACTTAATTGTTGACAGCTGCTTTGCTTGCAGGTGTTTTGTATCGTCTTCGATTTTTACCTATTAAAAAAAAATGGATCAAAGAACCTGTATCAAATTTTGTGTGAAAAACGAAATTAAGTGCGCGGATGCATTCCGAATGTTGACTGTGGCATACGGAGAAGCTACCTTGGACCGAAGCAACGTTTATCGGTGGTACAAAATGTTCTCAGAAGGCCGAGAAGATGTGAACGACGAAGAGCGTGCCGGACGCCCGAGCATTTCAACAACAGACGAAAAAATTAATGAAGTGGAGAAAATGATATTGGCCAATCGTCGAATCACCGTTAGAGAAGTTGCTGAGGACCTAAACATATCGATTGGCTCGTGCCATTCGATTTTTATCAATGATTTGGGCATGAGAGGGGTCGCCGCGAAATTCGTACCAAAATTGCTCAATTGCGACCAAAAACAGCATCGCATGAACATTGCTAATGAGATGTTGGACTCTGTTCGCGACGACCCAAATTTGCTCCAGAGGGTCATAACTGGTGACGAAGCGTGGGTTTATGGTTATGACGTGGAAACCAAAGCTCAATCATCTCAATGGAAGCTGCCGCACGAACCAAGACCGAAAAAAGCGCGCCAAGTTCGGTCGAATGTGAAAGTTTTTCTGACAGTTTTCTTCGATTGCAGGGGCGTGGTGCATCATGAGTTCTTGCCACAGGGTAGAACGGTCAATAAGGAATATTACCTACAAGTTATGCGCAATTTGCGCGAAGCAATCCGCCAGAAACGCCTGGATTTGTGGAAGAACAAAAATTGGCTTTTGCACCACGATAACGCCCCTGCTCACACATCGTTGCTTGTGCGCGACTTTTTGGCCAAAAACAACACACTAATGATGCCGCAGCCACCGTATTCTCCAGATCTGGCCCCCTGTGACTTTTTCTTATTCCCTAAACTGAAGAGGCCCATGAAAGGACGACGTTACGCTACGCTTGACGAGATAAAGACGGCATCGAAGGAGGAGCTGAAAAAGATTTTAAAAAATGATTTTTGAAGTGCTTCGAAGATTGGAAAAACCGTTGGCACAAGTGTATAATACCTCATGGGGATTACTTTGAAGGGAACAAAATAGGTATTCATGAATAAATAAATAATTTTTGAAAAAACACAAAAGTCGCGATACTTTTTGAACACACCTCGTATATCGGGATTGAGACAATAACTCTGAAAGATATTACAGTGACCTTTATTGAAGACACACGAGATAACAAAGTATGAACAAAATCTGTCTCCTTAAAAAAAAGAGACGAAAGGTGACATAAAAAAAACTTTCCACTTCCTTAAGTTTTGTCCAAGAATGTAAATTCCTGTGAAATTGTTCGACCTGGAATTTGACCTGTGGTTGGGGCAGGAATTCTTGGAATGGCAAAGGTTTGGTTTCTCTACAAGAACAGAGAATCTTGTGCCGGGTCATCTCAGCTTTCACTCTGGAGGCCGTGACATTCCGCAGGTACTGAGCGACTACAATCCGTTGTGGAATCTGATGTATAGGTTCATTCATTCAGTAGCTTTTAACACACAGCCTAGCTGACACCTTTCTTTATAGAATGCCTTCAACATGGCGTCTCTTCGAACATCAGCCAGCTGGGATGGTATCTGTCATACAGAGGCTGTGTTGTCTGAGGACGTCACTTGCTGGTGGAATGATGGATTTGGGACTAATGAACAACTTGGGCCAATTACACTCATGGACAAAACTTAAGTAAGTTGTACCTTTTACCATGTATATCGGGATTGAGACAATAACTCTGAAAGATATTACAGTGACCTTTATTGAAGACACACGAGATAACCAATACACACTCATGGACAAAACTTAAGGAAGTTGTACCTTTCAGCATGTATATTGGGATTGAGACAATAACTCGGAAAGATATTACAGTGACCTTTATTGAAGACACACGAGATAACCAATACACACTCATGGACAAAACTTAAGGAAGTTGTACCTTTCAGCATGTATATTGGGATTGAGACAATAACTCGGAAAGATATTACAGTGACCTTTATTGAAGACACACGAGATAACCAATATACACTCATGGACAAAACTTAAGGAAGTTGTACCTTTTACCATGTATATCGGGATTGAGACAATAACTCTGAAAGATATTACAGTGACCTTTATTGAAGACACACGAGATAACCAATATACACTCATGGACAAAACTTAAGGAAGTTGTACCTTTTACCATGTATATCGGGATTGAGACAATAACTCGGAAAGATATTACAGTGACCTTTATTGAAGACACACGAGATAACCAATATACACTCATGGACAAAACTTAAGGAAGTTGTACCTTTTACCATGTATATCGGGATTGAGACAATAACTCTGAAAGATATTACAGTGACCTTTATTGAAGACACACGAGATAACCAATATACACTCATGGACAAAGCTTAAGGAAGTTGTACCTTTTACCATGTATATCGGGATTGAGACAATAACTCTGAAAGATATTACAGTGACCTTTATTGAAGACACACGAGATAACCAAGTGTGAACAGCCTCTGTCTCCTTTCAAAAAATAGACGATTGGTGACATCAAATGTTTTCCACTTCCTTACATTTTGTCCATGAGTGTAAATGGTTACCGAAGTTATCCAGACGACATCCTGGGACTCCGGAGAGCTGTAACTCCGGTCAGACTTCCAAACGACGGCCCCTACATCCAAATTTGCATAACACGGTAAATGCGCTGCAATCACTGAGTCCAGCTGGGACGTGGCTCTCTTTCTGTGTCGCCCCGAGATATCATCGCCCGATACCCTCAGATATGCAAATCTCGGCGTTGTCGGTGAGACATATGCAGATAGGACGTTTGTCACGGGTCGTCTGCCTCTAAATACATTTCACTGAAATACCCTCGCTGAACCCGGGTACAACTGTAGCCCTGTACAACGACGCTGTCAGAACCCGGGTAAAACTGTAGCCCTGTACAACGACGCTGTCAGGTCCCGGGTACAACTGTAGCCCTGTACAACGACGCTGTCAGAACCAGGGTACAACTGTAGCCCTGTACAACGACGCTGTCAGGTCCCGGGTACAACTGTAGCCCTGTACAACGACGCTGTCAGGTCCCGGGTACAACTGTAGCCCTGTACAACGACGCTGTAAGAACCCGGGTACAACTGTAGCCCTGTACAACGACGCTGTCAGGTCCCGGGTACAACTATAGCCCTGTACAACGACGCTGTCAGGTCCCGGGTACAACTGTAGCCCTGCGCAACGACGCTGTCAGGTCCCGGGTACAACTGTAGCCCTGTACAGCGACGCTGTCAGGTCCCGGGTACAACTGTAGCCCTGTACAGCGACGCTGTCAGAACCCGGGTACAACTGTAGCCCTGTACAGCGACGCTGTCAGGTCCCGGGTACAACTGTAGCCCTGTACAGCGACGCTGTCAGAACCCGGGTACAACTGTAGCCCTGTACAGCGACGCTGTCAGGTCCCGGGTACAACTGTAGCCCTGTACAACGACGCTGTCAGGTCCCGGGTACAACTGTAGCCCTGTGCAGCGACGCTGTCAGGTCCCGGGTACAACTGTAGCCCTGTGCAGCGACGCTGTCAGGTCCCGGGTACAACTGTAGCCCTGTTCAGCGACGCTGTCAGGTCCAGGGTACAACTGTAGCCCTGTACAGTGACGCTGTCAGAACCCGGGTACAACTGTAGCCCTGTACAACGACGCTTTCAGAACCCGGGTACAACTGTAGCCCTGTACAACGACGCTGTCAGAACCCGGGTACAACTGTAGCCCTGTACAACGACGCTGTCAGGTCCCGGGTACAACTGTAGCCCTGTGCAACGACGCTGTCAGAACCCGGGTACAACTGTAGCCCTGTACAACGACGCTGTCAGAACCCGGGTACAACTGTAGCCCTGTGCAACGACGCTGTAAGAACCCGGGTACAACTGTAGCCCTGTGCAACGACGCTGTCAGGTCCCGGGTACAACTGTAGCCCTGTGAAACGACGCTGTCAGAACCCGGGTACAACTGTAGCCCTGTACAACGACGCTGTCAGAACCCGGGTACAACTGTAGCCCTGTACAACGACGCTGTCAGAACCCGGGAGTGACTTCAGTGACTGCACGGAAGAGAAAAGGAAACCAACGACAAGTCCTAGAGACCACCAAGTGCAGTCGACGGAAGAAAAACCTTGGAGAAACCCCGGACAGAATCTACTTGTCACATTGGGCTACTCGATCTAACTGTGTCACCAAGATGTCAGAGATTCTGTCATGGCTAGGCCGAAACTACCTTATCATCATGGTGTTTTATATTGTAGCTGGGCTTGGGCTTGGCTCATCAGTGGTGAACCCTCCCAGTGGTTTCGGCATTATTGTTCATCACATCGTTCAAAACATTCGTTTTTAATTTTTTATTTCTTATACACTCACGGACAAAACTTAAGGAAGTTTTACCATGTATATCGGGACAATAACTCTGAAAGATATTACAGTGACCTTTATTGAAGACACTCGAGATAGCCAAGTGTGAACAGCTTCTGTCTCCTTCAAAAAAAAAAAAATAATAATAATAATTAATAAAATGAACGACCGGCGACATCAAAGATTTTCCACTTTCTTAAGTTTTGTCCATGAGTGTATACTCGGCATTTGTTATTGAATACAGTAAATAGGTTTTTTTAAGAAGAACTATAGACATATAAAATAAAAAAAAAAACAGACGACCGGCAATATCACAGACTTTCCATCTCCATCAATTTTGTCCATGAGTGTATATAGCTGACCGGAAGAGTGTGACACGCCGACCAATGGACGGAAGCAAACAGCCAATCACAGCGAGGCACGTGTGAGACCCGTGGCCGTCCTGTGTCATCAGAGGTGCTCGGTGCGGATGAGTATCATTAGACCGCGAATTGCCAACATCGCCATACCCGACATTCCAAAGTTTAATGTTCTTCACCCTACTGATAAAGGTCGCATATCTTGTACGAAAGGCAACACGCCGACAATCAACTACAGAGTTCTCTGCTCTACATGGAGATGTCTGACACTGACGGAGATACATCTACAAAGCTGAACTACCCGGTATCTGTAAAACGACATTTGAAAATTATCCCGCATGAGTTTCTTTTCAACGAAAAATCAAAATCTATTCCCATTCCTGGACACTTTTATTTTTCCGTTTATCATTACTCTTCACAATTCATCCTTTCATACTTCATTCCTAAGGTTAGAAATAATCGTTATTTCTCCTTGGAATAGATTTTGATTTTTCGTTGAAAAGAAACACAGGCGGGATAGTATTTCAAATGTCGTTCTACAATCACAAGCCGCATTATATTGTATTGTACCTGGTATCTGGTTGGTCTCTTTTCGTTCTACAATGACTTAAGAATATTT
This sequence comes from Cordylochernes scorpioides, assembly GCA_030710605.1. Classification (NCBI taxonomy): domain Eukaryota; kingdom Metazoa; phylum Arthropoda; class Arachnida; order Pseudoscorpiones; family Chernetidae; genus Cordylochernes; species Cordylochernes scorpioides. The sequence continues at coordinate 130,836,651 of CP092863.1, forward strand.
TGACTCGATAAAAATATAAGAAATGGAAGCATCATAGCACGAGGTTTAAAACAAACTTCTACTGTCCTTACTGCGATGAAAAAATATTGGGAGGGTATGGCTCATCGATGGTGAACCATCCCAGCGGTTTCGCCAATTTAATCCACCAGACCGCTTCTTAGAACCCCGATACAGTATTGGACGATTCTACTTATATTTGCTTCACTGAATCTTGGTATTTGAGTAAACTATGTTTCCCACAATTTCACTCTTGTGCTATTCAATCACCAATACCCCTGTAGATAGAAAGGCTTCAAGACCCGTGGAAGCTCGAGTCAATAAAATATTCTTAAATGAAACTTATCCCTGGATTACCTTCTTCCCAAACGATATGATGCAAGGTATTCTCATTTTTTTCAAACACCTACACTCATGGACAAAACTTAAGGGAGTGGAAAGTTTATGATGTCATCGGTCGTCTATTATTTTTCTTTTTTAAGTAGACAGAGGCTGTTCATACTTGGTTATCTCGTGTGTCTTCAATAAAGGTCACTGTAATATCTTTCAGAGTTATTGTCTCAATCCCGATATACATGGTAAAAGGTACAACTTCCTTAAGTGTTGTCCATGAGTGTATATTGGTTATCTCGTGTGTCTTCAATAAAGGTCACTGTAATATCTTTCAGAGTTATTGTCTCAATCCCGATATACATGGTAAAAGGTACAACTTCTTTAAGTTTTGTCCATGAGTGTATCTTTCAGAGTTATTGTCCCGATATACATGGTGAAAGGTACAACTTCCTTAAGTTTTGTCCATTAGTGTAGGTTGCTATAAGAACGCCAATGTTCTCTGAGCGGAAAAGAGAAACGACGCTGCAGGTAATGGAGGGTTTCCTTTTGTTAAGATAGGTAATCTCCATTATCTGGGAGTGTTACAGAAATACAACAGCGGGTTATAACAATGGTGGTTACAACACAGTAGGTAGATAGTGGAGTGGGGAGGAAAATTTGATCACGCTGATCGTTGCTGAGGCGACCGTCCGTGAAAGTCCAGGTTGACGTCCCTGTGTGGAAGTCCAGGTTGATGCGGTCTCCATTCTTGTTATGGTGTTGAAAAGTCCAAATCGTCTCAAACAATCGCTCGATCTCCACTGATGAGCCAAGCCCTCCCAATATATTTTTTCATCGCAGTAAGGACAGTAGAAGTTCGTTTTATGTATAAAAGAAACATTCGCGCTTTAAATTCTTTTATTTTATATGTATAGATGGCGCGTTATTGCTTTGTGCACTTTGCCGGTCCCAAGCCCGGATGAAAAAGGAGTAGGGAAGCAGCAACGAGCTCTCACTAAAATACCTGGGCTCAGCTGATAGTACCAGTAAGGGCTCCATGGCTACAGGATGTCTGTACTCCATGTTTGGAGTGGCTGTATATGGTGTCTGTTTCTCATATCAGAGATGGCCATTATATATTGGAGTTAAGTCAGTGGTCTGCTATTGAGTAGTGCTCCCAGTATTAATGACAAAAGCAGACGCATTCTACTTCACCCAGTCATGACTGCATTGACTCATCCATTGATGAGATCTACTCATCCTCAACAGACACCATCAATAAGCTCTACAGACTTGATACCCTGATATGATTGGGTGGAGATAAGAAAGAAGAAGGGTTTCAGTGGTATTACAGCGAGGTTAACACTACCTCGGCTATCGCAGCAAGTATCTACCAAGATCTATACTGTGTCTACAGCTCGTGTAGCCCCTGTGTAGACGTAGATTGTTCCTGACCCTTCAGAAGATATAATAGTAATGGCACTGTAAACGTTTGGCTTTTTATTGAGATCATTACCAAATACACTCATCAACAAAACTTAAGGAAGTTTCAGCATGTATATCGGGATTGAGACAATAACTCTGAAAGATATTACAGTGACCTTTATTGAAGACACACGAGATAACCAATATACACTCATGGACAAAACTTAAGGAAGTTGTAACTTTTACCATGTATATCGGGATTGAGACAATAACTCTGAAAGATATTACAGTGACCTTTATTGAAGACACACGAGATAACCAATATACACTCATGGACAAAACTTAAGGAAGTTGTACCTTTCAGGATGTATATCGGGATTGAGACAATAACTCTGAAAGATATTACAGTGACCTTTATTGAATACACACGAGATAACCATAAGTAAAAAAAAATTCTGTGTCTTCTTAAAAAAAAAAAAAAAAATAGACGAACGACGGCGACATCAAGATATGAAACTCCCTTAAGTTTTGTCCATGAGTGTCGAGGCAAGTTTTAGTTTATTACTTTATATCTTTAAATAGCATTTTGACAATAGTGTCAGGATAATTTCTTTCTTTCTAACAAGATTAAAACCTAATATCTTTCAATATTTCTACTCAATGGTACACGAGTTCAGGTTTAAGCGACGCTGAAGGCGAGGCGATTGGTCGGGTGTGAATAATCGCAATGGATATATTCTTTTTGACTTTTGTGTAATGATTGTGCAATAATTGTTGACTGGATAAAATTAAATTTTAACTGTCAATTTGTCTTTCTTTTTTGGACACCGGGATAAATCTCTGTAAGACGACATGTCTTGATAAAAGCGTTTGTTGTTGTTGATGGTCATGAGAGGGCTTATCTAGTGGCCAAGTTGTGAAGCAAGGACAAACGCTCGGATCTCTTATAGGTAAATGCATTATAATAAAAACATATTTTTTTTTTAATTAATTTTTTTTTTTCTTACCACAAATGTTAGTTGTGTACATTCTCGTTACCTCCAGGAATTCGTTAAGATATGCAAAGTTGGTCCCAAATTGCTCTTGCTTTCGAGGTGAAACTTATTTACATAAATTAGTTTTTTCAAGCCACAAGGTAATCTCCTTTAATTGAAATGTAAATTTAAAAAAAACGAATTTTTTTGGTTAATTAGTTAGAAAGTAGACAGTTCTCTCAGAGTTCTAAACAAACTTATTTACATTTAGGAAAATGGATGGCCTATATTTCGAGCCTACAGACGATTTTTATAGAAACGTGTGCGGCAGCCGAATGATAAAAAAATAACAGACTTATTTTAAATCTATATAATTTAATTTATTATTATCAAACTCCCCTGGGACAAATTCTTTTTTAAATACTTGCTTATTTTAATCCCCCATCGTTATCATTTATTTATTTTCGACTCCAAACTATAGATGGAGATTTAGTCTCTGTGGAGACTTCTGTTTAACCCACTACATTTTAATTAGAAGTAAATGTAATTTTTTTAATTTAAAAGTAAATACGTCATTTTTATTTAGTAGTAAATGTGTTATTTTTTAATAGTGATGATTTTTTTCAAAGAAAATATTATTGAGATATCTTGATAAGGCACAATTTAGATTATAGATTATAAACACAAAGTAATAAAACCAAATCCAAATAAATAAATAAATACAGCATTGTTACCGAAACGTCACACACTATTTATTTATTTGGATTTGGTCTTATTACCTTGTGATTGAGATATGTTGTTTTTGTTTGGAATTTGTGTTCTTTATTTACAAATATTCAAAAATTTCATAATTAATCACATAATCTATAAAATAATAACACTCATATATATTATTGAACTTTTCCAAATAAAAAGAAAAACAAACAAACTTTTATATTTATTTATGGAGTTCAGAAAACTGAAATAATAGTAATTAAACCTTTTATATAATCCAATTATGACCCTTTTTATATTATCTATATATTTATGATTCATAGAGTTAAATATTTCAATTAAAAAGTATATATATAGGTTTTTAACTTTTAATTAGACATTTAAAATTTATATTTAGATATTTTTCATTTTAATTTAGACACTTTCATTTTTATTTAGCTATTTTCAATTTTAATTTAGACATTTTTCATTTTAATCTAGACATTTTTCATTTTAATTTAGACAGATGGACTTTTTTATAGAAAATGTCTAAATAAAAATGAAAGTGTCTAAATTAAAATGAAAAATGTCTAAATATAAATTAAAATTGTCTAATAAAACTATATTTCAAAGAAACAATGTCTAAATTGGGACTATTGACTTTTTGTTGTTGTTCTAAAAAATTTTTGGGAGGGCTGAATTCGTTGTTAATATTTAAATTCGCTTTTTAAAGCGGTCTTACCTTTGAGGGTAAGTTTTTATCTATCAACTACATTATATAACGAACCCTATTAATGTGCTACAATGTACATTTCTTATGAAAACATATATGGTTCAATGGTTAGTGATTTTGAGAAAAACGCCATATTTATAAATTTGAAGGAATATTATACAATGTTATGTTATTGTTTTTTTTTTTTTTTTTGCGTTTGGATTAGAATTCCAAAAGATAAACTGGGCTGCAATAGGTTAACCAACAAAGAAATATATTGGATTAGGGCAATATGATATCGAAATTTGCTGCCATATCAATTTATCGCTATTTTCGCAAGGCTATCAAAATAAAGTATCGCAGATAGAATCTATCAGATGTTTTACGCTGAAATTTCCTCACGTACCACAGACGACAACAATCCATTGCGCTGGGGAAATCACGTGACGTCACCGCGCATGCGCTGTCGTATAAGTTGAAGTTATCGGTTGGGTTGGCAAAACAGTTGGCGTTTGGTCGAGCTAGTGGCAGGCTCTCTTAGCCTTACCTCGTGTGCCTTAGTTTCTCCCCACTCTTGGATAACCTTTGCTAATTTTCCTTTTGGTAAGTACACTATACTTGAGTCTTTTAAAGTTTTTAAAAACTCGGGAAATATACTATTCGTACCTCAAAATAAGAATTTGCTATATTAACCTTAAAAATATATTTATTTTTTTTTGAAATAAATATATATATTTAAATATATTTCATTTACATTTTTTTTTTGTATAAGCATTTTGAATGTAAAACTCGAATAAGTAAAGCAGAATTTACAAAATATATCTTGAAACAATATTGTTTTCCTTGTAGGGGTGTGTTATCAACAAAACTAAACCTTTATTCGCTAGCATCTAATTATATATCACAAATTGATAAGTTAGCAGTTGAGAATAATTTTTAAAAAACCAAACGACAAGGCCGTTAGGTTAAAGGCGTTTTGTTTAACGTATTTTTGGACGGCGTGGGTACATACCATCTTTTGATATATAAAAAAGATATATCCTAACAGCCTAAATCATATTTGGAATAAATATTTAGAATCGCCACAGGAAATATAAAATAATAATTATAATCGATTTCTAATAATAATAAGCAGATTGTTAAAAATAATCACGTTTTAATTATTTTGCTTTATTGTGTATACAAAGCTATATTAAAAAAATATATATTTAATTTAAAATATCATTTTATATCATATACATAATGAAATTAGGGTAGTTTCATTTTAATATTTTAAAATAACTATACGTTTATAAAACTATCTCTAGTGCTAATTTTCTAAAGACCATGGCAAAATGAGTTCGTATATTAAAATATTTCAAGAATAGGTCAGCTACTTTCCATTCTGGCTAAAGTAGGCCAGAAGCTGCTGACTTTCCTGGTTCGGTTGGCGCAACATCTGGCTGGAAAGGGATAATTTAGGCTTTCAATTTTGTAACCCTAATGTATTAGGCCAGTGTTGCTCGTACCCTATTTGGATTATGTTTACATGCCTTGTTTACATTCGATGTCAAAATCTTTTGACATAAAATATATTTATATAATTTCTCCCTTTATTATATATATAAAAATATTAAATTAATATATTATAAAGTATTTCTTTGAATAGAACTTACAAAAAAACTCTTTGCTTAAAAAAACATTAAAATAGATCATTAAAAACGATTTTAAAGTAAATTTTAAATCTATTTTAATTATCTAGCCATTTTATAATTTTTTTTTTTAGCAAAAAGTTTTTGTAAGTCCTATGAATGAGCCATAAATATCAATTTTTTTTTAGGAGATAAAGCTTGATTTAGACCCATTTTATTTAAATTTTAAAAGTGGATATTTGGAAGTTTGTCGTATTGCCAAGTTGGAAGCACACAAGAATGATGGTCCATTAACAAATTGGAGCAGAAGATGAACATTGCCACAGGAAGGTGTTTGCTAATACAGTTTGTTTTTTTAAATACCATCTGGTTATTTCTTTCTTATTTGTATATATATACAGGCCTCCTACTTAGATACAAGAAAGTGGACAAGTAGGTAACACCCTCGATTCCCGACAGTCATAAACCGGGATTTAATCCAGCGTTAACATTTTGTTTCAATATGTGAATAACATTCACATTCATTGTTGTAAATATCATAAACTAGGTTGTTCTTGTTGAGCGGTACCTAATAAAGTGATTTTCAACCGAAGAAACAAGAAAATAAAACCTGATCCAAATAATTTAATAGTGTGTGATGTTTCGGTAACATCATTGTTACCATTATCAGACAGTAGAATAAATGACTTGTTTATTATTTATTTATTCTTTTGTCTGATGATGGTAACAATGCTGTTGCCAAAACGTCACACTATTTATTTGGATTTGATGTCTTATTACCTTGTGTTTATAATCTATGATCCAAATTGTGCCTTATCATGGGAGGGATATGTCTATCCATGTTTGCAGCAGTTTACGGGTAAAATGTCGGCTATTATTTCCCATAAAGGTTTTCAAAATGTGAGCGAGATATTCATTTCTGTGGACCATGGCAACACAACAGTATTATTATTATATATATATTTTTTGCTTATCCCTAGTACACGTGGTACAGGCCATGATAATCATGGTGGGTAGTTAGCGACTGCTTTTACTGTAAGCGCACCACATGTCTACACATGTGAAAAGCAGTTTGACTTTGTAATGGTCGAAAACCAAACGGTTTAACCAGCCTTCCACCAACCTCCATCACTAGGCTTTACTCTCTGTAGACAAAAATAGTTCCATTTTGTAAAAATAGACGTCTTATTTTCTGTCTTATCTCCACTCAACAATCATATCAGGATATCAAGCCATTGAGATTTCTGATGTCTGTGCTGGGGATGCTGAGTGGAGCTCATCAATGGATGAGACAATACAGTAGACAACCATCATGACTGGGTGAAGTAGAATGTCATTAAGACTGGGAGCCGGCCACTGACTTGGCTCCAATATGAAATGTCTGACATGAGGAACAGACACCATGTACAGCTGCTCCAAACACTGAGTACAGATGCTGCTTAAAGCAAACTAGCCCTAATTCAAACTAATACTAACCTAGAGTATTGATATACCCAGCGCCATTATTTTAGTTTTTTATTATCTCTTGTGTCATTACATAATGTCCTGGAGACACATAATAGTCCAACCCCACCAGCAAGTGCAAGTAACCAAACGGGGCTCTGGTACATTTATAAGTGCAAAGTCAAACTGCTTTTCACATGTGTAAACATGTGGTGTACTTACAGTAAAAGCAGTCGCTAACTACCCACCATGATTATCATGGCCTGTACCATGTGTAGACATGTGGTGTACTTACAGTATAAAAGCAGTCGCCAACTACCCACCATGATTATCATGGCATTCACCACATGTACTAGGGATAATTAAAAAAAAAAATGGAGATACATGTATCTTGTGTAGTTGTGGTACAAGTCCCATGTATGAGAGTCTGGGGTTGTTTCCTATGTATACTACGTGTAGTATTACTGACACTAGTAGTATGCAGAGAGCATCTCACCCAAGTGTACTATGAGCCTGCCATCAGGTGGTGTAGTAACTCCACCTTTTCCTGTCCCAAGCCCGGATGACAAAGGAGGAGGGGGAGCAGTAACAAGCTCACTAAACAACCTGGGCTCAGCTGGCCCGGCTGATAGTACCCTGTAAGGTCTCCAGGGATACAGGATGAGCAGCGTTTGTACTCCCATGTTAGGAGCGGCTGCACATGGCGTTTGTTCCTCATGTCAGAGACGGCCATTTCTTTTGGAGCTAAGTCGACCTGCCACTGAGTAGTGCTCCCAGTCTTAATGACAATGGCTTCACCCAGTCATGGTGGTTGTCAAACAGACACCATCAAGGGTCACAACTTGATAACCTAATATGATTGAGTGGAGATAAGAAAGAAGAAGAAGAGGTGGTGTAGTCCATGGTTGTCAAGCCGCGCTATGATCAGAATGGGCAGCCGTCCACATAGATACAATAGGGAGAAGGTATGCCTGGTATAATTGGATCTCACCCTGGCAGCTGTTCCAGGCAGTATTTATACCCCTGGTATTCTGGTTTGGGGAAGGCTATTCCTGGTGTTCTCCAGCCCAATTAGCACGGCCCACAAATATAGCACTTGGTGGTGGTGGGTAGAAGGTGAAGGTTTGTCGGTTCTATGGATTAGTTAATGGTGGACAGCCAGGATTGAATTCTACATTGGACACAATTGCTTCAAGGGTTCTCAATTCTTGCAAAAGTCCAACCCCACCAGTGTGTGCTAGTAACCAAACAGGGTTCTGGCACATTTGTAAGTGTGAAACTGTCTTCTACATGTGTTCACAGTAAAAGCAGTCGCTAACTGCCCACAGTGATTATCATGGCCTGTACCATGTGTATGTGGGATAGTAATAAGGTACAATTTGGATTATAGATATAAAATACAAGACCAAATAGTGTGATGTTTTGATAACAACCCTTTTACTGAAATGTCGCATTTCTATTTATTTAATAGGATTTGGTCTTATTACCTTGTTTTAAGATAACTCGCCACATTGCTAAAACCATGTGTGTTGAGTCAGTGATCACAGGAGGTTTATATGATTGCTCTATGCAAATCAAAGTTTGAGTTGGGTCTGTTGTCATTCTTTCCCTTTAAAGTTTCTGGGGATTTGAGAATCGCGTGGGACCTCGGTGTCCACACTGAAGAATTTTGTTGTTGTGTATAAAATGAATTCTATTGGAGAGTTTGTTAGTGGCCGTTGACCCCGCAACTGTACAGCAGATTGTTTCTCTAATGTTTCTCAGCAGATCTTGGCCCACTTCTGCTGTGGGGACAGGTTGGTTCAGTCAAAGTGGTCCAGTTTGGTCAGAATGGTTCAGTCAGAGTGGCAGAGCTAGGTCAGAATGGTTCAGTCAGTGGCCTAGCTAGGTCAGAATGGTTCAAAGTGGACCAGCAATGTCAGAATGGTTCAGTCAGTGGCCCAGCTAGGTCAGAATGGTTCAAAGTGGACCAGCAATGTCAGAATGGTTCAGTCAGTGGCCCAGCTGGGTCAGAATGGTTCAGTCAGTGGCCCAGCTAGGTCAGAATGGTTCAGTCAGTGGCCCAGCTAGGTCAGAATGGTTCAGTCAGTGGCCCAGCTAGGTCAGAATGGTTCAAAGTGGACCAGCTAGGTCAGAATGGTTCAGTCAGTGGCCCAGCTAGGTCAGAATGGTTCAAAGTGGACCAGCAATGTCAGAATGGTTCAGTCAAAGTGGACCAGAGAGGACAGATTGGTTCAGTTCAAGTGGACCAGCTATGTCAGAATGGTTCAGGCAATGTGGCACAGCAAGGAAGGATTGTTTCAGTCCAAATGGCAATATGCTCAGCAGCAGCGAGGTCATTGTTGGCCAACATGGCGTGAGGTAAGACATGATACAATGTCCTTATTAAGTGGTGTTGTGGCATGAAACCAAAGAGCCTTAGCTCGTTTATTTGCATTCTGAGAAATGTGAAAATTATTTTATTTTTATTATTTGAAAATACAGTTACACCTGTCTATAGCGCCCCCTCTAAATAGCACCTTCCTCTCTATAGCGCCCGATTTTAAATACGTAGTACGATGCGATTTACATTAAAAGTCAACTGTCTATAGCGCCCCCTCTCTATAGCACCCTATTTTGGTGAGTCCCAAGAGAGGGCGACAGGTTTAACTGTACCATTTAGCACCCCATGTAAAATGTGAAATCATTGAGAAGTACATAACAATTAGTGCTAATTAATGTTTTCACAGAGAGCTGCTAACCAGAATCCAGTTTTGTTAATTTCACAACATTGTGGTGAGCTTCTCGTTTCAGTGGATCACTGGTGACAGCGTGCCGTATCAATACACTAGATGGTTTGGTTTTGGTTTTATAATGGAACTATTTTCACCTACACCAGCGGAATAATACAATTGCCGGTATGTTTCCACAGTGTGCAGAAATGAGCCCTGGCTATAGTTGAGCCAGTTGGTGTGGGCATTTAGATGTTGACAAGGTTGGTTTGGACAATGAGGGAAGTTGGTGTGGTATAATGATTTTTTTACATTATCCCTAGTACATGTGGTACAGGTCATGATAATCATGGTGGGTAGTAGTTGACAACAGCTTTTACTGTAAGTGCACCACATATCTACACATGTGAAAAGCAGTTCAACTTTGCACTTACAAATGTGTCAGAGCTCTGTTTGGTTACTTGCACTCAAGGTGGGGTTGGAGTTTTGCAATAATCGGGGGCCATTGGAGCATTTTTTTAATTAGAAAAAAAGTGCCCAAGGCAGGATTCGAACCTGGGTCATAGTGGCTGAAAACCAACTGTTTAGACCATCCTTCCACCGACCCCCTTGGGATAATGAAGGTTATGAAGTGGTGTGTACTACACTTGGGGAGATCACAAGGACACAAACCACAGAATAATGTAAGGACTCGGGCAGATTTAGCTGTTGTTGGGTTGCTGCCAAGTAATCAATAGCTCCAACCGCGGTTTTATGCAAATTTTTGACTTTGAATGTTCATCTTCAGAACACATCCAAATAAATAATGTTTTGGTAACAGCGTTGTTACCATTATCAGACACAAAGGTATCAAATACCTTATGTTTCAAATTCCTAAATTATGTAACTTGTTTTATCTTTCTTATTTACATATTGGTCTATATACTTCAGCAGACCTTGCTGCGATGAGGGAACAATTAGATGAGGTTTCTAACAATATGGCCAGGTCTTGAAAACATTTTTGTTCTATCTGTTAGGTTTTTTTTTTTTTTTTTTGCGATTAGAATGAAAAGAAACTAAGTGTTAAATGTTATATAAAACTTATTACATAGTTGTCAGTATAATATGTAATTTCGTATCAAATACGACATAGTTGGTAAATGTGTAAATAAGTTTGGCAGTGTGAAATGGTGCGTGGTTGGTGGGTGGGTTACATCACGGGTCAGTTGAGATAACGGCGGGCGTACGCAGTTGTAGATCGCGCCATGACAAAAACAGCAACACCGCCCCGTGTCATGAGACTCATGGCTGTTTACTTCTCGGCCGGTGTATAAACACGTCCCGTCAAATGACCTAGGACTTAGCGTCCATCTGGTGGGGAACTTGTGGGATCCAACTTGGGCAAACCTTTGTACGTGTAAAAGGAATTCCTCCCCTCTGGCCGACATCCGGAGGAAGTGCGGGAGAGAATTTAGGACTTTTTTTTTTCCTCGGAGAGAACAATGGCGGCCAGGTGGCACACTGGCTGGCTCTAGCCTACACACACCGCCGTCCATTTTCGACAGTCCGGGATCAAATCCCGCATGGGCCCTTTTTTTTTTTAATTAAAAAAAAAAAAGTGTTTCAATGGTCACCGATTCTTGTAAAAGTCTCCACTCCCACCAATGAGTGTGAGTAACCAAACTGGACACTATCACACATGTTGTAAGTGTCAAATTTGAACTGCTTTCTATATGTCTAGATATTTGGTGCAGTAAAAGCAGTCGCTAACTACCTACCATGAGTATCATGGCTGCCTGTACCACGTGTACTTGGGATAATATAAAAAGATTGGGAGCTGGTGGAAAAGTGGAGATAGCCGCGACCCGGATAGAATGTCATTGGGAACTTAAAAAAATCTTCAATGGCCCTTGATTCTTGCATAAATTCAAATCCATCAATGAATGCAAGTAACCAAACAGGACTCTGGTACTGCGTTAGTTGAACTGCTTTTTTTACATGTGGTGGACTCGGGAGTAAAAGGAAGTCGCTAACTACCCACCATGATTATCATTACCTCTACCACCAATGGGATATAAGCTTGAGGAAGATAAATGTTTGGGTGCCTTTCGAGAGAGGGGGAAGTAGAGCGGCATCACACTGAGGGAGGTCACGGTCGGTCGGTCGGTACAACAAAACGTTATGTAGGTCGGCTGATCTAACCCCGGGGTTGTGTTCAGGTCCCGACATCATGATCACACTGGAAGACCTCAAGAGCCACTACAGCTCCTGCTTCTCGTAAGTCGACCTCTCCTTGTTATTCCTATATTTATAGAACTACAAGGGGTAACAAGACCAAATAGTGTGTGATGGTAACAATGCTGTTACCGAAACGTCACACACAATTTATTTAGGCCATGTTTGCCTTGTAGTTCTAATCTATAATTCAAACTGGGCCATATCAGTATTATTATTACGATTTTTTTTACACTGGGGGCAGGGTAGGATCGTTGATTCGGGGTGAAAGTCGAGCCTGAAGGTGGGGTGGCGCAGGTGCGGGGTGAGCTGGAACCAGGACCACGTGTCCCTGGACTGCCAGGAGTGCGGCGGCTACGCCCTGCAGCGCCCGTGCCCCGATTGCGAGGGGCAGTGCTCCAGCGTGTGGCGGCGCGACCTGGCCGCGTCTCACGCCACGCGCTGGGCCCGCTGGGAGGGCCGTTGCCAGCTCGGCGCCTCCTGCAAGATGGCCGCCCGGCGCCACGACGAGCGCGCGTTCCACCCCGCCCTCAAGACCGCCCCGTCTTTATGATGGCCGTCCATAGCCCGCTTTAACGACCACATTTTTTTTTTTTTTTTGTACATAGAGGTTTATATATATATTTTTCTATATCGCTGCAGCTCATCACTTTGTATTATATAAAAAAACTTTTTATTTTTTCTGTTTTTTTTTGTCCATTTTGTTGAAGCAGAAATTCTTCAATGTTTTCTCCCCCTCCTTCCAAAAATTCTGTGCATTTAATTTGTTCTGAATATTTTCCCCCCCAATTTGATAAGTTTTTCGAACAAAATGAAACTTCCACCACCGCTGCCAAATTAAAGAAAAAGTTGAATCAGACCAAATTAAGCCCCTCCTCCAGTTATTTATTTTAATTTATTTGTCCAACTGAGGCCCGCCATCTTGTACATAGAGTCCTCCTCCTCACCCCTGGTATTTATTTGTGTGTTTGTTGTACAATGAAAGAAGAGAGAAATAATAAAAAGCTGTACATTGTATTCCGTCATTGTTATCTCTATCTCATGTGATGTACATACAACATCTGTGTCATTTTATATTCTGGTCATGTTATTGGATGCTATAAATAGAAACATGTTGATCTCAAAATAACTCTAAACACATTTCCTTGATAAATTATGGTAGTGTTGCATATCCCTAGTACACGTGGTACAGGCCATGATAATCACGGTGGGTAGTTGCGACTGCTTTTACTGTAAGTACCCCACATGTCTACACATGGTACAGGCCATGATAATCATGGTGGGTAGTTAGCGACTGCTTTTACTGTAAGTACCCCACATGTCTACACATGGTACAGGCCATGATAATCGTGGTAGTAAAGGATAACACCTAGTTACAGAGTGTCCTTTAGGGAGAGGTGTCCTCTTACTGGAGAGTTGCTACAGTAGAACTACCTCTCTGACAACACCTAGTTACAGAGTGTACTTTAGGGAGATGTGTCCTCTTACTGGAGAGTTGCTACAGTAGACTACCTCTCTGACAACACATAGTTACAGAGTGTCCTTTAGGGAGAGGTGTCCTCTTACTGGAGAGTTGCTACAGTAGAACTACCTCTCTGACAACACCTAGTTACAGGGTGTACTTTAGGGAGATGTGTCCTCTTACTGGAGAGTTGCTACAGTAGAACTACCTCTCTGACAACACCTATTTACAGAGTGTCCTTTAGGGAGAGATGTCCTCTTACTGGAGAGTTGCTACAGTAGAACTACCTCTCTGACAACACCTAGTTACAGAGTGTCCTTTAGGAAGAAGTGTCCTCTTACTGGAGAGTTGCTACAGTAGAACTACCTCTCTGACAACACCTAGTTATAGAGTGTCCTTTAGGGAGAGGTGTCCTCTTACTGGAGAGTTGCTACAGTAGAACTACCTCTCTGACAACACCTAGTTACAGAGTGTCCTTTAGGAAGAAGTGTCCTCTTACTGGAGAGTTGCTACAGTAGAACTACCTCTCTGACAACACCTAGTTATAGAGTGTCCTTTAGGGAGAGTTGTCCTCTTACTGGAGAGTTGCTACAGTAGAACTACCTCTCTGACAACACCTAGTTACAGAGTGTCCTCTTACTGGAGAGTTGCTACAGTAGAACTACCTCTCTAACAACACCTAGTTACAGAGTGTCCTTTAGGGAGAGGTGTCCTCTTACTGGAGAGTTGCTACAGTAGAACTACCTCTCTGACAACACCTAGTTACAGTGTCCTTTAGGGAGAGTTGTCCTCTTACTGGAGAGTTGCTACAGTAGAACTACCTCTCTGACAACACCTAGTTACAGAGTGTCCTTTAGGGAGAGTTGTCCTCTTACTGGAGAGTTGCTACAGTAGAACTACCTCTCTGACAACACCTAGTTACAGAGTGTCCTCTTACTGGAGAGTTGCTACAGTAGAACTACCTCTCTGACAACACCTAGTTACAGAGTGTCCTCTTACTGGAGAGTTGCTACAGTAGAACTACCTCTCTGACAACACCTAGTTACAGAGTGTCCTTTAGGGAGAGGTGTCCTCTTACTGGAGAGTTGCTACAGTAGAACTACCTCTCTGACAACACCTAGTTACAGAGTGTCCTTTAGGAAGAAGTGTCCTCTTACTGGAGAGTTGCTACAGTAGAACTACCTCTCTGACAACACCTAGTTATAGAGTGTCCTTTAGGGAGAGGTGTCCTCTTACTGGAGAGTTGCTACAGTAGAACTACCTCTCTGACAACACCTAGTTACAGAGTGTCCTTTAGGAAGAAGTGTCCTCTTACTGGAGAGTTGCTACAGTAGAACTACCTCTCTGACAACACCTAGTTATAGAGTGTCCTTTAGGGAGAGTTGTCCTCTTACTGGAGAGTTGCTACAGTAGAACTACCTCTCTGACAACACCTAGTTACAGAGTGTCCTCTTACTGGAGAGTTGCTACAGTAGAACTACCTCTCTAACAACACCTAGTTACAGAGTGTCCTTTAGGGAGAGGTGTCCTCTTACTGGAGAGTTGCTACAGTAGAACTACCTCTCTGACAACACCTAGTTACAGTGTCCTTTAGGGAGAGTTGTCCTCTTACTGGAGAGTTGCTACAGTAGAACTACCTCTCTGACAACACCTAGTTACAGAGTGTCCTTTAGGGAGAGTTGTCCTCTTACTGGAGAGTTGCTACAGTAGAACTACCTCTCTGACAACACCTAGTTACAGAGTGTCCTCTTACTGGAGAGTTGCTACAGTAGAACTACCTCTCTGACAACACCTAGTTACAGAGTGTCCTCTTACTGGAGAGTTGCTACAGTAGAACTACCTCTCTGACAACACCTAGTTACAGAGTGTCCTTTAGGGAGAGGTGTCCTCTTACTGGAGAGTTGCTACAGTAGAACTACCTCTCTGACAACACCTAGTTACAGGGTGTACTTTAGGGAGAGTTGTCCTCTTACTGGAGAGTTGCTACAGTAGAACTACCTCTCTGACAACATCTAGTTACAGAGTGTCCTTTAGGGAGAGTTGCTACAGTAGAACTACCTCTCTGACAACACCTAGTTACAGAATGTCCTTTAGGGAGAGTTGCTACAGTAGAACTACCTCTCTGACAACACCTAGTTACAGAGTGTCCTTTAGGAAGAAGTGTCCTCTTACTGGAGAGTTGCTACAGTAGAACTACCTCTCTGACAACACCTAGTTACAGAGTGTCCTTTAGGGAGAGTTGTCCTCTTACTGGAGAGTTGCTACAGTAGAACTACCTCTCTGACAACACCTAGTTACAGAGTGTCCTTTAGGGAGAGGTGTCCTCTTACTGGAGAGTTGCTACAGTAGAACTACCTCTCTGACAACACCTAGTTACAGAGTGTCCTTTAGGGAGAGGTGTCCTCTTACTGGAGAGTTGCTACAGTAGAACTACCTCTCTGACAACACCTAGTTACAGAGTGTTCTTTAGGGAGAGTTGTCCTCTTACTGGAGAGTTGCTACAGTAGAACTACCTCTCTGACAACACCTAGTTACAGAGTGTCCTTTAGGGAGAGGTGTCCTCTTACTGGAGAGTTGCTACAGTAGAACTACCTCTCGGACAATACCTAGTTACAGAGTGTCCTTTAGGGAGAGGTGTCCTCTTACTGGAGAGTTGCTACAGTAGAACTACCTCTCTGACAACACCTAGTTACAGAGTGTCCTTTAGGGAGAGGTGTCCTCTTACTGGAGAGTTGCTACAGTAGAACTACCTCACTGACAACACCTAGTTACAGTGTCCTTTAGGGAAAGGTGTCCTCTTACTGGAGAGTTGCTACAGTAGAACTACCTCTCTGACAACACCTAGTTACAGAGTGTCCTTTAGGGAGAGGTGTCCTCTTACTGGAGAGTTTCTACAGTAGAACTACCTCTCTGACAACACCTAGTTACAGAGTGTCCTTTAGGGAGAGGTGTCCTCTTACTGGAGAGTTGCTACAGTGGAACTACCTCTCTGGCAATACCTAGTTACAGAGTTTCCTTTAGGGAGAGGTGTCCTCTTACTGGAGAGTTACTACAGTAGAACTACCTCTCTGACAACACCTAGTTACAGAGTGTCCTTTAGGGAGAGGTGTCCTCTTACTGGAGAGTTGCTACAGTAGAACTATCTCTGACAACACCTAGTTAAAGAGTTTCCTTTAGGGAGAGGTGTCCTCTTACTGGAGAGTTGCTACAGTAGAACTACCTCTCTGACAACACCTAGTTACAGGGTGTACTTTAGGGAGAGTTGTCCTCTTACTGGAGAGTTGCTACAGTAGAACTACCTCTCTGACAACATCTAGTTACAGAGTGTCCTTTAGGGAGAGTTGCTACAGTAGAACTACCTCTCTGACAACACCTAGTTACAGAATGTCCTTTAGGGAGAGTTGCTACAGTAGAACTACCTCTCTGACAACACCTAGTTACAGAGTGTCCTTTAGGAAGAAGTGTCCTCTTACTGGAGAGTTGCTACAGTAGAACTACCTCTCTGACAACACCTAGTTACAGAGTGTCCTTTAGGGAGAGTTGTCCTCTTACTGGAGAGTTGCTACAGTAGAACTACCTCTCTGACAACACATAGTTACAGAGTGTCCTTTAGGGAGAGGTGTCCTCTTACTGGAGAGTTGCTACAGTAGAACTACCTCTCTGATAACACCTAGTTACAGAGTGTCCTTTAGGGAGAGTTGTCCTCTTACTGGAGAGTTGCTACAGTAGAACTACCTCTCTGACAACACCTAGTTACAGAGTGTCCTCTTACTGGAGAGTTGCTACAGTAGAACTACCTCTCTGACAACACCTAGTTACAGAGTGTCCTCTTACTGGAGAGTTGCTACAGTAGAACTACCTCTCTGACAACACCTAGTTACAGAGTGTCCTTTAGGGAGAGGTGTCCTCTTACTGGAGAGTTGCTACAGTAGAACTACCTCTCTGACAACACCTAGTTACAGAGTGTTCTTTAGGGAGAGTTGTCCTCTTACTGGAGAGTTGCTACAGTAGAACTACCTCTCTGACAACACCTAGTTACAGAGTGTCCTTTAGGGAGAGGTGTCCTCTTACTGGAGAGTTGCTACAGTAGAACTACCTCTCGGACAATACCTAGTTACAGAGTGTCCTTTAGGGAGAGGTGTCCTCTTACTGGAGAGTTGCTACAGTAGAACTACCTCTCTGACAACACCTAGTTACAGAGTGTCCTTTAGGGAGAGGTGACCTCTTACTGGAGAGTTGCTACAGTAGAACTACCTCACTGACAACACCTAGTTACAGTGTCCTTTAGGGAAAGGTGTCCTCTTACTGGAGAGTTGCTACAGTAGAACTACCTCTCTGACAACACCTAGTTACAGAGTGTCCTTTAGGGAGAGGTGTCCTCTTACTGGAGAGTTTCTACAGTAGAACTACCTCTCTGACAACACCTAGTTACAGAGTGTCCTTTAGGGAGAGGTGTCCTCTTACTGGAGAGTTGCTACAGTAGAACTATCTCTGACAACACCTAGTTAAAGAGTTTCCTTTAGGGAGAGGTGTCCTCTTACTGGAGAGTTGCTACAGTAGAACTACCTCTCTGACAACACCCAGTTACAGAGTGTCCTTTAGGGAGAGGTGTCCTCTTACTGGAGAGTTGCTACAGTGGAACTACCTCTCTGGCAATACCTAGTTACAGAGTTTCCTTTAGGGAGAGGTGTCCTCTTACTGGAGAGTTGCTACAGTAGAACTACCTCTCTGACAACACCTAGTTACAGAGTGTCCTTTAGGGAGAGATGTCCTCTTACTGGAGAGTTACTACAGTAGAACTACCTCTCTGACAACACCTAGTTACAGAGTGTCCTTTAGGGAGAGGTGTCCTCTTACTGGAGAGTTGCTACAGTAGAACTACCTCTCTGACAACACCTAGTTACAGAGTGTCCTTTAGGGAGAGATGTCCTCTTACTGGAGAGTTGCTACAGTAGAACTACCTCTCTGACAACACCTATGTACAGTTCCAATCAAAAAGAACGAGTTAGAATTAACACGAGAAGATTTCACACAAAAGAAACTCTACCTTTATTATTCTCTTCACCTATATATATACATCGCGCTACTCGCGGACATGCAAATATATTCACCTATCATAAGAAACAACATGTAAAATATATAAAACAAAACAATACTATGCAAATATGTCGAGGTATGCGACAACCTAGTTACAGAGTGTCCTTTAGGGAGAGATGTCCTCTTACTGGAGAGTTACTACAGTAGAACTACCTCTCTGACAACACCTAGTTACAGAGTGTCCTTTAGGGAGAGATGTCCTCTTACTGGAGAGTTGCTACAGTAGAACTACCTCTCTGACAACACCTATGTACAGTTCCAATCAAAAAGAACGAGTTAGAATTAACACGAGAAGATTTCACACAAAAGAAACTCTACCTTTATTATTCTCTTCACCTATATATATACATCGCGCTACTCGCGGACATGCAAATATATTCACCTATCATAAGAAACAACATGTAAAATATATAAAACAAAACAATACTATGCAAATATGTCGAGGTATGCGACAGACTCCCCCTCCATGACCTCTCATCACTCCTGTGATGAGACTCTTTTGAAGGTCTCTTATTTCGTTGAAGATCTGAAGGCCCAGAGGTATCGTCTGAAGGCTTAGAGGTATGGTCTGCAGGCCTAGAGGTATCGTCTGCAGGTCTAGAGGTATCGTTTGCAGACCTAGAGGTATCGTCTGCAGGTCTAGAGGTATCGTTTGCAGACCTAGAGGTATCGTCTGCAGGCCTAGAGGTATCGTCTGCAGGCCCAGAGGTATCATCTGCAGGCCCAGAGGTATCGTCTGCCGATTTAGAACAGTCATAGGGTTGGATGTACTTGCTGGCCTGAGGAGCTTTCTTCAAGACAACTAGCCAGAGATATGGGACTCCCAACTCATCCAAGTCTTCAGTTTCCGAATGAGATCTTTGACTTTCTTCGGCGGTAATCTGCGTTGATGTCTCCTCAATGGATTCAGTATGCACTTCACAAGCAGAGTTAAATTCTCGTATTTCATTATGGGTCCAAATTAGCTGAGAAACGTTCTCGTAAAAAACATTCGGATTAGGATCATCATTCTCTACAAGTCGAGATATCTCAAAATCAGTCAACTTGGCAATGCAGTTGTTGGTTGGGATTTCATAATTCTCTCCTCCATATTCAGGATGAAAAAAGACAAAATGAGATAAATTCATATCATGCCAATCCAAATTATTCTTTTCACCATCTTCAATAATATTTGAAAAACATTTAGATCCCAAATCACGAACAATCCAAAAATCTTTAGGATAACAAAGATTGGCTTGAGCACTACCTTGTAAGGTTCTTAAAGCATCAAAAATATTTATTTCCTTTTTAAAAGCATCGCTTCGTTCGATTTCATCCCATCTACATTCATGACCATCAATAGTATCAGATGCAGGAAGAAGTTCATCATCTCGTATAATAATTTCTTCAGTTATAAGGATTTTACCACCTTCTTTATCTCCGTCTTTAGAATTCACTTTATCAGGTTTCTGAAGAGGCTCCATAGTGTAAGGGATGCAATTGTCCCTTTTTGCTGCGTCATTGGAAAAGTCTACGCCATTGATATCGTGGCTATGTATCTTATTCAAATCCAAGTGTTTTAGCGCTTCTCTAATCTGGTTACACCACATCATACCATGATCGTGCTTGAAAACATACTGGTAAAAAACAAAAGGGTTGCCTTCATTGCCAACGAATAACATGGGATTAGTCCACTTAGGAATCAGGTTATATAAATGTCCTATAGATGCTGGTCTACCTACGTCTTTAAGATATGCCAGCACAGGCTCGTCATATTCCTCAAATTCCCCAGCAGTAGGCTGTGTCCCCATGAACGTCTTTTTAAATTCAATCGTCCAATTCTATAAATAGTTGAAAACTTGTCGCTTGATAAGACCTCACCATAGCAAATACATTGGACACCTTTTCCTACATATTTCATTCTTTTTCCTTCGAAAATATCAGTGAAGGTTACAAAAGCATTATGTACGGATGCTGTTAGCAATTCCTCAAGTCCTTCAGCTTCTCAACAAAACAACAACAAAGCCTTTATTGGGGCCACTCGCCCCATACAGGATTCGCCAGTTCACAAGGGATAGGGAGAACACCTTCAGCTTCTCTTCTGAATCCACTTTCAATCTCTGAAATTTGCATCATTCCAATGTCGTATTTATCAAGCATGCTTTTTTGCATCTGGCTGAATTCTTTAGCATAAATCCAAACCTTTTGGCAGCGTGTTAATTTCTTTAATATTAACAAACGACCTCTTGCGTGATTGCATTTATCGAAATCACCTATTCCATGGCAGATAATAGCATCACATATTCCTAATTTCATATTTCTTTTTTCACCGCTTGTTTGAAACGAATAAATTCCTTTTTTGAGAGTTTCCAATAGAGTATCGTAACAAGGTAGCTCTCTCAAAGCTCTTTTCAATAACTTCATGTCTTCGGTGATGGTGTTTCTGTTATTCCAGGTGGTGGGGAGGCTCAACTCCTTTGGAGGTGCTTCTTCGCCGGTACCAGGCTCCTTAGTAGGTTCTTTTTCGCCAGCTTGGGTGTCAGGGATATCAATAATGCAATCAGAAAGTTTTTCTGTATTCTCTGAATCTTTGTCAATTTCCCCAGCTTGAGTGTTAGGAACATCAATAATGCAATCAGAAATTTCTTCTGTATTCTCTATATCTGTATCAATTTCCCCAGCTTGAGTGTTAGGAACATCAATAATGCAATCAGAAATTTCCTCTGTATTCCCTGTATTATTGTCAATATCCCCAGCTTGGGTGGTAGGAACATCAATAATGTAATCAGAAATTTCTTCTGTATTCTCTGAATCTTTGTCAATTTCCCCAGCTTGAGTGTAAGTGGCATCATCAAGATCACAAAGTCCTGCATTATCTGCATCAATACCAGCAATCACATCTACCTCTTTCGTAATAGGCTCTGCACTTTCAGTTCCTAAAACTGACCTTTTATCAACTTGAGCTTTTTCGCTTTCTTCAACTTCACCAGAATTTTTTTCAACTTCAGCCTTTTCACTTTCATCTGCTTCAACGGATTTTTTCTCAATTTCGGCTTTTTCACTTTCTTCCGTTTTTACAACTGAATTTTTCTCAACTTGAGATTTTTTACTTTCTTCAACTTCGAAAAGTAAGTCCATTATCAAACGTTGCTGCTTCACCATCGTCCTGATTTCAGACTTTTCAAGACTTTTCAGAGACTCAATATTTGCCTCTTCTCTCTCTTCTTCTTCGTCTACATCTTCAACAACTGAATATTTGAGATATTCTTTTTGTTCATAGTAATCCTCTTCGCTGAGATATTCTTCTTTCCTATTTCCACAAAGAATGCTCATCATCAAGCTTTGTTGCTCCACCATTTCCCTGAGGAGACTTTCCATGGTCGATCCTGAGGATCCTTCACTTCTTCGTCCTGTCGTCGGCTGCGCCATGTTGTACAGTTCCAATCAAAAAGAACGAGTTAGAATTAACACGAGAATATTTCACACAAAATAAACTCTAACTTTATTATTCTCTTCACCTATATATATACATCGCGCTACTCGCGGACATGCAAATATATTCACCTATCATAAGAAACAACATGTAAAATATATAAAACAAAACAATACTATGCAAATATGTCGAGGTATGCGACAACCTAGTTACAGAGTGTCCTTTAGGGAGAGATGTCCTCTTACTGGAGAGTTACTACAGTAGAACTACCTCTCTGACAACACCTAGTTACAGAGTGTCCTTTAGGGAGAGATGTCCTCTTACTGGAGAGTTGCTACAGTAGAACTACCTCTCTGACAACACCTAGTTACAGAGTGAAAAAAAAAAGTGGTGAACCGCTTCTTAGAGCTCTAATACTGTATTGGAACTTTCTGTTTATATATGTTACATTGAAGAGTGGAATCTTAGAAATGATACTCATGTAAACTATGAACATAAGCTTTTAGGACAGTAGAATTACATAAAATATATTAGATAATAAAAAGGCAAATATTGTCAAAATAAATCTTTTATTAAATCCAATATATGCCTTTTTATTATCTAATGAATTAAATATGGATTGCTCTATTTTCAAAACAAATATAAATATGTGACAATATAATAAGGTGGGGAAAGAGAAATAAGGACACCACAAGTTTGGAAGAGGAATCCCAGACAACCAGAGAGAGAGCCGGGCGGCCGTTCGTGTCGCACACAATTCCCAACTGTCTTAAAAGTCCCAAGGTGTTAACGGACGGGCCCCATTTGCCGCCCCTTGGAATGTCGCTGCTGTCTCAAGTGACCGGACTCCCGTCTCTCTCTGGGCTGGCTCTAGGTTTGCCTTATTATTCCTGGAAGAGTATATATTATGACATATACGAGGTGTGTTCAAAAAGTATCGCGACTTTTGTGTTTTTCAAAAATTATTTATTTATTCATGAATACCTATTTTGTCCCCTTCAAAGTAATCCCCATGAAATATTATACACTTGTGCCAACGGGTTTTCCAATCTTCGAAGTACTTCAAAAAATCATTTTAAAAAAATCTTTTTCAGCTCCTCCTTCGATGCCGTCTTTATCTCGTCAAGCGTAGCGTAACGTCGTCCTTTCATGGGCCTCTCCAGTTTAAGGAACAAGAAAAAGTCACAGGGGGCCAGATCTGGGGAATACGGTGGCTGCGGCATCATTAGTGTGTTGTTTTTGGCCAAAAAGTCGCGCACAAGCAACGATGTGTGAGCAGGGGCGTTATCGTGGTGCAAAAGCCAATTTTTGTTCTTCCACAAATCCGGGCGTTTCTGGCGGATTGCTTCGCGCAAATTGCGCATAACTTGCAGTTAATATTTCTTATTGACCGTTCTACCCTGTGGCAAGAACTCATGATGCACCACGCCCCTGCAATCGAAGAAAACTGTCAGCAAAACTTTCACATTCGACCGAACTTGGCGCGCTTTTTTCGGTCTTGGTTCGTGCGGCAGCTTCCATTGAGATGATTGAGCTTTGGTTTCCACGTCATAACCATAAACCCACGCTTCGTCACCAGTTATGACCCTCTGGAGCAAATTTGGGTCGTCGCGGACAGAGTCCAACATCTCATTAGCAATGTTCATGCGATGCTGTTTTTGGTCGCAATTGAGCAATTTTGGTACGAATTTCGCGGCGACCCGTCTCATGCCCAAATAATTGATAAAAATCGAATGGCACGAGCCAATCGATATGTTTAGGTCCTCAGCAACTTCTCTAACGGTGATTCGACGATTGGCCAATATCATTTTCTCCACTTCATTAATTTTTTCGTCTGTTGTTGAAGTGCTCGGGCGTCCGGCACGCTCTTCGTCGTTCACATCTTCTCGGCCTTCTGAGAACATTTTGTACCACCGATAAACGTTGCTTCGGTCCAAGGTAGCTTCTCCGTATGCCACAGTCAACATTTGGAATGCATCCGCGCACTTAATTTCGTTTTTCACACAAAATTTGATACAGGTTCTTTGATCCATTTTTTTAAATAGGTAAAAATCGAAGACGATCCAAAACACCTGCAAGCAAAGCAGCTGTCAACAATTAAGTGAACATTTAAAATGGCCGAGCTTGTCGGCATAAGTGAGAGACATGAGTACCAACATAAAGCCACAAAAAGATCGAAATTCGAATATACGTAACCCCCGAAAATTCAAAAGTCGCGATACTTTTTGAACACACCTCGTATATATTATTATTTTTATGCCGCGTATATATCGTATTAAAAAATGAAATTTATTTATTTGAAATTACTAATTCCGTTACATTCACTGTTGAATGAATTTTTTTAAAAAGAATGAACACTGTTACAATGGAACTAAGATGTCACCCACGAAAGCCAATGATCCAAAACCATTGTCGTCAGGTAGGCGTTCTGGATTTGCTAATGCTGGTGTTGTGGCTTTGTCACCGACCCGAGTCCGTTAGTTTGTGGAGGCGGTCAATATATGGCGCTTAGTGTAAGTGTCTATTTTGACGGCAGATGTGACCTTTACCTTCCCGGCAAAATGTGATAAGGTACAATTTGGATTATAGTTTAGGAACAAAAGGTAACAAGACCAAATTATTGAACTTCGGAGCTTTGTTTCTATAAAATTTATAATTAAAAAAACTCAGCAGACGATATTCCTGGAATCGACTGACATAGTAAAACGTGCAGACGCCATTTAAAAAGTTTTTTTTTGTCAAAATTTCCAGGAAAATGCTAAACTGCTTTCCTCCTTGTGGCGACATCTGCCGGCAGCTGAAATGATGCAAATTAGCGTCGTAAAAGATTTGTGGACACACAGCGTTATGTAAATAAGTAAGCCAATGTTGTTACATAACCGAGGATTGCGGCGAATTAACAACTTATTTACACATCTCGGGGAAATATGTCGTCAAAATAGCGTCGCTGCAATCTGCCGGCGGTCATTGGCGTGTTTAATTTGCATATCTACAGCGTGTGTCCTAGAAGCATATGTCCCTACAAAACACCAATTTACTGTACTCAAAAACCAATATAAAAAATTCAGTCCAATACAAAAGAGTCGGTGGACGAGTAGGTAACACCCTCGATTCCCGACAGTCATGAACCGGGATTGAATCCCGCGTTAACATTTTGTTTAATATGTGAATAACCTTCACATTCATTGTTACAATTAACATAAACTAGGTTGTTCTTGTTGAGCGGTACCTAGTAAAGTTATTTTGGAACAGTCCAATACAATAGTGAAGCGGTCTGGAGATTAAACTGGCGAAACTGCTGGGAGGGTTTACCACTGATGAGCCATATCCTTCTCTTCTTTCAATTTTTATTTATTGAAGTATCAAGGGCTGTAGAAATAGCTTTTAATTATACAGTAGAACTACCCCTGTGTAAAGGACAACACCTAATTACAGAGTGTCCTCTTACTGGAGAGTTACTAAATAGTATAACCGGTAAACTGGTGAACAGTTGGGTCAAGTTAGGAGATTTGGAATTCTGCCATCCTACGGACTGATGTCCTCTGACTCCTCAAATGACGGAATCCTGTTTGACTCAATTCAGAATCAATGAAATAGATGGGAATCTCCTATATATGGATTAAATAAGGCGACACATTTCTGGAGATGTTTCTTTCCATTTTCATAGCAATCTCAGCTTCCTGGCATCACTGCCCATCTACAGGATTACAGAATGAACAGGGATGTACATATAAGGGATGTTCATTACTGATACAAGGTAATAAGACCTGATCCAAATAAATAAACAACACTGTTATCAAAACGTCACACACTATTAATTTATTTGGATTAGGTCCTTTTTTCTTGTATCTATAATCCAAATTGTGGTTTATCACTTTCATTACTGTTCATTCTGTACTCCAGTAGAAAGCTTCTAGAAAGTTTGAGATTGCTTCAATAAAAAATGGAAAGAAACATCTCCAGAAACATGTCCCCTAATTAACAATTCAGAATGGCCAAAAGTGATGTTCAAAATAAGGACCACATTCTAACTGCTGTGGTCAACAAACTCCATGAGATTTGCATAAAAAAATGATGCGAAGTAATTTGGAAGTCTCAGCAAAGTTTTCCCTTAGTCAGGCTGATTCACGGGGAGCTGACTGCAGTCAGGATGATCGGACGGTTTGGCCGATGTCAAGATCCGAGGCCATCAGACAAAATGGACGTTCCTTGAACACTGACATGCGTAGAACTATAACAACAAGAAGCCATTTATTGGGGACCTATGCCTTACACAGGATTTACCCAGGTGTATAATTGCATAAAGAAGATTACTTATTTACATATATCCTTTATTTTTCATATCTATTTACATACGGCTCTCTTTTCTCAATGTTTCTTCTCTTGCGCGCAGCCCTGTAAAACTTACAGTACAGGACCAATGTATTACATACAGGTGGATAATTACAGAGAAAAGTTAAGTTAGTTATTTACATATATCCTTCATTTACATATCTATTTACATACGGTTCTCTTTTCTCAATGTTTCTTCTCTTAAGCAGCCCTGTAAAACTTGGCCAATACAACACACGTTCAACTACCAAGAGTCTATAAAACAAACTGACAATTGAGCATCTTTTAGTCTCATTTAGAACTCTAGTATTCGGGCGAGATACGCTGCCAAGTTCTCTAGGGTCAGATCAACAAACCTGCTGAATGGTTTTCAATATCATTTGTTGGCTGGAGATTGTTTGGAAAAAGATTTACAGTCGACTCTCGATAATTTGAAACTCAAGGAACCAGAGAGAAAATTTCAATTTATCAAGAGTTCAAAATAACAGGAGTTTAAACAACCAAGAGGGAGGGAGGAAAAAATCAAGTAAACAAGAGTTTGATGTTTTGGCAGTTTCGGGATATACAATCTATGTTGATACAAGATTAAATAAGTGACTTACCGCAAGTTTTTAAAGTATAAATTTATTGGGAGCTTTCGTGTATTGCCCTTTCTCAAACAAGAGTTTGATATAAAAATTAATGATTTATTATTTTAAACATTTGTACAATTAATCACAAATTTTCATTTTAAAAAGAAGTCAGTAATTTTGTTGTTGAGTGAGCGACTTCAGTCTATCATTGTCCAATGAATTTCCGATATTAGTGAGAGCTGCGAAGAAATCGTTACTTGTGTCGGTTCTGAGGGTGTAGAAGCTTAGGGTAGTAAGAGATCGCCTCGCTCGGCGTGGGATATTTGAGCTCTAACTTTGTTTAGTTAGTTCGCGGGTTGGTGTGGCTTGAGAAAGACCTTGCTGCACGTCTTGAAACTATAATCCCATAGTATACATATGGAACAGCTATGGTTGGTACCTAGCCCAAGTACAGGCCATGATAATCATTGAGAGGGGTTGTACACACACTTCGTGTCATAGAAACAACTCGACGTTTGTATCTGTAAGGTGCCAGAGACCTGTTTGGTTATTGCACTAACTGGTGATGGAATTGTGATGGGCACGTTGACGCAATTTATTGGTTAAAAAACCAAAATGGCGGCGGTTTGGAAGCCGGGCTGCTGCAGACGACCACAGCACTGTTGTTCTTATGGAACCCGGCGTCCGACAACAGTGCACGGTGTGGAACAGCGGGTCCAGTACACGGCGTGGAGCAGCGGGTCCAACAACGGAACACGGCGTGGAACAGCGAGTCCAGTACACGGCGTGGAACAGCGAGTCCAGTACACGGCGTGGAACAGCGAGTCCAGTACACGGCGTGGAACAGCGGGCCCAGAAACAGTACACGGCTTGGAACAGCGGGTCCAGTACACGGCGTGGAACAGCGGGCCCAGTACACGGCGTGGAACAGCGGGTCCAGTACACGGCGTGGAACAGCGGGCCCAGAAACAGTACACGGCGTGGAACAGCGGGTCCAGTACACGGCGTGGAACAGCGGGCCCAGAAACAGTACACGGCGTGGAACAGCGGGTCCAGTACACGGCGTGGAACAGCGGGCCCAGAAACAGTACACGGCGTGGAACAGCGGGTCCAGTACACGGCGTGGAACAGCGGGTCCAGTACACGGCGTGGAACAGCGGGTCCAGTACACGGCGTGGAACAGCGGGTCCAGTACACGGCGTGGAACAGCGGGTCCAGTACACGGCGTGGAACAGCGGGTCCAGTACACGGCGTGGAACAGCGGGTCCAGTACACGGCGTGGAACAGCGGGTCCAGTACACGGCGTGGAACAGCGGGCCCAGAAACAGTACACGGCGTGGAACAGCGGGTCCAGTACACGGCGTGGAACAGCGGGCCCAGAAACAGTACACGGCGTGGAACAGCGGGTCCAGTACACGGCGTGGAACAGCGGGTCCAGTACACGGCGTGGAACAGCGGGTCCAGTACACGGCGTGGAACAGCGGGCCCAGAAACAGTACACGGCGTGGAACAGCGGGTCCAGTACACGGCGTGGAACAGCGGGTCCAGTACACGGCGTGGAACAGCGGGTCCAGTACACGGCGTGGAACAGCGGGTCCAGTACACGGCGTGGAACAGCGGGTCCAGTACACGGCGTGGAACAGCGGGTCCAGTACACGGCGTGGAGCAGCGGGTCCAGTACACGGCGTGGAACAGCGGGTCCAGTACACGGCGTGGAACAGCGGGTCCAGTACACGGCGTGGAACAGCGGGTCCAGTACACGGCGTGGAACAGCGGGTCCAGTACACGGCGTGGAACAGCGGGTCCAGTACACGGCGTGGAACAGCGGGTCCAGTACACGGCGTGGAACAGCGGGTCCAGTACACGGCGTGGAACAGCGGGTCCAGTACACGGCGTGGAACAGCGGGTCCAGTACACGGCGTGGAACAGCGGGTCCAGTACACGGCGTGGAGCAGCGGGTCCAGTACACGGCGTGGAACAGCGGGTCCAGTACACGGCGTGGAACAGCGGGTCCAGTACACGGCGTGGAACAGCGGGTCCAGTACACGGCGTGGAACAGCGGGTCCAGTACACGGCGTGGAACAGCGGGTCCAGTACACGGCGTGGAACAGCGGGTCCAGTACACGGCGTGGAACAGCGGGTCCAGTACACGGCGTGGAACAGCGGGTCCAGTACACGGCGTGGAGCAGCGGGTCCAGTACACGGCGTGGAGCAGCGGGTCCAGTACACGGCGTGGAACAGCGGGTCCAGTACACGGCGTGGAACAGCGGGTCCAGTACACGGCGTGGAACAGCGGGTCCAGTACACGGCGTGGAACAGCGGGTCCAAAAACAGTCTAGCGACATATACACACACACACACACACACATTCTAACAAACTTTTAAAAAATAATATATTCTTAAACAACCAATTGAATCTCTACTTCGACAAAGATATTGTAAAATGGAAGACAAGCTATATACCTGAGAGGTCAAGTTTCCAGAGTAAAGTTGGGGAAAGATGGGTGGACTCCAGCTGCGGAGGATGACCCATGTGTGAGGGGATACAGGCGGCAAAAACGGCATTCCGGTGTGGGAGAGAACGGGCAGTTTTGGTCACATCGGCCGTGACAGAAGACGTGGACTCCGGCCGTGTGGATGAACCGGTAAGACGGAGCCAGGAGAACCTGACATCGGAGCGGTCTACAAGACGGTGTAGTCCAGGCTGGACGTGTACAGTGTGGAGCGGAACACAAGAGGACATCCACGGCGCCAAGGATCCTTCTGACGGGGAGGTTGAAGACAAGTCCCACTGTTGTATTCCTTCTGTTCAGCGCCACGTATAATAAAACGCTAACTTTATCTGCATCCCTTCGAACTCATGTATCTTTATGCCATCCTGAGTAGACAAAGAACACGAACAACGTCTGAGTACGACGTAGCAATATATAAAGACAGTCAAAATTTGCACAACTAGCTCCAAGGAACTCTGACATCAACAGACACATTGTCCCTCCCCCTTCCAGCGTCCTTGGTCCGTCCATGGGCGGCGAGGCCTTGTCCTGTCCATCTTCAAAACTTGGTGGCGAAATGGATGGTGCAAGTTAGCTGAGACAGCTTGCCGCTCGGCCGAATGGAACAATACCACATCGACACAACCTGTTTGTGATCTTTAAGAACATTTGGATGGTTCTTGGTTGTCTTTTAAAGCAGAAGTTGCTCTAAAAACCGGACAATATCTGAATTGTCCCATTGAACCAATCTGACCGTGATAGACACCAGACGCCAGTTCGGCCGAAAGGAACAATACCACATCGACACAACCTGTTTGTGATCTTTAATAACATTTGGATGGTCCTTGATTGTCTTTTAAAGCAGAAGTTTCTCTAAAAAAACCGGACAATATCTGAGTTCTCCCATTGAGAGCGAGAACCAAAATGACCGTAATAGACACCAGGCACCAGTTCGGCCGAATGGAGCAAAACCACATCGACACAACCTGTTTGTGATCTTTAAGAACATTTGGGTGGTCCTTGATTGTCTTTTAAAGCAGAAGTTGCTCTAAAAAAACCGGACAATATCTGAGTTCTCCCATTGAGAACCAAACTGACCGTGATAGACACCAGACGCCAGTTAGGCCGAATGGAGCAAAACCACATCGACACAACCTGTTTGTGATCTTTAAGAACATTTGGATGGTCCTTGATTGTCTTTTAAAGCAAAGTTGGCTTAAAAAACCGGACAATATCTGAATTCTCCCCGATGAACCAAACTGACCATAATAGACACCAGGCGCCAGTTAGGCTGAATGGAACAATACCACACAGGCTCTTTGTTATCTTTAAGAACATTTGGATGCTCCTTTATTGTCTTTTAAAGTAAAGATGGCTTAAAAAACCGGACAATATCTGAATTCTCCCATTGAAACAAACTTACCGTGATAGACACCTGGGGCCAGTTCGGGCGAACAGAGCCAGATGGAACAAAATCACATCGACACAGGCTGTTTATGATCTTTAAGAACATTTGGATGATTTCTTTTTTGGTTATTTTTTAAAGCAAATTTGGATATAAAAAACCTGGCCAATCTGAATTCTTCCTGATGAACCAATCTGACCGTGATAGACACCAGGCGCCAGTTCGGGCGAATGAAACAATACCACACAGGCTGTTTCTATTGGGGCTCAAGAATCATCCATTTTGGTTATCAACCCCGTAAATAAAGATATTTTCAAGCTGTTTCTGATCTTTAAGAACATTTAGATGGTCCTTGATTGTTTTTTAAAGAAAAATTTGCTAAAAAAACCTGGACAATATCAGAATTCTGCCCGATATGAGCCAATCAGGCGCCAGTTCGGGCGACCTTGCCGACTTACGGTTCCACTTATATAATCCTCGCTGGTTTTTCTCTCTGACCCACTTGGAACCTGTTGGCTGCTCTGGGTGGAAGGTTTGGGTGGAATCTTGACTGCGGATGGAGAAATAAAGAAATATTTGCACAGTGCATATTTACATATAATCTTAGAAACAACAATCTTTGATTTCCAGACTTAAGTCATCTACAGACAATGACAGAATGGTTGCAAGGTTTTCCCACTATGTACTAAGTGCAATTCTCAGCCTGCAACCCCAAGACACATTATTGACTGTATTGACTCATCCATTGATGAGCTCTACTCATCCCCAGAAGACACCATCAACAAGCTTTACAAGCTTGATACCTTAGTGTGATTGAGTGGAGATAAGAAAGAAGAAGACATATAATCCTACGAGCATCAAAGTTTATGTCCATTGTTTGGGTTAGCCATTTCCCTGCCAGACTTTTAAACATGTACTCTGATCCAGTGCCATGAGAGTAGACTTGCCTTAAGTGCAGATATCCTTTTAAACACAGTTTATCCAATATATGTAAGAATGTATATTCAGAACAACGTCATTTACAACTAGGTAACAACTTTTATTTCCCCATATACCATTAAATACACCTATCCCCCGATTTACACGGTAGATACGTTCCTGAGAAAAACGTGTAAATCGAGGGATAGGTGTATATTAAACTGTCAAATCTGAATAGGTGTTCGCCCCCTCATGTATCAGAGCCTCCCAATATTCTTTTCAACATAGGTAGTATAGAGTAGAATATCGCATTTTAGTATAGTGCGATAAAAAAATATAAAAAAACTTATTTGGAAAACCGTGTAAAAGCGAAAACGTGTAAAACAAGTACCGTGTAAATAGGGGGATAGGTGTATTGTTAAAATACCATTTTTATTGAATGTGTATGAATCCATGAATTTGTGGAGAATAAATCCATACACCGGGAACTGATGAGTCCAACTTGGCAGCTTCTGCCCCAAAGCCGGGTTTCTCCCAGTGACTCACGATATATTTTGAACAAAGCCAATTTTCCAACTCAGTGAAATTTCCAGAAGTTTTCGCTTCCATTCGACAGCAGTGTTTGAAGACTGTCCACCCACCTCTGACTATATCGTGATAATCATGGCGTGCAGTGGGTGTTGAAATCACAGAACAGCGTTTGTTCCAAATGTAGGCAGCCATGGTGGAGACGGCTAGCTTCCAATTCACATCACCTTGGCGACCGTTTCTGGAACACCTCCAACCTCCGTGTGATGAACACCGCCCTCAGCATCTTGGGGACACCTCGCCCCGGACAGACAACCTCGTATGTCATCTTGGTGGTCAATTCAACTACCAGGTTATTGCAAAGATAGAAGCTACCTGGCCGGCATTTATATTTCGTGAAATTAAAAATACACCTATCCCACGATTTACACGGTACTTGTTTTACACGTTTTCGCTTTTACACAGTTTTCCAAATAAGTTTTTTGTTTTTTGTTTTTATCGCACTATACTAAATGCTACTGTGATTGAACACATGCGCTGTGTACACATCTCACGAGGAATCCCGAGCTTATGTGCTGACTTGCTGCACACGCACACTGTGTCTGTATTTCTAATTTTAAAAAAATTTTAATTTTCGATTTACACGTTTTTCTCAGGAACGTATCTACCGTGTAAATCGGGGGATAGGTGTACTTCGGCCAGTAAATCTTTTTATTACCTCAACTTTTGTTTTAATTTTTGTTTGCTCCTGACGAGAACAAAAGATTTTTGTCGAAACGCCGAGGTAATAAAAAGATTTACTGGCCGAAGTATCTTTAATTTCAAGAAATACTACAAGGTGGTCTCAAAATTTCGTAAACATTTGCAAAAAATTGAAATACCAATATTATTCGCCGTTATGTATAATGTCTTTGTATTATGTATAAAGTAATTGTATTATTATGTATTCGCCGTAATAATATTATTCGCCGTTATATATAATGTCTTTGTATTATGTATAACCAACCAATTAAACAGATTTTATTGACTTCACAGTCAATCAGTACACTCCGGAGAGAAAGCTTAGAAATTTACAATTATTTAACAATTATTTCAACAGGAGGTCGGACGGCAAGGCGGCCCTAAGCTCAGATAGGTCCCTGAGAGTAAGGGAGTGTAAGTCCCGAGTGTGCTCGGAAAGCTTGTCCAGGATTTGGATGATGGCTTTCCTGTCCTCCGGGAAAAGTCTCCTGAGGAAGCCCTTCCTATCCTCAGGGCATAGCACCGCTTCCACGAGGTCAGGGTATAGAGAGTCCAATTGTGGCCAGAGGTTGAGTTCCTTCATCAATTGGATGGTTAAAAGCCGCAATTCATCGCAACGTGTGGCCATGGCCGGCGTCGACTCCCTCTCTTGGGGAGCGGGTGGTGCTGGCTCAGCAGGCCAAGGCGCAGGCAGTGGGGGTGTTGGAGGCACTGCCGCCGGTCCTTTTTTCAATTCGGATTTGACCTGGTGCAAGATCTTGTATACATTGGTATTGCCTGCGGGCTTCAGGCCAAGGATTTGTTTAATCAGACCGGCAAGAGCATCGGTCTGCGGAGGTGTCAGGAGCCAGCGTTTTCTTTGGGCCTTGGTCCTCGAGGAGAGGAGGTCCAAGACCTCCTCCCGCCCAAGACCAAGAGCGTCCGTCCCAGTAAAGGACACGGTGGGGCTTCTCCGGATGAACGCCACGAGGTCATCTCTCATGGATGTCCTGCTCGATGATGTAGAGGAGGCGGAGGACTCCTCGATGACGGTCATTTCAATGTCCTGAGCGGGGGGTCCCGACTTCGTTGATTGGGGGCTCACGGAACCCCCAGGAGCCCGCAAGGACGGAGTTGGTATCACAGGTGGAGGGGCAGGAGACGTGTCCTCCACAGGTAAGGCCAAAGGCGCTGGTGGTGGTGGCCGGGGTGCAGCAGGTGGAAGTAGCGCGGCACGGCTCGCGGGAGGCACGTCGGAGAGCTCCATGGTTGGACTGGGAGACGCCGAAGGTGGAGGCTGGGCGGATGGCTGCTGAGGCAGGCCAGGCGCAGTCGCTGAAGGGACGCTGGTGGGAGAGGTAGGTGTGGCCGGTCCAGGAGCGTTGGTTCGCCCTGCAAGCAGGGGGCAGTTGGTCCGGCGATGTCCTTGGCCTCGGCACCTGGAGCACCTAATCCCGGAGGATAGGTATGCGGGCCAGGCCTCGCCTTTGATGGTGATGTTGAGACGGGTGGGCAGTCCCTCGATGGTCATTCCTTCGCGGAGGATGATAAACGCTTCTCGGCGGCCGTCGTTATAGATGTACGGGCCAGCCTTCATCAGCTTGGGGGCGATAGATGTTACTCGCCCGAAAGCTGAAAGGGCGCTGATGACGGTTGCATCCCCCACGAAGAAGGGGAGGTTGCCCACCGTAATTCTCTCCGCCCTCTTGCGGAATGGGAAGGCCCTGTGGAGAGTTCCCTCCACCTCGAGGCCCTCGTTGACGAGGCGCTCGGCCATGCCTCTGTTTGCCAGTCCCACCAGGAAGTGGCCGTTCATTTTGGTCACCTGGAAGACCTCCCTGGTGCTCCCAAACATCCTTTCAATGGCCCTCATGTAGTGAAAGGGCTCCAGTTCAGGGCTGCGCTCTACGTAAACGCAGTGGTCCTCGGTGGAAGACGCTTGCCGCGCCCTGGCCTCCGCGATGTGCGCTCGGGTGGTCCGAATTTCCTCCGCCCGCGGTGCCCATCCCGTGGATGATCGTGGCCGGCGAATGGCTCCTGCGCCTCTGATGTTAGAGGAAGGTGCAGCCGCCGCAGGTGATTCCGCCGAGCCACGGCGTCTTTTCTTTCTTTGGACAGTGGTGTAGTTGTCCTCGTGTTCAGGATTGTTGTCCTCTGCTAAATCTGCCCAGCTTCTATTGGCTTGGGCAGCGGCCTCGGAAAACGAAGCAGTATCAAAGTTGGTCGGCGCGGCCGGATTTGCATGTTGTCCGCCGGCGGGCGGATTAACATATTTTTGAAATTCGTCTGAAGAAATTGAAATTTTCTTCTGTAACCAATTAAACAGATTTTATTGACTGCACAGTCAATTAGTACACTCCGGAGAGAAAGCCTAAATATTTACAATTATTTTACAATTATTTCAACAGGAGGTCGGACGGCAAGGCGGCCCTAAGCTCAGATAGGTCCCTGAGAGTAAGGGAGTGTAAGTCCCGAGTGTGCTCGGAAAGCTTGTCCAGGATTTGGATGATGGCTTTCCTGTCCTCCGGGAAAAGTCTCCTGAGGAAGCCCTTCCTATCCTCAGGGCATAGCACCGCTTCCACGAGGTCAGGGTATAGAGTGTCCAATTGTGGCCAGAGGTTGAGTTCCTTCATCAATTGGATGGTTAAAAGCCGCAATTCATCGCAACGTGTGGCCATAGCCGGCGTCGACTCCCTCTCTTGGGGAGCGGGTGGTGCTGGCTCGGCAGGCCAAGGCGCAGGCAGTGGGGGTGTTGGAGGCACTGCCGCCGGTCCTTTTTTCAATTCGGATTTGACCTGGTGCAAGATCTTGTATACATTGGTATTGCCTGCGGGCTTCAGGCCAAGGATTTGTTTAATCAGACCGGCAAGAGCATCGGTCTGCGGAGGTGTCAGGAGCCAGCGCTTTCTTTGGGCCTTGGTCCTCGAGGAGAGGAGGTCCAAGACCTCCTCGCGCCCAAGACCAAGAGCGTCCGTCCCAGTAAAGGACACGGTGGGGCTTCTTCGGATGAACGCCACGAGGTCATCTCTCATGGATGTCCTGCTCGATGATGTAGAGGAAGCGGAGGACTCCTCGATGGCGGTCATTTCAATGTCCTGAGCGGGGGGTCCCGACTTCGTTGATTGGGGGCTCACGGAACCCCCAGGAGCCCGCAAGGACGGAGCAGGGGTCACAGGTGGAGGGGCAGGAGGCGCCATCTCCACAGGTACGGCTGGGGCCACTGGTGTAGATGGCCGAGGTGCTGCAGATGGGGTCACAGCCCGGGCCGCAGGAGAAGCGCTGGGGGTTTCCATGGCTGGACTGGGGGACGCCGGAGGTGGAGGATGGGCAGATGGCTGCTGAGGCAGCCCAGGCGCGGTCACTGGTGGGACGCTGGTGGGAGAGGAAGGTGTGGCCGGTCTAGGAGCGTTGGTTCGCCCTGCAAGCAGGGGGCAGTTGGCCCTGCGATGTCCTTGGCCGTGGCACCTGGAGCACTTGATGCCCGAGGACAAATAAGCGGGCCAGGCCTCGCCTTTAATAGGGATCTCAAGGCAGGTGGGGAGCCTCTCAGTTGTTATTCCCTCGCGGAGGACAATGAATGCCTCGCGGCGGCCGTCGTTGTAGGTGTAAGGGCCGGCCTTCATCAGTTTGGGCGCAATTGATGTTACGCGCCCATAAGGTGTTAGGGCGCTGATGATGGCGGAGTCCTCCACGAAGAAGGGGAGGTTGCCCACAGTTATCCTTTCCGCTCTTTTGCGGTAAGGAAAGGCCCTGAGGAGTGTGCCCTCAACCTCGAGGCCCTCGTTTATGAGGCGCTCGGCCAGGCCTCTGTTCGCCAGTCCCAGGAGTTGGTGGCCGTTCACCTTGGAGACTTGGATGACTCCGGCGGTTCCTCCGAGCATCCTGTCCAGCGCCCTCAGGTAGTGGAAGGGCTGTAGCTCGGGGCCGTGCTCCAGGTACACACAGTGGTCCTCAGAAGAGGATGCCTGCCGCGCCCGGGCCTCTGTGATGTGGGCCCTGGTTGTTCTTACTTCCTGTGCCCGGGGCACAGATCCTGCCGAGGATTGCGGTCGGCGACTGGTTCTTGCACCTCCGATGTTGGAGGATGGTGCAGCCGCTGTAGGCGAGTTCGCAGATTCGCGGCGCCTCTTTTTGGTCCTCACGACGGTAAAGTCGTCGTCCGCTCCAGGGCCTTGATCTTCAGGGCAGTCCGCCCAGTTTCTCAGGGCACGGGCAGCGCCATTGGATGACGTAGCCGGCGGCAAGCCGGACGTGACGTCACCGCGCGCGACGGCCAGATTTGCAATTCCAACGCCTGTCGGCGGATTTGCATAATCTTTATTTGCAGAATTCTCTCTAGAGATTTCCCGATGTAATTCGTCTTTCGGCGAATTCTTGCCACCGGTTGGAGATAGGATGCTGGGCCTTCCAGGCTCTTGTCCAGCAGGTCCTGGGCTCCTTGGTGATGCCGAATTCGGCATGGTTACGGCTGATACATCGCTCGCCAGAAGCGATAAATACGGAGCTCGCGCGACGCGTGGCCGCACGGTCTTTGTGTTATGTATAAAGTAATTGTATTATTATGTATTCGCCGTAATAATATTATTCGCCGTTATATATAATGTCTTTGTATTATGTATAAAGTAATTGTATTATTATGTATTCGCCGTAATAATATTATTCGCCGTTATATATAATGTCTTTGTATTATGTATAAAGTAATTGTATTATTATGTATTCGCCGTAATAATATTATTCGCCGTTATGTATAATGTCTTTGTATTATGTATAAAGTAATTGTATTATTATGTATTCGCCGTAATAATATTATTCGCCGTTATGTATAATGTCTTTGTATTATGTATAAAGTAATTGTATTATTATGTATTCGCCGTAATAATATTATTCGCCAAGTAATAAGAAAAACACGAATTTTTGGGACAATCTTATATCTTCCCCCAACAAGGCAGGAACTTCTAAAGTTCAAGTCAATTTGAAAAAAAAAAAAAAAAACGTTAAAAATATTTCAAAAGAAACTTCAGAGTAAAGACAGCGATGCATTCTTAAAGACGCGAAGATGCAATTCCAACATCGGAGAAATTGGAAGCAATTCTCACCGAGAGATGGAGAGTCACTCAACAATGTTTCTTCCAGTGGCGGCCATCTTGTCTGATATGTTAGTACTGGACAAGCATCTTTCATTTAGGAAGCTTCCATTGATATATACACTCACGCACAAAACTTAAGGAAGTCTTTGATGTCACCGGTCGCCTACATTTTATTTTTATGGAGACAGAGGCTGTTCACACTTGGTTATCTCGTGTGTCTTCAATAAAAGTCACTGTAATATTTTTCAGAGTTATTGTCTCAATCCCGATATACATTGTAAAAGGTACAACTTCCTTAAGTTTTGTCCATGAGTGTATATTGGTTATCTCGTGTGTCTTCAATAAAGGTCACTGTAATATCTTTCAGAGTTATTGTCTCAATCCCGATATACATGGTAAAAGGTACAACTTCCTTAAGTTTTGTCCATGAGTGTATATTGGTTATCTCGTGTGTCTTCAATAAAGGTCATTGTAATATCTTTCAGAGTTATTGTCTCAATCCCGATATACATGGTAAAAGGTACAACTTCCTTAAGTTTTGTCCATGAGTGTATATTGGTTATCTCGTGTGTCTTCAATAAAGGTCACTGTAATATCTTTCAGAGTTATTGTCTCAATCCCGATATACATGGTAAAAGGTACAACTTCCTTAAGTTTTGTCCATGAGTGTATATTGGTTATCTCGTGTGTCTTCAATAATGGTCACTGTAATATCTTTCAGAGTTATTGTCTCAATCCCGAAATACATGGTAAAAGGTACAACTTCCTTAAGTTTTGTCCATGAGTGTATATTGGTTATCTCGTGTGTCTTCAATAAAGGTCACTGTAATATCTTTCAGAGTTATTGTCTCAATCCCGATATACATGGTAAAAGGTACAACTTCCTTAAGTTTTGCCATGAGTGTATATTTGTTATCTCGTGTGTCTTCAATAAAGGTCACTGTAATATCTTTCAGAGTTATTGTCTCAATCCCGATATACATGGTAAAAGGTACAACTTCCTTAAGTTTTGTCCATGAGTGTATATTGGTTATCTCGTGTGTCTTCAATAAAGGTCACTGTAATATCTTTCAGAGTTATTGTCTCAATCCCGATATACATGGTAAAAGGTACAACTTCCTTAAGTTTTGTCCATGAGTGTATATTTGTTATCTCGTGTGTCTTCAATAAAGGTCACTGTAATATCTTTCAGAGTTATTGTCTCAATCCCGATATACATGGTAAAAGGTACAACTTCCTTAAGTTTTGTCCATGAGTGTATATTGGTTATCTCGTGTGTCTTCAATAAAGGTCACTGTAATTTCTTTCAGAGTTATTGTCTCAATCCCGATATACATGATAAAAGGTACAACTTCCTTAAGTGTTGTCCATGAGTGTATATTGGTTATCTCGTGTGTCTTCAATAAAGGTCACTGTAATATATTTCAGAGTTATTGTCTCAATCCCGATATACATGCTAAAAGATACAACTTCCTTAAGTCCATGAGTGTATATTGGTTATCTCGTGTGTCTTCAATAAAGGTCAATGTAATATCTTTCAGAGTTATTGTCTCAATCCCTTTATACATGGTAAAAGGTACAACTTCCTTAAGTGTTGTCCATGAGTGTATATTGGTTATCTCGTGTGTCTTCAATAGAGGTCACTGTAATATCTTTCAGAGTTATTGTCTCAATCCCGATATACATGGTAAAAGGTACAACTTCCTTAAGTGTTGTCCATGAGTGTATATTGGTTATCTCGTGTGTCTTCAATAAAGGTCACTGTAATATCTTTCAGAGTTATTGTCTCAATCCCGATATACATGCTAAAAGGTACAACTTCCTTAAGTTTTGTCCATGAGTGTATATTGGTTATCTCGTGTGTCTTCAATAAAGGTCACTGTAATATCTTTCAGAGTTATTGTGTCAATCCCGATATACATGGTAAAAGGTACAACTTCCTTAAGTTTTGTCCATGAGTGTATATTGGTTATCTCGTGTGTCTTCAATGAAGGTCACTGTAATATCTTTCAGAGTTATTGTCTCAATCCCGATATACATGCTAAAAGGTACAACTTCCTTAAGTTTTGTCCATGAGTGTATATTGGTTATCTCGTGTGTCTTCAATAAAGGTCACTGTAATATCTTTCAGAGTTATTGTCTCAATCCCTTTATACATGGTAAAAGGTACAACTTCCTTAAGTGTTGTCCATGAGTGTATATTGGTTATCTCGTGTGTCTTCAATAAAAGTCACTGTAATATCTTTCAGAGTTATTGTCTCAATCCCGATATACATGGTAAAAGGTACAACTTCCTTAAGTGTTGTCCATGAGTGTATATTGGTTATCTCGTGTGTCTTCAATAAAGGTCACTGTAATATCTTTCAGAGTTATTGTCTCAATCCCGATATACATGCTGAAAGGTACAACTTCCTTAAGTTTTGTCCATGAGTGTATATTGGTTATCTCGTGTGTCTTCAATAAAGGTCACTGTAATATCTTTCAGAGTTATTGTCTCAATCCCGATATACATGGTAAAAGGTACAATTTCCTTAAGTTTTGTCCATGAGTGTATATTGGTTATCTCGTGTGTCTTCAATAAAGGTCACTGTAATATCTTTCAGAGTTATTGTCTCAATCCCGATATACATGGTAAAAGGTACAACTTCCTTAAGTTTTGTCCATGAGTGTATATTGGTTATCTCGTGTGTCTTCAATAAAGGTCACTGTAATATCTTTCAGAGTTATTGTCTCAATCCCGATATACATGCTAAAAGATACAACTTCCTTAAGTCCATGAGTGTATATTGGTTATCTCGTGTGTCTTCAATAAAGGTCAATGTAATATCTTTCAGAGTTATTGTCTCAATCCCTTTATACATGGTAAAAGGTACAACTTCCTTAAGTGTTGTCCATGAGTGTATATTGGTTATCTCGTGTGTCTTCAATAGAGGTCACTGTAATATCTTTCAGAGTTATTGTCTCAATCCCGATATACATGCTGAAAGGTACAACTTGCTTGAGTGTTGTCCATGAGTGTATATTGGTTATCTCGTGTGTCTTCAATAAAGGTCACTGTAATATCTTTCAGAGTTATTGTCTCAATCCCGATATAAATGCTAAAAGGTACAACTTCCTTAAGTTTTGTCCATGAGTGTATATTGGTTATCTCGTGTGTCTTCAATAAAGGTCACTGTAATATCTTTCAGAGTTATTGTGTCAATCCCGATATACATGGTAAAAGGTACAACTTCCTTAAGTTTTGTCCATGAGTGTATATTGGTTATCTCGTGTGTCTTCAATGAAGGTCACTGTAATATCTTTCAGAGTTATTGTCTCAATCCCGATATACATGCTAAAAGATACAACTTCCTTAAGTCCATGAGTGTATATTGGTTATCTCGTGTGTCTTCAATAAAGGTCAATGTAATATCTTTCAGAGTTATTGTCTCAATCCCTTTATACATGGTAAAAGGTACAACTTCCTTAAGTGTTGTCCATGAGTGTATATTGGTTTTCTCGTGTGTCTTCAATAAAAGTCACTGTAATATCTTTCAGAGTTATTGTCTCAATCCCGATATACATGGTAAAAGGTACAACTTCCTTAAGTCATAAGGTGGAATCCTCTGGTGTATAATTAGCAGCAACACATAAAATTCCGAGGATAAGTTTCTTTTATTTTAAAATAATAATATTTTGAGCTTTCGGGCGTAAACAGCCCTTCTTCAGGAATATTTGAAAACAAATTTTTTGAAAACAATTTCAAGTAGAAATGTTTGTACACAAATGGATGGTATCCTTCTTTGGTCTCGTATAGCGTGAGTGAATTCCATGCCCACGTGATTTAGTTTAAATCTAAAAAGCCTTTATAAAGAGATGCGTTTTTGCCCCTAGAAATATTGGCCGATTATATTGAATATATTGAAAGGATTACCTGTCTTAAAATGAATATTTTATGTCTGAATTGAATTTATATACATAAATCAATCGGGAAATTGCTATTGTTTATCTAGAATGTAGTTTTATGTATCAGGATTGTGTATTAAGCTATTGTATATTTCTGGGATATCTATATGTCTATTGATGCTCTGCTTTCAACATATTAAAACAACAGGCCATACTTTTAATTTAGCTGAACCAAAAACTTACTACACCAACATAAAAGATAAACATAAAAGACTAATCCTAGAGGCAATAGTATCCAAAAAACACCAGAGCATCAATAGACATATAGATATCCCAGAAATATACAATAGCTTTATACACAATCCTGATACATAAAACTACATTCTAGATAAACAATAGCAATTTCCCGATTGATTTATGTATATAAATTTAATTCAGACATAAAATATTCATTTTAAGACAGGTAATCCTTTCAATATATTCAATATAATCGGCCAATATTTCTAGGGGCAAAAACGCATCTCTTTATAAAGGCTTTTTAGATTTAAACTAAATCACGTGGGCATGGAATTCACTCACGCTATACGAGACCAAAGAAGGATACCATCCATTTGTGTACAAACATTTCTACTTGAAATTGTTTTCAAAAAATTTGTTTTCAAATATTCCTGAAGAAGGGCTGTTTACGCCCGAAAGCTCAAAATATTATTATTTTAAAATAAAAGAAACTTATCCTCGGAATTTTATGTGTTGCTGCTAACTTCCTTAAGTGTTGTCCATGAGTGTATATTGGTTATCTCGTGTGTCTTCAATAAAGGTCACTGTAATATCTTTCAGAGTTATTGTCTCAATCCCGATATACATGCTGAAAGGTACAACTTCCTTAAGTTTTGTCCATGAGTGTATATTGGTTATCTCGTGTGTCTTCAATAAAGGTCACTGTAATATCTTTCAGAGTTATTGTCTCAATCCCGATATACATGGTAAAAGGTACAACTTCCTTAAGTTTTGTCCATGAGTGTATATTGGTTATCTCGTGTGTCTTCAATAAAGGTCACTGTAATATCTTTCAGAGTTATTGTCTCAATCCCGATATACATGCTAAAAGATACAACTTCCTTAAGTGTTGTCCATGAGTGTATATTGGTTATCTCGTGTGTCTTCAATAAAGGTCACTGTAATATCTTTCAGAGTTATTGTCTCAATCCCGATATACATGCTGAAAGGTACAACTTCCTTAAGTTTTGTCCATGAGTGTATATTGGTTATCTCGTGTGTCTTCAATAAAGGTCACTGTAATATCTTTCAGAGTTATTGTCTCAATCCCGATATACATGCTGAAAGGTACAACTTCCTTAAGTGTTGTCCATGAGTGTATATTGGTTATCTCGTGTGTCTTCAATAAAGGTCACTGTAATATCTTTCAGAGTTATTGTCTCAATCCCGATATACATGGTAAAAGGTACAACTTCCTTAAGTTTTGTCCATGAGTGTATATTTGTTATCTCGTGTGTCTTCAATAAAGGTCACTGTAAAATCTTTCAGAGTTATTGTCTCAATCCCGATATACATGGTAAAAGGTACAACTTCCTTAAGTTTTGCCATGAGTGTATATTTGTTATCTCGTGTGTCTTCAATAAAGGTCACTGTAATATCTTTCAGAGTTATTGTCTCAATCCCGATATACATGGTAAAAGGTACAACTTCCTTAAGTTTTGTCCATGAGTGTATATTGGTTATCTCGTGTGTCTTCAATAAAGGTCACTGTAATATCTTTCAGAGTTATTGTCTCAATCCCGATATACATGGTAAAAGGTACAACTTCCTTAAGTTTTGTCCATGAGTGTATATTTGTTATCTCGTGTGTCTTCAATAAAGGTCACTGTAATATCTTTCAGAGTTATTGTCTCAATCCCGATATACATGGTAAAAGGTACAACTTCCTTAAGTTTTGTCCATGAGTGTATATTGGTTATCTCGTGTGTCTTCAATAAAGGTCAATGTAATATCTTTCAGAGTTATTGTCTCAATCCCTTTATACATGGTAAAAGGTACAACTTCCTTAAGTGTTGTCCATGAGTGTATATTGGTTATCTCGTGTGTCTTCAATAGAGGTCACTGTAATATCTTTCAGAGTTATTGTCTCAATCCCGATATACATGGTAAAAGGTACAACTTCCTTAAGTGTTGTCCATGAGTGTATATTGGTTATCTCGTGTGTCTTCAATAAAGGTCACTGTAATATCTTTCAGAGTTATTGTCTCAATCCCGATATATATGCTAAAAGGTACAACTTCCTTAAGTTTTGTCCATGAGTGTATATTGGTTATCTCGTGTGTCTTCAATAAAGGTCACTGTAATATCTTTCAGAGTTATTGTCTCAATCCCGATATACATGCTAAAAGATACA
The DNA here is from genome assembly GCA_030710605.1 of Cordylochernes scorpioides. Lineage (NCBI taxonomy): Eukaryota > Metazoa > Arthropoda > Arachnida > Pseudoscorpiones > Chernetidae > Cordylochernes > Cordylochernes scorpioides. The sequence continues at coordinate 130,881,083 of CP092863.1, forward strand.
ACTTCCTTAAGTCCATGAGTGTATATTGGTTATCTCGTGTGTCTTCAATAAAGGTCAATGTAATATCTTTCAGAGTTATTGTCTCAATCCCTTTATACATGGTAAAAGGTACAACTTCCTTAAGTGTTGTCCATGAGTGTATATTGGTTATCTCGTGTGTCTTCAATAGAGGTCACTGTAATATCTTTCAGAGTTATTGTCTCAATCCCGATATACATGGTAAAAGGTACAACTTCCTTAAGTGTTGTCCATGAGTGTATATTGGTTATCTCGTGTGTCTTCAATAAAGGTCACTGTAATATCTTTCAGAGTTATTGTCTCAATCCCGATATACATGCTAAAAGGTACAACTTCCTTAAGTTTTGTCCATGAGTGTATATTGGTTATCTCGTGTGTCTTCAATAAAGGTCACTGTAATATCTTTCAGAGTTATTGTCTCAATCCCGATATACATGGTAAAAGGTACAACTTCCTTAAGTTTTGTCCATGAGTGTATATTGGTTATCTCGTGTGTCTTCAATAAAGGTCAATGTAATATCTTTCAGAGTTATTGTCTCAATCCCTTTATACATGGTAAAAGGTACAACTTCCTTAAGTGTTGTCCATGAGTGTATATTGGTTATCTCGTGTGTCTTCAATAAAAGTCACTGTAATATCTTTCAGAGTTATTGTCTCAATCCCGATATACATGGTAAAAGGTACAACTTCCTTAAGTGTTGTCCATGAGTGTATATTGGTTATCTCGTGTGTCTTCAATAAAGGTCACTGTAATATCTTTCAGAGTTATTGTCTCAATCCCGATATACATGGTAAAAGGTACAACTTCCTTAAGTTTTGTCCATGAGTGTATATTGGTTATCTCGTGTGTCTTCAATAAAGGTCACTGTAATATCTTTCAGAGTTATTGTCTCAATCCCGATATACATGCTAAAAGATACAACTTCCTTAAGTCCATGAGTGTATATTGGTTATCTCGTGTGTCTTCAATAAAGGTCAATGTAATATCTTTCAGAGTTATTGTCTCAATCCCTTTATACATGGTAAAAGGTACAACTTCCTTAAGTGTTGTCCATGAGTGTATATTGGTTATCTCGTGTGTCTTCAATAAAAGTCACTGTAATATCTTTCAGAGTTATTGTCTCAATCCCGATATACATGGTAAAAGGTACAACTTCCTTAAGTGTTGTCCATGAGTGTATATTGGTTATCTCGTGTGTCTTCAATAAAGGTCACTGTAATATCTTTCAGAGTTATTGTCTCAATCCCGATATACATGCTGAAAGGTACAACTTCCTTAAGTTTTGTCCATGAGTGTATATTGGTTATCTCGTGTGTCTTCAATAAAGGTCACTGTAATATCTTTCAGAGTTATTGTCTCAATCCCGATATACATGCTAAAAGATACAACTTCCTTAAGTCCATGAGTGTATATTGGTTATCTCGTGTGTCTTCAATAAAGGTCAATGTAATATCTTTCAGAGTTATTGTCTCAATCCCTTTATACATGGTAAAAGGTACAACTTCCTTAAGTGTTGTCCATGTGTGTATATTGGTTATCTCGTGTGTCTTCAATAAAAGTCACTGTAATATCTTTCAGAGTTATTGTCTCAATCCCGATATACATGGTAAAAGGTACAACTTCCTTAAGTGTTGTCCATGAGTGTATATTGGTTATCTCGTGTGTCTTCAATAAAGGTCACTGTAATATCTTTCAGAGTTATTGTCTCAATCCCGATATACATGCTGAAAGGTACAACTTCCTTAAGTTTTGTCCATGAGTGTATATTGGTTATCTCGTGTGTCTTCAATAAAGGTCACTGTAATATCTTTCAGAGTTATTGTCTCAATCCCGATATACATGCTGAAAGGTACAACTTCCTTAAGTTTTGTCCATGAGTGTATATTGGTTATCTCGTGTGTCTTCAATAAAGGTCACTGTAATATCTTTCAGAGTTATTGTCTCAATCCCGATATACATGCTGAAAGGTACAACTTCCTTAAGTGTTGTCCATGAGTGTATATTGGTTATCTCGTGTGTCTTCAATAAAGGTCACTGTAATATCTTTCAGAGTTATTGTCTCAATCCCGATATACATGCTGAAAGGTACAACTTCCTTAAGTGTTGTCCATGAGTGTATATTGGTTATCTCGTGTGTCTTCAATAAAGGTCACTGTAATATCTTTCAGAGTTATTGTCTCAATCCCGATATACATGCTGAAAGGTACAACTTGCTTGAGTGTTGTCCATGAGTGTATATTGGTTATCTCGTGTGTCTTCAATAAAGGTCACTGTAATATCTTTCAGAGTTATTGTCTCAATCCCGATATACATGCTGAAAGGTACAACTTGCTTGAGTGTTGTCCATGAGTGTATATTGGTTATCTCGTGTGTCTTCAATAAAGGTCACTGTAATATCTTTCAGAGTTATTGTCTCAATCCCGATATACATGCTGAAAGGTACAACTTGCTTGAGTGTTGTCCATGAGTGTATATTGGTTATCTCGTGTGTCTTCAATAAAGGTCACTGTAATATCTTTCAGAGTTATTGTCTAAATCCCGATATACATGGTAAAAGGTACAACTTGCTTGAGTGTTGTCCATGAGTGTATATTGGTTATCTCGTGTGTCTTCAATAAAGGTCACTGTAATATCTTTCAGAGTTATTGTCTCAATCCCGATATACATGGTAAAAGGTACAACTTGCTTGAGTGTTGTCCATGAGTGTATATTGGTTATCTCGTGTGTCTTCAATAAAGGTCACTGTAATATCTTTCAGAGTTATTGTCTCAATCCCGATATACATGGTAAAAGGTACAACTTGCTTGAGTGTTGTCCATGAGTGTATATTGGTTATCTCGTGTGTCTTCAATAAAGGTCACTGTAATATCTTTCAGAGTTATTGTCTCAATCCCGATATACATGGTAAAAGGTACAACTTGCTTGAGTGTTGTCCATGAGTGTATATTGGTTATCTCGTGTGTCTTCAATAAAGGTCACTGTAATATCTTTCAGAGTTATTGTCTCAATCCCGATATACATGCTAAAAGGTACAACTTCCTTAAGTTTTGTCCATGAGTGTATATTGGTTATCTCGTGTGTCTTCAATAAAGGTCACTGTAATATCTTTCAGAGTTATTGTCTCAATCCCGATATACATGGTAAAAGGTACAACTTCCTTAAGTGTTGTCCATGAGTGTATATTGGTTATCTCGTGTGTCTTTAATAAAGGTCACTGTAATATCTTTCAGAGTTATTGTCTCAATCCCGATATACATGGTAAAAGGTACAACTTGCTTGAGTGTTGTCCATGAGTGTATATTGGTTATCTCGTGTGTCTTCAATAAAGGTCACTGTAATATCTTTCAGAGTTATTGTCTCAATCCCGATATACATGGTAAAAGGTACAACTTGCTTGAGTGTTGTCCATGAGTGTATATATTATACATGCCACGGACATGGATGCATTCCGTTAGCGCTGAACTGGTGGACAATTTAAGACATCAGATCGAGCAGCTAACAGTGGCTGATGGCGTCTACGTGCTTAGCTTCTCTTGTATAATCAAGAAATGGGTATTTGGTCAATTCTGTAAGAATTATTAATCAACGATTAGTTGTTTTTTATTCCGATAGATGGCGCAAGCTATCAGCAACTTTTAGAAACACGGTCAGGAAATGTCTTTTAGTAGAGAGCGGTATAAGCGGGATAACGTTATATCAGATGTACTGAGTGAGTGACGGCGTGCCAGGTCAGGGACCGTCTGGCGCCATGATCCCCCCCCCCCAGGTCCCCGCCACAAAGCATCGTCTGCTGCTCTTTGTCCGATTTGTTCTTTTTTTCTTCCCCGATGTCTGTCGGCCGTCCAAGGTTTTCTCGGAGTTCATTTCCATTTTTTATTTGCATTACTGGCTGCTTTTTTTTGTCGTAATTTCTTTCTTTCTTTGTTTTATTGGGGATTTTTTGTTGTTCGTTGTTCTGGCCGAGACAAAGGAAGTTTCCCCGACACCATTCTGTGAAACTGTTGTTGGCATTTCTTTGAATGATGCCATAGGGGAGTCCTTGATCTCTTCTTTCTTCTTAAACCTGGAAATTAAATTGTACAGCCCTTGATGCAGAGAGGAAGGCCCTATATCAACAAATTAAATGTACCAACATTTCACCCTACGTATTGCTTTCAAAAATATCAGTAAACAAATCTAAGGCAATAGCTTACTATAATTTTTTTTAGATCATTATTATGTAAGGACAAGTCAACAAGTGAATGACTTTGAGACGAAGAGTAAAGCCAGTTCAATTTCTATGTAAATAACACAAGATGATTATTACCTTACCCAATTGTGAGAATCTGTATGGGGCAAGTCCCTAATAAAGGCTTTTGTTTGTGTTAGACCTGGAAATTCTGCCATAGGCCTGGCAATTCTTCCCATGAGCGCCTGTCTCAAGTCGGTGTATGTACACTTCTTTAGATCATTACTTTTATTTATTTATCTTCCCCAACATTGAGGCGAGACAGGAATGACCCTAAAAGAAACAATCAATCAACACAGACAGCCTTCAAAACTCACATTCCATTATCTCTAATGGTAGACCACGCAATCAAACAAGGACATATACCGGGTTTTGAAAATAAATGATTTTATCACTCAGGATAAACACGCAAGATTATTTCTGGAGACATTATTTAAATTATAGACAAAAATAGCATTAATAGGAGAAAATAGACATACCACAATCATACTTACAGATAACACGGAAATTGTTAAATACACTTATAGACAAAACTTAAGGAAGTGGAAAGTATTTGATGTCACCGATCGTCTAATTTTTGAAGGAGACAGAGGCTATTCACACTTGGTTATCTCGTGTGTCTTCAATAAAGGTCACTGTAATATCTTTCAGAGGTATTGTCTCAATCCCGATATACATGGTAAAAGGTACAACTTCCTTAAGTTTTGTCCATGAGTGTATATTGGTTATCTCGTGTGACTTCAATAAAGGTCACTGTAATATATTTCAGAGTTATTGTCTCAATCCCGATATACATGGTAAAAGGTACAACTTCCTTAAGTTTTGTCCATGAGTGTATATTGGTTATCTCGTGTGTCTTCAATAAAGTTCACTGTAATATCTTTCAGAGTTATTGTCTCAATCCCGATATACATGCTGAAAGGTACAACTTCCTTAAGTTTTGTCCATGAGTGTATATTGGTTATCTCGTGTGTCTTCAATAAAAGTCACTGTAATATTTTTTCAGAGTTATTGTCTCAATCCCGATATACATGGTAAAAGGTACAACTTCCTTAAGTGTTGTCCATGAGTGTATATTGGTTATCTCGTGTGTCCTCAATAAAGTTCACTGTAATATCTTTCAGAGTTATTGTCTCAATCCGATATACATGCTGAAAGGTACAACTTCCTTAAGTTTTGTCCATGAGTGTATATTGGTTATCTCGTGTGTCTTCAATAAAAGTCACTGTAATATTTTTCAGAGTTATTGTCTCAATCCCGATATACATGGTAAAAGGTACAACTTCCTTAAGTTTTGTCCATGATTGTATATTGGTTATCTCCTGTGTCTTCAATAAAAGTCACTGTAATATTTTTCAGAGTTATTGTCTCAATCCCGATATACATGGTAAAAGGTACAACTTCCTTAAGTTTTGTCCATGAGTGTATATTGGTTATCTCGTGTGTCTTCAATAAAGGTCACTGTAATATCTTTCAGAGTTAGGCGCAGAAAAGCCATAAGAGGTACTTTCACTAGAATTATTAATGAAATAAATGGAGAATTTGAAAAGTCTCAAATTGATAAGAATGATATTTATTCTAAGTTTAATAGACTAGAGTCTTATTACACGAAACTTGTAGATCTAAACGAAAAATATCAGGCTTTATTGGTAGTGAAAGAAGGGATTACAGAGGAAAGTATTGATAAGGAATGGCAAGAATGCGATAAATATGAAGAGGAAAAGTTTGATATTCAACAGAAAGTCAGTGTATTACGGAATCCCGATAAAGAGGAAACAATCCCGATTGCTAGCGAGGACACTGTAATAAATGTGAAATTACCAGAGTTAGCCCTAAAAAGCTATGATGGCTCTCTGGAAGGTTGGTTGCCCTGGTGGGCGCAGTTTTCGAAAATTCACGAAAATAAGAATTTATCCGATAGCGACCGGTTTTTATATTTGCGTCAAGCAATTGTACCAAATTCAGACGCCAATCGTGTTGTAGCAAGCTATCCCGTTACAGGCGCCAACTATGCTTTGGCAGTACAAGCCCTACAGGAGCGATTCGGTGACCCGAATATACTGACAGAACTATATGTCAGAAGTCTATTGAATTCGGTTATATCTAATGTAAAGAAAGAAAATAGAAATTTAAGCAGTCTGTACGACGAACTGAGCAGTCACCTCCGGTCGTTAGAGACATTGGGCATTGATCCCCAGTTGTCGGGTATTTTTTTATACCCTCTTGTCGAGTCTTCATTACCTTCGGATATTTTGAAAATATGGCACAGGCATCCTTCTTCGGGTTATGGTATGGAGGTAGCAAAACGGGAAGAGTCAGATAAAGGGGTTGGAGGAGCTCAAGAAAGGCTAAGGTTATTGTTGGACTTTCTAAAAGCCGAAGTAAGGAGTGCTCAACGGCTGAAATTTGTGGAAAAAGGCTTTAAGCAGGAGGAACCCTATAAAAGGTCTTACCATGATGGGACCAGAACAAGGAGCAATTTCAGACCCGCCACTGTGTCTAGTCTTTTCGGAGGGCGAACTAATATAAAATGCTTCTTTTGTGAAAGAACAAATCATGCGAGTCATCAATGCCGCTCCATAATGAAAATGTCTCCGGGAGAGAGAAATGATAAAATACGTAGTGCCCATCTATGTTTCAAATGCTTAAGAAAGGGACACATACAGAGTCAGTGCCGAGAACAATTGGAGTGCAAAAACTGTGGGAGAAACCACTTGGAAGTTTTATGTGAAGGAAATACTTCTAACCGGTTAACGAAACCAGGAAGAGAAAATCTAAAGGAAAATGCACCTGAACCCATTGCATCGCTTTCTAGTCAAGCCTGCACCGGTCAGGTCTTGCTGATGACCACGGTAGCACTGTTAAGAGGCCCAAATGCCTCTAGAAGGGTTAGAATTCTCCTCGACAGTGGAAGTCAGTTTTCGTATATCAAACAGTCGTTAGTCTGGAGTATAGGAATAGAAAGAAAAGGCGAAATAACTATAGCTAAAAGTCTTTTTGGAGGTAATAAGATTGGTGAAGAAAAGCACGGTAAATTTATGTTAGAATTGGAGAATTTAGGTAATAAAAGAGATGTGATCCATATTGAGGCGCTGGATCAACGTAAAATTTGCGACGCCATACCACCTTTGCCAAAAGGAGACTGGTTAGAAAAATTGAAGATTAAGGGCATAATATTGTCCCAGGACAATTTTAAAGGACAAGAGATTGACATATTGATTGGCGCTAACTATCTAGGTATGATTTTGGCAGGAAAAATAGTTCAAGTTGAAGCAGATTTAACTGCGGTGGAAACGAAATTAGGTTGGACACTAATGGGCAATTCGCCTATTATTGATAGCAATGACAATGTGCAGCAGACTTTGAATCTGCTAACAACGCGATGCGATTTAAAGAATTTGTGGGATCTAGAAGTACTAGGCATTAGGGATCCTGTTGAAACTTGCTCCAAAGAGACCAGATATCAGGAAATAAAAGAAAAGTTTATAACAAAAATTCAAAGACAAAGTGATCAGAGATATTCTGTAGGTCTACCTTGGAAGGTAGAAAAGGAGTCAATCCCCAGCAATCTTGACATAGCGATAAAAAGGTTAGATATAAGCACTAAGAAAATGACCTCACAGAATAAGTTGACCGAATATAGTCAGATCTTTAGAGACTGGCTGACTGAAGGACTCATTGAAAGAGTCGAGGAAAATCCTCTCGAGAGAAGAGGCTACTATTTACCTCACCGCCCTGTGTACAAGATGGAATCTAAAACGACGCCCATACGTCCGGTTTTCGATGTTTCTTGTCTAGGCCATAATGGACTATCTTTGAATCAATGTTTAGAAAAGGGACCGAATTTATTGGAAAGAATCCCTGAAATGATGATAAGATTTCGGGAAAATAAATTTGGAGTCACGGCAGATATAAGAAAAGCATTCCAGATGGTGGCGATTGAAGAATCTGAACGGAACTACCTTAGATTCCTTTGGTGGGAAAAGGAGAGCGATAGAGAACTAATAGCTTACAGGCATAAGAGACTTGTATTTGGCTTAAACTGTAGTCCTTTTGTGCTGAACGCCGTAATAGAATACCATCTTCAATCAATAAGAGGCCCACTTGTTCAATGGGCAAAGATTTTATCTCAATCCTTCTACATGGACAATTGTATTACCTCGCTGGAAACAAAGCAGGAAGTGCAGGAATTTCAAAAGGCCGCAATTGAAATTATGGACAGGGCTAAAATGGACTTACGAGAGTGGGAATATTCTCTGGAGGAAAACCCTGAAAAGGGGACTTGTACAAAAATATTGGGTGTTGTTTGGAATAAAATGGAAGATTCATTAAAATGCGAACTCCCTGACAAGTTGAGTATTCAACCCAAATTAACGAAAAGGTTGGTACTGTCCATGGTTCAGCGGATATTTAATCCACTTGGATTTTGCGCTCCAGTATTCTTGCCACCAAAGTTGTTACTGCAGCGATCATGGGGACTGAAACTAGGTTGGGATACACCACTACCCGAAAGTATGGCCCAGGAATTTCGAACCTGGTTGGGTCAAATAAAATTCATAGAGTTAATAAAGATACCGAGATATATGTGGAATGATCTCATTTTCCCTACAGAAGTTCATATCTTTTGTGACGCTAGTCAAAGAGGCTATGGAGCTGTAGCCTATTTACGGAGCGAAACGGAACGAGAAAATACTCTAACTTTGATTTGGAGCAAAGTCAGATTAGCTCCTATGAAGAGTATTACGATCCCTCGCTTGGAATTAATGGCCATGGTACTAGGAGCTAGACTAGCCAATGCAATCCAAGCTGCCTTGAAGAGAAAATGTGAAACAACTCTTTGGTCGGACTCTACTACCGCGCTAAGTTGGATAAAGAAAGAAATTGAGTGGAGAGTTTTCGTGAGAAACCGAGTCAGAGAAATACAGGCCACTACCAATTTGAACGATTGGAGGTTCGTCCCTAGTCAGTTGAACCCGGCCGATCTTCTGTCTCGAGGTTGCCCTCCAAGCCAGTTTGTGCAAAGCAGATGGTGGGAGGGCCCCGAATGGTTGAAAAAACCTAAAGAATTCTGGCCCAATTCAGAGTTCTCGATAAATCTTAAAAGAATGTTTTGGCCTAAAGGGCGAATAGTAAATCTCATTCCAGGAAAAGATGGAATAGTGAGAGTGGCCCATGTTAAAACATCCACAGGAACCTTGATCAGGGCTCTACAACGCTTACACCCTCTTGAAATATCCTCGAATGTTAAGACGATTCTAATGGACAATTCAAAGACCGAATCCCAATCTGATGCATTTTTAGGAAATAGGCCCAATATTGAATCCAGGGACTCTAGAAATAGATATGGTAGGGTAATCAGAAAGCCTGCAAGGTATGACTCGAAGGACTAGTGAAAGTACCTGTAGAAAAAAAAAGGTGTAATATGTGTATTCTTTTATGTGTATTTTATGTAACGTAATAGGCATATCTACTCTTGTGTGTATTGTGTATATATATGCTCTTTTGTCTTATACTTAATTTTGGCTTCTTTCGGAGCAAAATTATGTGGGAGAATGTTAAAACTATTTTATAGATCCTTTACTTTTTGTACATAGAAGGAAGGTCTTAGGTGAAGGGAGACAACGAGCAAGACATCTATATCTATAGATAGCCCCAGCTTGGACCGACCGAGGGCAAAGGTCGGCGTGGGCGGAGACGACGGAGCGTCATGTTACATTCTTTTTTTGGTCAGTTGGCAGGATTCCCTTGTTAGAAGCGGAGGGGAAAGTTGAGTTCCCTTGCCAGGCGGAGCAGACACGCCAAAAAAATCCTACAAGCAGCGTCTTGTAGACGGAACGACGTCGAAGAAAATCCCACGAGCAGAGTCACGTGGACGGAAAGACGTCGAAGAAAATCCCACGAGCAGAGTTTCGTGGACGGGAAAGGACGCATTGGAGTATCCCTCAAGCAGCGACTTGAGGACGGAAAAAGACACTTAGACAACCAACGAGTCGTGACAATTAGACAACCAACGCGCGACAATTGGACATCGCGACAAGAGAAAGCCAAGCCTGCGACGGTGCTGCCACTCCAGAGGTACTGTGTAAACAAACGCTCGACACCCCCCTGCCATTTATTTTTATCTCCCTTCCCTGAGATTAGTTAATTTTTTACTTTCTCTTTTGCTTAACCTTGTTTATTGTTTTTATACATAATCCCTTAGATATAAGTATAATTTAGCTTAACCATTTTTCTTGTTTTTACCCATAATAATAGTATAATAGTTTTTATCCCTTTTGTTTTTAATTTTTTTAAATAAATCCTTTTTATTATACTGTGTTTCTGTGCATTTATTTCCCCCATTGTTTTTCCTTTCAGTCGATCACCATTTATTTTTTTTTTAAACGAACACGAACATCTACCGACCCTTTACTGTAATGTTGATAAACGTTATTTAATTTAAATAACATTAAAAGACTTTTACCATTGTAGTAAGATCTGTAGAGATAATATTTGATGATTTATTCAAAAAAGAAAAACACATTGCCAGAATATTTTATCGATACATGGCAATTGAATTCATAAACAATCACTGGTATATGACACATACCATTTCTAAGATTCCATCCTTCAGTGTAGCATATATAAACAGAATCATCCAATACAGTATTAGAGCTATAAAGAAGAGGTCTGGTAGATTAAATTGGTGAAACCGCTGGGAGGGTTCACCACTGATGAACCAAACCAACCCAATATTTTTTCATCGTAGTAAGGACAGTAGAAGTTTGATTTATTTGTGAAAAGAAACATTGGCGTCTTAATGTCTTAATTCGTTATATATATATATGTCATAATATATACTCTTCCAGGATTAATAAAGCAAACCTAGAGCCAGCCCAGAGAGAGACGGGATGTAAATTCCGGTCACTTGAGACAGCAGTGACATTCCAAGGGGCGGCAAATGGGGCCCGTCCGTTAACACCTTGGGACTTTTAAGAAAGTTGGTGATTGTGTGCGACACGAACGGCCGCCCGGCTCTCTCTCTGGCTGTCTGGGTTCCTCTTCCAACTTGTGATGTGATTATTTCTCTTTCCCCACCTTATTATATTGCCACATATATTATTATGCAAATATTCAGTAAGACTTGAGTGAAGAGTAAAATACATATTTGACCAGGAGAATTTTCCACCCAGCCAATCTACCTACGTTCCATATTTCCCCCAAAATCCTTTCCTTAAAGTGGAGGGAGGGTGTAACTTAGTAAATGTTTTTACTGTAAGTACACCACATGTCTACACATGGTACAGGCCATGATAATCATGGTAGGTAGTTCATTCGGGAGTTTAACTCCTGGTAGGGCCACCCTGTACCCGGCTAATGTATCAATTGTCTGTTCTCCATAGGAGCGGCTTCTTGTCAGGAGACCAAAAGAGGCAAAGCACACTGAGTGGTACTTCCAGGTCTTCAAACCAACAGCACCCTCTTTCCTTCCTTCTCCATGATGTTTGGAACCTAATGGAGATCGTTTTAAACGACTTGAGAAATAGGCAACAACAACCTACGTGCCAGTTGAAGGCGGTAATGTCTCCACGAACTACCGCAACACCCACCCAGCTTATTCACCAGACATAGCGATCTCCCAATGACTATCACAAAGTTCCAGAATACTAGCGGTATTCCATGTGTGATAATCCATTTACAAGATCCATCCATGAGTCCAGAACCCCTGGACTACATGGGCCAAAGAGGTCGAAGGGGATCACACAAACGGGACGAGAAGTTTGAACGAGGTCGTGGGTGAAAGCTGCCTAAAAATTCATTTTTACAAAACAGGTTTTGAAGCCGCCAGCTTTTTCCTGTTTACGGGAAAACAAGAGGCGACACTCCGCGTGGAGGAAACAAATCAAACGGCTGCTACCTGGGTCGCTTCAGCTGAGGTGTGGTATACACCGCTAGTTTTAGACAGCGGGATCGAATCCCGCATTGGACACTTTTTTTTTTCTTTTTCTAAAGAAAAATTGCTTCAATAAGCCCCCGATTCTTTCATATGTCCAATCCCACCAGTGAGTGCAAGTAATCAAAACGGGGGCTGTGTCACAACTTGTAAGTGTAAAAGTCAAACCGCTTTCCACATGTGTAGACATGTGGTGTACTTACAGTAAAAGCAGTAACTTACTAACTACCTACCATGATTATCATGGCCTGTACCATGTGTAGACATGTGGTGTACTTACAGTAAAAGCAGTAACTTACTAACTACCTACCATGATTATCATGGCCTGTACCATGTGTAGACATGTGGTGTACTTACAGTAAAAGCAGTAACTTACTAACTACCTACCATGATTATCATGGCCTGTACCATGTGTAGACATGTGGTGTACTTACAGTAAAAGCAGTAACTTACTAACTATCTACCATGATTATCATGGCCTGTACCACGTGTATTTGGGATAATAATAAAAGTTGAAGCAATGTCGGACACACACTACAGCAGGAATTCCAAGCCATGAGCGGGACATGCAGAAATGTAATGTATGAAGACCCGGTCTATACAGGATTTGTTTCATCGGCCCCTGTTTTATCCCACAGTGTCAAGTCTGAAGTGTCCTTGTTTTGACTTTGCTTAGAATTTTCAAAGAAACCGATTCCAATAATTATTAATTAAACATTATATTTATTGATTTACAAGATAGAGAACAAAATATAAAAGGGAAACTAATATTAAACAAAGGAACTTTTTTCTTGGTTATAACCTATTTACCTGTGAGCTTACACACACTCTGTGGTAACAATTAATTAATAAATATACAACAGTCCTCTAACAAGGGACAAACTGGAAAATTCAGGAATTGCCGAGGAAGACCACCGATTAAACCAAATACTGATTCACGTTTTGTTTTTGACCACGGGGAATTCGTTTTCGATTATGGAACAACAAATAAGCCGCACAATTTCACCATCACCAAATATGTAATGTACAAATTCTGGATAAGCATCGATTTTAACACAATGACTACAACATGGAGTTTGACTCATTTTTAGAGGATCTCATGTCTAATGTACATTTTTACTCTCTCAATGTACCTATATTCAACAATACTTTTATAAACTTTGCCTCATGTAAAACTGACTTTACTATGTGTATATATGTAGCTATGGATATATGCAAATAATTCTATCAAAATTCGAAACTATTATAGACGCGTATGATTCTTTTTTTTAATAAACAATTTCTACTGTCTTTACTGCAATGGAAAAATTAATGGGAGGGCCTGGCTCATCAGTGGTGAACCCTCCCAGCCGTTTCGCCAGTTTAATCTACCATACCGCTGTTATATCGCATTTATGGAACTCTCTTTTTATAGTGATACTGATGCTATAGACTCTTGGAATGGGTATTTTAAAAGAACTATGGACATAAACTTTGAGGATAGCAGAATTACATATAATTATAAATATATAAATAATGCTATGTTATGATGCATCAGTGGGCCATCTTTGGAAATTCGAAACTATTATAGACGCGTATGATTCTTTCTTTTTTTAATTGAACAATTTCTATTATTTATTTATAATTATATGTAATTCTACTGTCCTCAAAGCTTATGTCCATAGTTCATCTAAATATACCCATTCCAAGAGTCTACCAACAGTATCACTATAAAAGGAAAATCGAAAAATGCAATATTACAGCGGTATGGTAGATTAAACTGGCGAAACCGCTGGAAGATTTCACCACTTATGAGTGGATTGAGGAAAAAAGGAGAGAAATAAATCAGAATATGCAAATTTACGGGAAATATGTAAATGCAGAGCTAGAATTACTTTGATAGAATATTATGTACATATTGGTAACGAGAATTAAAATGTCTGAATATCCTTTCTTTATTTCAATAAAACTGGGCTATGAACACAGACTTTATACGGTTCCGAGGTGAATTTAGGGCCCTGAAGAAAAGATATTACTCGAAAGCTCATTGAAATAAAGAAAGGAGAAATAAATTGTAATGTTTTAAATGGCAACATTGATGAGTCTGGTCCTCCAATTAATTTTTCCATTGCAGTAAGGACAGTAGAAATTATTTAATTAAAAAACATAATAATCATATGCGTCTATAATAGGTGAATTTTCAAATACCACTATGTAAATATGATGCTATGTAGTTAACAATGTGTGAATGAAGTAGACAGGGAAGCCGCCATTCCACAGCCTCAGACAACTGGCACACCGAGGAAATCACCCATCCCGGAGTTTTACCCCTTGTGACCTTTCCAATCAATTTTCCCCGGTGGAAACTGCCACAGATGGAATTCCTGCTACCCATTGTAAGTGTAAAAGTCAAACTGCTTTCTACATATATGGACATGTGACAATTGACAATTAAAATACCTTTATTGACTTCTTGGTCAGCTAGTATACTCCGAAGAGTTGAGCAACGTTAATATTTACAAATGATATTTCACATCAGGCAGTTCCTCACTGAGGGTCGTCTGGATTCTGTCAGGGGGGTAACATCCTTCTGAGCTCGTGTAAACACTCACGTGCAAAGGGATGTAAGTCCCGAGCGCGCTCAATGGCAGCGCCGATGATCTCGGCGAGGATATTTTTCCCCCGAGTGGAAAGTCTCCTGAGGAGAGGCTCCCTGTCCTCGGGGCATATGATAGCATCCGTGATGTCACCCTCTGAGAGTCTCAACTCGGATAAGTGCTCCGAGTAGGGTTCACGTCCTAGGGCATCTATTATGTCATGAGCTTCCTTCCAGCGTTCATCAATAAATCGGGGAGACAAGGGAGGTGGAGGTGTCACCATGTCCGGTGTCGTCTTTTCCCCGTGGGGAGCAGGTGGTGCCGGCTCAGCAGGCCGAGGCGCAGGCAGTGGAGGTGTAGGCACTGCGGCTGGTGTTGTCCTCAGCTCAGCCTTGACCTGTCCGAGGACCTTGTAGAGATTACTTGCTGCTCCGGGCCTCAGATCCAAGATTTGCCCGATCAGGCCGGCGAGGGTGTCGCCCTGCGGAGGCGACAGGAGGGGTCTATTCCTCTGCGCCTTGGTCCTCGAGGAGTGGAGGTCCAGGACCTCCTCCCGCCCAAGACCAAGGGCGTCCGTCCCAGCAAAGGAAACGCTGGGGTGCCTCTCGATGAACTCATCGAGGTCGATTCTCGTTGCGTTCTTTGCTGCTGACGTGGAGGACGCAGAGGTCTCCTCCACGATGGACATCTCCACGTCCGGTGTTGGGGCCGCAGGCCCGAGGGTCTTCTGGGCGGGCAGAGGGTCACGCGGGCCAACGAATTCCGGCCGAGCGGGAGGCGGCTCTGGATGTTGTGAACCGGCCGGGCGAGGGCCCACGGGACCCTCAGGCGCCTGCAGGGACGGAGCAGGGGTCACAGGTGGAGGGGCAGGGGGCGCGTCCTCCACAGGTAAGGCCGAAGGCGCTGGTGGTGATGGCCGGAGTGCAGCAGGTGGAAGGGGCGCAGCTCGGCTCGTGGGAGGTACGTCGGAGACCTCCATGGTTGGACTGGGGGACGCCGGAGGTGGAGGCTGGGCAGATGGCTGCTGAGGCAGCCTGGGCGCAGTCGCTGGTGGGACGCGCTGGTGGGAGAGGTGGGTGTGGCCGGTACAGGTTCGGTGGTTCGCCCTGCGAGCAGGGGGCAGTTGGCCCTGCGATGTCCTTGGCCACGGCACCTGGAACACCTAATGCCGGAGGACAGGTATGCGGGCCAGGCCTCGCCCTTGATTGAGATGTCGAGGCGGGTGGGCAGCCTCTCGATAGTCAATCCTTCGCGGAGGATGATGTACGCCTCTCGGCGGCCGTCGTTGTAGATGTATGGGCCAGCTTTCATCAGCTTGGGGGCGTTAGATGTTACTCGCCCGAAAGGTGAAAGGGCGCTGATGACGGTTGCATCCCCCACGAAGAAGGGGAGGTTGCCCACCGTAATTCTCTCCGCCCTCTTGCGGAACGGGAAGGCCCTGTGGAGAGTTCCCTCCACCTCGAGGCCCTCGTTGACGAGGCGCTCGGCCAGGCCTCTGTTGGCCAGTCCCACCAGGAAGTGACCGTTCATCTTGGTCATCTGGAAGACCTCCCTGGTCCCTCCGAGCATTCTATCAAAGGCCCTCATGTAGTGGTAGGGCTCCAGTTCAGGGCTGCGCTCTATATAGACGCAGTGGTCTTCTGTTGAGGACGCCTGCCGCGCCCTGGCCTCCGCGATATGCGCCCTAGTGGTCCTGACCTCCTCCGCCCGCGGTGCCCAACCTGTGGACGATCGCGGCCGGCGAGTGGCCCCTGCGCCTCTGGTGCCAGAGGAAGGTGCAGCCGCTGCAGGAGAACCCGGCGAGTCGCGGCGCCTTTTCTTACTCTTGATGACGGTGAAATCGTCGTCCTCTCCAGGGCCTTGGTCCTCGATGGAGTCCGCCCTGTGTTGTTATCCAAGACGAGGCAAGATTAACTAAGCATTAGTTTATTTCCTATTATAATAATATCTATTATATACAGGTCAAAAGAGATCACTAGCAGAGTATTATTCCTTTTGGTTTCCAGAGCTCAACAATCTATGAGCCTAATACTCTGCACATCTCCTCCCTTAACTTTACAGGAACCTTCGAGGTATCTTGACTGCCCTTCCATATCTTGTATGCACGGCTGGCATTGAAGGGAGGCTCTTCTCTGGATCCTGGTCTTGGTTGTCCCTCTGCATCCTTCCATCTCTTGTAGATGAGGCCGTTGGTGTAGGGCAATCCTCCTCGGTCTCTTACTCCTGGTCATCCTTGCATCTCCTTGAGAGCCAGGTTGATGTCGAAGTGGGGGTCTCCTCATTTCTCTGCTCCTGGCGCTTTCCAGGGGCATCGTCCTATATGCTTGAAGAGTCAGATAGCAATCTTCTTCTTTCTTCTTGGACTTGGGCTTCTTAGATTTCTTCTTGGGAGGTTCTTCAGCTTCTACTTCCTCCTCCTCACTGTCCTCAGCTTGATTCCTCTTCTGGGGAGTCTCTTCCTCCTTATTGTCAGAGGACTCCTCCTCATCTCCGGACTTGAGTTCCAGATTTGGGGCAGTCGTCCTTCTTATGGCCAAACTCCCCACAGGTGTAGCAAGCCTTCTTGGACTTGCGCTGGTTCTCCTCCTGTCCTCCATCTTCAGCCGTGTTGTTGGTACACTCATATTTACGGTGGCCAACTTCTCCGCAGTTGTAGCAGGTGTTGTTGCTGCCTCCATCACGGCTCTGTCCACGGCCACGTCCACCACCACGGGCAGGTTTGGTACATTCAAACTTGCGGTGGCCTTCTTCCCCGCAGTTGTAGCAGCCTCTGTTATCTCCACTTCCAAGTCTACCACGCTGTCCGCCGCGGCCTCCTGATGAAAATTGCTGAATCATTCTCACAATGTTTAATTTTTTACTTGTCTCCCCAGAGAGAAGTGGCTGCTTTAGTTTATCAACAATGTATATTTTCGAGTTTAAGTGCTGGCCTTTATTTTGAAGTTTTACGTGGATCATTCCAACTGTTTCCAAGGGTATTCCATTTGGACCTTGTAATATTTTATCAGATTTTTTCAGTTTTATTCTTTGGAAACTTTGATAATAATTTTGTAGGGGGAGCACGTTGACATCAGCTCCGGTGTCAATTTTAAAATTAATTTGTCTATTATTTACCTTAATTGGTACTATCCATTTCTTGGAATTATCCTCTACAGATCCCAGAAAAGCTATCTCTGAATTTATTTCATTTATGGCTTCTGATCTACATACTTTGGCATAATGGCCCTTTTTCTTGCATTTACTACAATACGAGTTCATAGCTGGATCAATCATGATTATTTGAATTGCCACACCTGGTGCATCCATGTGATGACCCTCCCAACTGGTTTGACTTGAATTGTCTTATTTTTGGTTCGTGCCTTTTTGTTTCTTTTATGTGATTAGGCATTTTCTTTATTTGATCTATAGAATCTTGTTGGTAAAGGCTAGACTGCTGTTCTTTGACACTTTCTAATTGCTTTGCCATTAGTGTGGCTTTTACTAAGGTCAAGTCTGTATCAAGTTGCATTCTTTCAGATAATGCTCTATCCCTTACTCCAACAACTATCCTATCCCTAATCAACTCATCATGTAACATCTCAAAATTGCAGTGCTCAGCTAGGCTATGGAGTGCTGTGATAAATTCATTCACCTTTTCCCCTTCCTGCTGACATCTTTGATTAAATCTTGCCCTTTCATAAATTATATTACGTCTTGGAATAAGTGACTTTCAAAGCATTCAATAACTTTATTATAATTTTCTAGTTGGCCACTTGCTATTTACATGACAACAAAATGTCATCTGCATTATCACCCATGCAGTACACGAGCATATTAACTTGCTCATTTTCTGGGTTATTAATTAACCCGCTTGCCTGCCTAAAACGTTCAAATCTCCTAATCCATTTTGGCCAATCACCTGGATTTGAAAAATTAAAAGGTTCTGGGGCTACACAATTATAATTTTGGGACATTATAAAGATTTACTTATAATATAATATAACTTACCAAAAAGTTTGCTTGATGTCAAGTTTCAAATTTTCTTCGAACAACGACTTTCTTTATGAATTCAGTTTACCGCTTCTAAGCTTGCTTGATGTCGAATTTCAAATTTTCTTCGAACAACGAACTTCTTTATGAATTCAGTTTACCGCTTCTAAGCTTGCTTGATGTCGAATTTCAAATTTTCTTCGAACAACGACCTTCTTTATGAATTCAGTTTACCGCTGCCACCATGTGTTGTTATCCAAGACGAGGCAAGATTAACTAAGCATTAGTTTATTTCCTATTATAATAATATCTATTATATACAGGTCAAAAGTGATCACTAGCAGAGTATTATTCCTTTTGATTTCCAGAGCTCAACAATCTATGAGCCTAATACTCTGCACACGCCCAACTTCCCAGGACACGGGCAGCGCTATTAGATGACGTAGCTGCTGCCGAGCCGGTCGTGACGTCACCGCGCGCGGAGGCCAGATTTGCATTTCTGACGCCTGTCGGTGGATTTGCATGAACTCGATTTTCTGAGTTTTCTTTTGAGATTATTTTCTCATTTCCGTTTTCGCTTGATATCCTCCCACCAATAGGAGATGGAATGCTGGGCCTTCCAGGCTCTTGTCCAGCAGATCCCGAGCTCCCTGGCGATGCCGAACTCGGCATGCCTAAAAGCATTTCACCGCCTGCCAGAGGCGAAAAACACGGAGCTCGCGTGGCCGCACGGCCGAGTGTAGACATGTGACAATTAGACAATTAAAATACCTTTATTGACTTCTTGGTCAACTAGTATACTCCGAAGAGTTGAGCAACGTTAATATTTACAAATGATATTTCACATCAGGCAGTTCCTCACTGAGGGTCGTCTGGACTCTGTCAGGGGGGTACATCCCTCTGAGCTCGTGTAAACACTCACGTGCAAAGGTAGGTATGTCCCGAGCGCGCTCAATGGCAGCGCTGATGATTTCGGCGAGGATATTTTTCCTCCGAGTGGAAAGTCTCCTGAGGAGAGGCTCCCTGTCCTCGGGGCATATGATAGCATCCGTGATGTCACCCTCTGAGAGTCTCAATTCGGATAAGTGCTCCGAGTAGGGTTCACGGCCTAAGTCATCTATTATGTCATGTGCTTCCCTCCAGCGTTCATCAATAAATCGGGGAGACAAGGGAGGTGGAGGTGTCGCCATGTCCGGTGTCGTCTTTTCCCCGTGGGGAGCAGGTGGTGCTGGCTCAGCAGGCCGAGGCGCAGGCAGTGGTGGTGTAGGCACTGCGGCTGGTGTTGTCCTCAGCTCAGCTTTGACCTGTCCGAGGACTTTGTAGAGATTGGTTGCTGCTCCGGGCCTCAGATCCAAGATTTGCCCGATCAGGCCAGCGAGGGCGTCGCCCTGCGGAGGCGACAGGAGGGGTCTATTCCTCTGCGCCTTGGTCCTCGAGGAGAGGAGGTCCAGGACTTCCTCCCGCCCAAGACCAAGGGCGTCCGTCCCAGCAAAGGACACGCTGGGGTGCCTTTCGATTAACACATCGAGGTCGACTCTCGTTGCGTTCTTTGCCGATGACGTGGAGGACGCAGAGGTCTCCTCCACGATGGACATCTCCACGTCCGGTGTTGGGGCCGCAGGTCCGAGGGTCTTCTGGGCGGGCAGAGGGTTACGCGGGGCAACGAAGTCCGGCCGAGCGGGAGGCGGCTCAGGATGTTGTGAACCGGCCGGGCGAGGGCCCACGGGACCCTCAAGCGCCTGCAGGGGCGGAGCAGGGGTCACAGGTGGAGGGGCAGAAGGCGTCTCCTCCATAGGCAAGACCGGGGCCGCTGGTGTTGGACGGCTCTGCTGCCGGGACACGGTGGACGAAGCACCAGGTGGAAGGGGTGCCGGTTGTGGCTGGCCGTTGTTGGAGGCTCTCCCAGGATTGATAGGGCAGTTGGCCCTACGGTGACCCTGCCGGCCGCATCTGGAGCACTTGACTCCATATGAGATGAAAGCCGAGAGGACGTTACCTTTGTTTCTGATGACGACGCGGGTCGGGATCTTTTCCAAGGCAATGCCCTCCTTTAGGAGGATGAATGCCTCGCGTCGGCCATCCGTGAAGGTGTACCTTCCGGCTCTCAGCCGGATGGGGACGATGGAGGTCACGTCACCGTAGGGCTTGAGGGCCTCGATGACGGCGGCGTCGTCCACGAAGAACGGCAAGTTTCCGACGGTGATTCTTTCCGCCCTTTTCTTAAAGGGGAAGGCCCTCAGGTGGGTGTGCCCAATATCAAGACCGTCCTTTATGAGTCGCTCGGCCAGGGCCTTGGTGGACAGGCCTACCAGCATATGGCCGTCCATTTTCATTACCTGGAGGACATTCCCGGCTCCTCCGACTAGCTCTTCCACCGCCTGCAGGTAGTGGGTGGACCCGAAGTCCGGGCAGTGCTCCACGAAGACGCAGTTGTCTTCTGTTGAAGAGCGCTGGCGTGCTCTGGCGTCGGCGATGTCGGCTCGGGTAGCCCTGATCACCTGGACCTCCGTAGCCCTACCCGCAGGTGGTCGACTTCGCGAGGTTGCGCCGGTCCTTCCGGAAGTTGCGATGCCGCTGGAGCGCTGCTCGACAGGGCGGCCTGGCGAATCCCTTCGTCTTCGCTTGTGTTTGACCTCGGTGTAGCCATCTCCACCTGATTCTGAAGCCTCTATTTGCTCGGTCCAGTTCGTCACAGCGGTCAAGGCGCCGCTTGTTGATGGCGTGACGTCAGCGACGCAAGCCGCGGCGAAATTTGCATGCTTTCTGTCAATGGCCAGATTAGCATAGTTGCCGCTTGCAATAGCTATTCTCGAATTTTCATCCTGAATTTGGTTTTCCGCGGATATCTCCGCAACGGTTCGACTGTCAGAGCCGAGCCTTCCAGGCTCATGCTCAGCTCGATGAGGGCTTCCAGCCCATACCAAATTTGTCGCTTCCAGCGACATTTTTCCGCTCGCCAGAGGCGAGAATTACGGAGCTCGCGCGACGCGTGGCCGCACGGTCAACGTAGACATGTGGTGTACTTACAGTAAAAGCAGTCGCTAACTACCCACCATGATTATCATGGCCTGAACCATGTGTAGACATGTGGTGTACTTACAGTAAAAGCAGTCGCTAACTACCCACCATGATTATCATGGCCACGTGTACTAGGGATAATTCAACTATAGGTCGAATAGAAACACGGGTTGGAATGGTGATTTTTTTTCAAACAGACAAGACTAAGTAATTCTAACCAATCACAGAGATCCTACATCACGTGATTGTTGAGCTCCAATAGGATTACGCCAAGTTCCCGCCAGTATCAAGATTTGACAGCTACGTCTGCTGCCATCAATGTAGAAACCATAAAACTTCGCTGAAATTTACACCGAACTGTTATCTCCAAAATACAAATTTAAATAAAAACATCAGAATGATCATTGAATTAATTATTATTATTGTATTAGGAACCTGAAGAAAAACCTTTTTTTGGCTCGAAAGATCGCCCAGTTTTATGGAAATAAAGAAATGAATCGGTATAGGGTTCGTGTTTTAAATGACATCATAACGTTTTATGGAATTATTTTATTGGAACAGACAGAATGGATGTGTGCAACGACGCATGCGCCCTGGCCAACGGATAAAATGCGAGCAGACGACGAACAATGGCGTTTGGCCGCATTCCTGAGGTGGGTCATTGTGGCCGCTGCTGGAACTTTCGGGGGTACAATAGGATTGTAGCTGGCCAAGAGAGACAAGAATGTAGCTGGCCAAGAGAGAGACAAGAATGTAGCTGGCCAAGAGAGACAAGAATGTAGCTGGCCAAGAGAGAGACAAGAATGTAGATGGCCAAGACAGACAAGAATGTAGCTGGCCACAAGAGAGACAAGGATGTAGCTGGCCAAGAGAGACAGGAATGTAGCTGGCCATGAGAGACAGGAATGTAGCTGGCCACAAGAGAGACAAGAATGTAGCTGGCCAAGAGAGACAAGGATGTAGCTGTCCAAGAGAGACAGGAATGTAGCTGTCCACAAGAGAGACAGGAATGTAGCTGTCCACAAGAGAGATAGGAATGTAGCTGGCCACAAGAGAGACAAGGATGTAGCTGGCCAAGAGAGACAGGAATGTAGCTGGCCACAAGAGAGACAAGAATGTAGATGGCCAAGACAGACAAGAATGTAGCTGTCCACAAGAGAGACAGGAATGTAGCTGGCCACAAGAGAGACAAGGATGTAGCTGGCCAAGAGAGACAGGAATGTAGCTGGCCACAAGAGAGACAAGAATGTAGATGGCCAAGACAGACAAGAATGTAGCTGGCCACAAGAGAGACAAGGATGTAGCTGGCCAAGAGAGGCAAGAATGTAGCTGGCCAAGAGAGACAGGAATGTAGCTGGCCAAGGGAGACAAGAATGTAGCTGGCCAAGAGAGACAGGAATGTTGCTGGCCAAGAGAGACAGGAATGTAGCTGGCCAAGAGAGACAGGAATGTAGCTGGCCAAGAGAGACAAGAATGTAGCTGGCCAAGAGAGACAGGAATGTAGCTGGCCAAGAGAGACAAGAATGTAGCTGGCCAAGAGAGACAAGAATGTAGCTGGCCAAGAGAGACAGGAATGTAGCTGGCCAAGAGAGACCGGAATGTAGCTGGCCACAAGAGAGACAGGAATGTTGCTGGCCAAAACACGCAAGAATGTAGCTGGCCAAGAGAGACAAGAATGTAGCTGGCCAAGAGAGACAAGAATGTAGCTGGCCAAGAGAGTCAGGAATGTTGCTGGCCAAGAGAGACAGGAATGTAGCTGGCCAAGACAGACAGGAATGTAGCTGACCAAGAGAGACAGGAATGTAGCGGGCCAAGAGAGACAAGAATGTAGCTGGCCAAGAGAGACAAGAATGTGGACAAGAGAGACAAGAATGTAGCTGGCCACAAGAGACAAGAATGTAGCTGGCCAAGAGAGACAGGAATGTTGCTGGCCAAGACAGACAGGAAAATAGCTGACCAAGAGAGACAACAATGTAGCTGGCCAAGAGAGACAGGAATGTAGCTGGCCAAGAGAGACAGGAATGTAGCTGACCAAGAGAGACAGGAATGTAGCTAGCTGGTCAAGAAAACAATAATGTAGCTGGCCAAGACACGCAGGAATGTAGCTGGCCAAGAGAGACAAGAATGTGGCCAAGAGAGACAAGAATGTAGCTGGCTACAGTAGAGTTGACCTCCGACGTCCAGCACGTGGCGAAGTAACATCACATGATACACAGCATCATCTATCCACAAATCTATTTATAACAACACTTTGTTCTAAAATAAAAATAGATCAAAAATGCAATTGCACTGGGAACAGATTTATAAATTAAGATAATCCTGATCGTGTAATAAAAATTACTGATAGCTTGCGCCATCTGTCGGAATAAATATAAAGTAATCGTTGATTTTTTTTTTATTATTACAGAATATATTGGCTAAAATACCCTTTAAAATTTCAGCAATAACTTAGTGCCATCAATCAATGGAATTATAAACATATTTTTCAACGCTACCTTTCTTTTAAATTAAAAATTTTAATACGATAGATGGCGCAAGCCATCAGTAACTTTCAGTTACACGATCAGAAGATTGTTTTAAATTACAACATATTTCCACAGCAGACGATTATATTAACTTGTTCTCCTTCAAAATTGACGGAACAAAGCTCGTCGTGACGGGATTGACCACTCGCCAATATGCAAGACTGGTTGAATTTCGATTTGCATAACTCGCTTTAAAATTTGTTGGTAACTACAAGTGCCGTGTTTACACGCGGCTGGTTGTTGGTATAGGATCTGGTGTGTTGAATGTTGGTATATATGGCGGAGGTTGGTTCCGCTTCATTGCTTGTTGACCTGAATGAGTCAGGGAGCTAACAGAACGTCGCCACTCCCGTGTTTACAGTTCTATCCTCAGAGGGGGACGAACTCGAGGTATTGTCAAATCCTGGCCTTGAAGTTACGTAATGCCACGCAACGTAGCTCCGCGGTCCGACGACCTTGGCGTCTCAGCCCCAGCGACCAAGGACAACATCCCCCGGGGATTGAATAACACCCGCGCAGTCGCCAACATTCCACTGACAGATAACCAGCAACATTCGCCAACTAATACCCACCATGATTATCATGGTCACGTACATCGTGTACTAAGTTATTATAGGAATAATTATATATTGAACGAACTATACTCTCATGGACAAAACTTAAGGAAGAGGAAAGTCTTTGATGTCACCGGTCGTCTCTTTTTTTTTTTCCTTAAAGGAGACAAAGGCTGTTCACACTTGGTTATCTCGTGTGTCTTCAATAAAGGTCACTGTAATATCTTTCAGACCTATTGTCTCAATCCCGATATACGTGCTGAAAGTTACAACTTCCTTAAGTTTTGTCCATGAGTGTATATTGGTTATCTCGTGCGTCTTCAATAAAGGTCACTGTAATATCTTTCAGACCTATTGTCTCAATCCCGATATACATGCTGAAAGTTACAACTTCCTTAAGTTTTGTCCATGAGTGTATATTGGTTATCTCGTGTGTCTTCAATAAAGGTCACTGTAATATCTTTCAGAGTTATTGTCTCAATCCCGATATACATGCTGAAAGTTACAACTTCCTTAAGTTTTGTCCATGAGTGTATATTGGTTATCTTGTGTGTCTTCAATAAAGGTCACTGTAATATCTTTCAGAGTTATTGTCTCAATCCCGATATACATGCTGAAAGGTACAACTTCCTTAAGTTTTGTCCATGAGTGTATATTGGTTATCTCGTGTGTCTTCAATAAAGGTCACTGTAATATCTTTCAGAGTTATTGTCTCAATCCCGATATACATGCTGAAAGGTACAACTTCCTTAAGTGTTGTCCATGAGTGTATATTGGTTATCTCGTGTGTCTTCAATAAAGGTCACTGTGATATCTTTCAGAGTTATTGTCCCAATCCCGATATACATGCTGAAAGGTACAACTTCCTTAAGTGTTGTCCATGAGTGTATATTGGTTATCTCGTGTGTCTTCAATAAAGGTCACTGTAATATCTTTCAGAGTTATTGTCTCAATCCCGATATACATGCTGAAAGTTACAACTTCCTTAAGTGTTGTCCATGAGTGTATATTGGATGTACAAACACCTCGGTGTACTGTACATGGAACCAACAAAACAAGAAACCCAACCCACACAGCAGGTAAACAAACAAACATGGAATCTGATAGATGAAATGTGATTGGATTCCTAGAATGACAATGGCACGACCGTAAATTTACAAATTGGGGAACTGGTCAAATGGGATGATGGAAGAAAACAAAGATCAAAACCATTTGCAACCATTATTGCCAGTAACTACTCTATCTTTCTCAAAAACTACATACACTCATGGACAAAACTTAAGGAAGTTGTACCTTTCAGCATGTATATCGGAATTGAAACAATAACTCTGAAAGTTATTACAGTGACCTTTATTGAAGACACACGAGATAACCAATATACACTCATGGACAAAACTTAAGGAAGTTGTACCTTTCAGCATGTATATCTGGATTGAGACAATAACTCTGAAAGATATTACAGTGACCTTTATTGAAGACAACACGAGATAACCAATATACACTCAAGGACAAAACTTAAGGAAGTTGTACCTTTTACCATGTATATCGGGATTGAGACAATAACTCTGAAAGATATTACAGTGACCTTTATTGAAGACACACGAGATAACCAATATACACTCATGGACAAAACTTAAGGAAGTTGTACCTTTTAGCATGTATATCGGGATTGAGACAATAGCTCTGAAAGATATAGGTTTTTAACTTCAAATTAAAGTTTTTTTTTAAATTTCAAATTAAAGATTTTTATTTTCAATTTAAAGTTTATTAATGTAATATTGAATATTTACAATAGAAAATGAATACTAACAAGAATAAGAATCAAAAAAGTTAAATAAAGCAATTTGGACAAAGCATTTAATGCAACGGTTGTTCTGCCAGCGGTGTCAACGTTGCTGCAATCAGTAGAAGTGGTCACTCTAACAATCTGTACCAAAATTTGATTATGTTGTGGATCCGCCAGCAAATTTCGTGCAGACAATTTTATTTTTGAAAATACACCTATCCCCCAATTTACACGGTACTTGTTTTACACGTTTTCGCTTTTATACGGTTTTCCAAATAATTTTTTTTTTTATCGCACTATACTAAATGCTACTGTGATTGAACACATGCGCTGTGTACACATCTCACGAGGAATCCCGAGCTTATGTGCTGATTTGCTGCACACGCACACTGTGTCTGTATTTCTTCGCATAAAAATTTCGCGAAATTTTTTAATTTTCGATTCACACGTTTTTCTCAGGGACGTATCTACCGTGTAAATCGGGGGATAGGTGTACCTTCTCTGTAGGATCTAACATGGGGGAATATGATGATAGAAAAATTAACGTATGATTAGTCTCACTAATCTTTTCGCGCAACTCCCGAGTTTTATGGAACTTTTACTTTTAATTATACTTTTACCGGACTTCCTGTATTATCTTCAACGGTTACTTCTTCAAGTGATGTATTGGTGTTCATTATAATAAACTTATTTAAGGGTTTAAGGATTTTGAATTTCAAATATTTATGTAAATAAATTTATGTAAATAAATAATAATTACACAACAATGAAAAGTTTTATTCTGCGTTTACTGCGATTGCAAAAAAAAAAAAAAGTTTTTGTGATTACTGCAATTGCTAATTGCAGTTAATTTCTAATTTGAAATATTACAATTACAATTATTTTATTTCCAAAGCGCTATATCCCGCAAGGGATACTTGCGCCAAACAAGGAGAAAAGTTTATTTACATAAGTTATTTACATTATTCAACGCATGAAAACATTAGAGATCCAGATTTTGTAGAAAGTTTAGAATGTGTTTACAAAATGAGTTGAACTTTAAATATGATTTTTTATCGGAAATTAAATCGTTAAGTTCACAAACAACTAGTTCATTCTTCATTCTATAATCTTGAAATGCTGGGCAATCGATCAGTAGATGTCTTGAGGTTTGTTCCTCCATACCACAAAAGCAACTTGAATCCTCCACTGCCTTTATTCTATTTAAAAAACTTTTGAAATTTCCGTGGTTTGTAAAAAATTGAGTAATTTGAAATAAAAATCTTTAATTTGAATTTTAAAAAAGTTAATTTGAAATTAAAAAACTTTAATTTGAAGTTAAAAACCTATATTGTATCTATGTAATTATATATTTACATATTTCCCCTATATAACTTTGTATTTTTAAACTTATTTCTCCCTCATTTCACCCACTCCATTGCTGTATCACTCAGGACAATCTGTATATAAGACGAAAGGTCTTAATAAAGGTATTGATTGATTAACATACCTCTATATTTACATATTTCCATATAGCTTTGTTTTTTATCATTTATGTCTCCCCTCTACCTAATACAAGCCATTATACCAAATACACCTATCCCCCGATTTACACGGTACTTGTTTTACACGTTTTCTCTTTTACACGGTTTTCCAAATAAGTTTTTTTTTTTTGTTTTTATCGCACTATACTAAATGCTACTGTGATTGAACACATGCGCTGTGTACACATCTCACGAGGAATCCCGAGCTTATGTGCTGACTTGCTGCACACGCACACTGTGTTTGTAATTCTAATTTTAAAAATTTTTCAATTTTCGATTTACACGTTTTTCTCAGGAACGTATCTACCGTGTAAATCGGGGGATAGGTGTGTATCGTGTACAAGAAAATTGAGACAGGGTTCAAGGGAACCCCACAACTACACTGAAATATAAAATCATTAAGTGAGAAAATATATTTCAAAATACTGCAAGCCATTGCTGGAATCTAAAGAAAATAATGCAAGAAATTTTGATGAAAAACAAAATACTCTGCAAACATTATACTAGTAATTAACCAGAACAAAATACTGCAAGCCATTGCTAGAACCCTAACAAAATACTGCAAGCCATTTCTGGAAATAAACAAAATGCTGCAAGGCAAAATGCTGGAAATAAATAAAAATATAAAATTTGCAGCAATTTACAGGCAATGTGTTTATTTTCAATAATATCATCAAATATTATCTCTACAGACCTTACTGCAATGA
This sequence comes from Cordylochernes scorpioides, assembly GCA_030710605.1. Lineage (NCBI taxonomy): Eukaryota > Metazoa > Arthropoda > Arachnida > Pseudoscorpiones > Chernetidae > Cordylochernes > Cordylochernes scorpioides. Next base: position 130,909,921 of record CP092863.1, read on the forward strand.
TATAAGTTATTGAATGAGAGGGCTTGGCTCATCTGTAGTGAACCCTCTCAGCGTTTTCGCCAAATTAATCTCCAGACGGCTCTACTATTGCATTGGATTGGGATATACCCTATATTTACTATGGAAGACAGCTTAGTGGTGTTTAGTGAATCTATGGACATACAACTCTGAACACTTGGATTTTCCTGGAAAATCTCTTAAAGATTTCTTGAAAAAAGCCATGGTCCACCTGTGCTGTGTGAGCAGAAGAGCTTAAATTGACTTGTTCCATTATATGTATGTTCCATATGTAAATACCTGTTTTCTTTCCTCTTTTCGCTCTCAACTTCTCCCACCCATATTTCCAAAAAAATATTTTTTTTTCCCAAATCCATATTCTTATTTTCCATTGGATTATTCAAATAATAATCTGTATATATTTACCACATGTGTATATAATCTTTCTCCATTTTTACCCCTTTGTATATTTCCCACTTTCATGGGTTTCTCCGTCTTGTAACCCCAAGGAGAATCCTCTGTAAGACCTGTGAATCATAATAAAGGTTTTTGTGTGTGTGTGTGAATCTATGGACATAAGCTTATAGGTCTGTTGAGGTACATACATATAATTACAAGGTATTGCATCGAGAAAAGTTCTTCCGTAAATATGGCTTCATAACAAACATACATTTGTACAATATTATTACAAATAAAAATATATTGCGGTAAGTCAATGCTGGAACCAAACACTGTAAGTCATTCCTGGAAACAAAATTATACTGCAAGCCATTACTGAATACCAAACAAACAAATATAAATACTGCAAGCCACATTACTGAAAATAAACACTTCAAGCGCGATTGATGGAAATAAATAAAATATATTACTGCAAACAATTGCTGGAAATAAACGAAAGATATTACTGCAAGAAATTGCTGGAAACAAACAAGAGAAATTACTGCAAACGATTGAGGGTAGGTTTGATCGCATTTACTGCAAACAACTGGCGAAACTACTGCAGGCAAATCGAGCGCGCGCTAAAAACAGCGGCAGAGGGTTAGGTAACGGTGCAGTAGGGTGGCAGGTGTTCCACTACTGCAAGGACGCAGTAGGCTAACTTTAGCTGTGGCGCCAGCCAAGGCTGCCAGACTGCTGTGTCCGGCAACACTGGTTAGACCATCGGGTAACACTGCCAATCACTGCCCAAGATGGCGGAACTGTACTCAAACCTGATTGGACAGCAGCAAGCTTCTTTCGTATCTAACATTTAGCTGGTCTAAGTCTGTCTTACAGGAAACTGTATGTAACAAGATCTATGCAACTCTGTATTTATATATTTCCCATATAACTTTGCATATTCGAATTTCTTTCTCTTTTTACCCACTCCATTACTGTTATCTCTCAGGACAATCTGTATATAAGAATGAAGGTCTTAATAAAATATTGATTGCTCAAAAAAGTGGAAAGTCTTTGATGTCAACGGTCGTCTATTATTTTGAAGGAGACAGAGGTTGTTCACACTTGGTTATCTCGTGTGTCTTCACAATAACGGTCACTGTAATATCTTTCAGAGTTGTTTTCCTGATATACATGGTAAAAGGTACAACTTCCTTAAGTGTTGTCCATGAGTGTATATTGGTTATCTCGTGTGTCTTCAATAAAGGTCACTGTAATATCTTTCAGAGTTATTGTCTCAATCCCGATATACATGGTAAAAGCTACAACTTCCTTAAGTGTTGTCCATGAGTGTATATTGGTTATCTCGTGTGTCTTCAATAAAGGTCACTGTAATATCTTTCAGAGTTATTGTCTCAATCCCGATATACATGGTAAAAGGTACAACTTACTTAAGTTTTGTCAATGAGTGTATATTGGTTATCTCGTGTGTCTTGAATAAAGGTCACTGTAATATATTTCAGAGTTATTGTCTCAATCCAGATATACTTGCTGAAAGGTACAACTTCCTCAAGTTTTGTCCATGAGTGTATATTGGTTATCTCGTGTGTCTTCAATAAAGGTCACTGTAATATCTTTCAGAGTTATTGTCTCAATCCAGATATACATGCTGAAAGGTACAACTTCCTTAAGTGTTGTCCATGAGTGTATATTGGTTATCTCGTGTGTCTTCAATAAAGGTCACTGTAATATCTTTCAGAGTTATTGTCTCAATCCAGATATACATGCTGAAAGGTACAACTTCCTCAAGTTTTGTCCATGAGTGTATATTGGTTATCTCGTGTGTCTTCAATAAAGGTCACTGTAATATCTTTCAGAGTTATTGTCTCAATCCAGATATACATGCTGAAAGGTACAACTTCCTTAAGTGTTGTCCATGAGTGTATATTGGTTATCTCGTGTGTCTTCAATAAAGGTCACTGTAATATCTTTCAGAGTTATTGTCTCAATCCAGATATACATGCTGAAAGGTACAACTTCCTCAAGTTTTGTCCATGAGTGTATATTGGTTATCTCGTGTGTCTTCAATAAAGGTCACTGTAATATCTTTCAGAGTTATTGTCTCAATCCAGATATACATGCTGAAAGGTACAACTTCCTTAAGTGTTGTCCATGAGTGTATATTAGTTATCTCGTGTGTCTTCAATAAAGGTCACTGTAATATCTTTCAGAGTTATTGTCTCAATCCAGATATACATGCTGAAAGGTACAACTTCCTTAAGTGTTGTCCATGAGTGTATATTGGTTATCTCGTGTGTCTTCAATAAAGGTCACTGTAATATCTTTCAGAGTTATTGTCTCAATCCCGATATACATGGTGAAAGGTACAACTTCCTTAAGTTTTGTCCATGAGTGTATATTGGTTATCTCGTGTGTCTTCAATAAAGGTCACTGTAATATCTTTCAGAGTTATTGTCTCAATCCCGATATACATGGTGAAAGGTACAACTTCCTCAAGTTTTGTCCATGAGTGTATATTGGTTATCTCGTGTGTCTTCAATAAAGGTCACTGTAATATCTTTCAGAGTTATTGTCTCAATCCAGATATACATGCTGAAAGGTACAACTTCCTTAAGTGTTGTCCATGAGTGTATATTGGTTATCTCGTGTGTCTTCAATAAAAGTCACTGTAATATCTTTCAGAGTTATTGTCTCAATCCAGATATACATGCTGAAAGGTACAACTTCCTTAAGTGTTGTCCATGAGTGTATATTGGTTATCTCGTGTGTCTTCAATAAAGGTCACTGTAATATCTTTCAGAGTTATTGTCTCAATCCCGATATACATGGTGAAAGGTACAACTTCCTTAAGTTTTGTCCATGAGTGTATATTGGTTATCTCGTGTGTCTTCAATAAAGGTCACTGTAATATCTTTCAGAGTTATTGTCTCAATCCCGATATACATGGTGAAAGGTACAACTTCCTTAAGTGTTGTCCATGAGTGTATATTGGTTATCTCGTGTGTCTTCAATAAAGGTCACTGTAATATCTTTCAGAGTTATTGTCTCAATCCAGATATACATGCTGAAAGGTACAACTTCCTTAAGTTTTGTCCATGAGTGTATATAAGTCGAATGGCGCAATACAGTATTAGATCTATAAGAAGCGGTAGAGTAAACCACTGATGAGCCAAGCCCCTCCAACTATTATTATATCGCAGTAAGGACAGTAGAAGATTGTTTTATGAGTAAAAAAAACATTCGTGTTTTAATAAAAAAGTCAATATTTGTTTATTCACCATGATGGCTAGCGGTCACATACAGCCCATTCCGTATTTGGAGAAAACACTTCACTCCGACACTCTCCCTATTCCCCTGATTTATCCCCAGAGATGACCTTTATCTTCACTCAAAGTTAAAAACGTCATCAAATATTATCTCTACAGACCTTACTGCAATTATATAAGTTATTAAATGAGAGGGCTTGGCTCATCAGTAGTGAACCCTCTCAGCGGTTTCGCCAAATTAATCTATAGACGGCTCTACTATTGTATTGGATTGGTTTAGGATATACCCTGTATTTTCTATGGAAGACAGCTTAGGGGTGTTTAGGGAATCTATGGACATAAGCTTATAGGTCTATAGAGGTACACTAAGGGGTATAGTTTTGTCATAAAACAATTAAAACAGAGAATCTGTCACCATCCCAACGTGTGGAGACCAACTAGAATGTACTGTGATCATTCCGGATCTACACAAATGTCGACATCCCAAGTTGTTATGAAAGCTGTCTACATCCAATATGGCGTTCCAATGACGGCGGGAAGCGCCTACGTCATCTATGACAGGTGTGTGAGGATGAATGGATCTTGTAGGCGTACGTCTCCAAGGTTATCTACGTGGGTCGTAGGTTTACCCCGCGTGTCCTCCATTCACAAAACACACGTGTCTACACTGTGTACTTCATTCACTGACGTATCTACACTCCGTGTCTTTCATATACAACACTGACGTATCTACACCCGTGCCCTCCATTTACAACACCGTGTATCTACACCGTGTCCTCCATTTACAACACCGTGTATCTACACCCCGTGTCCTCCATTTACTGAAACATCTACACCGTCTACTCCATTTATAACACTGTGTATCTACACCGTGTCCTCCATTTATAACACTGTGTATCTACACCGTGTCCTCCATTAACTGACGTATCTACACCCGTGCCCTCCATTCACTGAAACATCTACACCGTCTACTCCATTTATAACACTGTGTATCTACACCGTGTCCTCCATTTACTGAAACATCTATACCAGTGTCGGGCAACCGGTGTGCCGTGGCACACTGGTGTGCCGCGAAGAATTCTAGGTGTGCCGCGAACATTTTTGTAGGTATTTAGAACATTTTGTTAAATTTAAAAATAATGTTTCAAAAAATATTTTTATAATTTTTATTCAATTTTAATAATTTTTTTCAAAAATTTTCATATAAAAAATGAAATTAAAAAAAGCAAATTTCATTTTATATAAAACTTATTTTGGTATTATAATTATAACAGGTTGCATAATTTTATATTTCATATAACGTATGTACATAATCTTGACGTACATAACTGGCACGTGCCATTATTAAAAAATAAAAATGCAAATAGGTACGTACCTAAATCTATTATCAAAAAAGAAGTCGAAGAAACTTTGACATTACTATCCGCTTCTTTTGATAAATATTTTCCTAACTTGGACTTTGAAAAGATGGAATGGGTAGTTAACCCATTTATGCACTGTGAAATTCAACATCTGGAAGAAGAAATGCAAGAAAACTCTATTGATTTAAAAAACGATTTAGTTTTCAAAAGACTATTCACTGAAAAGGAGCTATCTGAGTTTTGGTTGTGCTTAAACTCCAAATTTCCTAAACTTAGTAATGCGCCATCGAATCATTGTTGCCATTTGGAAGTTCCTACCTGTGTGAGCAAGGTTTTTCAACACTCACAGAAATGAAGTCTAAGAAGCGTGAAAGACTTCAAATGATAGATGAGGAGATGCGCGTTTGTCTTTCACAAGTAGATCCCCGTATTGATTTGATATGCTCTCAAAAACAATCGCAATGCTCGCATTGATTATGTTAATTTAATATTGAAAATTAATAAAATGTGATATATATGTTTAAATTTTTACTAGTATTTATTGTTGTATTTTAATTACCTACGAGGAAATTTATAGTGAGAACCACAGGTGCGCCGCGAAAAAAAGAAATTAAGCTTAGTGCGCCGCAACTCGAAAAAGGTTGCCCGACACTGATCTATACCGTTTACTCCATTTACAACACCGTGTATCTACACCCCGTGTCCTCCATTCACTGACGTATCTACACCCCGTGTCCTCCATTTACTGATGTATCTACACCCCGTGTCCTCCATTCACAGACGTATCTACACCCTGTGTTCTCCATTCACAGACGTATCTACACCCTGTGTCCTCCATTCACAGACGTATCTACACCCTGTGTTCTCCATTCACTGACGTATCTACACTCCGTGTCCTCCATTTACCGATGTATCTACACCCCGTGTCCTCCATTCACTGACGTATCTACACCCCGTGTCCTCCATTCACTGACGTATCTACACCCCTTGTCCTCCATTCACTGATGTATCTACATCCCGTGTCCTCCATTCACTGACGTATCTACACCCCGTGTCCTCCATTCACTGACGTATCTACACCCCGTGTCCTCCATTCACTGACGTATCTACACCCCGTGTCTTCCATTCACTGACGTATCTACACCCCGTGTCCTCCATTCACTGATGTATCTACATCCCGTGTCCTCCATTCACTGACGTATCTACATCCCGTGTCCTCCATTCACTGACGTATCTACACCCCGTGTCCTCCATTCACTGACGTATCTACACCCCGTGTCTTCCATTCACTGACGTATCTACACCCCGTGTCTTCCATTCACTGACGTATCTACATCCCGTGTCCTCCATTCACTGACGTATCTACACCCCGTGTCCTCCATTCACTGACGTATCTACACCCCGTGTCTTCCATTCACTGACGTATCTACACCCCGTGTCCTCCATTTACTGACGTATCTACACCCCGTGTCTTCCAATCACTGATGTATCTACACCCCGTGTCTTCCAATCACTGATGTATCTACACCCCGTGTCCTCCATTTACTGACGTATCTACACCCCGTGTCTTCCAATCACTGATGTATCTACACCCCGTGTCCTCTATTCACTGACGTATCTACATCCCGTGTCCTCCATTCACTGACGTATCTACACCCCGTGTCCTCCATTCACTGACGTATCTACATCCCGTGTCCTCCATTCACTGACGTATCTACACCCGGTGTCCTCCATTCACTGACGTATCTACACCCCGTGTCTTCCAATCACTGATGTATCTACACCCCGTGTCTTCCAATCACTGATGTATCTACACCCCGTGTACTCCATTTACTGACGTATCTACACCCCGTGTCTTCCAATCACTGATGTATCTACACCCCGTGTCCTCTATTCACTGACGTATCTACATCCCGTGTCCTCCATTCACTGACGTATCTACACCCCGTGTCCTCCATTTACTGACGTATCTACATCCCGTGTCCTCCATTCACTGACGTATCTACACCCCGTGTCCTCCATTCACTGATGTATCTACATCCCGTGTCCTCCATTCACTGATGTATCTATACCCTGTGTCCTCCATTTACTGACGTATCTACATCCCGTGTCCTCCATTCACTGACGTATCTACACCCCGTGTCCTCCATTTACTGACGTATCTACATCCCGTGTCCTCCATTCACTGACGTATCTACACCCCGTGTCCTCCATTCACTGATGTATCTACATCCCGTGTCCTCCATTCACTGATGTATCTACACCCTGTGTCCTCCATTCACTGACGTATCTACATCCCGTGTCCTCCATTTACTGACGTATCTACACCCCGTGTCTTCCAATCACTGATGTATCTACACCCCGTGTCCTCCATTCACTGATGTATCTACACCCCGTGTCCTCCATTTACTGACGTATCTACACCCCGTGTCTTCCAATCACTGATGTATCTACACCCCGTGTCCTCCATTCACTGATGTATCTACACCGCGTGTCCTCCATTTACTGACGTATCTACACCCCGTGTCTTCCAATCACTGATGTATCTACACCCCGTGTCCTCCATTCACTGACGTATCTACACCCCGTGTCCTCCATTTACTGACGTATCTACATCCCGTGTCCTCCATTCACTGACGTATCTACACCCCGTGTCCTCCATTTACTGACGTATCTACACCCCGTGTCTTCCAATCACTGATGTATCTACACCCCGTGTCCTCCATTCACTGACGTATCTACATCCCGTGTCCTCCATTCACTGATGTATCTACATCCCGTGTCTTCCAATCACTGATGTATCTACACCCCGTGTCCTCTATTCACTGACGTATCTACATCCCGTGTCCTCCATTCACTGATGTATCTACATCCCGTGTCTTCCAATCACTGATGTATCTACACCCCGTGTCCTCTATTCACTGACGTATCTACATCCCGTGTCCTCCATTCACTGACGTATCTACATCCCGTGTCCTCCATTCACTGACGTATCTACATCCCGTGTCCTCCATTCACTGATGTATCTACATCCCGTGTCTTCCAATCACTGATGTATCTACACCCCGTGTCCTCCATTCACTGACGTATCTACATCCCGTGTCCTCCATTCACTGATGTATCTACATCCCGTGTCCTCCATTTACTGATGTATCTACATCCCGTGTCCTCCATTCACTGATGTATCTACACCCCGTGTCCTCCATTCACTGATGTATCTACATCCCGTGTCCTCCATTTACTGATGTATCTACACCCCGTGTCCTCCATTCACTGACGTATCTACACCCCGTGTCTTCCAATCACAACACGGTCTATGGCCCTAATCAGTACATGGGCGGATTCGATTTCATCCTACGAAGGGAGTTATGGAATCGGTCGAATTGGACAGGAGGTGTTAAAGCTGCTCAAGTGGCAGAGCGAGTATGACGGGAAAGTTGTCCTTTATGGCACTGAATGTCATTTTCTCGAATCTTTACATCTTTTTATAACACACTGAACCATTGCCACACTTCATCCTTTTGTATCTCCCAAACTACTCCAGAGTTGGGTGATGAAAATATCAACGGCACCGTGTTTTGGGGGAAGTTGTTGGAATTATGGGGTAAATTGGTAAACTCTTGTGTGGAGTGTTTTTACACGATGGAATTTATATTTCTGATGTAGTTGGTGTGAGCAGGGAGAAACTGTGGAGGGAACACCGAGCCGTCACAACACAGAGTCCATTGCCCCGGTGGTGGAGTCACAGTGATGCAACAGGTGTTACCGGGGAGTGTTTACATCGGGCTCTGACCCGCGGACTGCTGCGTGCTTTGTCTTCACTGCTAACTCCCATGTCATTGTCCCATCTTTACAGCTACGTCCTCCGTGTCTATATCCCATCTTCACAGCTACGTCCCATGTCTGTGTATTTGTCCCATCTTCACAGCTACGTCCCTCGTGTCTATATCCCATCTTTACAGCTACGTCCCCCGTGTCTATATCCCATCTTCACAACTACGTCCCCTGTGTCTTTGTCCCATCTTTACAGCTACGTCCCTCGTGTCTATATCCCATCTTTACAGCTACGTCCCCCGTGTCTTTATCTCATCTTCACAGCTACGTCCCATGTCTGTGTATTTGTCCCATCTTCACAGCTACGTCCCTCGTGTCTATATCCCATCTTTACAGCTACGTCCCCCGTGTCTATATCCCATCTTCACAGATACGTCCCCTGTGTCTTTGTCTCATCTTCACAGCTACGTCCCCTGTGTCTTTGTCCCATCTTCACAGCTACGTCCCTGTGTCTTTGTCCCATCTTTACAGCTACGTCCCCCGTGTCTATATCCCATCTTCACAGCTACGTCCCCTGTGTATTTGTCCCATCTTTACAGCTACGTCCCCCGTATCTATATCCCATCTTCACAGCTACGTCCCCTGTGTCTTTGTCCCATCTTCACAGCTACGTCCCCCGTGTCTTTGTCTCATCTTTACAGCTACGTCCCCTGTGACTTTATCCCATCTTCACAGCTACGTTCCCCGTGTCTTTGTCCCATCTTTACAGCTACGTCCCCTGTGTCATTGTCCCATCTTCACAGCTACGTCCCATGTCCGTGTCTTTGTCCTGACATCGCGATCCAAGAAAGGTATCCAACTGTGACGTCACCAGACGTGAAGGAAACCAATGACGACCACCCACATCAGTTGATGACCAAGATTCTCGGCAGATGTAAACACCGTCTAGGGAACAAGAGTAAGCGTCTGGGGTTGTATCTTGTCGGCAACCCGGGTTCGGAACCCGCTTCGAATACGTTTTGTTCAAATAATCCTTCATGTTTTAACGTCAAATGTAGTGAGTGCAAGTAAACAAACGTAACTCTGGCACCTTGTAAATATAAACAATCAAATTGCCTCTACACCAGCAGCCATGTACTGTGTATCAAAAGGCTGGAAGTTAAAATAAACATCCGCAATTCAACAACATTTAAAGCGATAAGCTGTTTTTGTAAATTGAATTAGGCTTGTCTAGAGCTTTCAAGCCTAGTGACCTTCAACAGGCCGTATAATAACGGACGATTTTATATTTAAAAAAAACTGACATATTCAGAGTTGCGGGAGGATCATGTACAGAAAGTAAAGGGAGAGGTACCACTTTTGGTATATGAATATCATCTTACCGCCACTTTATGTTGGATTTCTAAGAAGGAATAAAAGATAATAGCCTGTTGAAGGAAGTTATTGTCCGAAAGCTCGCCCCTTTTTAATAAAGAAACTCGTTTCTGTTATTTTTGTCTCTTCTAAGCAATGATAACCTGAGATTTCTCCAATTACAATCTATGTTGTGTTCCAGCCTGAATATCGGCCCACTTCACCAGCCTATACACCTGTTTGGTAAATAACACTCATTTCATAACCCCTCTGTTGTTGTTGTTGTGTCCAATGAAGAGCCTCAGATGTCTCTTGTACATCTCTATCACTGCAATGTCCTCTATCTTGGGTGTGTAAAGTTCTGGGTCAATTTTCTGTTGTTGTTGAGTCCAATGAAGAGCCTCAGATGTCTCCGTACATCTCTATCACAGCAATGTCCTCTATCTTGGGTGTGTAAAGTTCTGGGTCAATTTTATGTTGTTGTCGTGTCCAATGAAGAGCCTCAGATGTCTCCGTACATCTCTATCACAGCAATGTCCTCTATCTTGTGTGTGTAAAGTTCTGGGTCAATTTTCTGTTGTTGTTGTGTCCAATGAAGAGCCTCAGATGTCTCCGTACATCTCTATCACAGCAATGTCCTCTATCTTGGTTGTGTAAAGTTCTGGGTCAATTTTCTGTTGTTGTTGTGTCCAATGAAGAGCCTCAGATGTCTCCGTACATCTCTATCACAGCAATGTCCTCTATCTTGGTTGTGTAAAGTTCTGGGTCAATTTTCTGTTGTTGTTGTGTCCAATGAAGAGTCTCAGATGTCTCCGTACATCTCTATCACAGCAATGTCCTCTATCTTGGGTGTGTAAAGTTCTGGGTCAATTTTCTGTTGTTGTCGTGTCCAATGAAGAGCCTCAGATGTCTCCATACATCTCTATCACAGCAATGTCCTCTATCTTGGGTGTGTAAAGTTCTGGGTCAATTTTCTGTTGTTGTTGTGTCCAATGAAGAGCCTCAGATGTCTCCGTACATCTCTATCACAGCAATGTCCTCTATCTTGGGTGTGTAAAGTTCTGGGTCAATTTTCTGCTGTTGTTGTCGTGTCCAATGAACAGATGTCTCCGTACATCTCTATCACAGCAATGTTCTCTATCTTGGGTGTGTAAAGTTCTGGGTCAATTTTCTGTTGTTGTTGTGTCCAATGAAGAGCCTAAGATGTCTCTGTACATCTCTATCACAGCAATGTTCTCTATCTTGGATGTGTAAAGTTCTGGGTCAATTTTCTGTTGTTGTTGTGTCCAATGAAGAGCCTCAAATGTCTCCGTACATCTCTATCACAGCAATGTCCTCTATCTTGGGTGTGTAAAGTTCTGGGTCAATTTTCTGTTGTTGTTGTCGTGTCCAATGAACAGATGTCTCCGTACATCTCTATCACAGCAATGTCCTCTATCTTGGGTGTGTAAAGTTTTGGGTCAATTTTCTGTTGTTTTTGTGTCCAATGAAGAGCCTCAGATGTCTCCGTACATCTCTATCACAGCAATGTCCTCTATCTTGGGTGTGTAAAGTTCTGGGTCAATTTTCTGTTGTTGTTGTGTCCAATTAAGAGCCTCAGATGTCTCCGTACATCTCTATCACAGCAATGTTCTCTATCTTGGGTGTGTAAAGTTCTGGGTCAATTTTCTTTTTTTGTTGTTGTGTCCAATGAAGAGCCTCAAATGTCCCCGTACATCTCTATCACAACAATGTCCTCTATCTTGGGTGTGTAAAGTTCTGGGTCAATTTTCTGTTGTTGTTGTTGTGTCCAATGAAGAGCCTCAAATGTCCCCGTATATGTCTATCACAGCAATGTCCTCTATCTTGGGTGTGTAAAGTTCTGGGGCAATTTTCTGTTGTTGTCGTGTCCAATGAAGAGCCTCAGATGTCTCCATGCATCTCTATCACAGCAATGTCCTCTATCTTGGGTGTGTAAAGTTCTGGGGCAATTTTCTGTTGTTGTCGTGTCCAATGAAGAGCCTCAGATGTCTCCATGCATCTCTATCACAGCAATGTCCTCTATCTTGGGTGTGTAAAGTTCTGGGTCAATTTTCTGTTGTTGTCGTGTCCAATGAAGAGCCTCAGATGTCTCCATGCATCTCTATCACAGTAATGTTCTCTATCTTGGGTGTGTAAAGTTCTGGGTCCATGTCAATTTTCTGCAAGACTGCGGCCATTGCTGGACATGAGAATATGTGGGTAGATGTTAGTTCTGTAATATATCAGCGTGAAATATTCTGTGAATATTGTTTACTTCTGTAATTCACAGATTGTTATCATCGTAGTTGTTTTGAGTATATATAATTTGCATTATTTTCTTCTTGCCATTCATTTGTTTAATATTTTTGTGTTTATTTCTTTTGATTAAATATTCAAATTTTGAATGGTGCAAAAGGTACGCCAAAAAGAATAAAGTTTCTTTCTTCGTTTCACTAAAGGTATTGCAAGTTCCACACCAGGACAGTTGTTGCATGCTCTATAAGTTCTTGTGCCATCTGGATGTATTGTCATTCCTTTATAATGTTTTGTTCTAAGTCTTGTTATAGTTTTTGTCAGTTTTCTCTCAGAGTTTATTTCACACCTAACGCCTCCCTTAGCATGTCATGTCCCTGTACTGATGAGGGCCATAGTCCATGGTATACAGGATGTTGGCTGTTGTCTGGATTTGTCTAAACTGGTGTTGTGGTTTATTCCTTATCACCACCGTAAAGTTTTTTACAAAGGTGATGGACATAATGCCTTGTTCTATTACATAATTAAAGGGAGAGGTGCTTCTTATGGTACTAACACAAACTCATTGACAAAACTTAAGCAAGTGGAAAGTCTTTGATATCGCCGGTCGTCTATTTTTTTGAAGAAGAAGACAGTGAGGCTGTTCACACTTGGTTAGCTCGTGTGTCTTCAATAAAGGTCACTGTAATATATTTTTGAGTGATTGTCTGAATCCCGATATACATGCTGAAAGGTACAACTTCCTTAAGTTTTGTCCATGAGTGTATATTGGTTATCTCGTGTGTCTTCAATAAAGGTCACTGTAATATCTTTCAGAGTTATTGTCTCAATCCCGATATACATGGTAAAAGGTACAACTTCCTTAAGTGTTGTCCATGAGTGTATATTGGTTATCTCGTGTGTCTTCAATAAAGGTCACTGTAGTATCTTTCAGAGTTATTGTCTCAATCCCGATATACATGGTGAAAGGTACAACTTCCTTAAGTTCTGTCCATGAGTGTATATTGGTTATCTCGTGTGTCTTCAATAAAGGTCACTGTAATATCTTTCAGAGTTATTGTCTCAATCCCGATATACATGCTGAAAGGTACAACTTCCTTAAGTTTTGTCCATGAGTGTATATTGGTTATCTCGTGTGTCTTCAATAAAGGTCACTGTAATATCTTTCAGAGTTATTGTCTCAATCCCGATATACATGGTGAAAGGTACAACTTCCTTAAGTTCTGTCCATGAGTGTATATTGGTTATCTCGTATGTCTTCAATAAAGGTCACTGTAATATCTTTCAGGGTTATTGTCTCAATCCCGATATACATGGTAAAAGGTACAACTTCCTTAAGTTTTGTCCATGAGTGTATATTGGTTATCTCGTGTGTCTTCAATAAAGGTCACTGTAATATCTTTCAGAGTTATTGTCTCAATCCCGATATACATGCTGAAAGGTACAACTTCCTTTAGTGTTGTCCATGAGTGTATATTGATTATTTCGTGTGTCTTCAATAAAGGTTACTGTAATATCTTTCAGAGTTATTGTCTCAATCCCGATATTGTTACACCAGGTTGCGGCTTGGCAGACTCTTCAGCTTGGATTCTCTCCTGTGCTGGGTCTTGCATCTTACCAGAGCGTGTTTCAACCATCCTACAAATTTATAAAAGGGAATAACGAGATAAGTCTTCTTTAAGTAGCCACCAGAATCCTTTTTTTATTTTCTCACATCAAAGAGAGCAGTGAAGTCACAGTGTACCTAAATACAAATAATGATAAATTAATAATCTGTTTTAAATAAATATCATAGAATATTTTATATAAAAATAAATAAATATATAATTTAAATTTCAAATATATTAAAACTAATATAAGAAATACGCCATTAATCATGATGTAACACTTCCCCCTCTCCAGAGGTCGTCACGTCCTCGTGATTGACCTCATCAATTCTTTCAAAATAGGGTTTGATTCTTGAGACATGGACAATCAATGGGTCTTGGCCAGGATTATCTTTTGGTTCAATTAAGTAATTTACGTTGGACAGCTTCTTTAATATTCTATATGGGCCAAAATATTTTCTCAGTAGTTTCTCACACTTTCCTATTTTCCTAATTGGTGTCCAAACTGCTACTAATTCTCCTGGTTCGTAGCTTCTTTCCATGTGTTTCTTGTCATAGTTCTTTTTCATTCTTTCTTGAGTCTTTATTGTGTTGTTAATAACTAATTTTCTTGTTCTGTTTATTTTGTCTAAGTGATGTTTTATGTATTCATCATAATCATCTTTGTCAATGTCCACCGAGATATTCCTGTCGTCCAAAAGAGACGTGGGTTCTCTTCCAAACATCAGGAAAAAGGGAGAATATCCTGTGGTTTCCTGAATTGTAGTATTGTAAGCGTGAGTGATGAATGGGAGTATTTCGTCCCAATTTTTCTGATCAGTGTTCACATACATACTGAGCATATTGATCAATGTTCTATTTAACCGCTCTGTCAATCCATTAGTCTGGGGATGATAGCTCGTTGTGAAGCAATGTTTAATCTTGCACGTTTTCATCACCTCTTTCATTAAATTACTGGTAAATTGAGAGCCTCTGTCACTAATAAGATATTGTGGGGCTCCGTGCCGAAGAAAAATATCCTCTACTAGAAATTTAGAAACTTCTTTCACTGTTGCTTCCGAGACTGCTCTTGTTTCTGCATATCTAGTGTAGTAGTCCGACAGCACGATTATCCATTTTTTCCTGTTTTTCGTAGATGGTAGTGGACCAACAAAGTCAATTCCAATTCTTTCGAAAGGAAAGTTGGCTGGGGGGATGGGCTGTAGTAGTCCAGAAGGTAATTGGTTTGAGCCTTTCCTACTTTGGCAAAGGTGACACGTCCTAACGAATTCTGAGACATCCTTTAGCATGGATGGCCAAAAGTATTTACTCTTTATTCGGTACATGGTTCTGGCGACGCCCAGATGGCCATTCGACATATGATTGTGATATTCTTTCATAATTTCTCTCTTTTTATTCTCTGGAACCACAAGCAACCACGCCCTGCCTTCAGGGTTCGGGTTTTTCTTAAAGAGGCATCCATCTTCTTCTTTAAAGTTTTGCGCAATTGATCGCCTGCTTCCATTAAGGTTTTTCTTAACACTTTCGATAAATTTATCCTCTTCGTCTGTTATTTGATTTAAAAATAGCCTTTCAAAATCCTCATCCCAATCAGTTTCTGGTAAGGGCCCCCTAGATAAGCCATCGGCGTCCAGATGCTTCTTTCCCGATTTATGTATTATATCGAAGTCATATTCTTGAATTTTCAATGCCCATCTTGCCAATCGACCTGTTGGATCCTTCAAGTTTTTGAGCCAGCATAAGGCGTGATGGTCTGTTACTATTTTAAAGTGTCTTCCATAAAGGTAGGGTCGTAATTTTGACATTGACCAGACAACGGCCAGACATTCTTTTTCAGTGGTTGAATAATTTTGCTCCGCTTTACTTAGGGTACGACTCAAATATGAGATCACCTTCTCTTCACCACCGATGTCTTGGACAAGTGTTGCACCTATGCCGATGTTGGACGCATCAGTATGAACATAAGTAGGTGCATTTGGATTGAAGTGACCTAAAATTGGTGGACTTAATAGTGCTGTTTTTAGGGTTTGAAACGCTTCCTCTTGTCTTTCTGTCCAGGTAAATGATACACTTTTTTTTATAAGGTTGGTCAAAGGGTCAGCAATTTTTGAAAAGTCTTTGATAAATTTTCTATAATATGAACACATTCCCAAAAAGGATTGTACTTCTTTGACCTTTTTGGGTCGAGGAAAATTTCTGACAGCTTTGATGTTATGTTCCGCGGGTTTTATACCATGTTTGCTCGTTATATAGCCGAGAATCTCCAATTCTTCAAAAGCAAATCGGCATTTTTTGTCGTTTAACCTTAAATTAGATTCACGAAAACATCTAAAAACAGCTTCAAGTCTTTTGAGGTGCGTTGGAAAATCCGGGCTATATATGATAACATCATCCAGATAACACAAACAAATTTGCCATCTCAGATTTCCAAGCATATTCTCCATATTTCTCTCAAAGGTAGCAGGCGCGTTACAAAGTCCAAAAGGCATCACGTTGAATTCATATAATCCATGCGCTGTAGTGAAAGCTGTTTTCTCTTTGTCTCTTTCTTCGACTTCAACTTGCCAATATCCAGATCTGAGGTCTATTGCTGAGAAGTGTGTAGATCCTTGGAGAGTATCCATAACTTCGTCTATTCTAGGGATCGGATAGACATCTTTTACTGTCACATTATTCAGTTTTCTGTAGTCCACACAAAATCTGTATTTACCATCTCGCTTCTTGACCAATATTACTGGAAAAGACCAGGGGCTAGAAGATGGCCTAATTATGCCTTCTGTAAGCATCTCGTCAATTTGCTCTTTTATAATATCTCGTTCTTTAGCACTTACCCGGTAAGGCTTGTGTTTAATTGGCTTCGCGTCTTCTGTGTCTATCCGATGTTTTGCCAAATTGGTTCTCCCTAATCTCGATGAAAAAAGATCTCCATACCTTTCTAAAACTTGTTTTAACTCCTTCTGTTCCTTTGGTGAAAGATTTTCGTTTATTTGGAATCTAGGTTCTTCGTTCTTTTCTACCTCTCTTTCTCGACTCACATTTATTTTCGCTGGACTACTTCCAAAAGCCAATGTTTGGTTTTTCATTATTTTTAACGGTCGAGGATACGGATTAGTTATCCAGATGTGTGTTTCCCTATTTATAACATTGATCAAGCTTCTTGCTAGACGAAGTCCATTTGTTTGAAACATTTTGCTGCTCTCCTCGATAATATATTCTCCATCCTCTGTTTCTACCAATGCCTTGATCAATTTCATGGAACATTCCGGTACAATGGAATCCTTGGCACTCTTTATTTTCAACATTTCAAAATTGATTTCGTCATGATTATTCGTCAAATCATATTTTATAGTTTCTTGCTTACAATCTATTTTTGCGTTCATTTTCTTAAGGAAATCTCTCCCAAGAATTAATGTCCGTAAATGCGTTTTCAATATCACAAAGTTGTGTGATAATGTTTCGTCATCAATTTTTATATTTAAAAATATACTTCCTACCATGTCCAATTTTTTTCCATCGGGTCCTGCACAAATTTTTGCGAGTTTACTTATACCATGGCCTGTATCGAGGGCCGTTCTGAGGTCGACCACTGAGAGGTCAGCACCTGTATCAACCAAAGCTTCAAAAGTCCCTATCTTGTCCACATTAATTTTTAATTTGTATTTAGGGTCCAACTTCTTGATTCCGTTTATGGTCGACTTGCTTTGATTGACAGATTCAGGCGCGACGCTTAGTTTAAATCTTCCAACACGGAATATCTATTCCGGGTAGGAGTATTTGTCTGTGTGCTATGACATACATCAGCATAAAGCCGAGGTCCTGATTTCTCTGATATTTCATTCATTTGGCATTTTTCTTCGACCTTCTCTTGGGTATCTGCTGGATCCTCTTCTAGGATTCTTATAAACTTGACCCTACAATAACGGGCCACGTGCCCTGGCTTGTTACATTTAAAGCAGATTGGTCTTCCATCTTCCGTCCTATTTTTGCTCACTTCTTGGCTTTTATTGTAAGTGTTTCTCTGAAGGTTTGGTTTCGGCACAAAGTTAGGATTATAAGGACGTCTAGGGGTAGAGGGCTGGGGAAAGTTGTTTCGATACTGTCTGGGGGTAGGATGGGAGTCGTTCTTGTAATTATTGGAAACAGGGGCTTGGGGCCTGGAAGTGGTCTGGTAGTTTCGTGCGGCAGTCGGCGGCACGTACCTCGATTGTTGTTGGGGTCTAGAATAGCGTGGACCGTTATATAGGTTTCTGGATTTCTCCACACGTTCCCGATACTTCTTTTCAAAATAATCCATTTTCTTGCACACGACAAGAAGGTCATCGGTCGTTTTAGGAGGGTTCAGGTAGAGCGCGAATGAGTACTCTTTTTTCGGTCCTCCAATAACATGTTCAATTTTTGTTTCTTCTTCCATTGCGGGGTCAACCTTGTTGCACAACACTAGAATGTCTTCCGCGAACCTGATTGCTGGTTCATTCCAGTGTTGCATTCTGTTGAGCTTCATTCTAAGTTCTTCTTTATTCGCGTCCAAAGAAAAATCCTGAATGAGGCGGATTTTAATATTTTCCCAGCTCGTGAAACTAGCTTTGTGTAAATTCAACCAGGTTTTAGCGCTTCCCGTCATGTTCATGGCGGCATAACGAGAGATAATGTAGTCTGCCCAATGGTACAAGAAGCCAATTTCTTCAAGAGATTCAATCCATGGGCGAGGGTCTTCCGTTCCATCATACTTGGGGATGTCGATGTTGGGATTCAGGACAACTGGGTCGGAACTAGCATCTCTACCAATTGTTACACCAGGTTGCGGCTTGGCAGACTCTTCAGCTTGGATTCTCTCCTGTGCTGGGTCTTGCATCTTACCAGAGCGTGTTTCAACCATCCTACAAATTTATAAAAGGGAATAACGAGATAAGTCTTCTTTAAGTAGCCACCAGAATCCTTTTTTTATTTTCTCACATCAAAGAGAGCAGTGAAGTCACAGTGTACCTAAATACAAATAATGATAAATTAATAATCTGTTTTAAATAAATATCATAGAATATTTTATATAAAAATAAATAAATATATAATTTAAATTTCAAATATATTAAAACTAATATAAGAAATACGCCATTAATCATGATGTAACAATATACATGCTGAAAGGTACAACTTCCTTAAGTTTTGTCCATGAGTGTATATTGGTTATCTCGTGTGTCTTCAATAAAGGTCACTGTAATATCTTTCAGAGTTATTGTCTCAATCCCGATATACATGGTAAAAGGTACAACTTCCTTAAGTTTTGTCCATGAGTGTATATTGGTTATCTCGTGTGTCTTCAATAAAGGTCACTGGAATATCTTTCAGAGTTATTGTCTCAATCCCGATATACATGCTAAAAGGTACAACTTCCTTAAGTTATGTCCATGAGTGTAAATTGGTTATCTCGTATGTCTTCAATAAAGGTCACTGTAATATCTTTCAAAGTTATTGTCTCAATCCAGATATACATGCTGAAAGGTACAAATTCCTTAAGTTTTATCCATGAGTGTATACATGTACTGGGTACCAGGGAACAATACATTTTAATCTGATAACACAGAAATGGTAAGGCTATCAGACGATTCTGTCAATGCGCTGTTCTTCTGCGGCTATATTGCCGCAGCCATGTTGGTGGTTGTAAAGATAACACGCTGCCAATTTCCTGCCATACGATACTCCTAAACTAGATGGTCCATGGTCAAATTTGTTTTTCTATATGTTCCAGTGTGACGGCATTTTTGTTGACGAGTTTATAGAGTTGATTACGCAATTATTGGCAGACGAGTGATCAGTAAATCTCTACAAACATTGGCTGTGAGATGTTGTTGTTTTTGTTGTCGTGTCCAAAGAAGAGTCTCAGATGTCTCCATGCATCTCCATCACAGCAGCAGCAATGTCCACTATCTTGGGTGTGTAAAGCTGCTGCTCTGGGTCTATGTCAATTTTCTGCAAGGCTGCGGCCATTGCTGGGCATGAGAATATGTGAATAGGTGTTAGTTCCACATCAGGACAGTTGTTGGATGTCCTATAGGTTCTTGTGCCATCTGGATGTATTGCCATTCCTTTATAGTGAGATTCGAGAGGTTTATATTTTCGATTTAACGATCACCTTTTTCAATTATTGTCCCGATATAACGATATTTGTCAATAGCCTCCCACCTGAAAAGTAACAAATGTTTCTTCCAATCAAAAAACGTTAAGTATATAAGGCTAAAGGTCTTGATAAATTTATTGATTGAAATACCTCTATATTTGCATATTTCCCATATAACTTTACATAGACTAAACTATTTCTCCTTCTTTTTACTTACTCAATTTGTTGTTCAATTTCAAAACTAACTGATGGCCGGTGGTATAAACGGTCCTTTTTCTACAGCAATGACCTGGGATCGAATCCCGCTTTGGACACTTTTTTCTCTGAAGAAAAAATTGCTTCACTGGTCCCCGATTCTTGTAAAAGTCCAACCCCACCAAAGCGTGCAAGTAACCAAACGGAGCTCTGGCACATTTGTAAGTGTAAAAGTCGAACCTATTTCTACATGTGTAGGTAAACACGTGGTGTACTTACAGTAAAGGCAATCGCTAACGCTTATCTTCTTGTATCATTGTATCAATGCAGTTATTAAGACCTTTCGTCTTAAATACAGATTCTCCTTAAAGATAACAGCAAATGGAGTAAGTAAAAAGAAGGAGAAATAATTTAGTCTATGTAAATTTATATGGGAAATATGCAAATATAGAGGTATATCAATCAATACCTTTATTAAGACCTTCAGTCTTATAATCAGATTGTCCTGAGAGATAACAGCAATGGTGTGGGTAAAAAGAAGGAGAAATAAATTCGAATAAACAAAATTACATGGGAAATATGTAAATACAGAGCTCTATTAAACAACCAATACTTTTATTAAGAACTTTAGGCTTAAAGACAGATTGGCCTGAGAGCAATGAGTGGGAAAGAGAGAGAAATTACAAATTTACCTGGGATATATGTAAATATATAATTACATAGATACAATATATAGGTATCCTTGTTGTATACAGATAAGTTATAGGAGAGGGTAGAAACACACTGTGGACACTCTACAAACAAAGAGAAGATATATGCAAATGGAAGCATTAAAACACGAATGTTTCTTTCAAATATAAAACTAACTTCTACTGTCCTTACTGCAATGATAAAATATTGGGAGGGTTCACCACTGATGAGCCAAGCCTTCTCAATATATTTTCATCGCAGTAAGGACAGTAGAAGTTTGTATTATGTTTAAAAGAAACATTCGTGCTTTAATGCTTCCATTTCTTTTTAATAGATGGCGCGTTATTGCCTTATAAAGAGATATATGCAACTATGGAGCCTATATGTAAAGTTTACATTTGGAAGTGGTGTAAAACTGAACCATCTACCTGGGTGTTAACGAATGTATGTATGACTAATGTATTTCTCAAAGTAACAGAGGAGCCATTAATAGAACAGTTTCTCAGGAAATGCACAACGCCATTGTTTGATAAATTGTCTTTTGCATCATTCCTCTGAAATTGCACAACAGACGCCTTGGAAATTCTAAACGGCTAAAAATAACCCGAGTGTGGAAAGTATGCAAAAACGTATTGGTAAATTCCCTCAGCATTGTTTCAACAACCAAAAATAAAATGCGTTTTAAAGAGAGGACGACTTTTTTACGGAACCCTTTTGGCGCAAAAAGAAAAAAAAAACGTCCGGAATTTCCTCACCTTTCCGCCCCAGTTGCATCGGCTGCCAAACAGCTGACACAACCCGGAAATCGTTTGGCTAAATTCATCAACAAACCAATTACACGCGACGTTAAAAATATCGAGTTTTTTTCCAATCGCAGTATTTTCCACGTGCGACGGATAAACAAACGTGTCAACAACTGATTGGCCAAAATATTTCTCGCAGAAGATCTCCGTAGCAACTTCCGCGTTCGTCTGGTAACATTTCCTTGTAGGGCGAGAGCCCCGACCTAAGCCTATTTTTATCACAATGGCGGCCCAAAATTACTGCACCAATGTCCTTACTGCAAACATGGCACCGCGTCCACCTGTTGGCATATTCTGCCCGGGAATAACAGCCGCACATCAGCTGATTTAGCACCACTGTCACCCATCATCTCCAAAGTCAATCAAGACAGCCAAGTCTAACACCAGACGAATGCGACCTCCTAGTAAATTTGTGAATACTCCTGTAAATATGCAAATAACACACTGTAAATATGTAAATTCCACTGTAAGTATGTAACTACCCCTGTAAATATGTAGCTAATACACTGTAAGTATGTAAATAGAACTGTAAATATGTAAATAATACACTGTATATATGCAACTACCCCTGTAAATATGTAAATAGAAATGTAAAAATGTAACTATCCCTGTCAAATCTAATGACCCGAGTTTACCTAATAACGATGAACTGACCCCTACACTCACTCAATATGCAGCAAAGTGCAGCTTCTTTCCAAGAGGTGGTCATCCAGATGTGATAGTTCCTTACAATAAACAAACGCCAATAACATCTATGTAAACACAATCAAACTATGTATTTTACAAATAAAACTTCCATCCTACTGTCCTTACTGCGATGAGAAAATATTGGGAGGGCGTGGTTCATCAGTGGTGAACCCTCCCAGCCGTTTCGCCAGTTTAATCTACCAAACCGCTTCTTAGAGCTCTAATACTGTATTGGACATATATGCTACACTGAAGAATGGAATCTTGGTATTTAATGAAGCTGTGGACCTCCACTGTACTTTCCTACTGCCGTGATGTCAGCGAAACTTTATGGAATTGGAGCTGTAGGGAGTTGGAATATGTATTGTTTTAATTATAGAGTGCTCACAGCACTGAATACAAACATACAACAACACAAAACATTACACAAACAACATAATACACACAAAACAACACACCCAACACGAAATACACAACACATTACACAATTACACAACAAACACAACACATACAACACAAAACATTACAAACAACACATACAGCACAAAAACACAAACAAAATACACACAACACAAAATACATATATATTTTCTTCTCTTCCTCTCTCTCTCATGTGAGATGTAACATTGTCTAAGATGACAATAAATAATTTTTAATTGTCAAAATTGTCACAACACAAAATACACAATACACACAACACACACAATACACACAACACAAAATACACAATACACACAACACAAAATACACAATACACACAACACAAAATACACAATACACACAACACAAAATACACAATACACACAACACAAAATACACACAACACAAAATACACAATACACACAACACAAAATACACAATACACACAACACAAAATACACAATACACACAACACAAAATACACAATACACACAACACAAAATACACAATACACACAACACAAAATACACAATACACACAACACAAAATACACAATACACACAACACAAAATACACAATACACACAACACAAAATACACAATACACACAACACAAAATACACAATACACACAACACAAAATACACAATACACACAACACAAAATACACAATACACACAACACAAAATACACAATACACACAACACAAAATACACAATACACACAACACAAAATACACAATACACACAACACAAAATACACAATACACACAACACAAAATACACAATACACACAACACAAAATACACAATACACATTACACAACAACTAGCAGCACCTCGGCCATCTACACCAGTGGCCCCAGCCGTACCTACGGAGATGGCGCCTCCTGCCCCTCCACCTGTGACCCCTGCTCCGTCCCTGCGGGCACCTGGGCGTCACGAGCCTGCAGTCCCTACACTGGACTTTGAGATGACTGCCATCGAGGAGACATCAACATCCTCCACATCCTCGCCAAAAACATCAACGAGAGAAAGCCTCGTGACGTTCATAGAGAGGAACCCAGGCGTCTCCTTTGCCCAGACGGACGCCCTTGGCCTCGGGCGGGAGGAGGTCTTGGACCTCCTCTCCTCAAGGACCAAGGCACATAAGCGTGGTCGCCATCTGACCCCTCCGCAGAGCAATGCTCTTGCCGGCCTAATAAACCAAATCCTCGACCTAAGGCCCGGAGGAAGTAGCAACATTTATAAGGTCCTGCGACAGGTCATTTCAGAGCTGAGGACCGGTCCAGCCACAGTCACTTCCAACAAGACAAAACTGACACCTGCTATGATAACACCCCCGCCGCCCGCCCCGACGGAGATGAAGGAGGACGTTCCGATGACGGAGGAAGAGCGATGTGCACCCCCACTACCTGCGCCTCGGCTCGCTGAGCCAACACCGCCCACTCCCCAGGGGCAAAAGACGACACCGGCCATGGCCACACCTCCGCCTCCACCATCTGTCCGTATGGAGGACGACTCGGAGCCGGACTGTTGGACGGACTTGGAGGATTTAATAGATGAACTGATCCATGGTCCCGGCTTGGAGCCCATTCTCCGAGCGTTCGACGCGGACGAGTTCGTGGACGTGGTCCGAGACCCTGAGATGTGGGAGTGCGTGGTCGCAGAGCTCTCAAGGCAGCAGAAGAAGATGGTCGCCCAATTCCTAGATGGGCTCATCGTGCGCACTCGGGACTCGGTTCCCTTGATCCGTAGGAGACTATCGGAGTTCAGGGATGCTTTGCCATCCTATGATCCAGACCCTCCCTGAGGACACCCCTTTGAAAAAGTTTCCAAAAGGAATTATCCGTGCTCAGGCCTGGGCTCCTGACAGAGTCAGGATAATTGTAATTAATTAATTGTAAATATTTTCCCTTTGACTCTTTGAGTGTAACCATTGACTGAACGGTCAATAAAGTCTGTTTCATTGTCATTGTCATTACACAACAAACACAACCCACACAACACAAAATACACAATACACACAACACAAAATACACAATACACACAACACAAAATACACACAACACAAAATACACAATACACACAACACAAAATACACAATACACACAACACAAAATACACAATACACATTACACAACAAACACAACCCACACAACACAAAATACACAATACACACAACACAAAATACACAATACACACAACACAAAATACACAATACACACAACACAAAATACACATTACACAGCAAACACAACCCACACAACACATACAAAACCAATCAATAGTTCTTGAGTTTCCTTAGTTGTCGACCTTTCGATGATTCACCGCCACCTTACTCAGGGGAATGTCACTGACTCACACACCGGGACACAACAACAATTCCCATTCATTCTGTACAAGATAAACCACAAGTTTCTTCCAAACGGTTGTACAAGCTTCCGGACAAGTCGCCCTTATTACAGTTACATTACATCAAAGAAGTGTAATACAAATTTATATATTTACATAGCTGAACATTTTTGCATAGTAATACATAGTGTAAATCTTTCTATGATTTATTACAAATGAAATTTGAAAGGTGAAACCCTTCTCTTCGTCTTGTGGTTTTTATTCCGTAAAATAAACAACATTTTGTGCATCTGAATTCTTTTTAGAACAAAACCGGTGACCGTCGCCGTAAACCAGCGGACTCGTGTAAGTGACAAAGCCACAACACCATCTTTGTCAAACCGAGAAGCGTCCACCTAGAGACCAATGTTTCGGACTAATGGTCCTTGTCAGTCTAGGGCGGACTTTATTCCAGGTGGACGCTTCTCAGTTTGCCAAAGCTGGTGTTGTGGCTTTGTTACCGACCCGAGTCCGCTAGTTTTTAGCGACGGTCAAGTCTCCCGTTTTTGACGGGAGAGGTGACCTTTATTAATAAAGATCATTATATCCTCCCGGCAAAATACTCATTCCAGTGAACAATCGGTTATTGGATTATTCCGCGCAATGTCTACTCGAGGTAAAAACAAAAAAAAAAAAAGTTCCATTTCTAACCAAACGCTGCTCACCCCCGTCGTCTGTTTACCTCCCACTCACTTCCGCCCGATGATTCAACACAGACCGGAAGTGACACACTGCGCATGTCACTCATAGCCAACTGGTAATTAAGAAGTCATTTAGGCTTCCGGTGGAGCTGTGTTACATCACAGTTACATAACACCATATCTGTATACAACCCATACAACCTTTATTAAGACCATCAGTCTTAAATACACACATAAAGTCTTTATTAAGACACCATTCTCCTCTCTCATTGCAACGATATCCTCACGACTCACGATGAGCAATCATGTCTTATATTCTCCTGAGGGAAATACAATAATTTAGTGGAAGGAAAAACGTGGAATAATAAAGTTCGAATTTACATATCTCTATGGGAAATATGTAAATACAGAGCTATATTTATTTACATACAATACAGGTATATGCGTTGTATTATATGTAAATAAAAGGCATTTCCTGACCGCCCACATGATCATTTTAAATGGCAGAGCGCTATGGGGAACAAAAATCAATATAGCACTACGCTGACGAAGATCAACAGCCCGAACGCTCATCTAATGGGTAAATATTAGCGGTACAGAGGCGGCTTCATAACATCCTACGAGAGAATCATAAGGCTCATTCTTTATCATCATTTTTTTACTGGATAATGAACCAAAATCCATTGTTTTAATGCACTTTTAAAGGGAGAGGTGCCTCTTTTGGTGCATGAATACCATCTTCCCGTAACTTTATGTTATATTGCCACGTGGAAAATTAGGGAAGACAAAAACTTCAGGAAGAGACAACAATTTATTTCAGGGAAGAACAAACTATGAATGGTAAACAAAAGATAAGCCACGAGGGAAATTTACAGAGAGTAGCAAAATATAAACATAAAAATGACCACTCTGTTAATAAAAATAATAAAAATTAATAAATACTTTGTTACAATATATTTTATAAATATATATTATATAGAAGAGCTTTCGCAACTCGCTCTTGTTCAGGAATTAGGTTAAAAAACGTTATGTCGTTAGAAGATTGCTTCGAGCGATGTTGTAAGGCCGTTTGAAATCAGAGCTTTGATAAGAAGGAGATAAAAAAATCTAGCGCTGTCATCTTGAATCATTGGGGCAATTTGGTTTATCCCGTAGATATCGGAGTGGGCGACATTTCGGACTTTTGCCTCGTGCGGAGGACATTGTTACGACAGCCGGAGGTGTCCTACTTATCCTTTCAGGCCGAAACGGCGTTCAGTAGTCCAGGGTTGTTAGCCACACAATCTGATTGGGTCGAATTGCTTCAAAACCCCGAGCTACTTATCACGAACGTCCAAAGTGGACTGACGATCAAGGAAGCCCAGAACGGCTAACAAGGTGCAGGATGTCCTGCGGCGGCAGATTGAGCCGACGTAGAGACCAGCCTCTACCCACTCAAAATATGGCGCCCCAACAGCGGGGTTTCCCGCCTTTTTTTTTTTTTTTTTTTTAAGCAGACGACCCAGTTAACAATTTTATAAGACTTCACGACTGAATAATATATCATATATTGGAAATTTATATTCACACACAGCTTTATTAAGATCACTGGTCTTATACAGATTCACCACAGGAAGAAAGGAATCATAGATGGAGCTTCTGTACTCCAGGCAGCGCAGCACCCAACAACAGCCTCCCGGTCTGACACATGTCCAGTGGCCACACGTTCCTTCGTGAATGGAATTTTATATTCTATACTGCGACGTGGAAAGCTAGGGAAGACAAAAACTTCAGGAGGAGACAACAATTTATTTCAGGCAAGAACAAACTATGAATGGTAAACAAAAGATAAGCAAAAAGGGAAGCTTACAGAGTATAGCAAAGTATAAACATCAAAAATGATACTCTGTTAATAAAAAAATACATACTTTGCGATAATACTTCCACCCACAAGACCAACCCCTACATGGTGGGTGGGGGGAACAGTACAAGTAAGGGACTTTCTTATAGGACGAAGTACGGTAGGGACTTAGCGATCCCTGTACCGCTACAGTAACCATGGCAGCCAACAGGGACATGTGACTGATCCATGGGACAAATGTCAGCTTTTTCATTCCACGGATATATACTAACATACTCTGTCATAACCAGGACTAAGTGAATGACCTTCTGCAGGCGGAGTGATGTTGCATCAGTCAAATCTGGACAATTTAGGCTTAAGTCTCTGGCAGCCTCTTCATTCCACGGATATGTACCAACATACTCTGTCATAACCAGGACTAAGTGAATGCATCGTTTTGATGCATAATTAAAGGGAGGGGTGCCTCTTTTGGTACATAAATATCATCCTCACGCACCTTTATGTTATTTTTGTTTTTTACAATGACGGATTTTATGATCTTTTGGAGAGTTTTACCTTATACTATGAGAGTCTGATGGGGACTATACAAACAGAATCAATTCAATGTATACAATTCTGTCACAGTTACTATTCCACACTGAGGAGTGAAGACCTTGTCTGGAGAAGATCTCTCAAGGTGGGGAAGTCTTCCTTGCTGAAGACATATGTACACATAGACAACTATATATATTTCACTACATTTTATCTAACCCTTCATTTATTATCTTATTATATATTTTTTCCACCTTTGTAAAAATTGATTAGAAGAATCAATATAATTGTCAAATTGTCTATTCCAAACGTGGGAAAACCAAACGGGGCTCTGTCACCATGTAGATGTAAAAGTTGAACAAGTATATTGTTGCACCACAGGTTGCGGCTTGGCAGACTCTTCAACCTTGATTTTCTCCTGTGCCGGGTCTTGTATCTTACCAGAGCGTGTTTCAACCATCCTACAAATTTATATAAGTGGAGATAACTTTAAGTAATCTCCAGAATTGTTTATTTATTTCTCATATCAGCAGTGAAGTCACACAGTCTACCTAAATACAAATGGTGATTCTATAATACATATATGTGATATCTTGGGACCTCTGGGACCAGTGTTACCTGATGCTAGACGAACCTCGATGTCAACTCTACCGTGCAGTCGTGGTGGAAGGCGACACAGCTGGGCCAAAGGTGAAATAAACAAACAGAGATTCCACTAAGAAGCGTCTGACGTCAAGAAGGAATGGGATGAGGGGAGAGAGAGATCTTTAGAGCAAGTGTTACCGTTGGGATCCAAGCGCAGACTGCCTATTCTAGGTTCTCGATTTAACACCAAGACCTTTCTTCTTTCTAATTGGTAGGAAGATGTCACGTGGCCGTTGGCTATTGGTTGACCTACTTAGGTATTGTTTCCTAATTGGTAGGAATATGTCATGTGGCCGTTGGCTATTGGTTGACCTACTTAGGTATTGTTTCCTAATTGGTAGGAATATGTCACGTGGCCGTTGGCTATTGGTTGACCTACTTAGGTATTGTTTCCTAATTGGTAGGAATATGTCTTTGTCAGAAGATATAACCGGCCTGGCCCAGGAAATACTGGCCGTTAAACTCGACTTTTATGATTTCCGCGATTCATAAAATTGACTGTAAATTTATTAATAGTGTGTTCTCTTCTAAGCCTACTTCCTAGGTCTTACTTCTACTATCACCTAAGCCTGATTAGTTTTAACCTTAATTTTCTCCTGTTAGTCTCCATTCCTTCTATCTGTACAGTTGCTATACTTTATTAGATTCTTACGCGGTACAGATTGATGTTAGTTGAGGCTTTCTATTTGCAGTACATAAGAAGTTATATACAGTCATGGGGTGGAACATGTGGTAGTAGATATCTAGGCTATTTACAACAATTCCATGGTCTTAAATCATCACATATATTCTGTTTATAATACATATATTCTGTTTAATAAAATAAATAAATATAAAATATAAATTTGAATTTAAAATATATGAAAAATAATATTACAAATTAAAATAAAATAGGTTCATTAGCCATGATGCAACAATATGTACAGTATGTAGCCATGTGGTGTACTTACAGTAGCCTGGAACTGTCTTTATAGAAAATGTTTATAAAGCTATAATTCGAGATCTATATACAGGAAATTAAAGCACGAATGTTTCTTTCACTCACTCATAAAACAAACTTCTACTGTCCTTACTGCGATGGAAAATATTGGGAAGGCTTGGCTCATCAGTGGTAAAACCTCTCAATATTTTTTCATCGCAGTAAGGACAGTAGAAGTTTGTTTTATGTGTGAAAAAAACATTCGTGCTCTACTTTTCTATAGCCAAATGTACTTGTAAAAAATACTATATCCACACCTGGGTATGTAAATATGGCCGCCATTGACTTGACGGGGAGTTCGTCTGACGTCAATATTTTATTAGCAGACGACTTTGTGAAATTCGAGAAAAATTCGCGGCCCTGACCTCTAAAAAATGAATTAAACATCAGTTGACACGTGATTGGATGGAGCGTGTCACGTGGTACTGGTATCTCAACCATTCCACTACGTTGATCTGGCAACATTGGCTCAACTGGAGGTTGATCGGCTGCCCAAATGGCGTGCGTTCACGTGACGCAGTTTGTCTGAATGACCGAGATGAACCAAACTTTCGACCACAGCTCCTTCTCACGGAATCCGCCAAACGTCCGGGTGACTGACACCATACATAGAATTAGTATCAACCTCGGTATATATGCAAAGTTGTCGGATAATAAGACCATTTTTACATATTCTATTCACAATTTATTAATACTGGACTTGTGTAGGGCTGAAACACACAGTGACCGAATATTGTGTATATACATAAGGTGCCGCTTTCCTAGTTCAACTCCGGACTATGCAAATTAGTCTGGTTGTTGTTTTTGTCGTGTCCAATGAAGAGCCTCAGATGTCTCCGTACATCTCTATCACAGAAATTTTCTCTATCTTGGATGTGTAAAGCTGCTGCTCTGGGTCCATGTCAATTTTCTGCAAGGCAATTGGTCTGGTAAAATTTGCATATTATTGGGGGATATGATGCTAATACTACTATTAAGGTGAAAATATCAGGCTTCAAGGAGTAAGTTTTTTTTGTACTTTTTAATTCACCTTTTATAATATTGAAACAAGGGGTTATTTTATTGAAGAACTAACAGTACAGTTACGACGAGAAAACTTCAACAGCGCCGCGGTGGTAACCAGGGTCAGTTTGACCACATGTATTCATCCAAAGAATAGACTCAAGCTTTACAAGATTGATGCCCTAATATGATTGAGTGGAGATAAGAAAGAAAGAATAAACTCATCCCCAGCACAGACACCATCAACAAGCTTTACAAGATTGATGCCCTAATATGATTGAGTGGAGATAAGAAAGAAAGAATAAACTCATCCCCAGCACAGACACCATCAACAAGCTTTACAAGATTGATGCCCTAATATGATTGAGTGGAGATAAGAAAGAAAGAATAAACTCATCCCCAGCACAGACACCATCATCAAGCTTTACAAGATTGATGCTCTAATATGATTGAGTGGAGATAAGAAAGAAAGAATAAACTCATCCCCAGCACAGACACCATCAACAAGCTTTACAAGATTGATGCCCTAATATGATTGAGTGGAGATAAGAAAGAAAGAATAAACTCATCCCCAGCACAGACACCATCAACAAGCTTTACAAGATTGATGCCCTAATATGATTGAGTGGAGATAAGAAAGAAAGAATAAACTCATCCCCAGCACAGACACCATCAACAAGCTCTTCAAGATTGATGCTCTAATATGATTGAGTGGAGATAAGAAAGAAAGAATAAACTCATCCCCAGCACAGACACCATCAACAAGCTTTACAAGATTGATGCCCTAATATGATTGAGTGGAGATAAGAAAGAAAGAATAAACTCATCCCCAGCACAGACACCATCAACAAGCTTTACAAGATTGATGCCCTAATATGATTGAGTGGAGATAAGAAAGAAAGAATAAACTCATCCCCAGCACAGACACCATCAACAAGCTTTACAAGATTGATGCCCTAATATGATTGAGTGGAGATAAGAAAGAAAGAATAAACTCATCCCCAGCACAGACACCATCAACAAGCTTTACAAGATTGATGCCCTAATATGATTGAGTGGAGATAAGAAAGAAAGAATAAACTCATCCCCAGCACAGACACCATCAACAAGCTCTTCAAGCTTGATACCCTAATATGATTGAGTGGAGATGAGAAAGAAGAAGAAGCTCATCCCCAGCACAGACACCATCAACAAGCTTTACAAGATTGATACCCTAATATGATTGAGTGGAGATGAGAAAGAAGAAGAAGCTCATCCCCAGCACAGACACCATCAACAAGCTTTACAAGATTGATGCCCTAATATGATTGAGTGGAGATAATAACGAAGAAGAAGCTCATCCCCAGCACAGACACCATCAACAAGCTTTACAAGATTGATACCCTGATATGATTGAGTGGAGATAAGAAAGAAGAAGAAGCTCATCCCCAGCACAGACACCATCAACAAGCTTTACAAGATTGATACCCTGATATGATTGAGTGGAGATAAGAAAGAAGAAGAAGCTCATCCCCAGCACAGACACCATCAACAAGCTTTACAAGATTGATACCCTAATATGATTGAGTGGAGATAAGAAAGAAGAAGAAACTCATCCCCAGGACAGAAACCATCAACAAGCTCTTCAAGCTTGATACCCTAATATGATTGTTGAGTGGAGATAAGAAAGAAGAAGAGACTTATCCCCAGCACAGACACCATCAACAAGCTTTACAAGATTGATACCCTAATATGATTGAGTGGAGATAAGAAAGAAGAAGAAGCTCATCCCCAGCACAGACACCATCAACAAGCTTTACAAGATTGATACCCTGATATGATTGTTGAGTGGAGATAAGAAAGAAGAAGAGACTCATCCCCAGCACAGACACCATCAACAAGCTTTACAAGATTGATACCCTAATATGATTGAGTGGAGATAAGAAAGAAGAAGAAGCTCATCCCCAGCACAGACACCATCAACAAGCTTTAAAAGATTGATACCCTAATATGATTGAGTGGAGATAAGAAAGAAGAAGAGACTCATCCCCAGCACAGAAACCATCAACAAGCTCTTCAAGCTTGATACCCTAATATGATTGTTGAGTGGAGATAAGAAAGAAGAAGAGACTCATCCCCAGCACAGACACCATCAACAAGCTTTACAAGATTGATACCCTAATATGATTGAGTGGAGATAAGAATGAAGAAGAAGCTCATCCCCAGCACAGACACCATCAACAAGCTTTACAAGATTGATACCCTGATATGATTGAGTGGAGATAAGAAAGAAGAAGAAGCTCATCCCCAGCACAGACACCATCAACAAGCTTTACAAGATTGATACCCTGATATGATTGAGTGGAGATAAGAAAGAAGAAGAAGCTCATCCCCAGCACAGACACCATCAACAAGCTTTACAAGATTGATACCCTGATATGATTGAGTGGAGATAAGAAAGAAGAAGAAACTCATCCCCAGCACAGACACCATCAATAAGCTCTACAAGCTTGATACCCTGATATGATATTTGAGTGGAGATAAGAAAGAAGATGAGACACATTCCCAGCACAGACACCATCAACAAGTTCTACAAGCTTGATACCTTGATATGATTGAGTGGAGATAAGAAAGAAGAAGAGACTTATCCTCAGCACAGACACCATCAACAAGCTCTACAAGCTTGATACATTAATATGATTGAGTGGAGATAAGAAAGAAGAAGACCCCAAGAATAGCTGAGGGGGATTGCCCAATCAAGAAGGAAGAATCCTAGCTGACGGCCAGCAGTGAAGTCTCTTTTGTTGACTGTTGGATGATGAATGTGTAATATATATTATGTATGTCATAATTTGTATATAATTGTATGCCCCCCGACCCACTATGCATGTACAATGTATGATTTTCAAGGATTTAATAAAGAATAAGGTAACTGGAGGAAAGAAAGTGGCAACAAGACATAGGAAGCAGGCTAAAGGCGGGCACAAGTATAAATAACTTGTACAGTCAATACTTCCTGGCAAGCCCGGACGTATCTGGTATCCGCAGAAGTTATATTAGTAGAGAGACGCCCAATATTTCCGGACAGGACCGGACGTATTTGATAGCCGCGGAAGTAAATAGAGTCGAACACACCCGATACTTCCTGACCAGGCCGGGCGTAACTAACACCAAAGAAAGCCGCCGGTCCAATTAGAAAGTCTCCCCTAAATAGGTCAACCAATAGAAAAACGGGCACGTTCCATCCTTCGACCAATGGGAAAGAAGACGACTCTTGGTGTTAAATCGAAAGGCAAGAATTGTCAGTAGTGATTTCGCTTCCAACAAGGTGACATCTGCTCTAGACCTCTCTCCCTCTGCTCATCCCACAGCTAAGTTCAATCACCGCCATGTGATCAGATAATTAACAATCAAAACCCGCTCCGCTCTTCTCAAGCTTTCTTTCCTCCAACCCAGTTGCCTTTTATTTTCAAACCCCATCACGTGTCCTGATTATTCCTAACTGTATGCTTCACTTGCCACTCAACGACTGCGTTTCAACCAATCCTCACCATTCAAATCAAACAACAAGAAATTCCGCAACGATATTGTCACAGATCGGTTAAGTCGACAGGATTCTACAACAGTGTAATACATCAAATATTGCAGTGTAATAACTTTGGATATATTACAATAAGTCGACAGGATAAAGATATTATGGAGCTTAATCAGGATCAAGATGGAAATTAGCCCAGACGCCAGCAAATCAAACGGCAATGACAAACCCAATGGAAAGAAGCGGGCAAGAAGAGAGGCGACCAGGCGCCTTCTAGCGGCCATCATATGGCAGATGACCGTGGCCCTCCGACGTGTCAACGCCCCGCAAAGTGAGACGGAGTTCCGGAGCGCCATTCCCCGAGGAGGACGACGGACACAACCCCCGCCAACCCCAGGCGAGTGTCACCGAGGCCGGACACCGACCACCGAGGAGTCATCCACCGCCATGCCGTACACCGCCCCCGAAACCAATCCGCGCGACCCGGGACAGCACAAACGATCCCAAAACGATATTCCAGTACCGGACTTCACTTCAATTTCGCGGACGGTGCGAGCAGTCCCGAGCCACAAGCCAATCATCCCAAATCAAGACGTCCCAGAGGAGACCTGTTGAACTGAGGTAGGCACCCACCCTATGGCGTCAAGAAATTGACATTGGACTTCTATCTAACCTACCTACCCCTTTAATCATGTATCTAACCTTGTACTCAATGAATGCACGCACGGGCTAGGCCAAACCTGTCCGAAAGGACTCGCACTGCAACCAAATTTGTCACACAGGACAACCCTTGCCTGCATTCATTGACCCCACCACCATGTTTATCACTCAACCCAATTACCAGTACTATATGCCCTCAAATACAAGCCACAACGACTTCAACCATCACCATGCCAAAAAAAAAAAAAACGTCTCAGTACAGCTCACACACTTACCACACAAAATCCATACATGACCATACGTCGTCACGCTAACAAACACGCACAACCCGCCCAACAAGCGCGACACTCGCGCCAAAAGACGACAACAACCAACAAACGCATGCACCGTCGTTAGTAACAATCATCTCGTCTACCCAAAACACTAAAAAAATGTTCACCTTAAAAGGTGCCATATACACTAACAATAGAAATTTCGATATATGACTTTAATAAATTTGTTGTTCATAGTGAGAACAGGTTAGATTTTGTACAAACAAGGACTTCGCGTGGCACCTTTTCATTCACAATTTTTTTTTTCGATTCGTGTCACAGGTCACCCCACAAAACTTTTCATTTCAGGCCACAGACGCCTTTCACCACGCCTGTGACACGTCTCCACTCAACACGTGTTCACGTCGTAAGCCTCATTTTCACTCAATTCCACCCTAATATCACTGAATAGCATTTTTTACTAAAGTCACAACGACCATTCGATTTAATAAATGGATACAATATCCGGATTTTCAAAATACAAATAACGTCGAAATTACACCACCTACGACAAACAAAAAACGATTTTACATCATTCTTCCCAGATAAAGGAGGCCAGAAAATTGACAAAACCCGTGCCAAGTAGAAGATTCAAGTCGCACACAAAATCAATTAGGCGGACAGGAAACGTAGTTCCCCCACTTCCTGATCCAATTACGTTCAAACAAGGGAGGGTAATTTTTAGATCGGTCACCGTTTTTCCCATCCACAGATTCCTCTCTCTCTATGCCACCAATCTTGGATTCCAATTCAAGCCTGCGCATCGACTTTTACAATGTCAATCAAATCGACTGTCATTCGAAAATCAAACAAGGTACACGCACACACATTTCTTACACAACAGACTTCTAACATTTTCCACAACACACACAGAGACAAAAATTTATAGGGCATGTTTGAGGAATTAAAACATTTAGATCAGGGCATATAGATACAACAGGGTTCAATTCAATACATTTTTTTTTGTTTATACATTAACCAATTTTACTATTTTTCAATTAAATTCAAAATATTTAACCAATTTAACAACTTATTCAAATTATTATCATTTTTAATTATCAATTATCATTCTATTTACCACTTAGCTTATATTGCCATAACTTCAATTATCAACGAAAACTCATTGATTTTCGGTTAAACTAAAAACATTAAATCATCCTTTATTGTTGAAACCTTTTTATTTTTCATTTTTCTTTTTTTTACCAAGCACTAAACTTTGATTTCGCTCAACCACTTTTTATTTTTATTTGATTTCAAAACACCTTATGAAATTTCCTTGTTTTCTTTTCCCAAAATTCGAGCAAAAATTAGTTAGGCATTTTTCCTTTTTCTCACCATGCAACCAAGCATTCACTTTGATTTCTTCAACTTTTTATTTTTATTTTTATTTTTGATTTCTCAAAAGACCTTATGAAATTTCCTCGATTTCTTTTCCCAAAATTCGAGCAAAAATTAGTTAGGCATTTTTCCTTTTTTTTTCACCATGCATCAAGCATTCACTTTGATTTCTTCAACTTTTTATTTTTATTTTTATTTTTGATTTCTCAAAAGACCTTATGAAATTTCCTCGTTTTCTTTTCCCAAAATTCGAGCAAAAATTAGTTAGGCATTTTTCCTTTTTTTTTCACCATGCATCAAACATTCACTTTGATTTCTTCCAACCTTTATTTTTATTTTTTAACTTCTCAAAAGACCTAATAAAAATCCCTCGATTTCCATTCCCAATTTCGAGCAAGAATATGGTTAGGCATTTTTCCTTTTTTTTTCACCATGCAACCAAGCATTTACTTTGATTTCTTCCAACTTTTCATTTTTATTTTTTGATTTCTCAAAAGCCCTAATAGAACTCCCTCGATTTTTTTCCAATTTCGAGTAGAAATTAGTTAGGCGCATTTTCTTTTCTTTTTAATCCACTATGTACCATAGCATTCATTTTGATTTCTTACAATTAAAAATTTTTTGATTTCTATTAATTATACTCAACCTATATCATCAACACCATTCTATTTTACTTCTTATATCACCACCAATGCTTGTATATAGACTCTCAATACCCACAACTAATTTTCCCACAAAATTATTTTTCACTTTACAGAATTCTCTCAGGCTAACCCCTTCTTGAATTCTTCACATGTAGGGGGCGCATCTGTCATAATTTGTATATAATTGTATGCCCCCCCCGACCCACTATGCATGTACAATGTATGATTTTCAAGGATTTAATAAAGAATAAGGTAACTGGAGGAAAGAAAGTGGCAACAAGACATAGGAAGCAGGCTAAAGGCGGGCACAAGTATAAATAACTTGTACAGTCAATACTTCCTGGCAAGCCCGGACGTATCTGGTATCCGCAGAAGTTATATTAGTAGAGAGACGCCCAATATTTCCGGACAGGACCGGACGTATTTGATAGCCGCGGAAGTAAATAGAGTCGAACACACCCGATACTTCCTGACCAGGCCGGGCGTAACTAACACCAAAGAAAGCCGCCGGTCCAATTAGAAAGTCTCCCCTAAATAGGTCAACCAATAGAAAAACGGGCACGTTCCATCCTTCGACCAATGGGAAAGAAGACGACTCTTGGTGTTAAATCGAAAGGCAAGAATTGTCAGTAGTGATTTCGCTTCCAACAAGGTGACATCTGCTCTAGACCTCTCTCCCTCTGCTCATCCCACAGCTAAGTTCAATCACCGCCATGTGATCAGATAATTAACAATCAAAACCCGCTCCGCTCTTCTCAAGCTTTCTTTCCTCCAACCCAGTTGCCTTTTATTTTCAAACCCCATCACGTGTCCTGATTATTCCTAACTGTATGCTTCACTTGCCACTCAACGACTGCGTTTCAACCAATCCTCACCATTCAAATCAAACAACAAGAAATTCCGCAACGATATTGTCACAGATCGGTTAAGTCGACAGGATTCTACAACAGTGTAATACATCAAATATTGCAGTGTAATAACTTTGGATATATTACATGTATATATGGTTTTGACCAAGAACTTGGTTGTTGTTGTGTGATGTAATCAATATATAGCGTGAGATATTCATGTTTTTAGTTCTTTTGATAATTCTGTAATAATATTATGCAAAAATATAACTTTTCAGTAGCATACAATCTCTTTTAATAAAATCCACACTACCTTATTGAATATTGGGTAGAAGATTACATTACAGTATGTTACTCCATAATACACGAAGGTAAATAAGTCGAACAGAGATCTTTACCGATCCCACGTGTTTATTCGACCATCGTTGACACAGCAGCGACCCTACAATACTAAGAGATTATTGTGTTAGGTTCTGTGATTCGCTAACTATGACGTATGCACAGTGTGGCCATTGGACATGTGTCGGACCTGGAGGCTGTTGTTGGGTGCTGCTCTGTCTGGAGTATAGGAGCTCCATCTATGATTCCTTTCTTACTGTGGTGAATCTGTATAAGACCGGTGGTCTTAATAAAGCTTTGTGTGATTATTGTGTTAGAAGGATATGTTGGTTGGACAAGCATCTATACAGGATGTACTCACGCTTACATGTCTGATGTCCACCATATGACCCAGGCACTGTCCCTAAAAGCTGACTAGAGCAGTTTTCCTAAGTGAGCGAGCACCAAACAGCCACAACGTACACGCCTGTTCGGTGGTAAAACTCTTCTTCTTCTTTCTTATCTCCAATCATATTAGGGTGTCAAGCTTGTAAATCTTGACAACCATCATGGCTGAGTGACGTAGAATGCATCTGCCTTTGTCATTAAGACTGGGAGCACTACTCAGTACCAGGCCGACTTAGCTCCAAAAGAAATGGCCGCCTCTGACATGAGGAACAGACACCATGTGCAGCTGCTCCTAACATGGAGTACAAACGCTGCTCATCCTGTATTCCTGGAGTTCTTACAGGGTACTATCAGCCGGGCCAGCTGAGTCCAGGTTTTTTAGTTAGCTTGTTACTGCTTCCCCGCCTCCTACAATAGAATGCTACCACTACAGAGATGATTATCATGGCCCAAGGATGACACGCAAAATCGTGAAGCATTCAAAGAGCCACAAGGATCCAACTAGACTCAGGGAAAGACGCTACATTACATAACTCAAGAAATCTTGAAGTAAGGTACTGACTTGATGCAACAAAGCTATTCTGGATCATGTTGGATCAAGATCATCTGATCAGGTTGAGGACATGCAACAGCTTGCAAGTTTTTTTTTTCGTATTCCAAATTTGAGGGTCGGATTCTTCCAAGTGTTCAGGTAATGTTCGCCATTGGACACCTTACGTAAGTTGGAAGGTAAGCCGAGCTTCCGCGGCTTGCGTAACTGAGGCGCCGTCGGGTCGCACTTGTCTATGGGATATGTCGCGCCGCACCCGATATGGCTTCCACTGTCTGGGAACGTAGATAGATATTTGTCCAGTACGTCCTGCACGTGGAGCAGCTGTCACTGCCCTGGGTGGTGGTGTAAGCCGCCGTTGCAGGAAGTTTGGAAATCTTCCACGTGGCGCCGCGAGGAACTTGCTGGATCATTGGGGCGACGTCAGTGTGACATTTAGCACCCGTTTTTCCCTTTTGTCGTCACTTTCCCTGATGTATTGGACCGAGGGCGCCACATTTATCTGTTGGTTTGTACCTTTGGCGTCACTTTTGTCAGGTACACTCATGGACAAAACTTAAGGAAGTTGTACCTTTCAGCATGTATATTGGGATTGAGACAATAACTCTGAAATATATTACAGTGACCTTTATTGAAGACATACGAGATAACCAATATACACTCATGGACAAAACTTAAGGAAGTTGTACCTTTCAGCATGTATATCGGGATTGAGACAATAACTCTGAAACATATTACAGTGACCTTTATTGAAGACACACGAAATAACCAATATACACTCATGGACAAAACTTAATGAAGTTGTACCTTTTACCATGTATATCGGGATTGACACAATAACTATGAAAGTTATTACAGTGACCTTTATTGAAGACATACGAGATAACCAATATACACTCATGGACAAAATTTAAGGAAGTTGTACGTTTCAGCATGTATATCGGGATTGAGACAATAACTCTGAAAGATATTACAGTGACCTTTATTGAAGACACACGAGATAACCAATATACACTCATGGACAAAACTTAAGGAAGTTGTACCTTTCAGCATGTATATCGGGATTGAGACAATAACTCTGAAAAATATTACAGCGACCTTTATTGAAGACACACGAGATAACCAATATACACTCATGGACAACACTTAAGGAAGTTGTACCTTTCAGCATGTATATCGGGATTGAGACAATAACTCTGAAAGATATTACAGTGACCTTTATTGAAGACACACGAGATAACCAATATACACTCATGGACAAAACTTAAGGAAGTTGTACCTTTCAGCATGTATATCGGGATTGAGACAATAACTAAAAAAATATTACAGTGACCTTTTTTGAAGACACACGAGATAACCAATATACACTCATGGACAAATCTTAAGGAAGTTGTACCTTTCAGCATGTATATCGGGATTGAGACAATAACTCAAAAAATATTACAGTGACCTTTAGTGACCACGAGATAACCAACTGTGAACAGCCTGTCTCCCGCAAAAAAAAAAAAAAAAAAAAAAATGTACGACCGGAGATATCAAAGACTTTCCATTCACCTAAGTTTTGTCCATGGGTGTAGTAAGGACCTTTAGCGTCACTCTACCCGTTGTTTGGACTGTTGACGTCACTCTTGTCTGGTAGTTTGGACGTCACCTTCTCTTGTGGACTGATGTCATTTCTTCAATCACTTTGACCTTAGCTTTGGTTGCCCATACCTTGACTCTCCGGTATCATTCATTCACATCCCATAATTGACTGGTTGTGTTTAGGTACCCACCCCACTATTGTATTTGTTCACGTGAGGATGGAACACAGTGTAAATTGATGTTTTTGATTTTCACTTAGGGCAGAACTCCGCCTTTGCCGGTCCCAAGCCCGGATGACAAAGGAGGAGGGGGAGAAGTAACAAGCTCACTAAACAACCTGGGCTCATCTGGCCCTGCTGATAGTACCCTGTAAGAACTTCAGGGATACAGGATGAGCAGCGTCTGTACTCCATGTTAGGAGTGGCTGCAC
Organism: Cordylochernes scorpioides; assembly: GCA_030710605.1. Lineage (NCBI taxonomy): Eukaryota > Metazoa > Arthropoda > Arachnida > Pseudoscorpiones > Chernetidae > Cordylochernes > Cordylochernes scorpioides. Next base: position 130,951,471 of record CP092863.1, read on the forward strand.
ATGGTGTCTGTTCCTCATGTCAGAGGCGGCCATTTCTTTTGGAGCTAAGTCGGCCTGCCACTGAGTAGTGCTCCTAGTCTTACTGACAAAGGCAGACACATTCTATTTCACCCAGTCATGATGGTTGTCAAACAGACACCATCAATAGGTCACTACTTGACACCCTAATATGATTGAGTGGAGATAAGAAAGAAGAAGACTTAGGACCAGGGGTCGGCTACTGCGGCTCTATGGATGTGAAGCTCTTTATATAGTTCCATATGTAAATATTATTTATGTGAGTACTGTTTATTGTTGGCAAGAAAATATTCTGTGGCTCTTTAAAAACTTTGATATTTTGTAATTTTGACTCTTCCGACTTAAAAGGTTGCCGACACCTGACTTAGGGGAATCTTTTGGTACAGACACAAGACGGGGTGTTTAATCTATTTGACAAAAATTCTTTTTTAATCCCTAGTACACGTGGTACAGGCCATGATAATCATGGTGGGTAGTTAGCGACTGTTTTTACTGTAAGTACACCAGATGTCTACACATGATACAGGCCATGATAATCATGGTAGGTAGTTAGCAGCTGCTTTTACTGTAAGTATACCACATGTCTACAAATGTAGAAAGCAGTTTGACTTTTTCACTTACAAGTGTGACAGAGCCCTGTTTGGTTACTTGCATCTACGGGTGGGGTTGGACTTTTGCAAGAGAGAATCGGGGGCGATTGAACCAAATTTTCTTCAGAAACAATGGTTGCCTGTAAAGTCGGTTTTACGGGCGAAGATTTTACGTGACAACGGTAGAATATTTATTGATATGAATATAATTAAATTGCACAATAGGAACAAGGAATTGAATGAAAATAAGAATTGCACAAATTTTAACTATAGAAATATATTTTGTTTACTAAAACATTGTACATGTAAACTTAAACTTAACTAATTCCTATTTGAGTGATTTTGTTGAGGATAGGACGATGATAGGAGAAATATGAAATGAAAGGAAGTGTTTCTGCTGTAATGTGTCTTGCCAAAGTCAAGTCGATAGTTGTTCCTTTTAACGTAGTTGACTTAGAAATGTTTGATACGCAATCAAGATTATACGTATTTTTCATGAATTTAAGAAACGAGTTGTCAGGCTTTACGTTTTTGTTAAAATCACCACACAGAAGAATCGGTATACTAGAATCAACTTGCACGAACGGTGGCACGTACTGGCTGTTGTGAATGTACGGACCGAGTCCTTGCCATAGTAACATTCCAATATCCTGCATACTAGCTCCTGGATGAATATATACAGCACCGAGTATAAACTTGAAGCTAGTATTAGCGGCGAAGCAAGTAACTTCAGTCATGCACATGTCACCCTTGGTTTTAATGACACGAGTTACGTCTGTAATCGCAACTTGGAACACTTCCGCCGTAGATGTCGATGATAATTTACGATAGATCGCCACTCCACCAGCCGCGTTGGTATTTGAAAATCAAAACACTTATTCAGATCGAAGGTTCAAATTTTTGCTAAATAAATTTGAAATTAAATAAAATTTGTAATTGTAAATGATGAAGTTGAAAATTAAAACATTTACTTAAATTAGATGTTAAAATTCTTGCTCAACACAGTTTAAATAAAGTTTTCTTATATCTGCCACTTTTTCTTAATATTTGTAATTTTAAAGAATCAATTCGAAAATCAAAACATTTAACAGTTGCTCAACACAGTTTAAATAAAGTTTTCTTATATCTGCCACTTTTTCTTAATATTTGTAATTTTAAAGAATCAATTCGAAAATCAAAACATTTATTCAGATCGAAGGTTCAAATTTTTGCTAAATAAATTTGAAACTATTTAAAATTTGTAAAATAATAATTAATTAATTAATTAATTTTAAACTAATAATTTACTTAACACTATCAACATTTATCAATAGTATGACATAACCTATAAACTCAGTTTCTCAACTTTTGTGTCAATCTAACAATTAATCAATCAATCATAGTTTACGATAATGAAATATCAGTGTACAATTATTTACCTTTATTGTTGTAGTTGTTGTAAATGACGAATCTAAGCACTCCACATTTTCACTACAGACACAGCTGACGATACTTTAACCACACGTGTGAACTTGTATTATGACGCTTTCTTGTTTTTCCAACGCCAAGAACGTTCGAGAAAGACAAAGACAGAGACAAGCATGCGCCGATTCAATGCGCCTAATTCTCTAGCGCTGCGCGCGCAGCACTCTCGTTCGATGACTCATCGTAACGTTACCGGGCGTTACACTTTTTCATAAGTGACTCCCAGCCGCAACCTAATTTAAGACGTTGTCACGTCAAAAAAAAAAAAAGTGTACAATGTAGGGTTTGAACCCGGGTCGTAGCTGTAGAAAATCGATGGTGTATACCACTGCTCCACCGACCTCTCTAGACATTCTTATGGTGTCTGGTGCATTACCCAGTGGGGGAACACCTTGTGTTGTACCACGTCTGGTACAGCGGGGAGTGGCACCTTGTGTTGTACCACGTCTGGTACAGCGGGGAGTGACACCTTGTGTTTTCCCACGTCTGGTACAGCGGGGAGTGACACCTTGTGTTGTACCACGTCTGGTACAGCGGGGAGTGACACCTTGTGTTGTACCACGTCTGGTACCGAGGGGTGGGACACCTTGTGTTGTACCACGTCTGGTACAGCGGGGAGTGACACCTTGTGTTGTACCACGTCTGGAACAGCGGGGAGTGACACCTTGTGTTGTACCACGTTTGGTACAGCGGGAAGTGACACCTTGTGTTGTACCACGTCTGGTACAGCGGGGAGTGACACCTTGTGTTGTACCACGTCTGGTACAGCGGGGAGTGACACCTTGTGTTGTACCACGTCTGGTACAGCGGGGAGTGACACCTTGTGTTGTACCACGTCTGGTACAGCGGGGAGTGACACCTTGTGTTGTACCACGTCTGGTACCGAGGTGTGGGACACCTTGTGTTGTACCACGTCTGGAACAGCGGGGAGTGACACCTTGTGTTGTACCACGTCTGGAACAGCGGGGAGTGACACCTTGTGTTGTACCACGTCTGGAACAGCGGGGAGTGACACCTTGTGTTGTACCACGTTTGGTACAGCGGAGAGTGACACCTTGTGTTGTACCACGTCTGGAACAGCGGGGAGTGACACCTTGTGTTGTAGCACGTTTGGTACAGCGGGGAGTGACACCTTGTGTTGTACCACGTCTGGTACAGCGGGGAGTGACACCTTGTGTTGTACCACGTCTGGAACAGCGGGGAGTGACACCTTGTGTTGTACGACGTCTGGTACAGCGGGGAGTGACACCTTGTGTTGTACCACGTCTGGTACAGCGGGGAGTGACACCTTGTGTTGTACCACGTCTGGTACAGCGGGGAGTGACACCTTGTGTTGTACCACGTCTGGAACAGCGGGGAGTGACACCTTGTGTTGTACCACGTTTGGTACAGCGGGGAGTGACACCTTGTGTTTTCCCACGTCTAGTACAGCGGGGAGTGACACCTTGTGTTGTACCACGTCTGGAACAGCGGGGAGTGACACCTTGTGTTGTACCACGTCTGGTACAGCGTGGAGTGACACCTTGTGTTGTACCACGGCTGGTACAGCGGGGAGTGACACCTTGTGTTGTACCACGTCTGGTACAGCGGGGAGTGACACCTTGTGTTGTACCACGTCTGGAACAGCGGGGAGTGACACCTTGTGTTGTACCACGTCTGGAACAGCGGGGAGTGACACCTTGTGTTGTACCACGTTTGGTACAGCGGGGAGTGACACCTTGTGTTGTACCACGTCTGGTACAGCGGGGAGTGACACCTTGTGTTGTACCACGTTTGGTACAGCGGGGAGTGACACCTTGTGTTGTACCACGTCTGGTACAGCGGGGAGTGACACCTTGTGTTGTACCACGTCTGGTACAGCGGGGAGTGACACCTTGTGTTGTACCACGTCTGGTACCGAGGGGTGGGACACCTTGTGTTGTACCACGTTTGGTACAGAGGGGAGTGACACCTTGTGTTTTCCCACGTCTAGTACAGCGGGGAGTGACACCTTGTGTTGTACCACGTCTGGTACAGCGGGGAGTGACACCTTGTGTTGTACCACGTCTGGTACCGAGGGGTGGGACACCTTGTGTTGTACCACGTTTGGTACAGCGGGGAGTGACACCTTGTGTTTTCCCACGTCTGGTAAAGCGGGGAGTGACACCTTGTGTTGTACCACGTCTGGTACAGCGGGGAGTGACACCTTGTGTTGTACCACGTCTGGTACCGAGGTGTGGGACACCTTGTGTTGTACCACGTCTGGAACAGCGGGGAGTGACACCTTGTGTTGTACCACGTCTGGAACAGCGGGGAGTGACACCTTGTGTTGTACCACGTCTGGGACAGCGGGGAGTGACACCTTGTGTTGTACCACGTCTGGAACAGCGGGGAGTGACACCTTGTGTTGTACCACGTTTGGTACAGCGGGGAGTGACACCTTGTGTTGTACCACGTCTGGTACAGCGGGGAGTGACACCTTGTGTTGTACCACGACTGGTACAGCGGGGAGTGACACCTTGTGTTGTACCACGTCTGGAACAGCGGGGAGTGACACCTTGTGTTGTACCACGTTTGGTACAGCGGGGAGTGACACCTTGTGTTGTACCACGTTTGGTACAGCGGGGAGTGACACCTTGTGTTGCACCACGTCTGGTACAGCGGGGAGTGACACCTTGTGTTGTACCACGTCTGGTACAGCGGGGAGTGACACCTTGTGTTGTACCACGTCTGGTACAGCGGGGTGGGACATCTTGTGTTGTACCACGTCTGGTACAGCGGGGAGTGACACCTTGTGTTGTACCACGACTGGTACAGCGGGGAGTGACACCTTGTGTTGTACCACGTCTGGTACAGCGGGGAGTGACACCTTGTGTTGTACCACGACTGGTACAGCGGGGAGTGACACCTTGTGTTGTACCACGACTGGTACAGCGGGGAGTGACACCTTGTGTTGTACCACGACTGGTACAGCGGGGAGTGACACCTTGTGTTGTACCACGACTGGTACAGCGGGGAGTGACACCTTGTATCTTACCACGGCTGGGTGTGACAGACGCCGCTGAGACATAAAACCGGAAGTCGAGGTTATTTCCGGATGACAGCTGATGAGTCAGCGGCGCCGTGGTGGGGACGAGGCTATGTTGGGAGGACGCCACGGACCTCAAGTCCTGGGATCTCTGTGGGACTTTACACAAAAGGCTTCTTAAGACGCCACCGCCAACTCTTTTTATATAAGATGGCGCAAGCCATCAGCAACTTTCAGACGCACGATAAGAAGATGTCTTTTTCTTTACTGTATTAAAGGAAGCTTTCGGGTACAAGCTCTTTTTCAGGTAATTAAATATGTTGTTGTCGTGTCCAATGAACAGATGTCTCCGTACATCTCTATCACAGCAATGTTCTCTATCTTGGGTGTGTAAAGTTCTGGGTCAATTTTCTGTTGTTGTCGTGTCCAATGAAGAGCCTCAGATGTTTCCGTACATCTCTATCACAGCAATGTTCTCTATCTTGGGTGTGTAAAGTTCTGGGTCAATTTTCTGTTGTTGTTGTGTCCAATGAAGAGCCTCAGATGTCTCCGTACATCTCTATCACAGCAATGTTCTCTATCTTGGGTGTGTAAAGTTCTGGGTCAATTTTCTGTTGTTGTTGTGTCCAATGAAGATCCTCAGATGTCTCTGTACATCTCTATCACAGCAATGTTCTCTATCTTGGGTGTGTAAAGTTCTGGGTCAATTTTCTGTTGTTGTTGTTGTGTCCAATGAAGAGCCTCAGATGTCTCCGTACATCTCTATCACAGCAATGTTCTCTATCTTGGGTGTGTGAAGTTCTGGGTCAATTTTCTGTTGTTGTTGTGTCCAATGAACAGATGTCTCCGTACATCTCTATCACAGCAATGTTCTCTATCTTGGGTGTGTGAAGTTCTGGTTCAATTTTCTGTTGTTGTTGTGTCCATTGAACAGATGTCTCCGTACATCTCTATCACAGCAATGTTCTCTATCTTGGGTATGTAAAGTTCTGGGTCAATTTTCTGTTGTTGTTGTTGTGTCCAATGAAGAGCCTCAGATGTCTCCGTACATCTCTATCACTGCAATGTTCTCTATCTTGGGTATGTAAAGTTCTGGGTCAATTTTCTGTTGTTGTTGTTGTTGTGTCCAATGAAGAGCCTCAGAAGTCTCCGTACATCTCTATCACAGCAATGTTCTCTATCTTGGGTATGTAAAGTTCTGGGTCAATTTTCTGTTGTTGTGTCCAATGAAGAGCCTCAGATGTCTCCGTACATCTCTATCACAGAAATGTTCTCTATATTGGGTGTGTAAAGTTCTGGTTCAATTTTCTGTTGTTGTTGTTGTGTCCAATGAAGAGCCCCAGATATCTCCGTACATCTCTATCACAGCAATGTCCTCTATCTTGGGTGTGTAAAGTTCCGAGTAAATTTTCTACAAGGCCATTACTGGACATGACAATATGTGGTATGGCTGTATTCGGAATATTCGACCAAATTCTGTTACCATGGTAACTAACGGCACCCATTTTATAATGAAGAGCAAAACTCGAGTTTGATACAAACAGCATTCAAACGGTGTCCCATATTTGCATATTTCCCTTCTAAGTCCAGTGTCAGGTCGTGGTGACAATCCAACATAATATCTCTTAATGAAACAACACACACAACTAAAGACATGTGGTGTACTTACAGTAAATGCTGTCGCTAACTACCCACCATGATTATCATGGCCTGTACCATGTGTACTAAGGATAACAAAGCTTGTAGATGAGAGGTTTTCACTTGAAAGGTTGTTCACTCATGGACATAACTTAAGGAAGTTGTACCTTTTACCATGTATATCGGGATTGAGACAATAACTCTGAAAGATATTACAGTGACCTTTATTGAAGTCACACGAGATAACCAATATACACTCATGGACAAAACTTAAGGAAGTTGTACCTTTCAGCATGTATATCGGGATTGAAACAATAACTCTGAAAGATATTACAGTGACCTTTATTGAAGACACACGAGATAACCAATATACACTCATGGAAAAACTTAAGGAAGTTGTACCTTTCAGCATGTATATCGGGATTGAGACAATAACTCTGAAATATATTACAGTGACCTTTATTAAATACACACGAGATAACCAAGTGTGAACAACCTCTGTCTCCTTCAAAAAATAGACGACCAGTGACATCAAAGGATGAAACTTCCTTAAGTTTTGTCCATGTGTGTATTTAAAAAAGATGATACTCATAGCTTCCAGGGACGTTACTAACAGCGAGGTGGCTGCAAGGATACCATCATCAGAAACTGGGAGGATGTTTCCAGCAAAGGAGCCTTCCACAAACTCCCATCTATGATTGGATGGCTCAGCATTTGCATAACTGTCATGCTCAACTGGTATCACCAGGTCTGTTGATCCAATATGCAAATACGTCAGGGACAAGGAGGCCTCACAGCTAACTAAATATACACCTGAAATGGCAAATCGCTCCAAGATACCACAGCGTGCTCTTGCGGGGATCCAATTGCAGGAAGATGTCCTCGCAGAAGGAAGTTTGAAGGTCACACGTGCGGTCCAACTAGGTGATACGTTAGGACGCTTGGATTGTCCAGGGCAGCCAACAGACAATCCGGGTCACTTGCCCCATCAGCCCACTTACGTAACGCGGACGTATTGTCCGGACATTGCGTCGGTGGTCTGAATACCAACACCACGCTGTCTTCATTCTTTTTATAATTCGATAAATCCCAAAGCAATCCAGGGCCAGGTTTATTTAACTATTTTTATTTCTTTTAGCTCTCGGGCTTCAACGGGAGAACCAGAAATATGACTTCCAGCTAACTATACATGCCCCATGTCTCTGTTTTCATTTGTACTTTGTCTGTCCGTGTCTTCACTGGTACACTGTCTTCACTGGTACATTGTCTGTCTTCACTGGTACACTGTCCGCGTCTTCACTTGGACCCCATCTGTCTTTGTTTTCATTGGTACACTGGCTGTGTTTTCACTGGTACACTGTCTGTCCGTATCTTCACTGGTATACTGTCTTTACTAGTGCACTGGCTGTGTCTCTACTGGTACACTGTCCGCGTCTTCACTTGGACCCCATCTGTCTTTGTTTTCATTGGTACACTGTCCGTGTTTTTACTGGTACACTGTCTGTCCGTGTCTTCACTGGTATACTGTCTTTACTAGTGCACTGGCTGTGTCTTTACTGGTACACTGTCCCCGTCTTCACTTGGACTCCATCTGTCTTTGTTTTCATTGGTACACTGGCTGTGTTTTCACTGGTACACTGTCTATCCGTGTCTTCGCTGGGGGATATATATACATAGGTATCCTTGATATATACAGATAAGTTATAGGAGAGGTTGGAAACACACTGTGGAATCTACAAACAAAGAGAAATATGTAAATATAGAGCTAATTACATAGATACAATTTACATAGATAGGTATCTTTGTTATATAGAGTTTCCTGTAAGTTATGGGGGAGGGTGGAAACACACATATTATGGCTTCAATCACAAAGACTTGGCACTAACTTACGCAACATTATTAAAATCCGGTTTTGTCCACTGAGTAGGACATTCCAAATAGTACTTAACACAAGTATACGTTCACCAAGATATTTCTGTCAGTTTGCGCGACCTCCCAGAGAGATCCAGGACTGTACCATGTGTACACACGTGTACAGCTACCACCGGTCTTATACAGATTCACCACAGGAAGAAAGGAATCATAGATGGAGTTCCTATACTCCAGGCAACACAAAACCCAACAGCTTCCAAACTCCGCCTTTGCCGGTCCCAAGCTCGGATGAAAAAGGAGAAGCAGCAAAAAGGGGGAGCGGTAACAAGCTCACTAAACAACCTGGGTTCAGCTGGCCCAGCTGATAGTACTCTGTAAGGGCTCCAGGGATACAGGATGTCTGTACTCCATGTTAGGAGCGGCTGCACATGGCGTCTGTTCCTCATGTCAGAGGCGCTCATTTATTTTGGAGCTAAGTCGGCCTGCCACTGAGTAGTGTTCCCAACAGCTTCCAGGTCCGACACATGTCCAGTGGCCACACCGTACATAGGTTAGCGTATTTTCCCTTTTTAATATTGAAAATCGACGTGTATTTATTTCTTGTTTCAACATATTCTAAACGGTCTAAATCATTGTTCGATTTAGTATATTTTGCCAGCATTTTTTATGGTCTTTTTCGCTATGTATCAATCATGTTTTCTAATTTTTTAAATGCTCAAATGGCCCCCGATTCTTGCAAAAGTCCAACTCCACCAGCGAGTGCAAGTAACCAAACGGGGCTCTGGCACATTTGTAAGTTCAAAAGCCGAAAAAGATTCACAAAAAGGAACACGGGTCCTCTCTATTTTCTACCAATTCTGTTTTAAAACACATTGATCCAAGCATGACCAGTAACTAGAGACCAATAATGAAATTAATTTACGGGAAAACTTAATTAAGACAATTTTGCTGATTGGTCTGGGATATCCGAGTTAATTAGGTTAGTTCAATTAACTACCAGAATATTAATTGGCCTGTGATTAATTAGCAGCAAAACTTTAACTAAAAAAACCCGAGTATTCAGAAATTGCTAAACGAATAAAAAAAAAAACATCTTTTAATAATGTTAATTTAATTTGATGATGACTTGCGCCATCTATCGGAATAAATATCAACTAATCATTGATTCATTTTAATATATATTCCAGAATATTGGTCAAATTTCGTAATAAATTTGATTTTTCACAATGATATGTTTTTAAATTAATTTATTCATCTGTTCCCGGAACAATTCAACTTTTTTTTATAATACAATATAATGCGGCTTAGGATTGTAGAACGAAAATTGTAGAACGGGTTCGAATTCCATTCCTGGATACTTTATTTTTCCGTTTATCATTACTCTTCACAATTCATCCTTTCATACTTCATCCCTAAGGTTAGACATATTGGTTATTTCTCCTTAAAATAAATTTCGATTTTTCGTTCAAAAGAAACATTTGCTGTAAAATTGTCAAATGTCGTTCTACAATTCAACTTTTACATTATTTTGTTCCTATTATTGAATAGGTTTTTCGAAAAAGAAGTTTTTGTTGAAACGTTCTCGAGGTTGCTATGCGCATGTGCTAACACCGACAGTGTTAATTGCACTGACGTCACTGGATCTGTGCACGTCACTCCACTGCCAAACATCCAATCAGGTCACGTGACGCCAAACAGCCAATCAGGTCACGTGACATCGAGTTGAGAAACGGCGAAGAAACAACAATTAAATAATTTCCTTTAAAAAAATCTTCCGACGAAAGTCTTACGCAACGACGTTTCGCTTTTTTCCTTCAGAAGATACTTTCCTCCGGATGTAGGGCCGTTGAACGCCGTTTCCGGGAGTAGTCCCGGATATCGTCTGCCGTTGATATATTAATTTAATTTGCATATATACATACCATTTACATAGACTTCATACATATGCTACATACACATGTACATTTTACATATATGCCACATACATATGTATACGCTTTACATAGGCTCCATACATAAGTAACCTTTACATCGGTTTTCTGCCTATTTACATATGAACGATGTTACATAAATTCCACATGTGGAAGTTTCGACTGAGTCACCAGGTGAAGACAAAGAGGATCATCTTTGATCTAGCCGACGTCACTCCAGCGTTGTCTGAATCCACACAGCGTGTCATTTGGGAGAATTTTGTGACTTCACTAAAGAATTAAGATTATCTTGGCCTGTACCATGTATAGGCATGTGGTGTACTTACAGTAAAAGCTGTCGCTAACTACCTACCAAGATTATCATGGCCTGTACCATGTATAGACATGGGGTGTACTTACTGTAAAAGCAGTCGCTAACTACCCACCATGATTATCATGGTCAGTTTACTGCGCACAGGTCTGGAACATAACTTTGTACCGTTGAGGTGACAACTCAGTTTGCCGTGAGATTGGAGCCAACATACACCAAATTGGTGACAATCTGTCGGAACACGGCGCCGTGGAATCTTGTATGTCACAACACACTCAGTCAGTCTAACCAACCGGTCACGTGACAACACGGGCTATGTTTGTAAATATACCGCAGGGGTAAATATGGGTCGTCGGAGCTAATCTTGGATCTGGAACACCTGGCACGTCCTGGTGTACGGCCGGCTATGTTCTGTGGAACACTTGAAGCAGTGGTGTAAACTGTTGATTTAAGACAGCTACAACCTGGGTTCGAATCCCGCATTGTGTACTTTTTATGAAAAAAAAAACCTACCTCAAGGACCCCCCGATTCGTGCAAAAGTCCAAATGCCACCAATAAGTGCAAGTAAACAAAAACGGAAACTCTGACACACTTGGGAGTGTTCAAATGTCGAACTGCTTTCTACATGTGTAGACATGTGGTGTACTTACAGTAATAGAAGTGACTAACTGTCCACCATGATTATCATGGCTTGTACCATGTGTAGATAGATATGGCAGAGATCAACCCAGGACAACCATACGGACAAGGCACCTCAGTTGGCAGGTATTGTGATCAGGGTGTATGGACCGATCTGATCTGCTCCATGGACAAGACACCACCACCACCTCAGTTGGCCGGTATTGTGATCAGGGTGTATGGACCGATCTGATCTGCTCCATGGACAAGACACCACCACCACCTCAGTTGGCCGGTATTGTGATCAGGGTGTATGGACCGATCTGATCTGCTCCATGGACAAGACACCACCACCACCTCAGTTGGCCGGTATTGTGATCAGGGTGTATGGACCGATCTGATCTGCTCCATGGACAAGACACCACCACCACCTCAGTTGGCCGGTATTGTGATCAGGGTGTATGGACCGATCTGATCTGCTCCATGGACAAGACACCACCACCACCTCAGTTGGCCGGTATTGTGATCAGGGTGTATGGACCGATCTGATCTGCTCCATGGACAAGACACCACCACCACCTCAGTTGGCCGGTATTGTGATCAGGGTGTATGGACCGATCTGATCTGCTCCATGGACAAGACACCACCACCACCTCAGTTGGCCAGTATTGTGATCAGGGTGTATGGACCGATCTGATCTGCTCCATGGACAAGACACCACCACCACCTCAGTTGGCCGGTATTGTGATCAGGGTGTATGGACCGATCTGATCTGCTCCATGGACAAGACACCACCACCACCTCAGTTGGCCGGTATTGTGATCAGGGTGTATGGACCGATCTGATCTGCTCCATGGACAAGACACCACCACCACCTCAGTTGGCCGGTATTGTGATCAGGGTGTATGGACCGATCTGATCTGCTCCATGGACAAGACACCACCACCACCTCAGTTGGCCGGTATTGTGATCAGGGTGTATGGACCGATCTAATCTGCTCCATGGACAAGACACCACCACCACCTCAGTTGGCCGGTATTGTGATCAGGGTGTATGGACCGATCTGATCTGCTCCATGGACAAGACACCACCACCACCTCAGTTGGCAGGTATTGTGATCAGGGTGTATGGACCGATCTAATCTGCTCCATGGACAAGACACCACCACCACCTCAGTTGGCCGGTATTGTGATCAGGGTGTATGGACCGATCTGATCTGCTCCATGGACAAGACACCACCACCACCTCAGTTGGCAGGTATTGTGATCAGGGTGTATGGACCGATCTAATCTGCTCCATGGACAAGACACCACCACCACCATGTGTAGACATGTGGTGTACTTACAGTAAAAGCAGTCACTAACTACCCACCAAGATTATCATGGCCTGTACCATGTGTAGACATGTGGTGTACTTACAGTAAAAACAGTCGCTAACTACCCACCAGGATTATCATGGCCTGTACTATGTGTAGACATGTGACAATTTTTTTTGACAATTAAACAATGTTTATTGTCATCTTAGACAATCGGCAAACTCCTAAGAGTTAAGTAACAATTTACAGTTCAAAGGCGGTGTCCTCACCGAGGGTCGTCTGGACTCAAGCAGGCAATAATTTCCTGAGTGCGGACATACTTTCAAGTACGAAAGGATCGAATTCCTGAGCGCGCCTGATGGCGGTGCTCATGAATCCACCGAGGGTGTACCTATCCCGAGTGGGTAGGCGCTTGATGAGGGGCTCCCTATCCCCGGGGTATAGGATTGCTCTTATGATGTCATCCACGTCAACCCGCGATTGGAACCGGTGCTCCAAGTCGAGTTCGAGTTCACGATTCAATTCATGTATTAAATCTCTTAGCGCCTCCCAGCGCTTGTCCATCAGAGCTCTATCCATTTGGGTGGACAGTGGAGGCAGAGGTGTCGCCAAGGCCGGTGTCGTCGTATCCCCATGGGGGACGGGTGGTATTGGCCCAGCGAGCCGAGGCGCAGGCGGTGGGGGTGCACAGCGCTCTTCCTCCGTCCTTGGAACGTCCTCCTCCATCTCCATCGGGGCGGGCAGCGGGGGTGTTCTGAAAGTAGGTGACAGTTGTTTCCCGTGGGAGGTGAGCGGCGCCGGCTCAGATGGTCGAGGCGCAGGCAGTGGAGGTGTAGGCACTGCGGCTGATGTTGTCCTCAGCTCAGCCTTGACCTGTCCGAGGACTTTGTAGATATTGCTGCCTGCTCCGGGCCTCAGATCCAAGATTTGTTTGATCAGGCCGGCGAGAGCGTCGCCCTGCGGAGGTGACAGGAAGGGTCCATTCCTCTGCGCCTTGGTCCTCGAGGAGAGGAGGTCCAGGACCTCCTCCCGCCCAAGACCAAGGGCGTCCGTCCCAGCAAAGGATACGCTGGGGTGCCTCTCGATGAACGCATCGAGGTCGTTTCTCGTTGCGTTCTTTGCTGATGACGTGGAGGACGCAGAGGTCTCCTCCACGATGGACATCTCCACGTCCGGTGTTGGGGCCGCAGGCCCGAGGGTCTTTTGGGCGGGCAGAGGGTCACGCGGGGCAACGAAGTCCGGCCGAGCGGGAGGCGGCTCTGGATGTTGTGAATTGGCCGGGCGAGGGCCCACGGGACCCTCAGGCGCCTGCAGGGACGGAGCAGGGGTCACAGGTGGAGGGGCAGAAGGCGCCTCCTCCATAGGCCACTGGTGGAGATGGCCGAGGTGCTGTAGATGAAGTTACAGCTCGGGCCGCAGGAGGAGCGCCGGGAGTCTCCAAGGCTGGGTCGGAGGATGTCGGTGCAGGAGGCTGGGCTGCTGACCGCTGAGGCGGTGCAGGGGTGGTCGGTGGTGGGACTCCGGCAGGAGTGGTTGGTGGGGCCATTCTGGTGCTGTTGGCCAGCCCTGCAAGCAGGGGGCAGATGGCCCTACGGTGTCCTTGACCGTGGCACCTGGAACACCTGATTCCAGAGGTCAGGTATGAGGGCCAGGTCTCGCCTTTTATTTTGATCTCGAGGCGGGTAGGAAGCCTTTCAATAGTCACTCCTTCGTGGAGGGCAATGAACGCCTCTCGGCGGCCGTCATTGTAGATGTAAGGGCCAGCCTTCATCAGTTTGGGCGCGATGGATGTAACACGCCCAAATGTCGAGAGGGCGTTGATGATGACAGAGTACACCACGAAGAAGGGCAGGTTTCCAACTGTTATCCTCTCCGCTCTTTTGCGGAAAGGGAATGCTTTCAGGAGTGTGCCCTCAACCTCGAGGCCCTCGCTTATGAGGCGCTCGACCAGGCCTCTGTTGGTTAGTCCCAGCAGGTAGAGTCCGTTGACCTTGGAAACCTGGACGACTCCGCCGGTTCCTCCGACCATTCTGTCCAGTGCCCTTAGGTAGTGGAAGGGCTCTAGGTCGGGGCTGCGTTCGATATACACGCAGTACTCCTCAGAGGAGGACGCCTGCTGCGCCCTGGCCTCCGCGATATGCGCCCTGGTGGTCCTAATCTCCTCCGCCCGCGGCGCCCATCCCGTGGATGATCGCGGTCGGCGATGGGTCCTAGAACCTCCGACATTGGAGGATGGTGCATTCGCTGTAGGCGAATTCGCCGAGCCGCGGCGTCTCTTCCTTCTCTGGACAAGAGTAAAGTTGTCCTCAATTTCAGGAGTTATATCCTCTGTCATGTCTGCCCAGTTTCTATGAGCTTGGGCTACGGCATTGGAAGATGGATTAGCCGCCAAGTTGAACGGCGCGGCCAGATTTACATCTTTACCGCCGGCGGGCAAATTTGCATATTTATCAAATGCTTCTTGATTATTAGAGAAATTGCTCTGCGAATTAATAATTGCAGATTTCTCTGCACAGAGGTGTGCTTTCAAGCCGTGCCTTCCAGGCATCTGATCGGCTTTTAATGGGCTTTCAGCCCGTACTAGATTCGGCGTATCGCCGGTTGCCATACACCCGCCAGGGTGGGAAAAAGGCGGAGCTCGACAGAAGCGTGCCGCTCGGTCGGCGTGTAGACATGTGACAATTGACAATTAAAACTATTTTATTGACTACTTAGTCAATCATTACTCCTAAGAGTTAAGCAGGAGGAACCAAATATTTACAATTTAAAACAAAACAGGCGGTGTCCCCACCGAGGCTCGTCTGGGCCCAATCAGGAGGGCAACATCCCCCTGAGCGCGGACATGCCCTCACGCACAAAGGGATCGGAGTCCCGAGCGGGCTCGATGGCGGCGCTGATGAAACCAGCGAGGAGGCTCCTCCTCCGAGTGGACAGGCGCCTGATTAGAGGCTCCCTATCCTCGGGGTATATGACGGCTTCTGTGATGTCACTCTCACTGATCCCCACTCCCCAGTCGCGTTCTTGGTTTAATTCATGTAGTATGTCGTCTGCTTCCGTCCAGCGGTCATCGATAAATTGGCAGGACAGTGGAGGTGGAGGTGTCGCGATGTCCGGCGACGTCCTTTCCCCGTGGAGAACGGGTGATGTTGTCTCAGCAGGCCGAGGCGCAGGCGGTGGAGGTGTAGGCACTGCGGCTGGTGTTGTCCTCAGCTCACCTTTGACCTGTCCGAGCACTTTGTAAAGGTTGCTGGCTGCTCCGGGCCTCAGATCAAAGATTTGCCCGATCAGGCCGGCGAGGGCGTCGCACTGCGGAGGCGACAGGAGGGGTCCTTTCCTCTGCGCCTTGGTCCTCGAGGAGAGGAGGTCCAGGACCTCCTCCCGCCCAAGACCAAGGGCGTCCGTCTCAGCGAAGGACACGCTGGGGTGCCCCTCGATGAACGCATCGAGGTCGACTCTCGTTGCGTTCTTTGCCGATGACGTGGAGGACGCAAGGGTCTCCTCCACGATGGACATCTCCACGTCCGGTGTTGGGGCCGCAGGTCCGAGGGTCTTCTGGGCGGGCAGAGGGCCACGCGGGGCAACGAGGTCCGGCCGAGCGGGAGGCGGCTCAGGATGTTGTGAACCGGCCGGGCGAGGGCCCACGGGACCCTCAGGCGCCTGCAGGGGCGGAGCAGGGGTCACAGGTGGGGGGGCAGAAGGCGTCTCCTCCATAGGCAAGGCCGGGGCCGCTGGTGTTGGACGGCTCTGCTGCTGGGACACGGTGGACGATGCACCAGGTGGAAGGGGTGCCGGTTGTGGCTGGCCGTTGTTGGAGGCTCTCCCAGGATTGATAGGGCAGTTGGCCCTACGGTGACTCTGCCGGCCGCATCTGGAGCACTTGACTCCATATGAGATGAACGCCGGCAGGACATTACCTTTATTTCGGATGACGACGCGGGTCGGGATCTTTTCCAAGGCAATACCCTCCTTAAGGAGGATGAATACCTCGCGTAGGCCATCCGTGAAGGTATACCTTCCGGCTCTCAGCCGGATAGGGACAATGGAAGTCACGTCACCGTAGGGCCTGAGGGCCTCGATGACGACGGCGTCGCCGCCAGGGCCTTGGTGGACAGGCCCACCAGCATGTGGCCGTCCATTTTCATCACTTGGAGCACATTCCCGGCTCCTCCGACCAGCTCTTCTACCGCCTGTAGGTAATGGGTGTACCCGAAGTCTGGGCAGTGTTCCACGAAGACGCAGTTATCCTCAGTTGAAGAGCGCTGTTGTACTCTGGCATCGGCGATGTCGGCCCGGGTAGCCCTGATTTCCTGGACCACCGTAGCTCCTCCCGCAGTTGGCCGTCTTCGCGGGGTTGCGCCGGTCCTTCTGGAGGCCGCGACACCGCTGGAACGTTGTTCGACAGGGCGGTTCGGCGACTCCCTGCGTCTTCGCTTGTGTTTAACTACGGTGAAGCTATCTTCACCTGATTCCGCAGCCTCCATTTGCTCGGCCCAGTTCGTCGCAGCGGCCAAGGCGCCGCTTGTTAATGGCGTGACGTCAGCGATACACGCCGCGGCAAAATTTGCATGGCTTCTTTCGATTGGCAGATTTGCATAGTTGGCGCTTGCGTCAGCCATTCTCGAATCTTCACCTTGAAAATGGTTTTCCGCGGATAAATCCGCAACGGCTTCACTTTCGGAGCCGAGCCTTGCAGGCTCATGTTCAGCTCGGTGAGGGCTTCCAGCCCATACCAAATTCGTCGCTTCCAGCGACATTCTTCCGCTCGCCAGAGGCGAAAAACTCAGGAGCTCGCGCGACGCGTGGCCGCACGGCCGAGTGTAGACATGTGAATGAATGAAAACAGACTTTATTGACTGTAAAGTCAATGGTAACACTCAAAGAGTCAATGGAAAATATTTACAACTATTTACAATTATCCTGACTCTGTCAGGAGCCCAGAGGTAGCCCGAGCTCGAACAATTCCCTTTGGAAATTTTTTCGACAGAGGGTGTCCTCATGGAGGGTCTGGATCATAGAATGGCAAGGCGGCCCTGAACTCAGATAAGCCTCTACGGATCAAGGGAACCGAGTCCCGAGTGCGCTCGATGAGCTTATCCAGGAATTGGGCGAGAATCCTCCCTCGCCGCGGCGTGAGTTCCGCGAGCACGCACTCCCTCACCTCAGGGTAACGGGCCGCGTCCACGAATACGCACGCGTCGAACGTTTGGAGAATGGGCTCCGAGCCGGGACTTCGCATCAATTCATATACTGAATCCACCATGTCCGTCCAATAGTCTGGCTCCGAATCATCCTCCATGCAGACAGATGGTGGAGGCGGAGGTGTGGCCATGGCCGGCGTTGACTCCTTCACTTGGGGAGCGGGTGCTGTCGGCCGAGCGGGCCGAGGCGCAGGCAGTGTGGGTGTAGGAGGCACTGCTGGTGTTGTCCTGAGCTCAGCTTTGACTTGTCCGAGGACTTTGTACAGGTTGCTGGCTGCTCCGGGTCTCAGGTCCAGGATTTGCCCGATCAGGCCGACGAGGGCGTCGCACTGCGGAGGCGACAGGAGGGGTCCCTTCCTCTGCGCCTTGGTCCTCCCGCCCAAGACCAAGGGCGTCCGTCTTAGCGAAGGACACGCTGGGGTGCCCCTCGATGAACGCATCGAGGTCGACTCTCGTTGCGTTTTTTGCCGATGACGTGGAGGACGCAAAGGTCTCCTCCACGATGGACATCTCCACGTCCGGTGTTGGGGCCGCAGGCTCGCGACTCCCAGGTGTTCGCAGGGACGGAGCAGGGGTCACTGGTGGAGGGGCAGGAGGCGTCTCCTCCATAGGAAAGGCTGGTGGAGATGGCCGAGGTGCGGATGAGTGGAGCGCAGCTCGGGCCACGGGAGGAGCGCTGCAAACCTCCATGGCTGGATTGGAGGGTGTCGGCGCAGGAGGCTGGGCTGCTGACCGCTGAGGCGGTGCAGGGGTGGTCGGTGGTGGGACGCCAGCAGGAGTGGTCGGTGGGGCCATTCTGGTGTTGTTGGCCAGCCCTGCAAGCAGGGGGCAGATGGCCCTCCGATGCCCTTGTCCGTGGCACCTGGAACACCTGATGCCCGAGGACAGGTACGCAGGCCAGGCCTCGCCTTTGATGTTGATGTCGAGGCGGGTTGGAAGCCTCTCGATGGTGATCCCCTCATGTAGGGTGATGAAGACGTCACGCCGGCCATCGACGTAGACGTAGGGGCCCGCCTTCATCTGCTTAGGGGCGATGGACGTGACCCGCCCATATGGAGAGAGGGCGTTGATGACAGCGGAGTCTCCTATAAAGAAGGGGAGGTTACCCACTGTAATCCTTTCCGCTCTTTTGCGGAAAGGGAATGCCCTGAGGAGTGTTCCCTCAACCTCGAGGCCCTCACTTATGAGGCGCTCGGCCAGGCCTCTGTTGGTCAGTCCCAGGAGCTGGTGGCCGTTCACCTTGGTGATCTGGATGACTCCGGCAGTTCCTCCGAGCATCCTATCCAGTGCCCTAAGGTAGTGGAAGGGCTCCAGTTCGGGGCTGTGTTCGATGTACACACAGTGTTCCTCGGAGGAGGACGCCTGCCGCGCCCTGGCTTCCGCGATGTGTGCTCTGGTGACCCTGATTTCCTGGGCCCGCGGCACCGAACCCGCCGATGGTTGAGGTCGGCGAATGGTCCTGGAAGCTCCGGCATTGGAAGAGGGTGCAGCCGTCGTAGGTGAATTCCCCGAGCCACGGCGCCTCTTCCTACCCTGGACGAGGGTAAATCCTTCCTCAGCTCCAGGATTCACCTCTTCTGTGATGTCAGCCCAGTTTCTCCGGACTTGAGCAGCGGCGTTAGCAGTTGGAATAGCCGCAAGGTCGACCGGCGCGGCAGAATTTGCATCCTGGCTGACGGCGGGCGGATTTACATAGTTTTCATTTTCTTTTGAATTTATCGAAGAATTGCTCTGCAAAACGTCTTTTGCTGTTATTTCCGCACTGGGCTGTGCTTTAGAGCCGAGCCTTACAGGCTTGTCTTCGGCTTTTGGCGGGCTTTCAGCCCATACCATATTTGTCGCCATCCGCGACGCTTTTCGCCCGCCAGAGGCGAAAAACTCAGGAGCTCGCGCGACGCGTGACCGCACGGCCGAGTGTAGACATGTGGTGTACTTACAGTAAAAGACAGTTGCTATAACTACCCACCATGATTATCATGGCCTGTACCATGTATAGACATGTGACAATTTTTTTTTTTTTGACAATTAAAATTACTTTATTGACCTCTTAGTCAATTAAGAACACTCCGGAGAGTTAAGCAATAAAAAGTATTTACAGCAACAAAACAACAGGGGGTGCCCTCAAAGAGGGTCTGGGTTAGGGAGGCAAGGAGGCCCTGAGCTCAGAAAGCTTCCCGCGAAGAAAAGAATCCAAGTCCAGAGCGCGCTCCAAGAGAGCGTCAAGGATCTGAGCCAGAATGTTCCTTTGCCTGGGCAAAAGTTGCTCGATGAGTTCCTCCCTATCCCTGGGGTTAAGGGTCGCATCCGTGAGTTCTGATTGGTCGATTCCCGATTTGGACGTAGGCCCCAAGTCGGGTTCTTTCATGAAGATCTGATACAGAGATAGTGACATCTCCCATTGGGCCAGGTCCGGATTATCCTCCAGGGCAGGCGGCGGAGGTGTCAACACAGCAGGCATCAGTTCTTCGCTGTGGGGAGTAGGTAGCGTTGGTCCAGAAGGCCGAGGCGCAGGCAGTGGGGGTGTTGGAGGCTCTGCTGGTGTTGTCCTGAGTTCAGCCTTGACTTGTCCGAGGACTTTGTACAGGTTGCTGGCTGCTCCGGGCCTCAGATTCAAGATTTGCCCGATCACGCCGACGAGGGCGTCGCACAGCGGAGGCGATAGGAGGGGTCCTTTCCTTTGCGCCTTGGTCCTCGAGGAGAGGAGGTCCAGGACCTCCTCCCGCCCAAGACCAAGGGCGTCCGTCTCAGCGAATGACACGCTGGGGTGCCCCTCGATGAACGCATCGAGGTCGACTATCGTAGCGTTCTTTGCCGAAGACGTGGATGACGCAAAGGTCTCCTCCACGATGGACATCTCCACGTCCGGTGTTGGGGCTGCAGACCCGAGGGTCCTCTGGGCGGGAACCCCAGGCGCCTGCAGGGACGGAGCAGGGGTCACAGGTGGAGGGGCAGAAGGCGCCTCCTCCATAGGTACGGCCGGGGCTACCGGCGGAGATGGTCGAGGTGCTGTAGATGTAGTTACAGCTCGGGCCGCAGGAGAAGTGCCGGGAGTCTCTCTGGCTGGACTGGAGGACGCCGGTGTAGGAGGCTGGGCCGCTGACCTCTGAGGCGGTGCAGAGGTGGTTGTTGATGGAACGGCGGCAGGAGTGGTTGGTGGGGCCAATCTGGTGTTGTTAGCTAGCCCTGCAAGCAGGGGGCAGTTGGCCCTGCGATGTCCTTGGCCACGGCACCTGGAGCACCTAATCCCGGAGGACAGGTATGCGGGCCAGGCCTCGCCTTTGATGGTGATGTCGAGGCGGGTGGGCAGCCTCTCGATGGTCATTCCTTCGCGGAAGATGATAAACGCCTCTCGGCGGCCGTCGTTGTAGATGTATGGGCCAGCCTTCATCAGCTTGGGGGCGATATATGTGACCCGCCCAAAAGATGAAAGGGCGCTGATGACGGCTGCATCCCCCACGAAGAAGGGGAGGTTGCCCACTGTAATTCGCTCCGCCCTCTTGCGGAACGGGAAGGCCCTGTGGAGTGTTCCCTCCACCTCGAGGCCCTCGTTGATGAGGCGCTCGGCCATGCCTCTGTTAGCCAGTCCCACCAGGAAGTGGCCGTTCATTTTTGTCAGTTGGAAGACCTCCCTGGTCCCTCCGAACATCCTTTCAATTGCCCTCATGTAGTGAAAGGGCTCCGGTTCAGGGCTGCGCTCTACATAAACGCAGTGGTCCTCGGTGGAAGACGCCTGCCGCGCCCTGGCCTCCGCGATGTGCGCTCGGGTGGTCCTGATTTCCTCCGCCCGCGGTGCCCATCCCGTGGATGATCGCGGCCGGCGAATGGCTCCTGCGCCTCTGATGTTAGAGGAAGGTGCAAACGACGCAGGTGATTCCGCCGAGCCACGGCGTCTTTTCTTTCTTTGGACAGTGATGAAAGGTTCCTCAGATTCGTGATTGTTGTCCTCCGCTAAGTCTGCCCAGCTTCTATTGGCTTGGGCAGCGGCCTCGGAAAACGAGGCAATAACGAAGTCGGTCGGCGTGGCCGGATTTGCATGATGTCCGCCGGCGGGCGGATTTGCATAGTTTTGATTTTTGTTGAAGAGATTTGAAGTTTTCTTCTGAAAATCTTCTTTCTTAGATAGTTCAGCACATGGTTGTGCTTTTTCGCCGTGCCTTACAGGCTTTTGCTCGGCTTTTGACGGGCTTTCAGCCCGTATAAAATTTGTCGCCATCCGCGACACTTTTCGCCCGCCTGAGACGAAAAACTCAGGAACTCGCGCGACGCGTGGCCGCACGGCCGAGTGTAGACATGTGACAATTGACAATTAAAAACACATTTATTGACAACTCAGTCAATTGTTACACTCCGGAGAGTTAGACAGTTAAAAATTTACAATTTAAAAAATTCACATCAGGAGGTTCCCCTGCCAAGGGTAGTCTGGACTCCGTCAGGGGAGTAACATCCTCCTGAGCGCGTATAAGCCCTCACGTACAAAGGGATCTGAGTCCCGAGCGCGCTCAATTGCAGCACTGATGATTTCGGTGATAAGGTTTTTCTTCTGGGTGGAACAGGTCCTGAGGAGAGGCTCCCTGTCCTCGGGGTATATGACCGCATCCGTGATGTCACCCTCTGTGATCCCCAAATCAGTCATGGGCCCCGAGTAGCGTTCATTGCTCAATTTATAAATTATATCAGCTGCTTCATCCCAGCGCTTCGACGTCAGATCCTCCTCCACTTGAAACAGTGGAGATGGAGATGTCGCCATGGCCGGTGTTGTCATTTTCCCATGGGGAGCGGGCGGTGTTGGCTCGGCAGGCCGAGGCGCAGGCAGTGGGGGTGTTGGAGAGACTGCAGTTGGTGTTGTCCTCAGCTCAGCTTTGACTTGTCCGAGGACTTTGTAAAGGTTGCTAGCTGCTCCGGGCCTCAGATCCAAGATTTGCCCGATCAGGCCGGCGAAGGCGTCGCACTGCGGCGGCGACAGGAGGGGTCCTTTCCTCTGCGCCTTGGTCCTCGAGGAGAGGAGGTCTAAGACCTCCTCCCGCCCAAGACCAAGGGCGTCCGTCCCAGCGAAGGATACGCTGGGGTGCTTCTCGATGAACGCATCGAGGTCGACTCTTGTTGCGTTCTTTGCCGATGACGTGGAGGACGCAGAGGTCTCCTCCACGATGGACATCTCCAGGTCCGGTGTTGGGGCCGCAGGCCCGAGGGTCCTCTGGGCGGGCAGAAGGCCACACGGGGCAATGAAGTCCGGCCGGGCGGGAGGCGTCGGCTCAGTCGCTGCCGAGCGAGGGCTCGCGGGATCCACAGGTGCAGAGGCTACTGATGGAGGAACAGGAGCCGCCACCTGCACAGATGAGGCCGGAGGCGCTGGTGTAGTCGGCCGGGGCGCCGTAGATGGTGGGGACGCAGCTCGGGCATCTGGTTGAGCGCCGGAAAGCCTGACAGCTGGGCTGGTAGGCGCCGGCGGAGTTGGCGCGGCCGGAGACGGTCCAGGCAGCCCAGGTGAGGTCGATGGTGGGAGGTTGGTGGTAGAGGGCGGTGAAGCCCGTCTGGAGGTAGTGGATTGCCCATGGAGCAGGGGGCAATTGGCCCTTCTGTGTCTCTGCCCGTGGCATCTAGAGCATTTGATGCCATGTGTGAGGTAGGCTGGCCAGACTTCACCTTTGATCTTAATCTCGAATCGGGAGGGAAGTCTCTCGACGGTCATGCCGTCGTGGAGGAGGATGAAGGCCTCCCGGCGGCCGTCGGTAAAATCAAATTCGCCCACCTTAAGTTGTTTGGGGGCGATGGAGGTCACGCGCCCATAGCGTGCAAGGGCGTCAATTACAACGGCGTCCCGCACGAAGAAGGGCAGATTCCCAATTGTAATTCTAATTGATGTTCTCCTGAAGGGGAAGGTTCTAAGGAGAGTCCCCTCGACCTCGAGGCCCTCCTGGATCAAACGCTCCGCCAGGGATCTGCTGGTGAGACCCACCATGTACTGGCCGTTCACCTTGGAAAAGTGGACGATGTTCTTTGTTCCTCCGACCAGTCCTCCAATAGCCTTGAGGTAGTGGTAAGGCTCGTAGTCCGGGCAGTACTCCAAGAAGAAGCACTGTTCCTCGGTGCAGGTCGCCTGGCGAGCCCTGGCCTCCGCGATGTGCGTCCTCGTGGTCCTGATCTCCTGGACACGAGGAATCAGTGCAGGCGCGGATCTCTGTCGCCTGGCAGCCGATACAGCACTGTTAAATTGTGCGGCCTTGACGCCCGATGCTCCTGTATCGCGGCGTCTTCTTTTGTTTCCTAGATTTGCGCCAGATGAAGGCATCGTTGATGCAGATTCGTGCAAAGTGTCAGAATTTGCATGTTTTTCGCCAGTAGGCAAATTTGCATATCTGGCCATTTCTTGTATTTCTCTCGAATTTTGTAACTGGAGATAGTTTTCCGCAGATAACTCTGCTGTGGTTTGAGAAATCAAGCCGTACCTTGCAGGTAATTCATCGGCGTTAAATGGGCTATCCGCCCATACCAAATTCGTCGCTTGCAGCGACAATTATCCGCTTTCCAGAGGCGAAAAACTTAGGAGCTCGCGCGACGCGTGGCCGCACGGCTGAGTGGAACGCTTCACGATTTTGCGTGTCATCCTTGCGCAGGGGCCATGCTAATCTTCTCTGTATCGTTCCAATTTTAGTATATGTACCGCCGAACAAGCGTGTACACGGCCGAGTGTAGACATGTGGTGTACTTACAGTAAAAGCAGTCGCTAACTACCCACCGTGATTATCATGGCCTGTACCATGTGTAGACATGTGGTGTACTTACAGTAAAAGCAGTCGCTAACTACCCACCGTGATTATCATGGCCTGTACCATGTGTAGACATGTGGTGTACTTACAGTAAAAGCAGTCGCTAACTACCCACCGTGATTATCATGGCCTGTACCCTGTGTACTTGGGATAAGTAAAAGGTAAATTAAACTTGATATATTAACAAACTCGTGTTTTATTGAAAAAAAAAAACTTTATGAACAAGGGAATATAAATAGGGGACACAATGAAAGGAAGCAACCATCACAAAGCAGGTAATGGCGTAGGTACCAGTGTCGCCATTTTGTTGTTGTCCTGTCACGTTTAGGGTTCCAGAGGTGGCAAGTTACCTTATACGGTCGTGACGTCACCGTGACACGGATCTGCGACAATTCCGCTAATTTTCTTTCTTCCTTCTCGCTTGGCAACACTGTACTAGGTCGGAAACGCATATTTCCTATCAGTCGACACTAACTAAGCCTTGCAAGGTTTCATGACGAGCAAAGACTTTCGAACGCCGTCCTTTCCTCATTGCCACCAAATCTTTCAGTGGTTTTACTAGGTTTTACTTGAAGGAAAATAACTTTTTGATAACAAAATGCATTATAAAGTTGTCACAAAAATTCGTGTTTTTCTTGTTACTGAAGATTGAATGCGGCTGATTCCACACTGGCCCTCTCAAAGATATCCTAACCTTGACATACTCTAAACATCGGTACTTTAATTTAAATATTTAATCATGTATGGTTCCTTTTGCTCTGTATGTTTATTTTTTGTATATACACAAGAAGCTCCTCTTAATGTTTATTATTGTTTTTTAATGATAGTGATTTTAAGAGTTTTAATCCTACAATATTTCTTTTTGTTTGTTTTTTTCTTTCTTCTCTCTTTTCTTTTTCCTTATTACTTCTTGTATTCTAGTTTTTACTTTTGAAATATCTTCCTTTGCTAAATCCTGTAGAGGGGAATCATGTATAGGGCTGGATGCCCCAATAAAAAGGCATGTGTGTGTGTGTTTTTCTTGTTACTTGGAGAATAATATTATTACGGCGAATACATAATACAATTACTTTATACATAGGCTCAGCTCTCCAGGCTGATAGTACCCTGTAAGGACTCCAGGGATACAGGATGAGCAGTGTTTGTACTCCATGTTAGGAGCGGCTGTACATGGCGTCTGTTCCTCATGTCAGAGGCGGCCATTTCTTTTGGAGCTAAGTCGGCCTGCCACTGAGTAGTGCTCCCAGTCTTATTGACAAAGGCAGACGCCGTCTACTTCACCCAGTGTGGAGATAAGAAAAAAGAAGAGACTTTATACATAATACAAAGACATTATACATAACGGCGAATAATATTGGTATTTCAATTTTTTGCAAGTGTTTACTAACTTTTGGGACAACCTTGTAATATTGGAATTTATATATCGTCTGTTTTTAAAATAAATGTAAACAAAACTACGTGAAATATCAATACTTATATTTGAATTATTTATTAAATATGTAAATTTTAGTAAAATATATATTCACTCTCATGGACAAAACTTTTGATAATTGAGAAGTCTTCTTCTTTCTTCCCTCATCATATCAGGGTATCAAGTCTGTGGGGTATTATTGAGAGAATTAGAATGTTATTAAGACTGGGAGCAGCCACTGACTTAGCTCCAATATGAAATGGTGACACGAGGAACAGAAGTACAACCGCTCTAATTATTAAGTTACGTGTCATTTTGAATTTTTCACAACGACTATATTTTTCGATAAAAAATCTATTTTAATGATTCCAAACATCAGAAACAGTGCCGATCTCTTGCGTATTTTTTAAACTAAATACAGACGAACACATTTCTTGGTTCAAAGTCAAATTAAATATTTCACTATGACGCAACATTACCGGAAAACCCACTTCTTTATCAGCGTTGCCACGGATAAAGGCAACAAAGATTTCCGGGTGGAATTGGACAGTATGTAAATAGAGATTTAGACTCATGGACGAATTTAAGGAAGTTTCAGCATATATATCGTGACAATAACTCTGAAAGATATTACAGTGACCTTTATTGAAGACACGCGAGATAACCAATATACACTCATGGACAAAACTTAAGCAAGTTGTACCTTTTACCATGTATATCGGGATTGAGACAATAACTCTGAAAGATATTACAGTGACCTTTATTGAAGACATACAGATAGCCAATATACACTCATGGACAAAACTTAAGCAAGTTGTACCTTTTACCATGTATATCGGGATTGAGACAATAACTCTGAAAGATATTACAGTGACCTTTATTGAAGACATACCAGATAGCCAATATACACTCATGGACAAAACTTAAGCAAGTTGTACCTTTTACCATGTATATCGGGATTGAGACAATAACTCTGAAAGATATTACAGTGACCTTTATTGAAGACATACCAGATAGCCAATATACACTCATGGACAAAACTTAAGGAAGTTGTACCTTTTACCATGTATATCGGGATTGAGACAATAACTCTGAAAGATATTACAGTGACCTTTATTGAAGACATACCAGATAGCCAATATACACTCATGGACAAAACTTAAGCAAGTTGTACCTTTTACCATGTATATCGGGATTGAGACAATAACTCTGAAAGATATTACAGTGACCTTTATTGAAGACATACCAGATAGCCAATATACACTCATGGACAAAACTTAAGGAAGAGGTACCTTTTACCATGTATATCGGGATTGAGACAATAACTCTGAAAGATATTACAGTGACCTTTATTGAAGACATACCAGATAGCCAATATACACTCATGGACAAAACTTAAGGAAGTTGTACCTTTTACCATGTATATCGGGATTGAGACAATAACTCTAAAAGATATTACAGTGACCTTTATTGAAGACATACCAGATAGCCAATATACACTCATGGATAAAACTTAAGGAAGTTGTACCTTTCAGCATGTATATCGGGATTGAGACAATAACTCTGAAAGATATTACAGTGACCTTTATTGAAGACATACCAGATAGCCAATATACACTCATGGACAAAACTTAAGGAAGTTGTACCTTTTACCATGTATATCGGGATTGAGACAATAACTCTGAAAGATATTACAGTGACCTTTATTGAAGACATACCAGATAGCCAATATACACTCATGGACAAAACTTAAGGAAGTTGTACCTTTTACCATGTATATCGGGATTGAGACAATAACTCTGAAAGATATTACCGTGACCTTTATTGAAGACATACCAGATAGCCAATATACACTCATGGACAAAACTTAAGGAAGTTCTACCTTTCAGCATGTATATCGGGATTGAGACAATAACTCTGAAAGATATTACAGTGACCTTTATTGAAGACACAAGAGATAACCAATATACACTCATGGACAAAACTTAAGGAAGTTGTACCTTTCAGCATGTATATCGGGATTGAGACAATAACTCTGAAAGATATTACAGTGACCTTTATTGAAAACACACGAGATAACCAATATACACTCATGGACCAAACTTAAGGAAGTTGTACCTTTCAGCATGTATATCGGGATTGAGACAATAACTCTGAAAGATATTACAGTGACCTTTATTGAAGACACACGAGATAACCAATATACACTCATGGACAAAACTTAAGCAAGTTGTACCTTTCAGCATGTATATCGGGATTGAGACAATAACTCTGAAAGATATTACAGTGACCTTTATTGAAGACACACGAGATAACCAATATACACTCATGGACAAAACTTAAGGAAGTTGTACCTTTTACCATGTATATCGGGATTGAGACAATAACTCTGAAAGATATTACAGTGACCTTTATTGAAGTCACGCGAGATAACCAAGTGTGAACAGCCTCTGTGTCCTTCGAAAAAAAAACAGACGACCGGCGACATCACCGACTTCCACTTCCTTAAGTTTCATCTCTGGTCTGGTTCAAATCACATAAATAGGTACCGCTCAGCAAGAGCAACCTAGTTCATGATAATTGAACAATGAATAATATGTGAAGGTTATTCACATATTAAACAAAATTTAAACGCGGGATTCAATCCCGGTTCATGACTGTCGGGAATCGAGGGGGTTACACACTCGTCCACCGACTTTTTTTTGTTAAGTTTTATCCATGAGTGTATACTCTACATATGTTATTGAGTACAGTAAAGTGGTGTTTTATGAATAACTATATACATATTTAAAAAAAAAATAGACGACTGGTGATATCAAAGACTTTCCACTTCCTTGTGTATTATCAATGAGTATTATACTTATGTAACAACCCGCTAAAGTCGGGAAGACGCCAAAGAACCACCGGCGGAACCAGTATTTTAGTATTCCTGCCCAGTGTTAATAGTTAGGGAGCTAGTTTGAACCTCTTCCTGGTAACGGCCTCGCTGATTGGCCCGCTTAACAGGTTCCACACTGAAGTATACATTGCTAGATAAACCCATTTACCTGCAATCATCTGTATGAAGAAAGGAAATTTAATAATACGAGTGCTAATCATTTATCACTCTGCTATCAGAAACGGTGAAAAGTAGACACAATAGATTTATACAAATTTTGTGAGAAGGCAAGAAGGATGAGAAACATGTATAAATATATTTTCTTTTTTTTTTTGGACTCATGTTGAATTGTATATAGTACTTATGTTCAATTAAAACTATTGTTATATTGGGAGAATCCTGTATGGGGCTTGATCTCTAATAAAGGTTTTTGTTAGATAAACACGCTGGTTCCACACTGAAATACACCCATACCTCGCTTTACGTCGGGGTTACGTTCCAAAAAAAAAAAACACGACGCAAATTGAAACGACGCAAAGTGAAAATATGTGAAGGCGCAATCAAAAACAAAGAATGTTGTCATAATTTAGGGAAAAAAATTCAAAAAAAAAAAAATTAAAGACTCGAATCCAAAACAACGCAATTTCGAAAATCTAACGACGCACAGTGAAAATCTGTAAAAATTAAGCAGCGACGCAACTTCGAAAAAAAAAAAAAAAAACGCAAAACGAAACGACGCAAAGCGAGGAATTGGTGTATTACATTTTCAGATAAACCCGCGGGTTCCAAATTTATTCAACACATCACTAGATACATGGAATACCCGCGGGTTCCATACTGCCCCATTACCCCGCCTAACAAATATGTCAGTCACACAAAAGTTCAGTTTACACAAGGAACTTATCTCAAAGATAAGAAACCACAGAACTGGAAACAACAAAGAACCGTGCAGGTCGAGTTGTAAGCGTGCAATATGCCGCGTGACACCGATGCATTTGCACGATTAAAAACCAACACACGGATACTTTATAAAAACATTAAAATACCAATTTATAAGAAAAATTGCTGGGGAATTCCCAAAGTATAAAAATTAATATAATTTGATTAAAATCAGTAAACGTTACTTTTGAATCAAAAGGGTTCTTTCAATTTGGTTAAACTAGAATCCAGAAGTGTCCATTGTATCGCCAAATGGTTATGTACAAGGAAAGTGAAGTACCAATCACAACAGGTGTGAGGTGACGCCAAGCAAATTTGGAACATTTTTCAGGGATTTCAGACCTAGATTGGTAATTTCCAGGAGGATCTGTAATCTTTGGTAGCGAAAACCTGGTTTAAATTGAAGGGGAGGTGGTCCACGGTTTGGCCTTCACTTTGGCAATGTAGGGGAATCTAAGACAACCGCTCAAGTAAGTGTAGACCCGCCCAAGAAAGTGTAGACCCGCCCAAGCAAGTGTAGACCCGCCCAAGTAAATGTAGACCCGACCAAGGAAATTTAGACCTTCCCAAGTAAGTGTAGACCTTCCCAAGTAAGTGTAGACCCGTCCAAGTAAGTGTAAACCCGTCCAAGTAAGTGTAGACCCGCCCAAGTAAATGTAGACCCGCCCAAGGAAATTTAGACCTTCCCAAGTAAGTGTAGACCCGTCCAAGTAAGTGTAGACCCGTCCAAGTAAGTGTAGACTCGCCCAAGTAAATGTAGACCCGCCCAAGGAAATTTAGACCTTCCCAAGTAAGTGTAGACCTTCCCAAGTAAGTGTAGACCCACCCAAGTAAGTGTAGACCTTCCCAAGTAAGTGTAGACCCACCCAAGTAAGTGTAGACCTTCCCAAGTAAGTGTAGACCCGTCCAAGTAAGTTTAGACCCGCCCAAGTAAATGTAGACCCGCCCAAGGAAATTTAGACCTTCCCAAGTAAGTGTAGACCCGTCCAAGTAAGTGTAGACCTTCCCAAGTAAGTGTAGACCCACCCAAGTAAGTGTAGACGCGCCCAAGTAAATGTAGACCCGACCAAGGAAATTTAGACCATCCCAAGTAAGTGTAGACCTTCCCAAGTAAGTGTAGACCCGTCCAAGTAAGTGTAAACCCGTCCAAGTAAGTGTAGACCCGCCCAAGTAAATGTAGACCCGCCCAAGTAAGTGTAGACCTGCCCAAGTAAATGTAGACCCGCCCAAGGAAATTTAGACCATCCCAAGTAAGTGTAGACCTTCCCAAGTAAGTGTAGACCCGTCCAAGTAAGTGTAAACCCGTTCAAGAAAGTGTAGACCCGCCCAAGTAAATGTAGACCCGTCCAAGTAAGTATAGACCCGCCCAAGTAAATGTAGACCCGCCCAAGGAAATTTAGACCTTCCCAAGTAAGTGTAGACCCGTCCAAGTAAGTGTAGACCCGTCCAAGTAAGTGTAGACCCGCCCAAGTAAATGTAGACCCGCCCAAGGAAATTTAGACCTTCCCAAGTAAGTGTAGACCTTCCCAAGTAAGTGTAGACCCACCCAAGTAAGTGTAGACCTTCCCAAGTAAGTTTAGACCTTCCCAAGTAAGTGTAGACCCACCCAAGTAAGTGTAGACCTTCCCAAGTAAGTGTAGACCCGTCCAAGTAAGTGTAGACCCGCCCAAGTAAATGTAGACCCGCCCAAGGAAATTTAGACCTTCCCAAGTAAGTGTAGACCCGTCCAAGTAAGTGTAGACCCGTCCAAGTAAGTGTAGACCCGCCCAAGTAAATGTAGACCCGCCCAAGGAAATTTAGACCTTCCCAAGTAAGTGTAGACCCGTCCAAGTAAGTGTAGACCCGTCCAAGTAAGTGTAGACCCGTACAAGTAAGTGTAGACCCGTCCAAGTAAGTGTAGACCCGCCCAAGTAAATGTAGACCCGCCCAAGGAAATTTAGACCTTCCCAAGTAAGTGTAGACCCGTCCAAGTAAGTGTAGACCCGTTCAAGTAAGTGTAGACCCGTACAAGTAAGTGTAGACCCGTCCAAGTAAGTGTAGACCCGCCCAAGTAAATGTAGACCCGCCCAAGGAAATTTAGACCTTCCCAAGTAAGTGTAGACCCGTCCAAGTAAGTGAAGACCCGCCCAAGTAAATGTAGACCCGCCCAAGTAAATGTAGACCCACCCAAGTAAGTGAAGACCCGCCCAAGTAAATGTAGACCCGCCCAAGTAAGTGTAGACCCACCCAAGTAAGTGTAGACCCACCCAAGTAAGTGTAGACCCGCCCAAATAAGTATAGACCCGCCCAAGTAAGTATAGACCCGCCCAAGTAAGTGTAGACCCGCCCAAGTAAATGTAGACCCGCCCAAGTAAGTGTAGACCCGCCCAAGTAAGTGTAGACCCATCCAAGTAAATGTAGACCCGCCCAAGTAAGTGTAGACCCATCCAAGTAAATGTAGACCCATCCAAGTAAATGTAGACCCGCCCAAATAAGTATAGACCCGCCCAAGTAAGTGTAGACCCGCCCAAGTAAATGTAGACCCGCCCAAGTAAGTGTAGACCCACCCAAGTAAGTGTAGACCCGCCCAAATAAGTATAGACCCGCCCAAGTAAGTATAGACCCGCCCAAGTAAGTGTAGACCCGCCCAAGTAAATGTAGACCCGCCCAAGTAAGTGTAGACCCGCCCAAGTAAGTGCAGACCCGCCCAAGTAAATGTAGACCCGCCCAAGTAAGTGTAGACCTTCCCAAGTAAGTGTAGACCCGCCCAAGTAAGTGTAGACCCATCCAAGTAAATGTAGACCCGCCCAAGTAAGTGTAGACCCATCCAAGTAAATGTAGACCCATCCAAGTAAATGTAGACCCGCCCAAATAAGTATAGACCCGCCCAAGTAAGTGAAGACCCGCCCAAGTAAGTATAGACCCGCCCAAGTAAGTGTAGACCTTCCCAAGTAAGTGTAGACCCGCCCAAGTAAATGTAAACCCGCCCAAGGAAATTTAGACCTTCCCAAGTAAGTGTAGACCTTCCCAAGTAAGTGTAGACCCGCCCAAGTAAATGTAAACCCGCCCAAGGAAATTTAGACCTTCCCAAGTAAGTGTAGACCTTCCCAAGTAAGTGTAGACCCGCCCAAGTAAATGTAAACCCGCCCAAGGAAATTCAGACCTTCCCAAGTAAGTGTAGACATTCCCAAGTAAGTGTAGACCCACCCAAGTAAGTGTAGACCCACCCAAGTAAGTGAAGACCCGCCCAAGTAAATGTAGACCCGCCCAAGTATGTGTAGACCCGCCCAAGTAAGTGTATACCCGCCTAAGTAAATATATACCCGGGCAAGTAAGTGTAGACCCACCCAAGTAAGTGTAGACCCACCCAAGTAAGTGAAGACCCGCCCAAGTAAATGTAGACCCGCCCAAGTATGTGTAGACCCGCCCAAGTAAGTGTAGACCCGCCTAAGTAAATATATACCCGGGCAAGTAAGTGTAGACTCGCCCAAGTAAATGTAGACCCGCCCAAGTAAGTGTAGACCTGCCCAAGTAAGTGTAGACCCGCCCAAGTAAGTGTAGACCCGCAAAGGAAATGTAGACGAAGCCATTCAACCCGGTAAACTCTGATTGGCCAACTCGGAGTAACGGATTTCACCGCCAGTTTTCCTCGTAGACTATGCAAATTGGAGTTGGGAAAACCTTTGAAGCCGCAGAGTAAATTTGTGTGGGAGGATTGCCAGGAATCCGGCAACTCTGTTCTCAGAATGCTCAGTCAGCATTTGTTGTTTGTACGATTCCATCCGTGTTCAGTGACAAGGAAAATCAATAAAAATCACAGCAAACAGTTCTTCAAACTCCGACATAACGTTTAGAATCAGACGATGGAATAACCCAGCAGTGTCAGTTCCACTTACCATGTTTTGTAAAATCTATGATAATACAATTAAAAAACAATAATTCATTTTGACCTTTAACATTTTTTTCAAAATTCAAGATAATCCGACAAAGACAAGGAATGGTCAAATATACGACATAAACACTGAAAGAATATTTTTAAAAAATCACAGGACTAAGAACAAAACACTATAAAGGAATGACAATACATCCAGATGGCACAAGAACCTATAGGACATGCAACAACTGTCCTGGTGTGGAACTAACACCTGCTCACATATTCTCATGTCCAGTAATGGCCGAGGCTTGAAGAAAATTGACCCAGAACTTTACACACCCAAGATAGAGAACATTGCTGTGATAGAGATGTACGGAGACATCTGAGGCTCTTCATTGGACACAACAACAACAGAAAATTGACCCAGAACTTTACACACCCAAGATAGAGAATATTGCTGTGATAGAGATGTACGGAGACATCTGGGGCTCTTCATTGGAGACAACAACAACAGAAAATTGACCCAGAACTTTACACACCCAAGATAGAGAATATTGTGGTGATAGAGATGTACGGAGACATCTGAGACTCTTCATTGGACACAACAACAACAGAAAATTGACCCAGAACTTTACACACCCAAGATAGAGAACATTGCTGTGATAGAAATGTACGGAGACATCTGAGACTGTAGGATTAAATCTCCTAAAATCACGATCATTAAAAAACAATAATAAACATTAAGAGGAGCCTCTTGTGTAAATTTCTTTAATACCGCAAGCTTTCGAACAAAACGTTCTTCAACGGGCGTGGATAGTAAACCGTACTAACATGTTATTAGAGGAGAAAAACTAATATGTACACCAATAAATTTACATACTAAAGAGATAATAGCGTAAAAGAGAATACAGCATAAATATTTAAAATTGAAATTTGCATGTTACAAACGTGACAACGAAAATATGCAAAAAACTTTGCATGAGACTAAAAAGTAAGGTAAAAATTATTAAAACGGCGACATCCTTACATTAAAAGAACATAGAAGATAACAGTATATGGAAGTTAAAACCCAAAAGGCCAAGGCAGGGGGGGGGGGGGGTCCCACCCAGTGCTACCACTATCTTTGAGATATAAAAGGGGGGGAGGGGGGTGAAAGAAAGGCTATTTATAGAGTATCTGGTAAATGTCTGGGAGGTCTATTCTACGGTTACAGCTATTGTTTTGTGTGGAGATAATAGATTCTAGGCAAAGTCTGTGATGTTTGTTATATATGTGTCGGTATTTAACTTGAGGATGGTCGAGATCAAAACTATGGCCTGTTTGAGCTATATGTGTGAAAATTAAGGATTTAGGATCTTTATTGCGGATGTTGCGTCTGTGTTCTGAAATTCGGATGCCAGTGGTTCTGCCTGTTTCCCCAACATAAGAAGTTGGGCAATTCAGGCACTGTACGGAATATACTGCACCGGTAGAGTTTATGGGTAGGGTGGGTTTATCAGACTTGGTGATGTGATGTCTAAGAATGGTGGCTAAGTTGGGGGGACTATTGTAGAGAACTTTTTATGCCGTATGGACGTAGGACTCTGGATATAGATACTGCGGCAGGGGAGAACGGGAGCCAACATGTGGCCCTATGAATTGTAGTGGTTCTATGGACACATGGATCAAAAGTATGTTTTTCTATAAAATCTATGGGATAACCAGCGGTTGTTAATAAGGAATGGATTCTGGATCTTTCTATTGTTTTAAAAATGGGTAAGGAACAATGGGTAAAAATTCTTTTAGTTAAGGTCCTGACTGTATTAATTTTAAAGGCGATGGGACTATTGGAGGAGAAATGCGTATATTGGGGAGGGATGTGCTTCTTATGGAAAACAGAGGTGTGAAAAGACTGAGGGGTGCGTACGTCCATACGGCATAAAAGTTCTCTACAATAGTCCCCCCAACTTAGCCACCATCCTTAGACATCACATCACCAAGTCTGATAAACCCACCCTACCCATAAACTCTACCGGTGCAGTATATTCCGTACAGTGCCTGAATTGCCCAACTTCTTATGTTGGGGAAACAGGCAGAACCACTGGCATCCGAATTTCATAACACAGACGCAACATCCGCAATAAAGATCCTAAATCCTTAATTTTCACACATATAGCTCAAACAGGCCATAGTTTTGATCTCGACCATCCTCAAGTTAAATACCGACACATATATAACAAACATCACAGACTTTAATATAATTCTACTGTCCTATAAGCTTATGTCCATAGTTTACTTGAAAACCATTTCTAAGATTCCATCCTTCAGTGTAGCATATAAAAGCAGAATGATCCAATGCAATATTAGAGCTCTGAGAAGCGGTCTGGTGGATTAAATTGGCGAAACCGCTGGGAGGGTTCACCACTGATGAGCCAAGCCCTCCCAATATATTTTTTCATCGCAGTAAGGACAGTAGAAGTTCGTTTTATGTATAAAAGAAACATTCGCGCTTTTAAATCCTTTTATTTTATATCACAGACTTTGCCTAGAATCTATTATCTCCACACAAAACAATAGCTGTAACCGTAGAATAGACCTCCCAGACATTTACCAGATACTCTATAAATAGCCTTTCTTTCACCCCCCCCCCCCCCTGCCTTGGCCTTTTGGGTTTTAACTTCCATATACTGTTATCTTCTATGTTCTTTTAATGTAAGGATGTCGCCGTTTTAATAATTTTTACCTTACTTTTTAGTCTCATGCAAAGTTTTTTGCATATTTTCGTTGTCACGTTTGTAACATGCAAATTTCAATTTTAAATATTTATGCTGTATTCTCTTTTACGCTATTATCTCTTTAGTATGTAAATTTATTGGTGTACATATTAGTTTTTCTCCTCTAATAACATGTTAGTACGGTTTACTATCCACGCCCGTTGAAGAACGTTTTGTTCGAAAGCTTGCGGTATTAAAGAAATTTACACAAGAGGCTCCTCTTAATGTTTATTATTGTTTTTTAACATCTGAGACTCTTCATTGGACACTACAACAACAGAAAATTGACCCAGAACTTTATACACCCAAGATAGAGGACATTGCTGTGATAGAGATGTATGGAGACATCTGAGGCTTTTCATTGGACACGAAAACAACAGAAAATTGATCCAGAACTTTACACACCCAAGATAGATAACACTGCTGTGATAGAGATGTACGGAGACATCTGAGGCTCTTCATTGGACACAATAACAACATAAAATTGACCCAGAACGTTACACACCCAAGAGAACATTGCTGTGATAGAGATGTACGGAGACATCTGTTCATTGGACACAACAACAACAGAAAATTGACCCAGAACTTTACACACCCAAGATAGAGAACATTGCTGTGATAGAGATGTACGGAGACATCTGAGGCTCACCATTGGACACCACAACAACAGAAAATTGACCCAGAACTTTACAGACCCAAGATAGAGAACATTGCTGTGATAGAGATGTACGGAGACATCTGAGGCTCTTCATTGGACACAATAACAACATAAAATTGACCAAGAACTTTACACACCCAAGATAGAGAACATTACTGTGATAGAGATGTACGGAGACATCTGAGGCTCTTCATTGGACACAACAACAACAGAAAATTGACCCAGAACTTTACAGACCCAAGATAGAGAACATTGCTGTGATAGAGATGTACGGAGACATCTGAGGCTCTTCATTGGACACGACAACAACAGAAAATTGACCCAGAACTTTACATACCCAAGAGAGAGAACATTGCTGTGATAGAGATGTACGGAGACATCTGAGGCTCTTCATTGGACACGACAATAACAGAAAATTGACCCAGAACTTTACATACCCAAGATAGAGAACATTGCTGTGATAGAGATGTACGGAGACATCTGTTCATTGGACATGACAAAAACAACAGAAAATTGACCCAGAACTTTACACACCCAAGATAGAGAACATTGCTGTGATAGAGATGTATGGAGACATCTGTCCATTGGACAATTTGTCACATTTTCCCACCAATCAACATTCAGTGCAGGTATTCTGGAAAATTTGAACAGACGACACTTGGGTTGTAATTCGAACAATGTTTCATGACGTAACCCAACGCTGCGAAGGTTGAATTTCTTTGTTTCTCCAGTAGGAAATGACGTCACATATGACGTAATCTACTGTACGTAGGGAATACATTGTGGTGAAATGTCAGACCACGTCAGTTCTTCAATTATTATTCAAGTACACATGGTACAGGCCATGATAATCATGGTGGATATTTAGCGACTAATTCGACTGTAAGTACATCACATGTCTACACATGTAGAAAGCGTTTTGACTTTACACTTACAAATGTGTCAGAGCCCCGTTTGGTTACTTGCACTCCCTGTTGTAAAGTTTATGTGTTATCTGGACAAGACTCGCTCCGACTTACAAGTTGAACTGAATGTTTATTCAATCTAGTAATCTCCTTTTATACAAGATAGAGATAAAAAGGAAATAATTTACATAAGTTTTTAAAACAATTGACAAATGGCATGATTTTGCATTGTTAACAATAGATAATAAATATAACACGTAACATATGTTATTTAGCATATCACAACAGTGGGGTTGGACTTATGCAAGAATCGGAGGTCATTGAGGCAAATTTTCTTCAAAATAGAAAAGCTTACAATGTGGGTCTAACCCATGTCGTGGCTGTCGGAAACCGACGGTTTATTCCACTGTCCACATTGACGGTTTTCCCGAACAAGTTTGAGGAAATCCTCCCTCATTACCATCCCAAGGTTTTACCGAAAAACGATTAAAGCGAATGTTTTATCCCCCCTCATGTTGGACAGTCGTGTAACTTGGTCGTGTTAGCAGAGAGGTCGTGTAACTTGGTCGTGTTAGCAGAGCGATCGTGCTAGCAGGGCGGTCGTGTTAGCAGGGCGGTCGTGTTAGCAGGGCGGTCGTGTTAGCAGGGCGGTCGTGTTATCAGAGCGATCGTGCTAGCAGGGCGGTCGTGCTAGCAGGGCGGTCGTGCTAGCAGAGCGATCGTGTTAGCAGAGCGATCGTGTTAGCAGAGCGATCGTTTTAGCAGGGCGGTCGTGTTAGCAGAGCGGTCGTGTAAAGCGGTCGTGTTAGCAGGGCGGTCGTGTTAGCAGGGCGGTCGTGTTAGCAGAGCGGTCGTGTTAGCAGAGCGGTCGTGTAAAGCGGTCGTGTTAGCAGGGCGGTCGTTTTAGCAGGGCGGTCGTGTTAGCAGGGCGGTCGTGTTAGCAGAGCAGTCGTGTTAGAAGGGCGGTCGTGTTAGAAGGGCGGTCGTGTTAGCAGGGCCGTCGTGTTAGCAGAGCAGCCGTGTTAGCAGAGCAGTCGTGTTAGCAGGGCGGTCGTGTTAGCAGGGCCGTCGTGTTAGCAGAGCAGTCGTGTAAAGCAGTCGTGTTAGCAGGGCCGTCGTGTTAGCAGAGCGGTCGTGTAAAGCAGTCGTGTTAGCAGGGCAGTCGTGTTAGCAGGGCCGTCGTGTTAGCAGAGCAATTGTATTAGCACTTCCTATAGCTAGACAAGAGTACAGAATGGCGCTTACACGAATTCTTGTTTTGAAAAAATCAAGACAATAATAATACACTCATTATAAAAAATAGTAAAAAAAGGTGTGAAATTGTACTAAGATCAGAGTATTAAAAAGAGAAAAGACATCTCTTGCAACTAGAAGTTACTGATGGCTTGCGCCATCTTTCGGAATAAATATAAACTTAATTTTTGATTTTTTAAATTATTCCAGAATTGGCCAAATACCCACTATTGATTAATCAAGAAAATTCAACCACGTGCACTTTCCAGGCTGTTGGCCCTCATCAGCGTGGAGTGCCTCAACGACCAAAAAATCAGAGTTTGAGACATCATGAAAAATGGGTCTTTAAAGCCGTAAGGGCGGGAGAATGCCAAATTTTATGGAAAGGTTGTCTCAATGA
>CP092863.1:130991329-131047893 GCA_030710605.1 Cordylochernes scorpioides
AAAATACCCAGCAATTTGGACTAATTCCACTATACACCCAATCTTTAAAAACGGTTATAAGAACAGCCCCTCCAACTACCGAGGTATTGCACTGATTAGCAATGTATCAAAGCTTTTCACATCAATCCTAAGATCACGACTGGAGGAATGGGTCGAAGGAAGAAGGGTTATACCCGAAAACCAAGCGGGATTTAGAAAAGAAAGATCATGTATTGACCACATATTTACACTAACTACTTTAATCCAACTATCATTAAGAAAAAAGAGGGGAAAACTATATGTCTTTTTTGTCGATCTAAGGAAGGCATTTGATACTGTACCCCACTCACTACTTTGGAAAAAACTTTACAACCTAGGCATAAGTTACCAATTCATAAGTACGATCAAAAGTTACTACGAACAAGCAACTATAGCTATCAGATGGAAGGGATCATTTACGGAAAGTATTAAGATAAACTCGGGAGTCCTCCAGGGAGAACCACTTTCCCCACTGCTATTTATATTATTTATCACGGACTTAATCGAAATTTATAATAACTCAGACCTGCCGAGTGTAAATTTGCCAGAATTTGGAGATATCCATTTATTGCTGTACGCCGACGACATAGCAATTATAGGTGAGTCCAGGATAAACCTCCAAAAGAAGATCAAAATACTGAAAGAATATCTCGATGAGAACTTAATGACACTAAATGAGTCCAAGTCAAAGATTATGGTGTTCCGTAATGGAGGTAAACCCTCAAATAAGGATAGATGGTTCTGGAATGATAAACCCATAGCAATAACTTCAAGATATACATACTTGGGATTCCCTCTGACACCAACAATAACAACTACTCACCCGGCAAATTACTTTAAAGGAAAAGCACTTACAGCAATTAACGCCACACACCCAATATTAATAAAATCAAAAGCAAAGTCAATAAATTTATCAATCAAACTCTTTGATACAATAGTGAGAGCTGTCCTGATGTATGCCGCTCCATTATGGGCAACAGAGCATAAAGACTTACTGGACAATATACAAGACATATTTATCCGTAGGTTCCTGAATCTGCCCAGATACACTCCAGGTTACCTAATCAGATTAGAAACCGGTCGTATCTCATTGAGTGTAACAGCCTTAAAATTAACCCTGAAGTATTGGCTGCGGGTGTTGAATATGAGCAGTGACAGATTGCCACGTATATGTTTTAATAGAACACGGGAACTCTCTAATGCTTCGGGCACACCCATCGGTTTCATTAAAAATCTCACTAATCTGCTTAACGATAATGGATCCCCTGCACTTGTTTCCTGTGATGACCCTGAAACGCTGAGGAGCGCGATTACAGGGCTCTTAAAAACAGCGGCAGACCAATCTATACAAAACGACCTTACAAGAATGGATAAATCTAAGCTATACTCTCACTACAAAGACATTCACATATCTTTCATGACGGAGGGATACCTTTTAGGGGATTTTCCTTTCCCGGTTGTAAGACTACTCGCACAAGTTAGAATACTTTCAAGTTTTTTTAGAGAAAACCACACCAAGATGCTCTGCGGTGAGGACCCGACTTGTACCTTCTGTAATTCAAAACTACAAAATGAAATCACTCACTATATTTTTGATTGCTCTGCTCTGAAAGAAGAAAGAAGAACCCTTATGCTCAAAACTGGGCAACTCTGTGCTTCACTTCCATCAATAATTGACAATATGACCCAGAATAAGTATATTGCTACGGCGTTTTATGGTTTCCACAAGTCCATATCTCAGAAGAAGGCCAAGTGATACTCACTCCTCACTTTCTTACTGCTACTCTTTTTGTGTTGATTTCTTGCTTCCCTCTTTCTTATTATTATTTTTTTTTTTTCCTTTTCTTGTTTTTTTTTTTTTTTCTTTCTCTTTTTACTCTGTATATATCGCTATTTCCGTTGTCTCACTGCTTTGTTCTTATGCATACCTCTGGTGAATCCTGTATAGGGTCAGTGACCCTAAATAAAGGCTTTTTTGTTGTTGTTGTTGTTATAAAACCAACTTCTGCTGTCCTTACTGCGATGTAAATATATTGAGAAGGCCTGGCTCATCAATGGTGAACCCTCCCAATATTTTTTCATTGCAGTAAGGACAGTAGAAGTTAGTTTTATATTTGAAAGAAACATTCGTGCTTTAATGCTTCCATTTGCATATATCTTCTCTTTGTTGTAGAGTGTCCACAGTGTGTTTCTACCCTCTCCTATAACTTATCTGTATACAACAAGGATACCTATATATTGTATCTATGTAATTATATATTTACATATATCCCATGTAAATTTGTAATTTCTCTCTCTTTCCCACTCATTGCTCTCAGGCCAATCTGTCTTTTAGCCTAAAGTTCTTAATAAAAGTATTGGTTGTTTAATAGAGCTCTGTATTTACATATTTCCCATGTAATTTTGTTTATTCGAATTTATTTCTCCTTCTTTTTACCCACACCATTGCTGTTATCTCTCAGGACAATCTGATTATAAGACTGAAGGTCTTAATAAAGGTATTGATTGATATACCTCTATATTTGCATATTTCCCATATAAATTTACATAGACTAAATTATTTCTCCTTCTTTTTACTTACTCCATTTGCTGTTATCTTTAAGGAGAATCTGTATTTAAGACGAAAGGTCTTAATAACGGCATTGATACAATGATACAAGAAGATAAGCGTTAGCGATTGCCTTTACTGTAAGTACACCACGTGTTTACCTACACATGTAGAAATAGGTTCGACTTTTACACTTACAAATGTGCCAGAGCTCCGTTTGGTTACTTGCACTCGTTGGTGGGGTTGGACTTTTACAAGAATCGGGGACCAGTGAAGCAATTTTTTCTTCAGAGAAAAAAGTGTCCAAAGAGGGATTCGATCCCAGGTCATTGCTGTAGAAAAAGGACCGTTTATACCACCGGCCATCAGTTAGTTTTGAAATTGAACAACAAATTGAGTAAGTAAAAAGAAGGAGAAATAGTTTAGTCTATGTAAAGTTATATGGGAAATATGCAAATATAGAGGTATTTCAATCAATACATTTATCAAGACCTTTAGCCTTATATACTTAACGTTTTTTGATTGGAAGAAACATTTGTTACTTTTCAGGTGGGAGGCTATTGACAAATATCGTTATATCGGGACAATAATTGAAAAAGGTGATCGTTAAATCGAAAATATAAACCTCTCGAATCTCACTATAAAGGAATGGCAATACAACCAGATGGCACAAGAACCTATAGGACATCCAACAACTGTCCTGGTGTGGAACTAACACCTATTCACATATTCTCATGCCCAGCAATGGCCGCAGCCTTGCAGAAAATTGACATAGACCCAGAGCAGCAGCTTTACACACCCAAGATAGTGGACATTGCTGCTGCTGTGATGGAGATGCATGGAGACATCTGAGACTCTTCTTTGGACACGACAACAACAACAACAACATCTCACAGCCAATGTTTGTAGAGATTTACTGATCACTCGTCTGCCAATAATTGCGTAATCAACTCTATAAACTCGTCAACAAAAATGCCGTCACACTGGAACATATAGAAAAACAAATTTGACCATGGACCATCTAGTTTAGGAGTATCGTATGGCAGGAAATTGGCAGCGTGTTATCTTTACAACCACCAACATGGCTGCGGCAATATAGCCGCTGAAGAACAGCGCATTGACAGAATCGTCTGATAGCCTTACCATTTCTGTGTTGTCAGATTAAAATGTATTGTTCCCTGGTACCCAGTACATGTATACACTCATGGATAAAACTTAAGGAATTTGTACCTTTCAGCGTGTATATCTGGATTGAGACAATAACTTTGAAAGATATTACAGTGACCTTTATTGAAGACATACGAGATAACCAATTTACACTCATGGACATAACTTAAGGAAGTTGTACCTTTTAGCATGTATATCGGGATTGAGACAATAACTCTGAAATATATTACAGTGACCTTTATTGAAGACATACGAGATAACCAATATACACTCATGGACAACACTAAAGGAAGTTGTACCTTTCAGCATGTATATCGGGATTGAGATAATAACTCTGAAAGATATTACAGTGACCTTTATTGAAGACACACGAGATAACCAAGTGTGAACAGCCTCACTGTCTTCTTCTTCAAAAAAAATAGACGACCGGCGATATCAAAGACTTTCCACTTGCTTAAGTTTTGTCAATGAGTTTGTGTTAGTACCAAAAGAAGCACCTCTCCCTTTAATTATGTAATAGAACAAGGCGCATTATGTCCATCACCTTTGTAAAAAACTTTACTAGTGATGATAAAGAATAAGCCACAACACCAGTTTAGACAAATCCAGACAACAGCCAACATCCTGTATACCCTGGACTATGGCCCTCATCAGTACAGGGACATGACATGCTAAGGGAGGCGTTAGGTGTGAAATAA
This sequence comes from Cordylochernes scorpioides, assembly GCA_030710605.1. Taxonomy (NCBI): domain Eukaryota; kingdom Metazoa; phylum Arthropoda; class Arachnida; order Pseudoscorpiones; family Chernetidae; genus Cordylochernes; species Cordylochernes scorpioides. The sequence continues at coordinate 130,995,761 of CP092863.1, forward strand.
ACTCTGAGAGAAAACTGACAAAAACTATAACAAGACTTAGAACAAAACATTATAAAGGAATGACAATACATCCAGATGGCACAAGAACTTATAGAGCATGCAACAACTGTCCTGGTGTGGAACTTGCAATACCTTTAGTGAAACGAAGAAAGAAACTTTATTCTTTTTGGCGTACCTTTTGCACCATTCAAAATTTGAATATTTAATCAAAAGAAATAAACACAAAAATATTAAACAAATGAATGGCAAGAAGAAAATCATGCAAATTATATATACTCAAAACAACTATGATGATAACAATCTGTGAATTACAGAAGCAAACAATATTCACAGAATATTTCACGCTGATATATTACAGAACTAACATCTACCCACATATTCTCATGTCCAGCAATGGCCGCAGTCTTGCAGAAAATTGACATGGACCCAGAACTTTACACACCCAAGATAGAGAACATTACTGTGATAGAGATGCATGGAGACATCTGAGGCTCTTCATTGGACACGACAACAACAGAAAATTGACCCAGAACTTTACACACCCAAGATAGAGGACATTGCTGTGATAGACATATACGGGGACATTTGAGGCTCTTCATTGGACACAACAACAACAACAGAAAATTGACCCAGAACTTTACACACCCAAGATAGAGGACATTGTTGTGATAGAGATGTACGGAGACATCTGAGGCTCTTCATTGGACACCACAACAACAGAAAATTGACCCAGAACTTTACACACCCAAGATAGAGAACATTGCTGTGATAGAGATGTGCGGAGACATCTGAGGCTCTTCATTGGACACCACAACAACAGAAAATTGACCCAGAACTTTACACACCCAAGATAGAGGACATTGTTGTGATAGAGATGTACGGAGACATCTGAGGCTCTTCATTGGACACAACAACAACAGAAAATTGACCCAGAACTTTACACACCCAAGATAGAGGACATTGCTGTGATAGAGATGTACGGAGACATCTGAGGCTCTTCATTGGACACAACAACAGAAAATTGACCCAGAACTTTACACACCCAAGATAGAGGACATTGCTGTGATAGAGATGTACGGAGACATCTGAGGCTCTTCATTGGACACGACAACAACAACAGAAAATTAACCCAGAACTTTACACACCCAAGATAGAGGACATTGTTGTGATAGAGATGCATGGAGACATCTGAGGCTCTTCATTGGACACAACAACAACAGAAAATTGACCCAGAACTTTACACACCCAAGATAGAGGACATTGCTGTGATAGAGATACACAGAGACATCTGAGGCTCTTCATTGGACACAACAACAACAGAAAATTGACCCAGAACTTTACACACCCAAGATAGAGGACATTGCTGTGATAGAGATGTACGGAGACATCTGAGGTTCTTCATTGGACACAACAACAACAACAGAGGGGTTATGAAATGAGTGTTATTTACCAAACAGGTGTATAGGCTGGTGAAGTGGGCCGATATTCAGGCTGGAACACAACATAGATTGTAATTGGAGAAATCCCAGGTTATCATTGCTCAGACACAAACTAACAGCAACGAGTTTCTTTATTAAAGATAGGCGAGCTTTCGGACAATAACCTCCTTCAACAGGCTATTATCTTTTATTCCTTTTTAGAAATCCAACATAAAGTGGCGGTAAGATGATATTCATATACCAAAAGTGGTATCTCTCCCTTCACTTTTTGTACATGATCCTCCCGCAACTCTGAATATGTCAGTTTTTTTATATAAAATCGTCCGTTATTATACGGCCTGTTGAAGGTCACTAGGCTTGAAAGCTCTAGACAAAGCCTAATTCAATTTTTTAAAAACGTTTCACTTTAAATGGTGTTGCATTTCTGATGTATATTTTAACTTCCAGCCTTTTGATACACAGTACATGGCTGCTGGTGTAGAGGCAATTTGATTGTTTATATTTACAAGGTGCCAGAGTTACGTTTGTTTACTTGCACTCACTACATTTGACGTTAAAACATGAAGGATTATTGGAACAAAACGTATTCGAAGCGGGTTCCGAACCCGGGTTGCCGACAAGATACAACCCCAGACGCTTACTCTTGTTCCCTAGACGGTGTTTACATCTGCCGAGAATCTTGGTCATCAACTGATGTGGGTGGTCGTCATTGGTTTCCTTCACGTCTGGTGACGTCACAGTTGGATACCTTTCTTGGATCGCGATGTCAGGACAAAGATACGGACATGGGACGTAGCTGTGAAGAGGGGACAAAGACACGGGGGACGTAGCTGTGAAAATGGGACAAAGACACGGACATGGGACGTAGCTGTGAAGATGGGACAATGACACAGGGGACAGAGCTGTAAAGATGGGAGAAATACACAGGGGATGTAGCTGTGAAAATGGGACAAAGACACGGACATGGGACGTAGCTGTGAAGATAAGACAATGACACAGGGTACAGAGCTGTAAAGATGGGAGAAATACACAGGGGATGTAGCTGTAAAGATGGGATGAAGTCACAGGGGACGTAGCTGTAAAGATGGGACAAAGACACGGGGAACGTAGCTGTGAAGATGGGATAAAGTCACAGGGGACGTAGCTGTAAAGATGGGATAAAGTCACAGGGGACGTAGCTGTAAAGATGAGACAAAGACACGGGGGACGTAGCTGTGAAGATGGGACAAAGACACAGGGGACGTAGCTGTGAAGATGGTATATAGACACGGGGACCTAGCTGTAAAGATGGGACAAAGACACGGGGGACGTAGCTGTGAAGATGGGACAAAGACACGGGGGACGTAGCTGTGTATATGGGATAAAGACACAGGGAACGTAGCTGTAAAGATGGGACAAAGACACGGGTACGTAGCTGTGAAGATGAGACAAAGACACGTCGATGGGACGTAGCTGTGAAGATGGGACAAAGACACGGGGGACGTTGCTGTAAAGATGGGACAAAGACACAAGGGACGTAGCTGTGAAGATGGGATATAGACACGGGGGACCTAGCTGTAAATATGAGACAAAGACACGGGGGACGTAGCTGTAAAGATGGGACAAAGACACAGGGGACGTAGCTGTGAAGATGGGATATAGATACGGGGGACGTAGCTGTAAAGATGGGACAAAGACACAGGGGACGTAGCTGTGAAGATGGGATATAGACACGGGGGACGTAGCTGTAAAGATGGGACAAAGACACAGGGGACGTAGCTGTGAAGATGGGACAAAGACACAGGGGACGTAGCTGTGAAGATGGGATATAGACACGGGGGACGTATCTGTGAAGATGGGACAATGACACAGAGAACAGAGCTGTAAAGATGGGACAATGACACGGACATGGGAGGTAGCTGTGAAGATGGGACAAAGACACGGACATGGGACGTAGCAGAGGATATGGAACAAAGACACAGGGGACAGAGCTGCAAATACCGGACAAATACACGAGGTACAGAGCTGTAAAGATTGGACAATGACATGGGACGTAGCTGTGAAGATGGGACAAAGACACAGGAGACAGAACTGCAAAGACCGGACAAATACACGAGGTACAGAGCTGTAAAGATGGGACAATGACATGGGAGTTAGCAGTGAAGACAAAGCACGCAGCAGTCCGCGGGTCAGAGCCCGATGTAAACACTCCCCGGTAACACCTGTTGCATCACTGTGACTCCACCACCGGGGCAATGGACTCTGTGTTGTGACGGCTCGGTGTTCCCTCCACAGTTTCTCCCTGCTCACACCAACTACATCAGAAATATAAACTTCCATCGTGTAAAAACACTCCACACAAGAGTTTACCAATTTACCCCATAATTCCAACAACTTCCCCCAAAACAAGGTGCCGTTGATATTTTCATCACCCAACTCTGGAGTAGTTTGGGAGATACAAAAGGATGAAGTGTGGCAATGGTTCAGTGTGTTATAAAAAGATGTAAAGATTCGAGAAAATGACATTCAGTGCCATAAAGGACAACTTTCCCGTTATACTCGCTCTGCCACTTGAGCAGCTTTAACACCTCCTGTCCAATTCGACCGATTCCATAACTCCCTTCGTAGGATGAAATCGAATCCGCCCCTGTACTGATTAGGGCCATAGACCGTGTTGTGATTGGAAGACACGGGGTGTAGATACGTCAGTGAATGGAGGACACGGGGTGTAGATACATCAGTGATTGGAAGACACGGGGTGTAGATACGTCAGTGATTGGAGGACACGGGGTGTAGATACATCAGTGATTGGAAGACACGGGGTGTAGATACGTCAGTAAATGGAGGACACGGGGTGTAGATACATCAGTGATTGGAAGACACGGGGTGTAGATACGTCAGTGAATGGAGGACACGGGGTGTAGATACATCAGTAAATGGAGGACACGGGGTGTAGATACGTCAGTGAATGGAAGACACGGGGTGTAGATACGTCAGTGAATGGAGGACACGGGGTGTAGATACGTCAGTGAATGGAGGACACGGGGTGTAGATACGTCAGTGAATGGAGGACACGGGATGTAGATACGTCAGTGAATGGAGAACACAGGGTGTAGATACGTCAGTGAATAGAGGACACGGGGTGTAGATACATCAGTGATTGGAAGACACGGGTGTAGATACGTCAGTGAATGGAGGACACGGGGTGTAGATACGTCAGTGAATGGAGGACACGGGGTGTAGATACGTCAGTGAATGGAGGACACGGGGTGTAGATACGTCAGTGAATGGAGGACACAGGGTGTAGATACGTCAGTGAATGGAGGACACGGGATGTAGATACGTCAGTGAATGGAGGACACGGGGTGTAGATACGTCAGTGAATGGAGGACACGGGGTGTAGATACGTCAGTGAATGGAGGACACGGGATGTAGATACGTCAGTGAATGGAGGACACGGGATGTAGATACATCAGTGAATGGAGGACACGGGGTGTAGATACGTCAGTGAATGGAGGACACGGGGTGTAGATACGTCAGTGAATGGAGGACACGGGGTGTAGATACGTCAGTGAATGGAGGACACGGGGTGTAGATACGTCAGTGAATGGAGAACACGGGGTGTAGATACATCGGTAAATGGAGGACACGGGGTGTAGATACGTCAGTGAATGGAGGACACGGGGTGTAGATACGTCAGTGAATGGAGGACACGGGATGTAGATACGTCAGTGAATGGAGGACACGGGGTGTAGATACGTCAGTGAATGGAGGACACGGGATGTAGATACGTCAGTGAATGGAGGACACGGGATGTAGATACATCAGTGAATGGAGGACACGGGGTGTAGATACATCAGTAAATGGAGGACAAGGGGTGTAGATACGTCAGTGAATGGAGGACACGGGATGTAGATACGTCAGTGAATGGAGGACACGGGATGTAGATACGTCAGTGAATGGAGGACACGGGATGTAGATACATCAGTGAATGGAGGACACGGGATGTAGATACATCAGTGAATGGAGAACACGGGGTGTAGATACATCGGTAAATGGAGGACACGGGGTGTAGATACGTCAGTGAATGGAGGACACGGGGTGTAGATACGTCAGTGAATGGAGGACACGGGGTGTAGATACGTCAGTGAATGGAGAACACGGGGTGTAGATACATCGGTAAATGGAGGACACGGGGTGTAGATACGTCAGTGAATGGAGGACACGGGGTGTAGATACGTCAGTGAATGGAGGACACGGGATGTAGATACGTCAGTGAATGGAGGACACGGGGTGTAGATACGTCAGTGAATGGAGGACACGGGATGTAGATACGTCAGTGAATGGAGGACTCGGGATGTAGATACATCAGTGAATGGAGGACACGGGGTGTAGATACATCAGTAAATGGAGGACAAGGGGTGTAGATACGTTAGTGAATGGAGGACACGGGATGTAGATACGTCAGTGAATGGAGGACACGGGGTGTAGATACGTCAGTGAATGGAGGACACGGGGTGTAGATACGTCAGTGAATGGAGAACACGGGATGTAGATACATCAGTGAATGGAGGACACGGGATGTAGATACATCAGTGATGGAGGACAAGGGGTGTAGATACGTCAGTGAATGGAGGACACGGGGTGTAGATACGTCAGTGAATGGAGAACACGGGGTGTAGATACATCGGTAAATGGAGGACACGGGGTGTAGATACGTCAGTGAATGGAGAACACGGGATGTAGATACGTCAGTGAATGGAGGACACGGGATGTAGATACATCAGTGAATGGAGGACACGGGGTGTAGATACATCAGTAAATGGAGGACAAGGGGTGTAGATACGTCAGTGAATGGAGGACACGGGATGTAGATACGTCAGTGAATGGAGGACACGGGATGTAGATACATCAGTGAATGGAGGACACGGGATGTAGATACATCAGTGAATGGAGGACACGGGGTGTAGATACATCAGTAAATGGAGGACAAGGGGTGTAGATACGTCAGTGAATGGAGGACACGGGATGTAGATACGTCAGTGAATGGAGGACACGGGATGTAGATACATCAGTGAATGGAGGACAAGGGGTGTAGATACGTCAGTGAATGGAGGACACGGGGTGTAGATACGTCAGTGAATGGAGAACACGGGGTGTAGATACGTCAGTGAATGGAGAACACGGGGTGTAGATACATCAGTGAATGGAGGACACGGGATGTAGATACATCAGTGAATGGAGAACACGGGGTATAGATACATCAGTGAATGGAGGACACGGGGTGTAGATACGTCAGTGAATGGAGAACACGGGGTGTAGATACGTCAGTGAATGGAGAACACGGGGTGTAGATACATCAGTGAATGGAGGACACGGGGTGTAGATACGTCAGTGAATGGAGAACACGGGGTATAGATACATCAGTGAATGGAGGACAAGGGGTGTAGATACATCGGTAAATGGAGGACACGGGGTGTAGATACGTCAGTGAATGGAGAACACAGGGTGTAGATACGTCTGTGAATGGAGGACACGGGGTGTAGATACGTCAGTGAATGGAGGACACGGGGTGTAGATACACGGTGTTGTAAATGGAGTAAACGGTATAGATGTTTCAGTAAATGGAGGAGGACACGGTGTAGATACACAGTGTTATAAATGGAGTAGACGGTGTAGATGTTTCAGTGAATGGAGGGCACGGGTGTAGATACGTCAGTGTTGTAAATGGAGGACACGGGGTGTAGATACGTCAGTTAATGGAGGACACGGTGTAGATACACAGTGTTATAAATGGAGGACACGGTGTAGATACACAGTGTTATAAACGGAGTAGACGGTGTAGATGTTTCAGTAAATGGAGGACACGGGGTGTAGATACACGGTGTTGTAAATGGAGGACACGGTGTAGATACACAGTGTTATAAATGGAGTAGACGGTGTAGATGTTTCAGTGAATGGAGGGCACGGGTGTAGATACGTCAGTGTTGTATATGAAAGACACGGAGTGTAGATACGTCAGTGAATGAAGTACACGGTGTAGACACGTGTGTTTTGTGAATGGAGGACACGCGGGGTAAACCTACGACCCACGTAGATAACCTTGGAGACGTACGCCTACAAGATCCATTCATCCTCACACACCTGTCATAGATGACGTAGGCGCTTCCCGCCGTCATTGGAACGCCATATTGGATGTAGACAGCTTTCATAACAACTTGGGATGTCGACATTTGTGTAGATCCGGAATGATCACAGTACATTCTAGTTGGTCTCCACACGTTGGGATGGTGACAGATTCTCTGTTTTAATTGTTTTTATGACAAAACTATACCCCTTAGTGTACCTCTACAGACCTATAAGCTTATGTCCATAGATTCCCTAAACACCCCTAAGCTGTCTTCCATAGTAAATACAGGGTATATCCTAAACCAATCCAATACAATAGTAGAGCCGTCTATAGATTAATTTGGCGAAACCGCTGAGAGGGTTCACTACTGATGAGCCAAGCCCTCTCATTTAATAACTTATATAATTGCAGTAAGGTCTGTAGAGATAATATTTGATGACGTTTTTAACTTTGAGTGAAGATAAAGGTCATCTTTGGGGATAAATCAGGGGAATAGGGAGAGTATGGGAGTGAGGTGTTTTCTCCAAATACGGAATGGGCTCTATGTGACCGCTAGCCATCATGGTGAATAAACAAATATTGACTTTTTTATTAAAACACGAATGTTTTTTTTTTACTCATAAAACAAACTTCTACTGTCCTTACTGCGATGTAATAATAGTTGGAGGGGCTTGGCTCATCAGTGGTGAACCCTCCCAGCAGTTTCGCTAGTTTACTCTACCGCTTCTTAGAGATCTGATACTGTATTGGATCATTCGACTTATATAAACTCATGGACAAAACTTAAGGAAGTTGTACCTTTTACCATGTATATCGGGATTGAGACAATAACTCTGAAAGATATTACAGTGACCTTTATTGAAGACACATGAGATAACCAATATACACTCATGGACAAAACTTAAGGAAGTTGTACCTTTCAGCATGTATATCGGGATTGAGACAATAACTCTGAAAGATATTACAGTGACCTTTATTGAAGACACACGAGATAACCAATATACACTCATGGAGACAAACTTAAGGAAGTTGTACCTTTTACCATGTATATCGGGATTGAGACAATAACTCTGAAAGATATTACAGTTACTTTTATTGAAGACACACGAGATAACCAATATACACTCATGGACAACACTTAAGGAAGTTGTACCTTTTACCATGTATATCGGGAAAACAACTCTGAAATATATTACAGTGACCTTTATTGTGAAGACATACGAGATAACAAAGTGCGAACAACCTCTGTCTCCTTCAAAAAAAAACAGACGACCGTTGACATCAAAGACTTTCCACTTTTTTGAGCAATCAATATTTTTATTAAGATCTTCAGTCTTATATACAGATTCTCCTGAGAGATCCAGTGAATGGAGTGGGTGAAAAGAGAAATAAATTCGAATATGCAAATTTATATGGGAAATATGTAAATACAGAGTTGCATAGATAGGAATCCTTGTTACATACAGTTTCCTGTAAGACAGACTTAGAGCCCCACCAGCTAAATGTTAGATATGAGAGGAACTTGCCGCTGTCCAATCAGGTTTGAGTGCAGTTCCGCCATCTTGGGCAGTGATTGGCAGTGTTACCCGATGGTCTAACCAGTGTTGCCGGACACAGCAGTCTGGCAGCCTTGGCTGGCGCCACAGCTAAAGTTAGCCTACTGCGTCCTTGCAGTAGTGGAACACCTGCCACCCTACTGCACCGTTACCTAACCCGCTGACGCTGTTTTTAGCGCGCGCTCGATTTGCCTGCAGTAGTTTCGCCAGCTGTTTGCAGTAAATGCGATCAAACCTACTCTCAATCGTTTGCAGTAATATCTTTTGTTTATTTCCAACAATTAATTGCAGTAATATCTTTTGTTTATTTCCAACAATTAATTGCAGTAATATCTTTTGTTTATTTCCAACAATTAATTGCAGTAATATCTTTTGTTTATTTCCAACAATTAATTGCAGTAATATCTTTTGTTTATTTCCAACAATTAATTGCAGTAATTTCTTTTGTTTATTTCCAACAATTTATTGCAGTAATATATTTTGTTATTTCCAACAATTAATTGCAGTAATTTCTTTTGTTTATTTCCAACAATTTATTGCAGTAATATATTTTGTTATTTCCAACAATTAATTGCAGTAATTTCTTTTGTTTATTTCCAACAATTTATTGCAGTAATATATTTTGTTATTTCCAACAATTGCTTGCAGTAATATATTTTGTTTATTTCCAACAATCGCGCTTGAAGTGTTTATTTTCAGTAATGTGGCTTGCAGTATTTATTTTTGTTTGTTTGGTATTCAGTAATGGCTTGCAGTATAATTTTGTTTCCAGCAATGACTTACAGTATTTTGTTTGGTTCCAGCATTGACTTACCGCAATATATTTTTATTTGTAATAATATTGTACAAATGTATGTTTGTTATGAAGCCATATTTGAGGAAGAATTTTTCTCGATACATTACCTTGTAATTATATGTATGTACCTCAACAGACCTATAAGCTTATGTCCATAGATTCACACACACACACACAAAAACCTTTATTAAGACACAGGTCTTACAGAGGATTCTCCTTGGGGTTACAAGACGGGGAAACCCATGAAAGTGGGAAATATACAAAGGGGTAAAAATGAAGAAAGATTATATACATGTGACAATATCGTTGCTGGGTTTCTTGTTGTTGGATGCGAATGGTGAGATTTGGTTGAAGCGCAGTCGTTTGAGTGGAAGTTGCAGCATACAGTTAGGAATAATCAGGACACGTGATTGAGTTGGAAAATAAGAGGCAACTGTGTTGGAGGGAAGAAAGCTTGAGAAGAGTTGAGCGATTTGACTTATTAATTAGTTGATCACATGGCGATGATGAAATGAGCGGAGAGAGATATCTCTAGAGTAGATGTTACCTTGTTGGAAGCGAAGGAGCACTGTCCGAACTCGGCGAGAGCCAGTGAACCCTGTAGGTGTTGTTCCTATGAGAGCTCAAGCGTGACTACCCATTCTTGCTTTCCGATTTAACACCAAGCCTCAGTTTCTCTCTGATTGGTCGAGAGATGTCACCTGATCTTTTCCTATTGGTTGACCTACTTAAGGTGCTATCTTCTGATGGGCCGGCGGCTTCCTTTGGTGTTAGTTACGCCCGGCCTGGGTCAGGAAGTGTCTTATTTGTTCGACTCGATTTACTTCCGCGGTTATCAAAATACGTCCTGCTTTGTCAGGAAGTATTGAATGTTAGTTTTAACATTTATAACTTCTGGTCATTAGATACGTCCTGTTTTTCCAGGAAGTGTCGGTTTAAACTTAGCTCGCAGGGACCTGGGGTCAGAAGGTTAACTGCGACGTCTTCCTATGTCTTTTGTTACTTTCTTTCCTCCAGTTACCTTATTCTTTTATTAAATCTTTGAAAATCATACATGGTACATACATAGTGGGTCGGGGTTGCATTTAATTATATACAAATTATGACAGATGCGCCCCCTACATGTGAAGAATTCAAGAAGGGGTTAGCCTGAGAGAATTCTGTAAAGTGAAAAATAATTTTGTGGGAAAATTAGTTGTGGGTATTGAGGGGCTATATACAAGCATTGCTGGTGACATAATAAGTAAAATAGCATGGTGTTGATGATATAGGTTGAGTATAATTAATAGAAATCAAAAAATTTTTTAATTGTAAGAAATCAATGAATGTTATGGTACATAGTGGGCAAAAAAAAAAAAGTGCCTAAACGAATTCTACTCGAGATAAGAAAGGAGATCGAGGGAGTTCTATTAAGGCTTTTGAAATCAAAATAAAAATAATATAAAAATAGTTGAATGAAATCAAAATTGAATGTTTTTGGTTGAAAAAAAAATATTTTGTTGCATGGTGATAAGGGAAAATGCCTAGTTACTTTTTGCTTGAATTTTGGAAAAGAATTCGAGGGAATTTCACAAGGTCTTTTGAAATCAAAATAAAATAAAATAAAAGTTTTTTGAGCGAAATCAAAGTTGAGTGCTTGGTTGAATGGTGAGAAAAAAAAAAAGGAAAAATGCCTAACCATTATTCTAGCTCGAGATTGGGAATGGAAACCGAGGGAATTCTATTAGGTCTTTTGAGAAATCAAAAATAAAAATAAAGTAAAAGTTTTTTGAGCGAAATCAAAGTTGAGTGCTTGGTTGAATGGTGGGAAAAAAAAGGAAAAATGCCTAACCATTCTATTCGAGATTGGGAATGAAATCGAAGGAATTCTATTAGGTCTTTTGAGAAATCAAAATAAAAATAAAAATAAGAGTTGAACGAAATCAAAGTTGAGTGCTTGAAAAAAAAAAGAAAAATGAAAAATAAAAAGGTTTCAACAACAAAGGGTGATTTAATGTTTTTAGTTTAATCGAAAACCAGTGGGTTTTCGTTGATAATTGAGTTGTGGCAATATAAGTCAAATGGTAAATAGAATGATAATTGATAAATGAAAATGATAATATAAACTAATTGGTAAATAAAATGATAGTTAATGATTAAAAGTGGTAATAAGTTGAATAAATTGATAAATTGATTAAATATTTAAATTTATTGAGAGAAAATAATGAAAATGATTGATATGAAAAATAAGGTGTATTGGTTGGAACCCTTTGGTATCTACATGCCCTGATCTACATGTATTGGTTGCTCCATTTTGCCCTATAAATGTTTTACTTGCTCAATTATGCCCTATAAATTTTTTGTCTCATCTGTAGTGACACTTAGGTGAAAAACGTGATTCTAGCCCTCAAGTGTGTTTATGCTGTGTGTACAGGAGACATGGAAATCTATATAACCTTTATGTGTAATTTTTTGTCTTTGTGTGTGTGTTGTGAAAAATGTTAGAAGTCGGTTGTGTAAGAGATGTGTGAGCTAGTTCTAGGTGTTGTTTCGTGGATGTGTAATTGGGTGGTAAAAATCGATATGTAGACTCGAACTGGAATCAAAACCGGTGGCATAGTGAGGTTCCCAGTCGACCTCAATAGGGGATCTTCTCATTGTAATTAGAGATACGGAAGTGGGGTGTGTCGGGCAAACGAGAGGGAGGGAAATTGGAGATCGGACGAAGGCGCTCCGCTTTGTTTACAGAGGCCGAATTTAACCGCCGCGGACTATACTTCCTGTCGTGGTGTTTCAAATCCTCATTTCCTGCCGTCTATTTATTTTGGGGTGTGGCTCGGGGCTTGTTTTTGGAGCGTGGTTTCTCCGACATTGTTTGGTCATCTTTTCAGTTACTGTTATCTCTTCGGAGTTTATTTAGATTTTCTGCGAAGATGGTTCCTAAAATTATGAGAAGTTTTATAAATGTTTGTCCTAGATTAAAAACTACCTCTTGTAGTTCGAAGATTTTCTGCGCGGGCATGGCATATATAAACAAGTAATTAATGAATAAAATTGGGATACAGTTGTACGGTAGAACTAATAAACAAAGGATAAAAATCAGGTGAAATATAGGATATTGTCCCATGTTCGTCCATATTTTTGTAACTGGGGACTCTGAAATATTTGCTTGAACCTTATTAATTGTAGAATTTGAATGATTGGTAGGTTCGTAGTTCTCCTGTTTGATATCTTTAGGGGGTGGTGTGATATGATTGAGCTGGTTGTCAGGTTTGCAGTTTTTAACATCGGGGAAGAGTGATGTAAATCGTCTTGTTGCAAAAATGGCAGGGTCTAAATGCCTGAAAGGTTCGCTGCTGGTGGGTTTGAACCTTAATGACTCTGTTGGGAATAATTCGGGTGTTAAATGTTTGAAAGGGAACGTATAATTGGGGTTGTGCTTTATATGATAGGTGCTAACGGCGGGTGGTGATATATAATGGATTTTTTCTGTATACAGTTTAAGTTTGTTGACGTGGATTGTGTCAGTGTCTCTTTGAAGTGGTTGATTTGGTCGATCTATGCGGACCACATTTGGTGAAATAATTTCTAATATTGTGTGAGGTCCTGTGAAATATGGCGCAAGTTTCCCTGTATTTGGGTGGTGATATAATTTTACTAATACTAGATCACCTACTTCGAAATGTGGTTGCTTGTGTCGTTGGTCATAAGTGTTTTTGTCTTGTAAATGTTTGTTTTGTGTGCGTGTGTGTGCAATTTTTCTAGCTTTGTCGATATCTGGGTACGGTGTGTTATGATTAGAGATTTCTGGAGGTAGGATACCAAACATTAAGTATATGGGTGGAAAACCTGTGGTAGAGTGGGGTGTCTTGTTATATATAAGTGTAACCTTCTTGACCAACTTGGTCCATGCGACCTTAGGATTTTCTAGGTGTAATAACCTAAGTTTTCCCGTGAGGGTGGCGTTTAGGCGTTCACATAGACCGTTGGCCTGTGGATTGTTGCTGGTTGTGAGCAATGGGTGAATATTTCTATTAAGTAGAAAACTACGAAATTTGGGTGAAGTGAAGGCAGGGGCTCTATCCGTAAGAAGGCGTTTTGGAGAACCATCCTGGAATACTCGTTTAAGTACCTGTTGGTAGGTGGTGGTACTGGTGGATTTAGATGGAAAAGCCCACGCGTAGCGTGAAAAATGATCGACTACCACATGGAGGTATATCTTGGTGTTGCCATATTTGGCAAATCCTGCTATGGTGTCCAGAGATAAAAGGTCGAAGGGTTCTTTAGATTCCGGAGGTTGACTTAATTCTCCGTAAGTGGGTCCTACTGGACGTTTTGTTAATTGGCAGGTGGGACAGGTCTTAACTTTTTGTTTAATATCTTTTGACATACCTTGCCAGTAATATTGTGTGGAGATAATTCGTGACATTTGGGAAATACCGGGGTGATTGTATTGTGTGTGTACTGTTTGTAAGAGTTGTTGTATGAGTGGTTTTGGAAGTATAATCTTGGTTACACCTTTTCGGGAAACTGTATGTAATCCATTATGATCAATGGTCAAACTAGACTCTTTCGATGGAGGAGATTGGTGGGTCTTGATAAGGGTGGCGTCCAAGAATCCACAAAACGGGTTACGGGACAAGAGATCTGCTTCATATTGTAGTTTTCCCTTTATGTAGCGGACCTCATATTCGTAACTCGATAGTCGTAAACTCCATCGAAACAGTCTACCGGACGGGTTCTTGATGGTTTTCAACCACTGCAATGCGTGATGGTCAGAAAATATTGTAAATTTTCTGCCCATAAGATAGATGCGAAACTTCTCCACACTCTCAACGATTGCTAAGCACTCAAGTTCAGAGATGGAGTAGTTTTTCTCGTGTGGGCGCAATGTTCGGCTGAAATATTGAACTGGATATACGTTTCCGTCAGGGTGAACTTGTTTGAGAATGCCTGCTATACCGAGGGTGGATGCATCGCAATACACTTGGCATGGCAGACCTTCTTTGTAAAGGTGTAAAATGGGGTGTTGTGTGAGGTTTCCTTTCAGGTCAATGAACGCCTCTTGACAAGCTTCATTCCAGTTCCACACGACGTCCTTTTTGAGGAGATTGTTGAGTGGTGCTCGCAAGCGAGCGTATTCCGGAATGAATTTGTTATAGACGTTCACAGCGCCTAAGAAGGATTGTAGTGTTTTTCGGTTGTGTGGTTGTTTTATGGCGTGGATGATGTCGGTATTGCGTGTAAGTGGTGTAATTGTACCAGCTGTGATGGTGTAACCTAGAAAATTTATGGATTGTTTAAAAAATTCGCATTTTGCGAAGTTAAGTTGTAACTTCTCCGCTTCGCAAAAGGCGAAAAATTGTCGCAGGTGGTTTTGATGTTCCTCCAATGTGTTGGAGTAAATGATGAAATCATCAAAGTAATGTGCCACACAGTCAAGTCCGTGTCTCTGTAGGACCTGACTTATGGCTCGTTCGTAAATCTGAGGACTGGTTTTTAACCCGAAAGGTAATCGAGTGGGTTGGTATAATCCTTCAAAGGTGGCAAATGCTAACAGTGGTCGAGAATCGGGGTGTATTGGGACTTGCCAATACGCAGAGGATATGTCGGCCGTGGAAAAATATTTGGCCTGTGCGAGGCGGTCTAGGATATCCTCGATTCTCGGGAGGGGATGGACATCAGAGCTGATTAGCTCATTCACCTTCCTATAATCGATACAAAACCGTTTGGTTTTGTCGCGCTTAGTGACGAGGGTGACAGGGCTCGAGAAAGGTGAAAAAGATTGCTCTATGATGCCGTTCTCCAGCATTTGTTGTATTTGGTTACGGATTTCTTGTTGGTCACATATCGGAACACGATATGGACGTATGGTGATTATTTTTTTGGAATTCGTGGGTATTTTTACTGGTGGAATACGTAAGCATGGTACGTTGAATTTGTCCTGTGAAAAAATGTGAGTGTACCTTTGTAGAAGTGTTGTGAACTGTGGTGTATAGTGAGTGTTAGGTGTTGTGTTGTAGTATGCATGGGGTAAAGGGTTTTGTTGTGTATTAGTGTGAGTGTCGAGTTCGTTGTGTGGGTTGGTCATGTGAGAGTTGTGTAACGGTGTGTGATCACCTAGGTTTTTGGTATGCGAGTTATCCCGCTGTGTGGGTGCGTTTTGGACAGGTTCATAAGTTGAAGTTGTTGTGGTTTGATTATTTGAGGGCATGTAAAAAGGGCAATTGGCTTTAGTGAAAAAGGGGCATGTAGATAAGTGGGGTTTTCTCAATGAATGCACGCAATGGTTGTCATAGGCGGATAGTTGGGATGTGGGGAAAATTTTTTGTGACATCGCCTGACATTGCCAGTACGTGCATACATTGGACACATGATTAAAATGGTAGGAAAGGGTAGACAATGGGGCGCCCAGCTGGAGTATAGTGCATTTATTAAAATCTATGGTTAATCTGAATTTATGGAGGCTATTGATACTAAGAATTCCGAATGGCAATGGTGCATTCACTACATGGAAATACTCCTTTCGTGATATTTGTCCTATTGTCAGTGGGATAGATAGTTTACCCATGGTTTTTGCAAATCCGTTTAGGGTTTGGAGGTGTAGTGAGTGTCCCTCAAGGGTTAAATTAGGCAGGTGGGTTTTTAGCATATGATAAATATTATATGGCACTATACTCAGGCTGGCGCCTGTATCAATTAAAAAGGGGCATGATACATTAGGGGCTAGAAAGAGTTTGACAGTCAGTTGGTTTAGGGATCCTACCTCAGTCTCGAAAGGGCTGTCCGGCTGAGGTGTCTCTGGCTTGACTTGGTTGTGATGAAGTCGGAACTGGTGATTTTGGGACCGTTTGCACTGTCCGGACTTTTTCGTGGGTCGTCGGGATTGGTCGACGTCGGCATTCGCTGTGCCAGTGTCTCGCGCCGCAGAACTTGCAGTTGGACGGCGGAAGAGGTGCATTCCATGCACCTGGGCGTCGGGATGTGCTGTGGTACGGACCCGACATTGTGGGTGGTTGATCTTCTCTGGATCGCGTTGCCGGTACACTGGGCCCGTGGATCCGCTGTACCAGTCGGAACCACTCTCCTAGGTTCTCGGGAGGCACTACGCGGACTAGGCGCTGGTCGTTGAATGGCAGTCCTTCTGTCAGCGTTCGAGGATCACCTCTTGTGGAAGTCCTAGTTGCAATCCCATGGCGGTTTTTTCCCGGTAGTAGGTCTCTAAGTTGGCTTGTCCAGTGAGTTTCATGGCGAAATATTTCGCAAAGGACGCTTCGCTTGACTCAGGGTAGAGATCTAGGAGGATTTGTCTCACCTGGAAATAACTCCGGTCGGCCAGCCGAAGTTTCCTGAAGAGCTCCAGGGGTTGTCGCACCAGGTAGTTTGGCAGGCGCAGTAATTTTTCTTGTTCTCCCATGGATGCGTCTTCCATTTTTCGGTCGAACGTCTGGAAAAACTGTGTCGCGCTGTATGCGCCGTCGAAAGGTGGGATCGCCGACTCCGCTCCATCAGAAATTTTTACTCGCGTCAGGAATGTTGACAGTTGGTTGACGGCGTCCGCTAGGGGCGCAGTTGTCTCTCGGTCGGTCACCTCCTGTCTTTCTCTTGCCGATTCGCTCTCTCTTACTTCTTGCCTTCTTTCCATTGTTTCCGTTGGACCGTCTGACTTTACGCCTGTGGGATCCTGATTAAATTCCATCCCTTTATCCTGTCGACTTAACCGTTCTGTGACAATATCGTTGCGGGGTTTCTTGTTGTTGGATGCGAATGGTGAGATTTGGTTGAAGCGCAGTCGTTTGAGTGGAAGTTGCAGCATACAGTTAGGAATAATCAGGACACGTGATTGAGTTGGAAAATAAGAGGCAACTGTGTTGGAGGGAAGAAAGCTTGAGAAGAGTTGAGCGATTTGACTTATTAATTAGTTGATCACATGGCGATGATGAAATGAGCGGAGAGAGATATCTCTAGAGTAGATGTTACCTTGTTGGAAGCGAAGGAGCACTGTCCGAACTCGGCGAGAGCCAGTGAACCCTGTAGGTGTTGTTCCTATGAGAGCTCAAGCGTGACTACCCATTCTTGCTTTCCGATTTAACACCAAGCCTCAGTTTCTCTCTGATTGGTCGAGAGATGTCACCTGATCTTTTCCTATTGGTTGACCTACTTAAGGTGCTATCTTCTGATGGGCCGGCGGCTTCCTTTGGTGTTAGTTACGCCCGGCCTGGGTCAGGAAGTGTCTTATTTGTTCGACTCGATTTACTTCCGCGGTTATCAAAATACGTCCTGCTTTGTCAGGAAGTATTGAATGTTAGTTTTAACATTTATAACTTCTGGTCATTAGATACGTCCTGTTTTTCCAGGAAGTGTCGGTTTAAACTTAGCTCGCAGGGACCTGGGGTCAGAAGGTTAACTGCGACGTCTTCCTATGTCTTTTGTTACTTTCTTTCCTCCAGTTACCTTATTCTTTTATTAAATCTTTGAAAATCATACATGGTACATACATAGTGGGTCGGGGTTGCATTTAATTATATACAAATTATGACATACACATGGTAAATATATACAGATTATTATTTGAATAATACTATGGAAGAATATGGATTTGGGAAAAAAAAATATTTTTTTGGAAATATGGGTGGGAGAAGTTGAGAGCGAAAAGAGGAAAGAAAACAGGTATTTACATATGGAACATACATATAATGGAACAAGTCAATTCAAGCTCTTCTGCTCACACATCACAGGTGGACCATGGCTTTTTTCAAGAAATCTTTAAGAGATTTTCCAGGAAAATCCGAGTGTTCAGAGTTGTATGTCCATAGATTCACTAAACATCCCTAATCTGTCTTCCATAGTAAATATAGGGTATATCCCAATCCAATACAATAGTAGAGCCGTCTAGAGATTAATTTGGTGAAAACGCTGAGAGGGTTCACTACTGATGAGCCAAGCCCTCTCATTCAATAACTCATTTCATTGCAGTAATGTCTGTAGAGATAATATTTGATGATATTATTGAAAAGAAACACATTGCCTGTAAATTGCTACAAATTTTATATTTTTATTTATTTCCAGCATTGTGCCTTGCAGTATTTTGTTTATTTCCAGAAATGGCTTGCAGTATTTTGTTAGGGTTCTAGCAATGGCTTGCAGTATTTTGTTCTGGTTAATTACTAGTATAATGTTTGCAGAGTATTTTGTTTTTCAGCAAAATTTATTGCATTATTTTCTTTAGATTCCAGCAATGGCTTGCAGTATTTTGAAATATATTTTCTCACTTAATGATTTTATCTCCGCCTTTGCCGGTCCCAAGCCCGGATGAAAAAGGAGGAGGGGGAGCAGTAACAAGCTCACTAAAAAACCTGGGCTCAGCTGGTCCGGCTGATAGTACCCTGTAAGGGCTCCTAATCCAGGAATAAAGGATGAGCAGTGTCTGTACTCCATGTTAGGAGCGGCTGCACATGGCGTCTGTTCCTCATGTCAGAGGCGGCCATTTCTTTTGGAGCTAAGTCGGCCTGCCACTGAGTAGTGCTCCCAGTCTTAATGACAAAGGCAGACGCATTCTACTTCACCCAATCATGATGGTTGTCAAATCTCAAACTTTACAAGCCTGACACCCTAATATGATTGAGTGGAGATAAGAAAGAAGAAGAAGAAGATGATTTTATATTTCAGTGTAGTTGTGGGGTTCCCTTGAACCCTGTCTCAATTTTCTTGCACACGAAATACACCTATCCCCCGATTTACACGGTAGATACGTTCCTGAGAAAAACGTGTAAATCGAAAATTGATTTTTTTTTTTTAATTAGAATTACAAACACAGTGTGCGTGTGCAGCAAGTCAGCACATAAGCTCGGGATTCCTCGTGAGATGTGTACACAGCGCATGTGTTCAATCACAGTAGCATTTAGTATAGTGCGATAAAAAAAAACTTATTTGGAAAACCGTGTAAAAGCGAAAACGTGTAAAACAAGTACCGTGTAAATCGGGGGATAGGTGTAGTTGGTATAATGGCTTGTATTAGGTAGAGGGGAGAAATAAATGATAAAAAACAAAGTTATATGAAAATATGTAAATATAGAGGTATGTTAATCAATCAATACCATACAGCAATGGAGTGGGTGAAATGAGGGAGAAATAAGTTTAAAAAATACAAAGTTATATGGGGGAAATATGTAAATATATTGTTACGACGCTTCTCAGCCGTCAATGTTTGCGTGCAAGGTTTCTGAGAAGACAAAGTGGGTTCGTTTTGGATACAGCTTAGTGCGGTATATTTATTATACAAGCTTAAAGAGTAGATAAGTAACTATACTGTTGGAAAAGAAGACGTCCGAAGCAGCCAATGGGAGGCCGGCGGAGGCAGCTACGGGGATGCAGCGGCAAAAATGAGGAAACAATAGAGGAAGAACTTGTAAACAACTTTTCGAACGCTAGAATTTGCCCTGATCTCCGATTCTTTTAGTGTAAATATTTAAATAATACTTTACTTATTTTCTTAAATTGTAATAAATATAATTTTCCCTCCTGTTTTCGTCGTATATTTTAAAAGTGTTATAAACAACGACGCCTTAACTTTGAACCTTCAACCCCGCCGACCAAGAATAGAGGTGAGTGACTACCTCTATAGAATTTAGATCGTCGTCACAACACAGAGTGGCGGTGAAATCGCAATATTTTTGGCATCCCAGCCGGGACTGTTGAAGGTAAATTCCTGAAAAAAGAATCATTTTAAGCTGACCATTTTGGAACTCGCTTGCTAACCCTACTTGCCGCTTTGTTTACAAGATGGCGGAAGAAATAATTCTACGTTTAAAAAAGAAGCGTGCTGTTAACAGATCATATTTAACGAAAACATGCAATAAGATTGAAAGTGGACTTGACACGCTAATGAGAATTGAACTTGAAGAATTATTAGAACAATTGAATGAATCATTTTACGAACTTAAATTAGTGGATCACGAAATAGAAACGCTTCTTGAAACTGACGATTTAGAGAAGGAATTACAGGGCGTAGAGGAATATCGAGAGAAATATATTACTTGGAGATTTAGGGCAAATAAAAAGATTCGCCAATCAGATTTTCAGGGCGAAAATATACCGAATTCGAACTCACGAATAGACGAAAACGAAATGAGACATTATGTACCTTCCTGCACGACTGTGAAACTTCCGAAATTGATGATATCGAAATTTTATGGAAACTTTAGTGAATGGCTGACGTTCTGGAATTCTTTTGATGCAGCTATACACCAGAACAACTCACTGAACCCGATCGATAAATTTAACTATCTGAAGTCACATCTCGGCGGAACTGAACTAAACACAGTCGAAGGTTTCGCTTTATCTGCGGACAATTATGAGAAAGCTATAAAATTGCTTAAAGACAGATTTGGGCGAGAAGACATTTTGATTAGCCGACATATGAACAATTTGTTGTCAATGAGACCACTCAAAACATCAAGCGATGTAAGAACCTTCCGCGAACTTTTTGACAACCTTTCTGTTCATATAAGAAGTCTCGAGTCACTAAACGTGTCCATTGATGTTTACGGACAACTGTTGTGCCCAATAATAATAAAGCTTCTACCTGCAGACCTTAATTTGGAATTGAACAAAGAACTCCCGACAGGTTATGTAATTAATGACTTGATTACCTTTCTGGAAAGACAATTAACTGCACGGGAGAAGAGTTTTAGAAACGAAATCGGTACCGGGAATGAATCAACTTCTAAACCTAATTTGGTAAACAAACATCCAAAGATAAGATTCTACAATGAAAAACCAATTGCGACAGCTTCAGAACTTTTGAATTCAGTTCACAAATCGAATGAATGTGTATTTTGTGGTAAAGACAACCATGGAAGCCCTAAGTGTGACTTTGCAGCTAATATTAGTTTAAACGAAAAGAGATCACTCATGAAGAAAAAAGGCGTTTGTTATAAATGTCTTCGGCCTTCTCATTTAAGTAAATTTTGCAGAAATGTAGTCCGTTGTTCGATCTGCAACATGTCTTCCCACCTGGATGTCATGTGCACAAAACTGATTTTAGATAGAGGTGGATCTTCCAAGTCTCCAACGGTGCAAGATGAAACTCTCGCCAACTTATCAACCTCCCCAGACGTCTTGTTACCTACTTTGAGAGTGACCCTCAAAGGGAACAGAACGGAGAAGACGGCACGGGCTATAATAGACACCGGATCCCAAAGATCGTATATTTTACATAGCAATGGAAATGGAATACGAACAATCTAGGAGAGAGTTCTTCCGGCATTCCTTGTTTGGAGGATCGAGTACCGACGTAGTTGAACATGAGGTCTATACCATTCATTTATCTGACATCAATAATTCCTATCGCTGTGAGTTTGAAGCACTAGGTCAACCCCTTATCTGTGGAAGCATACCTCCGGTGTGTCCAAGATCATTGTTAGAAGGGAATGAAGAACTCGACGTGTCTGATTTGATGAGAGACCGTATAGAAGTCCTTATAGGCGCGGACATCGCCGGGAGATTGCTAACTGATGATCAGAGAAGGATCTCATCTGGACTGGTGGCAATCCGTACCAAACTAGGATGGACTGTGATGGGAAAGATTCCTCCAACGGAGGTGAGAGATGACATCAGCTCCCTTTGCGTGACCACACTTCTATCTTTGGATCTAGAAAACTTGTGGAAATTAGATGCAATTGGAGTCTCTGACGCGGAGGTTGAGAAGAAGACTCAGTCATTACAAGCTGAAATGGAGGAACATTTCGCCCACACCACGACGCGAGATATCGAGGGGCGCTATGAGGTAGCTCTACCCTGGGTGCAAGACAAGGAAAGGATTCCTTCGAATAAAGATCTAGCCGAAAACCAACTAAGGTCTGTAAGAAGAAAACTTGAAGAAGTTGGAGACATGAAAGAGTATGGACAAATCTTTGAAGAATGGATGAAACAGGGGATAATCGAGTATGCCAGAGAGGATAAACTAGATGGTGTACACTACCTGCCACATCGACCAGTGTATAAAAGGAACAGTCACACTTCTAGAATACGGCCAGTATTCAATGCGTCGGCACGGAAGAGAGGTAAACTTTCCCTGAATGACTGTCTGGATAAGGGACCCAATTTGATAGAAATTATACCAAGACTTTTAAATAAATTCCGGAAATATGAAGTTGGTGTCTCTTCCGATATTGAGAAAGCATTTTTACAAATTGGAATAAAAGAAGAAGACCGAGATTATTTACGATTCCTGTGGCACACAGAAGACGGAAGATTAATCACGTATCGACATAAAAGGGTTGTTTTTGGAATTACCACTAGTCCGTATCTTTTAAAGGCTACCTTATCTCTCCACTTAGATAAGGCTCCTGAACATTTAAAAATCACAGCTGAACAGTTGAAATCATCCTTTTATGTTGACAATTGTTTATCCAGTTTTCAGAATGTTGAAGAAACGGAGAAATTCGTTAAAGAATCTACTGAACTGCTCTCTACAGCTTGTTTCAATCTCCGAGATTGGGTGAGTATCGTTACAGACTTTTCTCTTATGAACCAACTGAATAAGGAAGTGAACATTTTAGGAATAACATGGAATACTGATAGAGACACACTGACAATTGGTTTGGAAGATTTTGAATTAATTGGACCAACCACCAAGAGAAAAGTACTTTCAATAGCGAGCAAGATATTTGATCCATTAGGAGTTGCTTGTCCTGTGACTTTAATTCCCAAGCTGATATTACAGGAAACTTGGATACAAAAGTTGACATGGGACGAAGTCCTACCTGGATGTTTAGTACAAAGATTTTGGAAGTGGTTTAGCAAACTGAAACACTTGCCTAACATAGAAATTCCTAGATGGCTTTGTTTTAAGGACTCCTATGTAGAGAAAACCACTCTCCACATCTTTTGCGACGCCAGTCAGTTTGCCTATGCAACCTGTATTTTCCTCCGCATTGAAAAGGAAGATAGAGTGGACATCCAATTGATACAGGCTCGAACACGAGTAGCTCCACTGAAGAAACTCACCATCCCAAGATTGGAGCTTTTGGCTTGTCTGATTGGAGCTCGTTTGGCAGCTAACGTCATACAAGATCTGGAATTTGAGGAAATTCCAAGATTTTATTGGACCGATTCGACCAATGCTCTCTGTTGGATCCAAAGGGAAGACAACTGGGCAGCCTTTGTGATGAACCGTGTTAAGGAAATTCATAATCTTAGCTCCCCCGAATCTTGGCGCCACATACCAGGCCGATTAAACCCGGCAGACCTCCCATCTCGGGGATGTTCAGCAGAATCACTTAAGGAGACAAGATGGTGGGAGGGACCTGCATGGTTAAAAGTATCTCAAGAAGAGTGGCCCAAATCAACCATTATCCCTGATTTGGAGATTGTTTATTCTGAAAGGCGCAAGACCATCCTGAACACCTTGTGTACGACAAGAGAAAATGAAAATTTATTTGGATGTTATTCCCATTTTTTGAGAATAGTACGAATCACCGCCTGGATATACAGATTCTTCAACAACGCCAAGATTGATAGAAGAAAGATAATTTCAGAAGATCTCAGTACAGAGGAAATCACTAAGTCAGAAATAATACTGATAAGACTTATCCAGAGAGAATCGTTTTCAGAGCATGAAGATAAGAAACTACAAGGCTTTAAGTTGCTAGTAGACTCTTCAGGGATTTTGAGAATAAAAACTAAAATTTGCAGAAGAGAAGATTTTGCTAATTTTAGAATGCCCATTTTATTTCCCTCAGATCACTTTTTGGTTTCTTTGCTCATCAGGTGGAACCATGAAACCCACGGGCACGCCGGTCTACAAACTCTCCTCGGTATTCTGAGAGAAAACTATTGGATACTAAGATCCAGGAAAACCGTCAAGAAGATCATCAATCAATGCATTCGCTGTAAACGATTCACCGCGACACCAGCTACCGTCGAGTCAACATCATTACCAGAAGACAGAGTACGAGATGCTGCAGTTTTCGAAATAGTAGGAGTTGATCTAACTGGACATCTTATCTTAAAGAATAAGAAGAAAGCATGGATTGTCATCTTCACATGTGCAGTGTATAGAGGAGTTCATCTGGAACTTGTGACATCTTTGTCTATGGAAGCCTTCCTCCAAGCTTTCCGCCGATTTATTGCTCGAAGAGGCCGACCATTGATTGTGTATTCGGATAATGGGACTAATTTCAAAGGTATGGCTAATGCTTTAAAGAAGATTGATTTTTCGAGATTAAAATGTGATCCCACATTGAAAAACATCACCTGGAAATTCATACCGCCTGGTGCTCCTTGGTGGGGTGGATGGTGGGAGCGTTTGATTGGAATGATGAAACAATTGCTCTTTAGGATTCGCAATAATACAGTAGAAGATTGACTTGCCTTCAATGCCGCCCCAGGTAGGTTTCTCCTCGTCCTCCACTTGTTAATCCACACAGTCAAGCACTACAACCGTAAACATAGGAATTAAATTCTAATCTGTTCTTTTCTCGCGCGCGCGTGCTCGCGCGGGCGTGCCTTGCCTCCCTTGGCTTTCCCACTTCTTCTCTTCTACTTTTCTGCATCGCTTCACTGCCCCCTTCTCAATCCTTTTCGTCCCGAAAAGGCTGATTTCACCAGAGGCGCTGATCGGCGGCCCTTTGATCTCCCTGACGTCTCTGGCCACATAAGGGTCGTCAGCCTCCCGGAAGCGTAACGGCAGGGTTAACACCAACCCTTGTTTGCAGAACCACATCTCAACTCGCGCTTTCTTTCCACTATCAACCAGTGCCGACGCCATTGATTGGTCTCGCTGTCTAGCACAGGGCGGTGGTTCTCCACAAGATGGCGGCCATATTTCACTGCCTACGATGCTTCCATCTGATATTTTGAATTCTCCTTGTGAACACTCTGTAGCCGCAATGTACAAAGGGTTGTGATCGTTTGTATTGCGCTTTCGCCGCTTCCTTCCACGACGGGGCTGTAGATCGCCGATCTTTACAGTGGATTCGTCCACCTGATCCACGCTGTCCATTTCGTGGCCTCCCTTTTCTTCTTTAGGTTTCCCATTCTCTTGCTCTAGAGGCTCTCTTTTTCCTAACCCTTCAAACCTGGGCTCCTTAGTGCCGACCACGCACAGGGCTGTGAATTTCTTAAACCTTCTGGAGGTGTCGGATCCCGTGGCAGTCTCAAGGTCGGTAGAACTTTTCCTGGGCGGTGGCTGCTTGATCTGCACCTTGTCGGGCGAAGGAACGAAGATGAATGGTACACATTCTTGGCACATCTCTTCAGCTTGCATTGCATACGACGGCGCTGACACATTACGCGCGACTTCCGCGTCACAGACATTGTCGTCGGACTTCCATAGAGCGTCCAATGCTCTATCCCGTTCAGTCGGGTTGCCGGCTCCAACTTCAGGGTGCTTCGACCATCTAGCCTTGTCGCACTTCCACGGAGCATCCAGCTCCGTCCCGTCCAGTTGGATCGCCGCTGTAGTCCCTGACAGTCTGACACTGTCGCTGAAGTCAGCCACGCTGTCGCACTGCAGCTCGCCAAGATCGTTGCTGTTCTCATGGAGTATTTCAGAAAGAATCCCAGGGGTTGAATTCCCGCACTGTATATCACCTGGAGGGCATTCCCCTTCCGTCCGCTTGATTTGGTTCGAATCACTCGTGCCACAGCCGTTGTCGGAGGCGATCAGCTCACCCTCCTCCGCTACACAACCAGTCTGAATCATTTCCTGCTGTCGACACTCTTCGGACTTCTGGATCACGGGAGAATCTTCTAGCGTAGATTCTGACAGTTCACTTACGACGTCTCCCGACGTGATGGTCCCTGTTGTGATGGTCTTGCCGGGATCTTCATCACCTGGACTCGTCTCTTGTCCCCTCAGACATTGAATACGTGGGCTATTGGTCGCTGTGATTGCCTTTGAAAAGCCATCAGGATTTTCTGGCGATAGTACATTGAGCCCAACCTCGCAAGACATGGGTGTGGCAGAACGTTTGACATTCCGAATATGCTCGAGTCGGCTCAATCGAGAATCCCAGTTTTCTCCGAGCACATCTAATTTCTGGCTTATCTGACTGAGCAATTTTGTGAATTTTTCGATTTCGGGGTCGGTTAGTTTTTCCATTTTTCTTTTTGAATTGGCGCAAAATAAAATCTTCAATTAAAATTAACTAAGCTGTACCCCACATCTGACACCAGTTGTTACGACGCTTCTCAGCCGTCAATGTTTGCGTGCAAGGTTTCTGAGAAGACAAAGTGGGTTCGTTTTGGATACAGCTTAGTGCGGTATATTTATTATACGAGCTTAAAGAGTAGATAAGTAACTATACAGTAGAAGATTGACTTGCCTTCAATGCCGCCCCAGGTAGGTTTCTCCTCGTCCTCCACTTGTTAATCCACACAGTCAAGCACTACAACCGTAAACATAGGAATTAAATTCTAATCTGTTCTTTTCTCGCGCGCGCGTGCTCGCGCGGGCGTGCCTTGCCTCCCTTGGCTTTCCCACTTCTTCTCTTCTACTTTTCTGCATCGCTTCAATATAATTACATAGATACAATATAGGTTTTTAACTTCAAATTAAAGTTTTTTAATTTCAAATTAACTTTTTTAAAATTCAAATTAAAGATATTTATTTCAAATTACTCAATTTGTTACAAACCACAGAAATTTCAAAAGTTTTTTAAATAGAATAAAGGCAGTGGAGGATTCAAGTTGCTTTTGTGGTATGGAGGAACAAACCTCAAGACATCTACTGATCGATTGTCTAACATTTCAAGATTATAGAATGAAGAATGAACCAGTTGTTTGTGAACTTACCGATTTAATTTCCAATAAAAAATCATATTTAAAGTTCAATTCATTTTGTAAACACATTCTAAACTTTCTACAAAATCTGGATCTCTAATGTTTTCATGCGTTGAATAATGTAAATAACTTATGTAAATAAACTTTTCTCCTTGTTTGGCGCAAGTATCCCTTGTGGGATATAGCGCTTTGGAAATAAAATAATTGTAATTGTAATATTTCAAATTAGAAATTAACTGCAATTAGCAATTGCAGTAATCACATAAAAAAACCTTTTTTTTTTTTTGCAATCGCAGTAAACGCAGAATAAAACTTTTCATTGTTGTGTAATTATTATTTACTAGACGAAAGGCCCGGGCAACGCCCGGGGTTTACCCGAGTGCAAATATATTTTAAAAACGTTGTCTTGGGTGGTCGCTATTGACAGGGTGGTCTGTATAGACAGGTGGATGTATCACACAGCTGATAACAGGGTTGTCTAGAGTGGTCGCTATGGTCAGGGTGGTCTGTATAGACAGGTGGATGTATCACACAGCTGATAACGGGGTTGCCTAAAGTGACCGCTATAGACAGGGCGGTCTGTATAGACAGGTGGATGTATCACACGGCTGATAACAGGGTTGCCTAAAGTGACCGCTATATACAGGTGGTCTGTATAGACAGGTGGATGTATCACACAGCTGATAACAGGGTTGTCTAGAGTGGTCGCTATAGACAGGGTGGTCTGTATAGACAGGTGGATGTATCACACAGCTGATAACAGGGTTGTCTAGAGTGGTCGCTATAGACAGGGTGGTCTGTATAGACAGGTGTATGTATCACACTGCTGATAACAGGGTTGCCTAAAGTGACCGCTATAGACAGGGTGGTCTGTATGGACAGGTGGATGTAACACACTGCTGATAACAGGGTTGTCTAGAATGGCCGCTATAGACAGGTGTATGTATCACACAGCTGATAACAGGGTTGTCTAGAGGGGGGCGGGCAGGGAGGTCACGTGTTTGCTGGCAGCCAATGGGCGCGCATTCTATCCGTGAGCTTCAGACAAACAGACAAACAAACAGACAAACAAGCAGACAGAATAAGGCAAATATATAAGTAGATTTACATAAATTTATTTACAAAAAATATTTGAAATTCAAAATCCTTAAAACTCTTAAATAAGTTTATTATAATGAACACCAATACATCACCTGAAGAAGTAAATGTTGGAGATAATACAGGAAGTCCGGTAAAGGTATAATTAAAAGTAAAAGTCCCATTAAACACGGGAAGTGCGCGAAAAGATAAGTGAGACTAATCATACGTTAATTTTTCTATCATCATATTCCCCCATGTTAGATCCTATAGAAAAGGTACACCTATCCCCCGATTTACACGGGGTAGATACGTTCCTGAGAAAAACGTGAAAATCGAAAATTAAAAATTTTCGCGAAATTTTTATGCGAAGAAATACAGACACAGTGTGCGTGTGCAGCAAGTCAGCACATAAGCTCGGGATTCCTCGTGAGATGTGTACACAGCGCATGTGTTCAATCACAGTAGCATTTAGTATAGTGCGATAAAAACAAACAAAAAAAAAACTTATTTGGAAAACCGTGTAAAAGCGAAAACGTGTAAAACAAGTACCGTGTAAATCGGGGGATAGGGGTATTTTCAAAAATAAAATTGTCTGCACGAAATTTGCTGGCGGATCCACAACATAATCAAATTTTGGTACAGATTGTTGGAGTGACCACTTCTACTGATTGAAGCAACGTTGACACCGCTGGCAGAACAACCGTTGCATTAAATGCTTTGTCCAAATTGCTTTATTTAACTTTGTTTGATTCTTATTCTTGTTAGTATTCATTTTCTATTGTAAATATTCAATATTACATTAATAAACTTTAAATTGAAAATAAAAATCTTTAATTTGAAATTTTAAAAAAAAAACAACTTTAATTTGAAGTTAAAAACCTATATCTTTCAGAGCTATTGTCTCAATCCCGATATACATGCTAAAAGGTACAACTTCCTTAAGTTTTGTCCATGAGTGTATATTGGTTATCTCGTGTGTCTTCAATAAAGGTCACTGTAATATATATCAGAGTTATTGTCTCAATCCAGATATACATGGTAAAAGGTACAACTTCCTTAAGTTTTGTCCATGAGTGTATATTGGTTATCTCGTGTGTCTTCAATAAAGGTCACTGTAATATCTTTCAGAGTTATTGTCTCAATCCCGATATACGAGGTAAAAGGTACAACTTCCTTAAGTTTTGTCCATGAGTGTATATTGGTTATCTCGTGTGTCTTCAATAAAGGTCATTTAAATATCTTTCAGAGTTATTGTCTCAATCCCGATATACATGCTGAAAGTTACAACTTCCTTAAGTTTTGTCCATGAGTGTATATTGGTTATCTCGTGTGTCTTCAATAAAGGTCACTGTAATATCTTTCAGAGTTATTGTCTCAATCCCGATATACATGCTGAAAGTTACAACTTCCTTAAGTTTTGTCCATGAGTGTATATTGGTTATCTCGTGTGTCTTCAATAAAGGTCACTGTAATATCTTTCAGAGTTATTGTCTCAATCCCGATATACATGCTGAAAGGTACAACTTCCTTAAGTTTTGTCCATGAGTGTATGTAGTTTTTGAGAAAGATAGAGTAGTTACTTGCAATAATGGTTGCAAATGGTTTTGATCTTTGTTTTCTTCCATCATCCCATTTGACCAGTTCCCCAATTTGCATATTTACGGTCGTGCCATTGTCATTCTAGGAATCCGATCACATTTCATCTATCAGATTCCATGTTTGTTTGTTTACCTGCTGTGTGGGTTGGGTTTCTTGTTTTGTTGGTTCCATGTACAGTACACCGAGGTGTTTGTACATCCAATATACACTCATGGACAAAACTTAAGGAAGTTGTACCTTTCAGCATGTATATCGGGATTGAGACAATAACTCTGAAAGATATTACAGTGACCTTTATTGAAGACAACACGAGATAACCAATATACACTCATGGACAAAACTTAAGGAAGTTGTACCTTTCACCATGTATATCGGGATTGAGACAATAACTCTGAAAGATATTACAGTGACCTTTATTGAAGACACACGAGATAACCAATATACACTCATGGACAAAACTTAAGGAAGTTGTAACTTTCAGCATGTATATCGGGATTGAGACAATAACTCTGAAAGATATTACAGTGACCTTTATTGAAGACACACGAGATAACCAATATACACTAATGGACAAAACTTAAGGAAGTTGTACCTTTCAGCATGTATATCGGGATTGAGACAATAACTCTGAAAGATATTACAGTGACCTTTATTGAAGACAACACGAGATAACCAATATACACTCATGGACAAAACTTAAGGAAGTTGTACCTTTTACCATGTATATCGGGATTGAGACAATAACTCTGAAAGATATTACA
Source organism: Cordylochernes scorpioides (assembly GCA_030710605.1). Taxonomy (NCBI): domain Eukaryota; kingdom Metazoa; phylum Arthropoda; class Arachnida; order Pseudoscorpiones; family Chernetidae; genus Cordylochernes; species Cordylochernes scorpioides. Next base: position 131,026,867 of record CP092863.1, read on the forward strand.
GTGACCTTTATTGAAGACACACGAGATAACAAATGTGAACAGCCTCTGTCTCCTTAAAAGAAAAAAAAAAAAAGAGACGACCGGCGACTTCAAAGACTTTTCTCTTCCTTAAGTTTTGTCCATGAGAGTATATTTCGTTCAATATATAATTATTCCTATAATAACTTAGTACACGATGTACGTGACCATGATAATCATGGTGGGTATTAGTTGACGAATGTTGCTGATTATCTGTTAGTGGAATGTTGGCGACTGCGCGGGTGTTATTCAATCCCCGGGGGATGTTGTCCTTGGTCGCTGGGGCTGAGACGCCAAGGTCGTCGGACCGCGGAGCTACGTTGCGTGGCATTACGTAACTTCAAGGCCAGGATTTGACAATACCTCGAGTTCGTCCCCCTCTGAGGATAGAACTGTAAACACGGGAGTGGCGACGTTCTGTTAGCTCCCTGACTCATTCAGGTCAACAAGCAATGAAGCGGAACCAAGCTCCGCCATATAAACCACATTCAACAAACCAGATCCTATACCAACCACCAAACACCTGATACAGCTACCTGTAAACACGGCGCTTGTAGTTACCAACAAATTTAAAAGCGAGTTATGCAAATCGAATTCAACCAGTCTTGCATATTGGCGAGTGGTCAATCCCGTCACGACGAGCTTTGTTTCGTCAATTTTGAAGGAGAACAAGTTAATATAATCGTCTGCTGTGGAAATATGTTGTAATTTAAAACAATCTTCTGATCGTGTAACTGAAAGTTACTGATGGCTTGCGCCATCTATCGGAATAAATATTAATTTATAAGAAAGGCAGCGTTGAAAAATATGCTTATAATTCCATTGATTGATGGCACTAAGTTATTGCTGAAATTTTAAAGGGTATTTTAGCCAATATATTCTGTAATAATAAAAAAAAATCAACGATTACTTTATATTTTTTCCGACAGATGGCGCAAGCTATCAGTAATTTTTATTACACGATCAGGATTATCTTAATTTATAAATCTGTTCCCAGTGCAATTGCATTTTTGATCTATTTTTATTTTAGAACAAAGTGTTGTTATAAATAGATTTGTGGATAGATGATGCTGTGTATCATGTGATGTTACTTCGCCACGTGCTGGACGTCGGAGGTCAACTCTACTGTAGCCAGCTACATTCTTGTCTCTCTTGGCCACATTCTTGTCTCTCTTGGCCACATTCTTGTCTCTCTTGGCCAGCTACATTCCTGCGTGTCTTGGCCAGCTACATTATTGTTTTCTTGACCAGCTAGCTACATTCCTGTCTCTCTTGGTCAGCTACATTCCTGTCTCTCTTGGTCAGCTACATTCCTGTCTCTCTTGGCCAGCTACATTCCTGTCTCTCTTGGCCAGCTACATTCTTGTCTGTCTTGGCCAGCTACATTGTTGTCTCTCTTGGTCAGCTATTTTCCTGTCTGTCTTGGCCAGCAACATTCCTGTCTCTCTTGGCCAGCTACATTCTTGTCTCTCTTGTGGCCAGCTACATTCTTGTCTCTCTTGGCCACATTCTTGTCTCTCTTGTCCACATTCTTGTCTCTCTTGGGCAGCTACATTCTTGTCTCTCTTGGCCCGCTACATTCCTGTCTCTCTTGGTCAGCTACATTCCTGTCTGTCTTGGCCAGCTACATTCCTGTCTGTCTTGGCCAGCTACATTCCTGTCTGTCTTGGCCAGCTACATTCTTGTCTCTCTTGGCCAGCTACATTCTTGTCTCTCTTGTGGCCAGCTACATTCCTGTCTCTCTTGGCCAGCTACATTCCTGCGTGTCTTGGGCAGCTACATTCTTGGTCTTGGCCAGCTACATTCTTGTCTCTCTTGGCCAGCTACATTCCTGTCTCTCTTGGCCAGCAACATTCCTGACTCTCTTGGCCAGCTACATTCTTGTCTCTCTTGGCCAGCTACATTCCTGCGTGTCTTGGCCAGCAACATTCCTGTCTCTCTTGTGGCCAGCTACATTCCGGTCTCTCTTGGCCAGCTACATTCCTGCGTGTCTTGGCCAGCAACATTCCTGTCTCTCTTGTGGCCAGCTACATTCCGGTCTCTCTTGGCCAGCTACATTCCTGTCTCTCTTGGCCAGCTACATTCTTGTCTCTCTTGGCCAGCTACATTCTTGTCTCTCTTGGCCAGCTACATTCCTGTCTCTCTTGGCCAGCTACATTCTTGTCTCTCTTGGCCAGCTACATTCCTGTCTCTCTTGGCCAGCTACATTCCTGTCTCTCTTGGCCAGCAACATTCCTGTCTCTCTTGGACAGCTACATTCTTGTCTCCCTTGGCCAGCTACATTCCTGTCTCTCTTGGCCAGCTACATTCTTGCCTCTCTTGGCCAGCTACATCCTTGTCTCTCTTGTGGCCAGCTACATTCTTGTCTGTCTTGGCCATCTACATTCTTGTCTCTCTTGTGGCCAGCTACATTCCTGTCTCTCTTGGCCAGCTACATCATTGTCTCTCTTGTGGCCAGCTACATTCCTGTCTCTCTTGTGGACAGCTACATTCTTGTCTGTCTTGGCCATCTACATTCTTGTCTCTCTTGTGGCCAGCTACATTCCTGTCTCTCTTGGCCAGCTACATCCTTGTCTCTCTTGTGGCCAGCTACATTCCTATCTCTCTTGTGGACAGCTACATTCCTGTCTCTCTTGTGGACAGCTACATTCCTGTCTCTCTTGGACAGCTACATCCTTGTCTCTCTTGGCCAGCTACATTCTTGTCTCTCTTGTGGCCAGCTACATTCCTGTCTCTCATGGCCAGCTACATTCCTGTCTCTCTTGGCCAGCTACATCCTTGTCTCTCTTGTGGCCAGCTACATTCTTGTCTGTCTTGGCCATCTACATTCTTGTGTCTCTCTTGGCCAGCTACATTCTTGTCTCTCTTGGCCAGCTACATTCTTGTCTCTTTCTTGGCCAGCTACATTCTTGTCTCTCTTGGCCAGCTACAATCCTATTGTACCCCCGAAAGTTCCAGCAGCGGCCACAATGACCCACCTCAGGAATGCGGCCAAACGCCATTGTTCGTCGTCTGCTCGCATTTTATCCGTTGGCCAGGGCGCATGCGTCGTTGCACACATCCATTCTGTCTGTTCCAATAAAATAATTCCATAAAACGTTATGATGTCATTTAAAACACGAACCCTATACCGAATCATTTCTTTATTTCCATAAAACTGGGCGATCTTTCGAGCCAAAAAAAGGTTTTTCTTCAGGTTCCAAATACAATAATAATAATTAATTCAATGTTTATTCTGATGTTCTTATTTAAATTTGTATTTTGGAGATAACAGTTCGGTGTAAATTTCAGCGAAGTTTTATGGTTTCTACATTGATGGCAGCAGACGTAACTGTCAAATCTTGATACTGGCGGGAACTTGGCGTAATCCTATTGGAGCTCAACAATCACGTGATGTAGGATCTCTGTGATTGGTTAGAATAACTTAGTCTTGTCTGTTTGAAAAAAAATCACCATTCCAACCCGTGTTTCTATTCGACCTATAGTTGAATTATCCCTAGTACACGTGGCCATGATAATCATGGTGGGTAGTTAGCGACTGCTTTTACTGTAAGTACACCACATGTCTACACATGGTTCAGGCCATGATAATCATGGTGGGTAGTTAGCGACTGCTTTTACTGTAAGTACACCACATGTCTACGTTGACCGTGCGGCCACGCGTCGCGCGAGCTCCGTAATTCTCGCCTCTGGCGAGCGGAAAAATGTCGCTGGAAGCGACAAATTTGGTATGGGCTGGAAGCCCTCATCGAGCTGAGCATGAGCCTGGAAGGCTCGGCTCTGACAGTCGAACCGTTGCGGAGATATCCGCGGAAAACCAAATTCAGGATGAAAATTCGAGAATAGCTATTGCAAGCGGCAACTATGCTAATCTGGCCATTGACAGAAAGCATGCAAATTTCGCCGCGGCTTGCGTCGCTGACGTCACGCCATCAACAAGCGGCGCCTTGACCGCTGCGACGAACTGGACCGAGCAAATAGAGGCTTCAGAATCAGGTGGAGATGGCTACACCGAGGTCAAACACAAGCGAAGACGAAGGGATTCGCCAGGCCGCCCTGTCGAGCAGCGTTCCAGCGGCATCGCAACTTCCGAAAGGACCGGCGCAACCTCGCGAAGTCGACCACCTACGGGTAGGGCTACAGAGGTCCAGGTGATCAGGGCTACCCGAGCCGACATCGCCGACGCCAGAGCACGCCAGCGCTCTTCAACAGAAGACAACTGCGTCTTCGTGGAGCACTGCCCGGACTTCGGGTCCACCCACTACCTGCAGGCGGTGGAAGAGCTAGTCGGAGGAGCCGGGAATGTCCTCCAGGTAATGAAAATGGACGGCCATATGCTGGTAGGCCTGTCCACCAAGGCCCTGGCCGAGCGACTCATAAAGAACGGTCTTGATATTGGGCACACCCACCTGAGGGCCTTCCCCTTTAAGAAAAGGGCGGAAAGAATCACCGTCGGAAACTTGCCGTTCTTCGTGGACGACGCCGCCGTCATCGAGGCCCTCAAGCCCTACGGTGACGTGACCTCCATCGTCCCCATCCGGCTGAGAGCCGGAAGGTACACCTTCACGGATGGTCGACGCGAGGCATTCATCCTCCTAAAGGAGGGCATTGCCTTGGAAAAGATCCCGACCCGCGTCGTCATCAGAAACAAAGGTAACGTCCTCTCGGCTTTCATCTCATATGGAGTCAAGTGCTCCAGATGCGGCCGGCAGGGTCACCGTAGGGCCAACTGCCCTATCAATCCTGGGAGAGCCTCCAACAACGGCCAGCCACAACCGGCACCCCTTCCACCTGGTGCATCGTCCACCGTGTCCCGGCAGCAGAACCGTCCAACACCAGCGGCCCCGGTCTTGCCTATGGAGGAGACGCCTTCTGCCCCTCCACCTGTGACCCCTGCTCCGCCCCTGCAGGCGCTTGAGGGTCCCGTGGGCCCTCGCCCGGCCGGTTCACAACATCCTGAGCCGCCTCCCGCTCGGCCGGACCTCGTTGCCCCGCGTAACCCTCTGCCCGCCCAGAAGACCCTCGGACCTGCGGCCCCAACACCGGACGTGGAGATGTCCATCGTGGAGGAGACCTCTGCGTCCTCCACGTCATCGGCAAAGAACGCAACGAGAGTTGACCTCGATGTGTTCATCGAAAGGCACCCCAGCGTGTCCTTTGCTGGGACGGACGCCCTTGGTCTTGGGCGGGAGGAAGTCCTGGACCTCCTCTCCTCGAGGACCAAGGCGCAGAGGAATAGACCCCTCCTGTCGCCTCCGCAGGGCGACGCCCTCGCTGGCCTGATCGGGCAAATCTTGGATCTGAGGCCCGGAGCAGCCACCAATCTCTACAAAGTCCTCGGACAGGTCAAGGCTGAGCTGAGGACAACACCAGCCGCAGTGCCTACACCTCCACTGCCTGCGCCTCGGCCTGCTGAGCCAGCACCACCTGCTCCCCACGGGGAAAAGACGACACCGGACATGGCAACACCTCCACCTCCCTTGTCTCCCCGATTTATTGATGAACGCTGGAGGGAAGCACATGACATAATAGATGACTTAGGCCGTGAACCCTACTCGGAGCACTTATCCGAATTGAGACTCTCAGAGGGTGACATCACGGATGCTATCATATGCCCCGAGGACAGGGAGCCTCTCCTCAGGAGACTTTCCACTCGGAGGAAAAATATCCTCGCCGAAATCATCAGCGCTGCCATTGAGCGCGCTCGGGACATACCTACCTTTGCACGTGAGTGTTTACACGAGCTCAGAGGGATGTACCCCCCTGACAGAGTCCAGACGACCCTCAGTGAGGAACTGCCTGATGTGAAATATCATTTGTAAATATTAACGTTGCTCAACTCTTCGGAGTATACTAGTTGACCAAGAAGTCAATAAAGGTATTTTAATTGTCTAATTGTCACATGTCTACACTCGGCCGTGCGGCCACGCGAGCTCCGTGTTTTTCGCCTCTGGCAGGCGGTGAAATGCTTTTAGGCATGCCGAGTTCGGCATCGCCAGGGAGCTCGGGATCTGCTGGACAAGAGCCTGGAAGGCCCAGCATCCCATCTCCTATTGGTGGGAGGATATCAAGCGAAAACGGAAATGAGAAAATAATCTCAAAAGAAAACTCAGAAAATCGAGTTCATGCAAATCCACCGACAGGCGTCAGAAATGCAAATCTGGCCTCCGCGCGCGGTGACGTCACGACCGGCTCGGCAGCAGCTACGTCATCTAATGGCGCTGCCCGTGTCCTGGGAAGTTGGGCGTGTGCAGAGTATTAGGCTCATAGATTGTTGAGCTCTGGAAATCAAAAGGAATAATACTCTGCTAGTGATCTCTTTTGACCTGTATATAATAGATATTATTATAATAGGAAATAAACTAATGCTTAGTTAATCTTGCCTCGTCTTGGATAACAACACATGGTGGCAGCGGTAAACTGAATTCATAAAGAAGGTCGTTGTTCGAAGAAAATTTGAAATTCGACATCAAGCAAGCTTAGAAGCGGTAAACTGAATTCATAAAGAAGGTCGTTGTTCGAAGAAAATTTGAAATTCGACATCAAGCAAGCTTAGAAGCGGTAAACTGAATTCATAAAGAAAGTCGTTGTTCGAAGAAAATTTGAAACTTGACATCAAGCAAACTTTTTGGTAAGTTATATTATATTATAAGTAAATCTTTATAATGTCCCAAAATTATAATTGTGTAGCCCCAGAACCTTTTAATTTTTCAAATCCAGGTGATTGGCCAAAATGGATTAGGAGATTTTAACGTTTTAGGCAGGCAAGCGGGTTAATTAATAACCCAGAAAATGAGCAAGTTAATATGCTCGTGTACTGCATGGGTGATAATGCAGATGACATTTTGTTGTCATGTAAAATAGCAAGTGACCAACTAGAAAATTATAATAAAGTTATTGAATGCTTTGAAAGTCACTTTATTCCAAGACGTAATATAATTTATGAAAGGGCAAGATTTAATCAAAGATGTCAGCAGGAAGGGGAAAAGGTGAATGAATTTATCACAGCACTCCATAGCCTAGCTGAGCACTGCAATTTTGAGATGTTACATGATGAGTTGATTAGGGATAGGATAGTTGTTGGAGTAAGGGATAGAGCATTATCTGAAAGAATGCAACTTGATACAGACTTGACCTTAGTAAAAGCCACACTAATGGCAAAGCAATTAGAAAGTGTCAAAGAACAGCAGTCTAGCCTTTACCAACAAGATTCTATAGATCAAATAAAGAAAATGCCTAATCACATAAAAGAAACAAAAAGGCACGAACCAAAAATAAGACAATTCAAGTCAAACCAGTTGGGAGGGTCATCACATGGATGCACCAGGTGTGGCAATTCAAATAATCATGATTGATCCAGCTATGAACTCGTATTGTAGTAAATGCAAGAAAAAGGGCCATTATGCCAAAGTATGTAGATCAGAAGCCATAAATGAAATAAATTCAGAGATAGCTTTTCTGGGATCTGTAGAGGATAATTCCAAGAAATGGATAGTACCAATTAAGGTAAATAATAGACAAATTAATTTTAAAATTGACACCGGAGCTGATGTCAACGTGCTCCCCCTACAAAATTATTATCAAAGTTTCCAAAGAATAAAACTGGAAAAATCTGATAAAATATTACAAGGTCCAAATGGAATACCCTTGGAAACAGTTGGAATGATCCACGTAAAACTTCAAAATAAAGGCCAGCACTTAAACTCGAAAATATACATTGTTGATAAACTAAAGCAGCCACTTCTCTCTGGGGAGACAAGTGAAAAATTAAACATTGTGAGAATGATTCAGCAATTATCATCAGGAGGCCGCGGCGGACAGCGTGGTAGACTCGGAAGTGGAGATAACAGAGGCTGCTACAACTGCGGGGAAGAAGGCCACCGCAAGTTTGAATGTACCAAACCTGCCCGTGGTGGTGGACGTGGCCGTGGACAGAGCCGTGATGGAGGCAGCAACAACACCTGCTACAACTGCGGAGAAGTTGGCCACCGTAAATATGAGTGTACCAACATGGAGGACAGGAGGAGAACCAGCGCAAGTCCAAGAAGGCTCGCTACACCTGTGGGAAGTTTGGCCATAAGAAGGACGACTGCCCCAAATCTGGAACTCAAGTCCGGAGATGAGGAGGAGTCCTCTGACAATAAGGAGGAAGAGACTCCCCAGAAGAGGAAGCAAGCTGAGGACAGTGAGGAGGAGGAAGTAGAAGCTGAAGAACCTCCCAAGAAGAAATCTAAGAAGCCCAAGTCCAAGAAGAAAGAAGAAGATTGCTATCTGACTCTTCAAGCATATAGGACGATGCCCCTGGAAAGCGCCAGGAGCAGAGAAATGAGGAGACCCCCACTTCGACATCAACCTGGCTCTCAAGGAGATGCAAGGATGACCAGGAGTAAGAGACCGAGGAGGATTGCCCTACACCAACGGCCTCATCTACAAGAGATGGAAGGATGCAGAGGGACAACCAAGACCAGGATCCAGAGAAGAGCCTCCCTTCAATGCCAGCCGTGCATACAAGATATGGAAGGGCAGTCAAGATACCTCGAAGGTTCCTGTAAAGTTAAGGGAGGAGATGTGCAGAGTATTAGGCTCATAGATTGTTGAGCTCTGGAAACCAAAAGGAATAATACTCTGCTAGTGATCTCTTTTGACCTGTATATAATAGATATTATTATAATAGGAAATAAACTAATGCTTAGTTAATCTTGCCTCGTCTTGGATAACAACACAGGGCGGACTCCATCGAGGACCAAGGCCCTGGAGAGGACGACGATTTCACCGTCATTAAGAGTAAGAAAAGGCGCCGCGACTCGCCGGGTTCTCCTGCAGCGGCTGCACCTTCCTCTGGCACCAGAGGCGCAGGGGCCACTCGCCGGCCGCGATCGTCCACAGGTTGGGCACCGCGGGCGGAGGAGGTCAGGACCACTAGGGCGCATATCGCGGAGGCCAGGGCGCGGCAGGCGTCCTCAACAGAAGACCACTGTGTCTATATAGAGCGCAGCCCTGAACTGGAGCCCTACCACTACATGAGGGCCTTTGATAGAATGCTCGGAGGGACCAGGGAGGTCTTCCAGATGACCAAGATGAACGGTCACTTCCTGGTGGGACTGGCCAACAGAGGCCTGGCCGAGCGCCTCGTCAACGAGGGCCTCGAGGTGGAGGGAACTCTCCACAGGGCCTTCCCGTTCCGCAAGAGGGCGGAGAGAATTACGGTGGGCAACCTCCCCTTCTTCGTGGGGGATGCAACCGTCATCAGCGCCCTTTCACCTTTCGGGCGAGTAACATCTATCGCCCCCAAGCTGATGAAAGCTGGCCCATACATCTACAACGACGGCCGCCGAGAGGCGTACATCATCCTCCGCGAAGGATTGACTATCGAGAGGCTGCCCACCCTCCTCGACATCTCAATCAAGGGCGAGGCCTGGCCCGCATACCTGTCCTCCGGCATTAGGTGTTCCAGGTGCCGTGGCCAAGGACATCGCAGGGCCAACTGCCCCCTGCTTGCAGGGCGAACCACCGAACCTGGACCGGCCACACCCACCTCTCCCACCAGTGTCCCACCAGCGACTGCGCCCAGGCTGCCTCAGCAGCCATCTGCCCAGCCTCCACCTCCGGCGTCCCCCAGTCCAACCATGGAGGTCTCCGACGTACCTCCCACGAGCCGAGCTGCGCCCCTTCCACCTGCTGCACTCCGGCCATCACCACCAGCGCCTTCGGCCTTACCTGTGGAGGACGCGCCTCCTGCCCCTCCACCTGTGACCCCTGCTCCGTCCCTGCAGGCGCCTGAGGGTCCCGTGGGCCCTCGCCCGGCCGGTTCACAACATCCAGAGCCGCCTCCCGCTCGGCCGGAATTCGTTGCCCCGCGTAACCCTCTGCCCGCCCAGAAGACCCTCGGACCTGCGGCCCCAACACCGGACGTGGAGATGTCCATCGTGGAGGAGACCTCTGCGTCCTCCACGTCATCAGCAAAGAACGCAACGAGAATCGACCTCGATGAGTTCATCGAGAGGCACCCCAGCGTTTCCTTTGCTGGGACGGACGCCCTTGGTCTTGGGCGGGAGGAGGTCCTGGACCTCCACTCCTCGAGGACCAAGGCGCAGAGGAATAGACCCCTCCTGTCGCCTCCGCAGGGCGACACCCTCGCCGGCCTGATCGGGCAAATCTTGGATCTGAGGCCCGGAGCAGCAAGTAATCTCTACAAGGTCCTCGGACAGGTCAAGGCTGAGCTGAGGACAACACCAGCCGCAGTGCCTACACCTCCACTGCCTGCGCCTCGGCCTGCTGAGCCAGCACCACCTGCTCCCCACGGGGAAAAGACGACACCGGACATGGCAACACCTCCACCTCCCTTGTCTCCCCGATTTATTGATGAACGCTGGAAGGAAGCTCATGACATAATAGATGCCCTAGGACGTGAACCCTACTCGGAGCACTTATCCGAGTTGAGACTCTCAGAGGGTGACATCACGGATGCTATCATATGCCCCGAGGACAGGGAGCCTCTCCTCAGGAGACTTTCCACTCGGGGGAAAAATATCCTCGCCGAGATCATCGGCGCTGCCATTGAGCGCGCTCGGGACTTACATCCCTTTGCACGTGAGTGTTTACACGAGCTCAGAAGGATGTTACCCCCCCTGACAGAGTCCAGACGACCCTCAGTGAGGAACTGCCTGATGTGAAATATCATTTGTAAATATTAACGTTGCTCAACTCTTCGGAGTATACTAGCTGACCAAGAAGTCAATAAAGGTATTTTAATTGTCAATTGTCACATGTCCATATATGTAGAAAGCAGTTTGACTTTTACACTTACAATGGGTCGCAGGAATTCCATCTGTGGCAGTTTCCACCGGGGAAAATTGATTGGAAAGGTCACAAGGGGTAAAACTCCGGGATGGGTGATTTCCTCGGTGTGCCAGTTGTCTGAGGCTGTGGAATGGCGGCTTCCCTGTCTACTTCATTCACACATTGTTAACTACATAGCATCATATTTACATAGTGGTATTTGAAAATTCACCTATTATAGACGCATATGATTATTATGTTTTTTAATTAAATAATTTCTACTGTCCTTACTGCAATGGAAAAATTAATTGGAGGACCAGACTCATCAGTGTTGCCATTTAAAACATTACAATTTATTTCTCCTTTCTTTATTTCAATGAGCTTTCGGGCAATATCTTTTCTTCAGGGTCCTAAATTCACCTCGGAAACGTATAAAGACCGTGTTCATAGCCCAGATTTATTGAAATAAAGAAAGGATATTCAGACATTTTAATTCACGTTACCAATATGTACATAATATTCTTTCAAAGTAATTCTAGCTCTCCATTTACATATTTCCCGTAAATTTGCATATTCTGATTTATTTCTCTCCTTTTTTCCTCAATCCACTCATAAATGGTGAAATCTTCCAGCGGTTTCGCCAGTTTAATCTACCATACCGCTGTTATATTGTATTTTTCGGTTTTCCTTTTATAGTGACACTGTTGTTAGACTCTTGGAATGGGTATTTTAGATAAACTATGGACATAAGCTTTGAGGACAGTAGAATTACATATAATTATAAATATATAATAGAAATTGTTCAATTAAAAAAAGAATCATACGCGTCTATAATAGTTTCGAATTTCCAAAGATGGCGCGCTGATGCATCATAACATAGCATTATTTATATATTTATAATTATATGTAATTCTGCTGCACTCCTCACTTTCTTACTGCTACTCTTTTTGTGTTGATTTCTTGCTTCCCTCATCCTTATTATTATTATTTTTTTTTCCTTTTCTTGTTTTTTTTTTTTTTTTTTCTTTCTCTTTTTACTCTGTATATATCGCTATTTCCGTTGTCTCACTGCTTTGTTCTTATGCATACCTCTGGTGAATCCTGTATAGGGTCAGTGACCCTAAATAAAGGCTTTTTTGTTGTTGTTGTATGTAATTCTGCTGTCCTTAAAGCTTATGTCCATAGTTCATCTAAAATACCCATTCCAAGAGTATCAACAGTATCACTATAAAAGGAAGTTCCAAAAATTCGATATAACAGTGGTATGGTAGATTAAAGGGAGTGTTCACCACTGATGAGCCAGGCCCTCCCATTAATTTTTACATTGCAGTAAGGACAGTAGAAATTGTTTATTAAAAAAGAATCATACGCGTCTATAATAGTTTCGAATTTTGATAGAATTATTTGCATATATCCATAGCTACATATATACACATAGTAAAGTCAGTTTTACATGAAGCAAAGTTCATCAAGTATTGTTGAATATAGGAACATTGAAAGAGTAAATATGTACATTAGACATGAGAGCCTCTAAAAGTGAGTCAAACTCCATGTTGTAGTCATTGTGTTAAAATCGATGCTTATCCAGAATTTGTACATTACATATTTGGTGATGGTGAAATTGTGCGTCTTATCCGTTGTTTCATGATAAAAAACGAATTCCCCGTGGTCAAAAACAAAACGTGAATCAGTATTTGGTTTAATCGGTGGTCTTCCTCGGCAATTCCTGAATTTTCCAGTTTGTCCCTTGTGAGAGGACTGTTGTATATTTATTAATTAATTGTTACCACAGAGTGTGTGTAAGCTCACAGGTAAATAGGTTATAACCAAGAAAAAAGTTCCTTTGTTTAATATTAGTTTCCCTTTTATATTTTGTTCTCTATCTTGTAAATCAATAAATATAATGTTTAATTAATAATTATTGGAATCGGTTTCTTTGAAAATTCTAAGCAAAGTCAAAACAAGGACACTTCAGACTTTACACTGTGGGATAAAACAGGGGCCGATGAAACAAATCCTGTATAGACCGGGTCTTCATACATTACATTTCTGCATGTACCGCTCATGGCGTGGAATTCCTGCTGTAGTGTGTGTCCGACATTGCTTCAACTTTTATTATTATCCCAAATACACGTGGTACAGGCCATGATAATCATGGTAGGTAGTTAGTAAGTTACTGCTTTTACTGTAAGTACACCACATGTCTACACATGTGGAAAGCGGTTTGACTTTACACTTACAAGTTGTGACACAGCCCCCGTTTTGATTACTTGCACTCACTGGTGGGATTGGACATATGAAAGAATCGGGGGCTTATTGAAGCAATTTTTCTTTATAAAAAGAAAAAAAAAAAAGTGTCCAATGCGGGATTCGATCCCGCTGTCTAAAACTAGCGGTGTATACCACACCTCAGATGAAGCGACCCAGGTAGCAGCCGTTTGATTTGTTTCCTCCACGCGGAGTGTCGCCTCTTGTTTTCCCGTAAACAGGAAAAAGCTGGCGGCTTCAAAACCTGTTTTGTAAAAATGAATTTTTAGGCAGCTTTCACCCACGACCTCGTTCAAACTTCTCGTCCCGTTTGTGTGATCCCCTTCGACCTCTTTGGCCCATGTAGTCCAGGGGTTCTGGACTCATGGATGGATCTTGTAAATGGATTATCACACATGGAATACCGCTAGTATTCTGGAACTTTGTGATAGTCATTGGGAGATCGCTATGTCTGGTGAATAAGCTGGATGGGTGTTGCGGTAGTTCGTGGAGACATTACCGCCTTCAACTGGCACGTAGGTTGTTGTTGCCTATTTCTCAAGTCGTTTAAACGATCTCCATTAGGTTCCAAACATCATGGAGAAGGAAGGAAAGAGGGTGCTGTTGGTTTGAAGACCTGGAAGTACCACTCAGTGTGCTTTGCCTCTTTTGGTCTCCTGACATGAAGCCGCTCCTATGGAGAACAGACAATTGATACATTAGCCGGGTACAGGGAGGCCCCTACCAGGAGTTAAACTCCCGAATGAACTACCTACCATGATTATCATGGCCTGTACCATGTGTAGACATGTGGTGTACTTACAGTAAAAACATTTACTAAGTTACACCCTCCCTCCACTTTAAGGAAAGGATTTTGGGGGAAATATGGAACGTAGGTAGATTGGCTGGGTGGAAAATTCTCCTGGTCAAATATGTATTTTACTCTTCACTCAAGTCTTACTGAATATTTGCATAATAATATATGTGGCAATATAATAAGGTGGGGAAAGAGAAATAATCACATCACAAGTTGGAAGAGGAACCCAGACAGCCAGAGAGTGAGCCGGGCGGCCGTTCGTGTCGCACACAATCACCAACTTTCTTAAAAGTCCCAAGGTGTTAACGGACGGGCCCCATTTGCCGCCCCTTGGAATGTCACTGCTGTCTCAAGTGACCGGACTCCAGTCTCTCTCTGGGCTTGCTCTAGGTTTGCCTTATTAATCCTGGAAGAGTATATATTATGACATATATATATAACGAATTAAGACATTAAGACGCCAATGTTTCTTTTCACAAATAAATCAAACTTCTACTGTCCTTACTACGATGAAAAAATATTGGGTTGGTTTGGTTCATCAGTGGTGAACCCTCCCAGCGGTTTCACCAATTTAATCTACCAGACCTCTTCTTTATAGCTCTAATACTGTATTGGATGATTCTGTTTATATATGCTACACTGAAGGGTGGAATCTTAGAAATGGTATGTGTCATATACCAGTGATTGTTTATGAATTCAATTGCCATGTATCGATAAAATACTCTGGCAATGTGTTTTTCTTTTTTAAATAAATCATCAAATATTATCTCTACAGACCTTACTACAATGGTAAAAGTCTTTTAATGTTATTTCAATTCAATAACGTTTATCAACATTACAGTAAAGGGCGGTAGAGATATATTTGATGATATTGTAGCAAAGTATTTATTATTTTATTAACAGAGTATTATTTTTTATGTTTATATTTTGTTACTCTGTGAACTTCCCTCATTTCTTATCTTTTGTTTACTATTCATAGTTTGTTCTTGTCTGAAATAAATTGTTGTCTCATCCTGAAGTTTGTCTTCCCTAATTTTCCACGTGGCATTATTATTAAAAAGAAATACATATTGCCGGACAATTAAATTGTTACAATAAGTGATTTCTTTTTTTTCCAAGTTGATCGGTAACTAGAAATATACTAAAAATCGATTATAAGATTTGGGGAAAGACAGACACACGGACAGACAGAAAAGCAAGTTGAATAAAAAAATTTTAAAATTATTCTAAGTACGTTTTAAAAAAATGGTCATAGCCTTCTCAGCTGATGTCACAACCGTTGTCTTCTTGGGTGACATGTTCGCG
The DNA here is from genome assembly GCA_030710605.1 of Cordylochernes scorpioides. Lineage (NCBI taxonomy): Eukaryota > Metazoa > Arthropoda > Arachnida > Pseudoscorpiones > Chernetidae > Cordylochernes > Cordylochernes scorpioides. Next base: position 131,042,033 of record CP092863.1, read on the forward strand.
GCTCTTCCTTCCTCTATTTCGTCTGAAACCTTGCCATGTTCCTCTGTCACTGTGAATCAATGCGGAAATACATTCTGGGGTTATGTCGCAACAAATCCAATGTGAGTTTTTATACTTCACTGATAACTACACTCACGGACAAAACTTAAAGAAGTTGTACCTTTTACCATGTATATCGGGATTGAGACAATAACTCTGAAAGATATTACAGTGACCTTTATTGAAGACACACGAGATAAACCAATATACACTCATGGACAAAACTTAAGGAAGTTGTAATTTTTACCATGTATATCGGGATTGAGACAATAACTCTGAAAGATATTACAGTGACCTTTATTTAAGACACACGAGATAACCAATATACACTCACGGACAAAACTAAAGGAAGTTGTACCTTTTACCATGTATATCGGGATTGAGACAATAACTCTGAAAGATATTACAGTGACCTTTATTGAAGACACACGAGATAACCAATATACACTCATGGACAAAACTTAAGGAAGTTGTACCTTTTACCATGTATATCGGGATTGAGACAATAACTCTGAAAGATATTACAGTGACCTTTATTGAAGACACACGAGATAACCAATATACACTCACGGACAAAACTTAAGGAAGTTGTACCTTTTACCATGTATATCGGGATTGAGACAATAACTCTGAAAGATATTACAGTGATCTTTATTGAAGACACACGAGATAACCAATATACACTCATGGACAAAACTTAAGGAAGTTGTACCTTTTACCATGTATATCGGGATTGAGACAATAACTCTGAAAGATATTACAGTGACCTTTATTGAAGACACACGAGATAACCAATATACACTCATGGACAAAACTTAAGGAAGTTGTACCTTTTACCATGTATATCGGGATTGAGACAATAACTCTGAAAGATATTACAGTGACCTTTATTGAAGACACACGAGATAACCAATATACACTCATGGACAAAACTTAAGGAAGTTGTACCTTTTACCATGTATATCGGGATTGAGACAATAACTCTGAAAAATATTACAGTGACTTTTATTGAAGACACACGAGATAACCAATATACACTCATGGACAAAACTTAAGGAAGTTGTACCTTTTACCATGTATATCGGGATTGAGACAATAACTCTGAAAAATATTACAGTGACTTTTATTGAAGACACACGAGATAACCAATATACACTCATGGACAAAACTTAAGGAAGTTGTACCTTTCAGCATGTATATCGGATTGAGACAATAACTCTGAAAGATATTACAGTGAACTTTATTGAGGACACACGAGATAACCAATATACACTCTTGGACAACACTTAAGGAAGTTGTACCTTTTACCATGTATATCGGGATTGAGACAATAACTCTGAAAAAATATTACAGTGACTTTTATTGAAGACACACGAGATAACCAATATACACTCTTGGACAACACTTAAGGAAGTTGTACCTTTTACCATGTATATCGGGATTGAGACAATAACTCTGAAAAAATATTACAGTGACTTTTATTGAAGACACACGAGATAACCAATATACACTCATGGACAAAACTTATGGAAGTTGTACCTTTTACCATGTATATCGGGATTGAGACAATAACTCTGAAAAATATTACAGTGACCTTTATTGAAGACACACGAGATAACCAAGTGTGAATAGCCTCTGTCTCCTCCAAAAAAATAGACGATCGGTGACATCAAATACTTTCCACTTCCTTAAGTTTTGTCTATAAGTGTATTTAACAATTTCCGTGTTATCTGTAAGTATGATTGTGGTATGTCTATTTTCTCCTATTAATGCTATTTTTGTCTATAATTTAAATAATGTCTCCAGAAATAATCTTGCGTGTTTATCCTGAGTGATAAAATCATTTATTTTCAAAACCCGGTATATGTCCTTGTTTGATTGCGTGGTCTACCATTAGAGATAATGGAATGTGAGTTTTGAAGGCTGTCTGTGTTGATTGATTGTTTCTTTTAGGGTCATTCCTGTCTCGCCTCAATGTTGGGGAAGATAAATAAATAAAAGTAATGATCTAAAGAAGTGTACATACACCGACTTGAGACAGGCGTTCATGGGAAGAATTGCCAGGCCTATGGCAGAATTTCCAGGTCTAACACAAACAAAAGCCTTTATTAGGGACTTGCCCCATACAGATTCTCACAATTGGGTAAGGTAATAATCATCTTGTGTTATTTACATAGAAATTGAACTGGCTTTACTCTTCGTCTCAAAGTCATTCACTTGTTGACTTGTCCTTACATAATAATGATCTAAAAAAAATATAGTAAGCTATTGCCTTAGATTTGTTTACTGATATTTTTGAAAGCAATACGTAGGGTGAAATGTTGGTACATTTAATTTGTTGATATAGGGCCTTCCTCTCTGCATCAAGGGCTGTACAATTTCATTTCCAGGTTTAAGAAGAAAGAAGAGATCAAGGACTCCCCTATGGCATCATTCAAAGAAATGCCAACAACAGTTTCACAGAATGGTGTCGGGGAAACTTCCTTTGTCTCGGCCAGAACAACGAACAACAAAAAATCCCCAATAAAACAAAGAAGAAAGAAATGACGACAAAAAAAAGCAGCCAGTAATGCAAATAAAAAATGGAAATGAACTCCGAGAAAACCTTGGACGGCCGACAGACCTCAGGGAAGAAAAAAAGAACAAATCGGACAAAGAGCAGCAGACGATGCTTTGTGGCGGGGGACCTGGGGGGAGGGGGATCATGGCGCCAGACGGTCCCTGACCTGGCACGCCGTCACTCACTCAGTACATCTGATATAACGTTATCCCGCTTATACCGCTCTCTACTAAAATACATTTCCTGATCGTGTTTCTAAAAGTTGCTGATAGCTTGCGCCATCTATCGGAATAAAAAACAACTAATCGTTTATTAATAATTCTTACAGAATTGACCAAATACCCATTTCTTGATTATACAAGAGAAGCTGAGCACGTAGACGAGCCATCAGCCACTGTTAGCTGCTCGATCTGATGTCTTAAATTGTCCACCAGTTCAGCGCTAATGAAATGTATCCATGTCCGTGGCATGTATAATATATACACTCATGGACAAAACTTAAGGAAGTTGTACCTTTTACCATGTATATCGGGATTGAGACAATAACTCTGTAAGATATTACAGTGACCTTTATTGAAGACACACGAGATAACCAATATACACTCATGGACAAAACTTAAGGAAGTTGTACCTTTTACCATGTATATCGGGATTGAGACAATAACTCTGTAAGATATTACAGTGACCTTTATTGAAGACACACGAGATAACCAATATACACTCATGGACAAAACTTAAGGAAGTTGTACCTTTTACCATGTATATCGGGATTGAGACAATAACTCTGAAAGATATTACAGTGACCTTTATTGAAGACACACGAGATAACCAATATACACTCATGGACAACACTTAAAGAAGTTGTACCTTTTACCATGTATATCGGGATTGAGACAATAACTCTGAAAGATATTACAGTGACCTTTATTGAAGACACACGAGATAACCAATATACACTCATGGACAACACTTAAGGAAGTTGTACCTTTTACCATGTATATCGGGATTGAGACAATAACTCTGAAAGATATTACAGTGACCTTTATTGAAGACACACGAGATAACCAATATACACTCATGGACAAAACTTAAGGAAGTTGTACCTTTTACCATGTATAAAGGGATTGAGACAATAACTCTGAAAGATATTACAGTGACCTTTATTGAAGACACACGAGATAACCAATATACACTCATGGACAACACTTAAGGAAGTTGTACCTTTTACCATGTATAAGGGATTGAGACAATAACTCTGAAAGATATTACATTGACCTTTATTGAAGACACACGAGATAACCAATATACACTCATGGACAAAACTTAAGGAAGTTGTACCTTTTAGCATGTATATCGGGATTGAGACAATAACTCTGAAAGATATTACAGTGACTTTATTGAAGACACACGAGATAACCAATATACACTCATGGACAAAACTCAAGGAAGTTGTACCTTTCAGCATGTATATCGGGATTGAGACAATAACTCTGAAAGATATTACAGTGACCTTTATTGAAGACACACGAGATAACCAATATACACTCATGGACAAAACTTAAGAAGTTGTACCTTTCAGCATGTATATCGGGATTGAGACAATAACTCTGAAAGATATTACAGTGACCTTTATTGAAGACACACGAGATAACCAATATACACTCATGGACAACACTTAAGGAAGTTGTACCTTTTATCATGTATATCGGGATTGAGACAATAACTCTGAAAGATATTACATTGACCTTTATTGAAGACACACGAGATAACCAATATACACTCATGGACTACTTAAGGAAGTTGTATCTTTTAGCATGTATATCGGGATTGAGACAATAACTCTGAAAGATATTACAGTGACCTTTATTGAAGACACACGAGATAACCAATATACACTCATGGACAAACTTAAGGAAGTTTGTACCTTTTACCATGTATATCGGGATTGAGACAATAACTCTGAAAGATATTACAGTGACCTTTATTGAAGACACACGAGATAACCAATATACACTCATGGACAAAACTTAAGGAAGTTGTACCTTTTACCATGTATATCGGGATTGAGACAATAACTCTGAAAGATATTACAGTGACCTTTATTGAAGACACACGAGATAACCAATATACACTCATGGACAAAACTTAAGGAAGTTGTACCTTTTACCATGTATATCGGGATTGAGACAATAACTCTGAAAGATATTACAGTGACCTTTATTGAAGACACACGAGATAACAAATATACACTCATGGACAAAACTTAAGGAAGTTGTACCTTTTACATGTATATCGGGATTGAGACAATAACTCTGAAAGATATTACAGTGACCTTTATTGAAGACACACGAGATAACCAATATACACTCATGGACAAAACTTAAGGAAGTTGTACCTTTTACAATGTATATCGGGATTGAGACAATAACTCTGAAAGATATTACAGTGACCTTTATTGAAGACACACGAGATAACAAATATACACTCATGGCAAAACTTAAGGAAGTTGTACCTTTTACCATGTATATCGGGATTGAGACAATAACTCTGAAAGATATTACAGTGACCTTTATTGAAGACACACGAGATAACCAATATACACTCATGGACAAAACTTAAGGAAGTTGTACCTTTTACCATGTATATCGGGATTGAGACAATAACTCTGAAAGATATTACAGTGACCTTTATTGAAGACACACGAGATAACCAATATACACTCATGGACAAAACTTAAAGAAGTTGTACCTTTTACCATGTATATCGGGATTGAGACAATAACTCTGAAAGATATTACAGTGACCTTTATTGAAGACACACGAGATAACCAATATACACTCATGGACAAAACTTAAGGAAGTTGTACCTTTTACCATGTATATCGGGATTGAGACAATAACTCTGAAAGATATTACAGTGACCTTTATTGAAGACACACGAGATAACCAATATACACTCATGGACAAAACTTAAGGAAGTTGTACCTTTTACCATGTATATCGGGATTGAGACAATAACTCTGAAAGATATTACAGTGACCTTTATTGAAGACACACGAGATAACCAATATACACTCATGGACAAAACTTAAGGAAGTTGTACCTTTTACCATGTATATCGGGATTGAGACAATAACTCTGAAAGATATTACAGTGACCTTTATTGAAGACACACGAGATAACCAATTACACTCATGGACAAAACTTAAGGAAGTTGTACCTTTACCATGTATATCGGGATTGAGACAATAACTCTGAAAGAT
>CP092863.1:131047993-131127458 GCA_030710605.1 Cordylochernes scorpioides
TTGCGCCGGTCCTTCTGGAGGCCGCGACACCGCTGGAACGTTGTTCGACAGGGCGGTTCGGCGACTCCCTGCGTCTTCGCTTGTGTTTAACTACGGTGAAGCTATCTTCACCTGATTCCGCAGCCTCCATTTGCTCGGCCCAGTTCGTCGCAGCGGCCAAGGCGCCGCTTGTTGATGGCGTGACGTCAGCGATACACGCCGCGGCAAAATTTGCATGGCTTCTGTCGATTGGCAGATTTTGCATAGTTGGCGCTTGCGTCAGCCATTCTCGAATCTTCACCTTGAAAATGGTTTTCCGCGGATAAATCCGCAACGGCTTCACTTTCGGAGCCGAGCCTTGCAGGCTCATGTTCAGCTCGGTGAGGGCTTCCAGCCCATACCAAATTCGTCGCTTCCAGCGACATTTCTTCCGCTCGCCAGAGGCGAAAAACTCAGGAGCTCGCGCGACGCATGGCCGCACGGCCGAGTGTAGACATGTGAATGAATGAAAACAGACTTTATTGACTGTACAGTCAATGGTAACACTCAAAGAGTCAATGGAAAATATTTACAACTATTTACAATTATCCTGACTCTGTCAGGAGCCCAGAGGTAGCCCGAGCTCGAACAATTCCCTTTGGAATTTTTTTCGACAGAGGGTGTCCTCATGGAGGGTCTGGATCATGGAATGGCAAGGCGGCCCTGAACTCAGATAAGCCTCTACGGATCAAGGGAACCGAGTCCCGAGTGCGCTCGATGAGCTTATCCAGGAATTGGGCAAGAATCCTCCCTCGCCGCGGCGTGAGTTCCGCGAGCACGCACTCCCTCACCTCAGGGTAACGGGCCGCGTCCACGAATACGCACGCGTCGAACGTTTGGAGAATGGGCTCCGAGCCGAGACTTCGCATCAATTCATCTACTGAATCCACCATGTCCGTCCAATAGTCTGGCTCCGAATCATCCTCCATGCAGACAGATGGTGGAGGCGGAGGTGTGGCCATGGCCGGCGTTGACTCCTTCACTTGGGGAGCGGGTGCTGTCGGCCGAGCGGGCCGAGGCGCAGGCAGTGTGGGTGTAGGAGGCACTGCTGGTGTTGTCCTGAGCTCAGCTTTGACTTGTCCGAGGACTTTGTACAGGTTGCTGGCTGCTCCGGGTCTCAGGTCCAGGATTTGCCCGATCAGGCCGACGAGGGCGTCGCACTGCGGAGGCGACAGGAGGGGTCCCCTTCCTCTGCGCCTTGGTCCTCGAGGAGAGGAGGTCCAGGACCTCCTCCCGCCCAAGACCAAGGGCGTCCGTCTTAGCGAAGGACACGCTGGGGTGCCCCTCGATGAACGCATCGAGGTCGACTCTCGTTGCGTTTTTTGCCGATGACGTGGAGGACGCAAAGGTCTCCTCCACGATGGACATCTCCACGTCCGGTGTTGGGGCCGCAGGCTCGCGACTCCCAGGTGTTCGCAGGGACGGAGCAGGGGTCACTGGTGGAGGGGCAGGAGGCGTCTCCTCCATAGGAAAGGCTGGGGCCGCTGGTGGAGATGGCCGAGGTGCGGATGAGTGGAGCGCAGCTCGGGCCACGGGAGGAGCGCTGCAAACCTCCATGGCTGGATTGGAGGGTGTCGGCGCAGGAGGCTGGGCTGCTGACCGCTGAGGCGGTGCAGGGGTGGTCGGTGGTGGGACGCCAGCAGGAGTGGTCGGTGGGGCCATTCTGGTGTTGTTGGCCAGCCCTGCAAGCAGGGGGCAGATGGCCCTCCGATGCCCTTGTCCGTGGCACCTGGAACACCTGATGCCCGAGAACAGGTACGCAGGCCAGGCCTCGCTTTTGATGTTGATGTCGAGGCGGGTTGGAAGCCTCTCGATGGTGATCCCCTCATGTAGGGTGATGAAGACGTCTCGCCGGCCATCGACGTAGACGTAGGGGCCCGCCTTCATCTGCTTAGGGGCGATGGACGTGACCCGTCCATATGGAGAGAGGGCGTTGATGACAGCGGAGTCTCCTATAAAGAAGGGGAGGTTACCCACTGTAATCCTTTCCGCTCTTTTGCGGAAAGGGAATGCCCTGAGGAGTGTTCCCTCAACCTCGAGGCCCTCACTTATGAGGCGCTCGGCCAGGCCTCTGTTGGTCAGTCCCAGGAGCTGGTGGCCGTTCACCTTGGTGATCTGGATGACTCCGGCAGTTCCTCCGAGCATCCTATCCAGTGCCCTAAGGTAGTGGAAGGGCTCCAGTTCGGGGCTGTGTTCGATGTACACACAGTGTTCCTCGGAGGAGGACGCCTGCCGCGCCCTGGCTTCCGCGATGTGTGCTCTGGTGACCCTGATTTCCTGGGCCCGCGGCACCGAACCCGCCGATGGTTGAGGTCGGCGAATGGTCCTGGAACCTCCAGCATTGGAGGATGGTGCAGCTGCCGTAGGCGAATTTGCCGAGCCACGGCCCCTCTTCCTACCCTGGACGAGGGTAAATCCTTCCTCAGCTCCAGGATTCACCTCTTCTGTGATGTCAGCCCAGTTTCTCCGGACTTGAGCAGCGGCGTTAGCAGTTGGAATAGCCGCAAGGTCGACCGGCGCGGCAGAATTTGCATCCTGGCTGCCGGCGGGCGGATTTACATAGTTTTCATTTTCTTTTGAATTTATCGAGGAATTGCTCTGCAAAACGTCTTTTGCTGTTATTTCCGCACTGGGCTGTGCTTTAGAGCCGAGCCTTACAGGCTTGTCTTCGGCTTTGACGGGCTTTCAGCCCATACCATATTTGTCGCCATCCGCGACGCTTTTCGCCCGCCAGAGGCGAAAACTCAGGAGCTCGCGCGACGCGTGGCCGCACGGCCGAGTGTAGACATGTGGTGTACTTACAGTAAAAGACAGTTGCTATAACTACCCACCATGATTATCATGGCCTGTACCATGTATAGACATGTGGTGTACTTACAGTAAAAGCTGTCGCTAACTACCCACCATGATTATCATGGACTGTACCATGTGTAGACATGTAGTGTACTTACAGTAAAAGACAGTTGCTATAACTACCCACCATGATTATCATGGCCTGTACCATGTATAGACATGTGGTATACTTACAGTAAAAGCTGTCGCTAACTACCCACCATGATTATCATGGCCTGTACCATGTGTGGACATGTGGTGTACTTACAGTAAAAGCTGTCGCTAACTACCCACCATGATTATCATGGCCTGTACCATGTGTAGACATGTGACAATGACAATGAAAACACATTTATTGACAGCTTAGTCAATTGTTACACTCCGGAGAATTAGGCAGTTAAATATTTACAATTTAAATATTCACATCAGGAGGTTCCCCTGCCAAGGGTAGTCTGGACTCTGTCAGGAGAGTAACATCCTCCTGAGCGCGTATAAGCCCTCACGTACAAAGGGATCTGAGTCCCGAGCGCGCTCAATTGCAGCACTGATGATTTCGGTGATAAGGTTTTTCTTCTGGGTGGAACAGGTCCTGAGGAGAGGCTCCCTGTCCTCGGGGTATATGACCGCATCCGTGATGTCACCCTCTGTGATCCCCAAATCAGTCATGGGCCCCCGAGTAGCGTTCATTGCTCAATTTATAAATTATATCAGCTGCTTCATCCCAGCGCTTCGACGTCAGATCCTCCTCCACTTGAAACAGTGGAGATGGAGATGTCGCCATGGCCGGTGTTGTCATTTTCCCATGGGGAGCGGGCGGTGTTGGCTCGGCAGGCCGAGGCGCAGGCAGTGGGGGTGTTGGAGAGACTGCAGTTGGTGTTGTCCTCAGCTCAGCTTTGACTTGTCCGAGGACTTTGTAAAGGTTGCTGGCTGCTCCGGGCCTCAGATCCAAGATTTGCCCGATCAGGCCGGCGAAGGCGTCGCACTGCGGCGGCGACAGGAGGGGTCCTTTCCTCTGCGCCTTGGTCCTCGAGGAGAGGAGGTCCAGGACCTCCTCCCGCCCAAGACCAAGGGCGTCCGTCCCATCGAAGGATACGCTGGGGTGCTTCTCGATGAACGCATCGAGGTCGACTCTTGTTGCGTTCTTTGCCGATGACGTGGAGGACGCAGAGTTCTCCTCCACGATGGACATCTCCACGTCCGGTGTTGGGGCCGCAGGCCCGAGGGTCCTCTGGGCGGGCAGAAGGCCACACGGGGCAATGAAGTCCGGCCGGGCGGGAGGCGTCGGCTCAGTCGCTGCCGAGCGAGGGCTCGCGGGATCCACAGGTGCAGAGGCTACTGATGGAGGAACAGGAGCCGCCACCTGCACAGATGAGGCCGGAGGCGCTGGTGTAGTCGGCCGGGGCGCCGTAGATGGTGGGGACGCAGCTCGGGCATCTGGTTGAGCGCCGGAAAGCCTGACAGCTGGGCTGGTAGGCGCCGGCGGAGTTGGCGCGGCCGGAGACGGTCCAGGCAGCCCAGGTGCGGTCGATGGTGGGAGGTTGGTGGTAGAGGGCGGTGAAGCCCGTCTGGAGGTAGTGGATTGCCCATGGAGCAGGGGGCAATTGGCCCTTCTGTGTCTCTGCCCGTGGCATCTAGAGCATTTGATGCCATGTGTGAGGAAGGCTGGCCAGGCTTCACCTTTGATCTTAATCTCGAATCGGGAGGGAAGTCTCTCGACGGTCATGCCGTCGTGGAGGAGGATGAAGGCCTCCCGGCGGCCGTCGGTAAAATCAAATTCGCCCACCTTAAGTTGTTTGGGGGGCGATGGAGGTCACGCGCCATAGCGTGCAAGGGCGTCAATTACAACGGCGTCCCGCACGAAGAAGGGCAGATTCCCAATTGTAATTCTAATTGATGTTCTCCTGAAGGGGAAGGTTCTAAGGAGAGTCCCCTCGACCTCGAGGCCCTCCTGGATCAAACGCTCCGCCAGGGATTTGCTGGTGGGACCCACCATGTACTGGCCGTTCACCTTGGAAAATTGGACGATGTTCTTTGTTCCTCCGACCAGTCCTCCAATAGCCTTGAGGTAGTGGTAAGGCTCGTAGTCCGGGCAGTACTCCAAGAAGAAGCACTGTTCCTCGGTGCAGGTCGCCTGGCGAGCCCTGGCCTCCGCGATGTGCGTCCTCGTGGTCCTGATCTCCTGGACACGAGGAATCAGTGCAGGCGCGGATCTCGGTCGCCTGGCAGCCGATACAGCACTGTTAAATTTTGCGACCTTGACGCCCGATGCTCCTGTGTCGCGGCGTCTTCTTTTGTTTCGTAGATTTGCGCCAGATGAAGGCATCGTTGATGCAGATTCGTGCAAAGTGTCAGAATTTGCATGTTTTTCGCCAGTAGGCAAATTTGCATATCTGGCCATTTCTTGTATTTCTCTCGAATTTTGTAACTGAAGATAGTTTTCCGCAGATAACTCTGCTGTGGTTTGAGAAATCAAGCCGTACCTTGCAGGTAATTCATCGGCGTTAAATGGGCTATCCGCCCATACCAAATTCGTCGCTTGCAGCGACAATTATCCGCTTTCCAGAGGCGAAAAACTCAGGAGCTCGCGCGACGCATGGCCGCACGGCTGAGTGTAGACATGTGGTGTACTTACAGTAAAAGCAGTCGCTAACTACCCACCGTGATTATCATGGCCTGTACCACGTGTAGACATGTGGTGTACTTACAGTAAAAGCAGTCGCTAACTACGCACCGTGATTATCATGGCCTGTACCCTGTGTACTTGGGATAAGTAAAAGGTAAATTAAACTTGATATATTAACAAACTCGTGTTTTATTGAAAAAAAAAAAACTTTATGAACAAGGGAATATAAATAGGGGACACAATGAAAGGAAGCAACCATCACAAAGCAGGTAATGGCGTAGGTACCAGTGTCGCCATTTTGTTGTTGTCCTGTCACGTTTAGGGTTCAAGATGTGGCAAGTTACCTTATACGGTCGTGACGTCACCGTGACACGGATCTGCGACAATTCCGCTAATTTTCTTTCTTCCTTCTCGCTTGGCAACACTGTACTAGGTCGGAAACGCATATTTCCTATCAGTCGACACTAACTAAGCCTTGCAAGGTTTCATGACGAGCAAAGACTTTCGAACGCCGTCCTTTCCTCATTGCCACCAAATCTTTCAGTGGTTTTACTTCAAGGAAAATAACTTTTTGATAACAAAATGCATTATAAAGTTGTCACAAAAATTCGTGTTTTTCTTGTTACTGAAGATTGAATGCGGCTGATTCCACACTGGCCCTCTCAAAGATATCCTAACCTTGACATACTCTAAACATTGGTACTTTAATTTAAATATTTAATCATGTATGGTTCCTTTTGCTCTGTATGTTTATTTTTTGTATATACACAAGAAGCTCCTCTTAATGTTTATTATTGTTTTTTAATGATCGTGATTTTAAGAGTTTTAATCCTACAATATTTCTTTTTGTTTGTTTTTTTCTTTCTTCTCTCTTTTCTTTTTCCTTATTACTTCTTGTATTCTAGTTTTTACTTTTGAAATATCTTCCTTTGCTAAATCCTGTAGAGGGGAATCATGTATAGGGCTGGATGCCCCAATAAAAAGGCTTGTGTGTGTGTGTTTTTCTTGTTACTTGGAGAATAATATTATTACGGCGAATACATAATACAATTACTTTATACATAGGCTCAGCTCTCCAGGCTGATAGTACCCTGTAAGGACTCCAGGGATACAGGATGAGCAGTGTTTGTACTCCATGTTAGGAGCGGCTGTACATGGCGTCTGTTCCTCATGTCAGAGGCGGCCATTTCTTTTGGAGCTAAGTCGGCCTGCCACTGAGTAGTGCTCCCAGTCTTATTGACAAAGGCAGGACGCCGTCTACTTCACCCAGTGTGGAGATAAGAAAGAAGAAGAGACTTTATACATAATACAAAGACATTATACATAACGGCGAATAATATTGGTATTTCAATTTTTTGCAAGTGTTTACTAACTTTTGGGACAACCTTGTAATATTGGAATTTATATATCGTCTGTTTTTAAAATAAATGTAAACAAAACTACGTGAAATATCAATACTTATATTTGAATTATTTATTAAATATGTAAATTTTAGTAAAATATATATTCACTCTCATGGACAAAACTTTTGATAATTGAGAAGTCTTCTTCTTTCTTCCCTCATCATATCAGGGTATCAAGTCTGTGGGGTATTATTGAGAGAATTAGAATGTTATTAAGACTGGGAGTAGCCACTGACTTAGCTCCAATATGAAATGGTGACACGAGGAACAGAAGTACAACCGCTCTAATTATTAAGTGACGTGTCATTTTGAATTTTTCACAACGACTATATTTTTCGATAAAAAAATCTATTTTAATGATTCCAAACATCAGAAACAGTGCCGATCTCTTGCGTATTTTTTAAAATAAATACAGACGAACACATTTCTTGGTTCAAAGTCAAATTAAATATTTCACTATGACGCAACATTACCGGAAAACCCACTTCTTTATCAGCGTTGCCACGGATAAAGGCAACAAAGATTTCCGGGTGGAATTGGACAGTATGTAAATAGAGATTTAGACTCATGGACGAATTTAAGGAAGTTTCAGCATGTATATCGTGACAATAACTCTGAAAGATATTACAGTGACCTTTATTGAAGACACGCGAGATAACCAATATACACTCATGGACAAAACTTAAGCAAGTTGTACCTTTTACCATGTATATCGGGATTGAGACAATAACTCTGAAAGATATTACAGTGACCTTTATTGAAGACATACCAGATAGCCAATATACACTCATGGACAAAATTTAAGCAAGTTGTACCTTTTACCATGTATATCGGGATTGAGACAATAACTCTGAAAGATATTACAGTGACCTTTATTGAAGACATACCAGATAGCCAATATACACTCATGGACAAAACTTAAGCAAGTTGTACCTTTTACCATGTATATCGGGATTGAGACAATAACTCTGAAAGATATTACAGTGACCTTTATTGAAGACATACCAGATAGCCAATATACACTCATGGACAAAACTTAAGGAAGTTGTACCTTTTACCATGTATATCGGGATTGAGACAATAACTCTGAAAGATATTACAGTGACCTTTATTGAAGACACACGAGATAACCAATATACACTCATGGACAAAACTTAAGGAAGTTGTACCTTTTACCATGTATATCGGGATTGACACAATAACTCTGAAAGATATTACAGTGACCTTTATTGAAGACAACACGAGATAACCAATATACACTCATGGACAAAACTTAAGGAAGTTGTACCTTTTACCATGTATATCGGGATTGAGACAATAACTCTGAAAGATATTACAGTGACCTTTATTGAAGACATACCAGATAGCCAATATACACTCATGGACAAAACTTAAGGAAGTTGTACCTTTTACCATGTATATCGGGATTGACACAATAACTCTGAAAGATATTACAGTGACCTTTATTGAAGACAACACGAGATAACCAATATACACTCATGGACAAAACTTAAGGAAGTTGTACCTTTCAGCATGTATATCGGGATTGACACAATAACTCTGAAAGATATTACAGTGACCTTTATTGAAGTCACGCGAGATAACCAAGTGTGAACAGCCTCTGTGTCCTTCGAAAAAAAAAAAAAAAAACAGACGACCGGCGACATCACCGACTTCCACTTCCTTAAGTTTCATCTCTGGTCTGGTTCAAATCACATAAATAAATATGTCAGTCACACAGAAGTTCAGTTTACACAAGTAACTTAGCTCAAAGATAAGAAACCACAGAACTGGAAACAACAAAGAACCGTGCAGGTCGAGTTGTAACCGTGCAATATGCCGCGTTAACAGCGATGCATTTGCACGATTAAAAACCAACACACGGATACTTTATAAAAACATTAAAATACCAATTTATAAGAAAAATTGCTGGGGAATTCCCAAAGTATAAAAATTAATATAATTTGATTAAAATCAGTAAACGTTACTTTTGAATCAAAAGGGTTCTTTCAATTTGGTTAAACTAGAATCCAGAAGTGTCCATTGTATCGCCAAATGGTTATGTACAAGGAAAGTGAAGGACCAATCACAACAGGTGTGAGGTGACGCCAAGCAAATTTGGAACATTTTTCAGGGATTTCAGACCTAGATTGGTAATTTCCAGGAGGATCTGTAATCTTTGATAGCGAAAACCTGGTTTAAATTGAAGGGGAGGTGGTCCACGGTTTGGCCTTCACTTTGGCAATGTAGGGGAATCTAAGACAACCGCTCAAGTAAGTGTAGACCCGCCCAAGAAAGTGTAGACCCGCCCAAGCAAGTGTAGACCCGCCCAAGTAAATGTAGACCCGACCAAGGAAATTTAGACCTTCCCAAGTAAGTGTAGACCTTCCCAAGTAAGTGTAGACCCGTCCAAGTAAGTGTAAACCCGTCCAAGTAAGTGTAGACCCGCCCAAGTAAATGTAGACCCGCCCAAGGAAATTTAGACCTTCCCAAGTAAGTGTAGACCCGTCCAAGTAAGTGTAGACCCGTCCAAGTAAGTGTAGACCCGCCCAAGGAAATTTAGACCTTCCCAAGTAAGTGTAGACCTTCCCAAATAAGTGTAGACCCACCCAAGTAAGTGTAGACCTTCCCAAGTAAGTGTAGACCTTCCCAAGTAAGTGTAGACCCACCCAAGTAAGTGTAGACCTTCCCAAGTAAGTGTAGACCCGTCCAAGTAAGTGTAGACCCGCCCAAGTAAATGTAGACCCGCCCAAGGAAATTTAGACCTTCCCAAGTAAGTGTAGACCCGTCCAAGTAAGTGTAGACCCGTCCAAGTAAGTGCAGACCCGTACAAGTAAGTGTAGACCCGTCCAAGTAAGTGTAGACCCGCCCAAGTAAATGTAGACCCGCCCAAGGAAATTTAGACCTTCCCAAGTAAGTGTAGACCCGTCCAAGTAAGTGTAGACCCGTTCAAGTAAGTGTAGACCCGTACAAGTAAGTGTAGACCCGTCCAAGTAAGTGTAGACCCGCCCAAGTAAATGTAGACCCGCCCAAGTAAATGTAGACCCGCCCAAGGAAATTTAGACCTTCCCAAGTAAGTGTAGACCCGTCCAAGTAAGTGTAGACCTTCCCAAGTAAGTGTAGACCCACCCAAGTAAGTGTAGACCTTCCCAAGTAAGTGTAGACCTTCCCAAGTAAGTGTAGACCCACCCAAGTAAGTGTAGACCTTCCCAAGTAAGTGTAGACCCGTCCAAGTAAGTGTAGACCCGCCCAAGTAAGTGTAGACCCATCCAAGTAAATGTAGACCCATCCAAGTAAATGTAGACCCGCCCAAATAAGTATAGACCCGCCCAAGTAAGTATATACCCGCCCAAGTAAGTGTAGACCCGTCCAAGTAAGTGTAAACCCGTCCAAGTAAGTGTAGACCCGCCCAAGTAAATGTAGACCCGCCCAAGGAAATTTAGACCTTCCCAAGTAAGTGTAGACCCGTCCAAGTAAGTGTAGACCCGTCCAAGTAAGTGTAGACCCGCCCAAGGAAATTTAGACCTTCCCAAGTAAGTGTAGACCTTCCCAAATAAGTGTAGACCCACCCAAGTAAGTGTAGACCTTCCCAAGTAAGTGCAGACCTTCCCAAGTAAGTGTAGACCCACCCAAGTAAGTGTAGACCCGTCCAAGTAAGTGTAGACCCGCCCAAGTAAATGTAGACCCGCCCAAGGAAATTTAGACCTTCCCAAGTAAGTGTAGACCCGTCCAAGTAAGTGTAGACCCGTCCAAGTAAGTGCAGACCCGTACAAGTAAGTGTAGACCCGTCCAAGTAAGTGTAGACCCGCCCAAGTAAATGTAGACCCGCCCAAGGAAATTTAGACCTTCCCAAGTAAGTGTAGACCCGTCCAAGTAAGTGTAGACCCGTTCAAGTAAGTGTAGACCCGTACAAGTAAGTGTAGACCCGTCCAAGTAAGTGTAGACCCGCCCAAGTAAATGTAGACCCGCCCAAGGAAATTTAGACCTTCCCAAGTAAGTGTAGACCCTTCCAAGTAAGTGTACACCTTCCCAAGTAAGTGTAGACCCACCCAAGTAAGTGTAGACCCGCCCAAGTAAGTGAAGACCCGCCCAAGTAAATGTAGACCCGCCCAAGAAATGTAGACCCACCCAAGTAAGTGAAGACCCGCCCAAGTAAATGTAGACCCGCCCAAGTAAGTGTAGACCCACCCAAGTAAGTGTAGACCCACCCAAGTAAGTGTAGACCCGCCCAAATAAGTATAGACCCGCCCAAGTAAGTATAGACCCGCCCAAGTAAGTGTAGACCCGCCCAAGTAAATGTAAACCCGCCCAAGTAAGTGTAGACCCGCCCAAGTAAGTGTAGACCCATCCAAGTAAATGTAGACCCGCCCAAGTAAGTGTAGACCCATCCAAGTAAATGTAGACCCATCCAAGTAAATGTAGACCCGCCTAAATAAGTATAGACCCGCCCAAGTAAGTATATACCCGCCCAAGTAAGTGTAGACCCGTCCAAGTAAGTGTAGACCCGTTCAAGTAAGTGTAGACCCGTACAAGTAAGTGTAGACCCGTCCAAGTAAGTGTAGACCCGCCCAAGTAAATGTAGACCCGCCCAAGGAAATTTAGACCTTCCCAAGTAAGTGTAGACCCTTCCAAGTAAGTGTACACCTTCCCAAGTAAGTGTAGACCCACCCAAGTAAGTGCAGACCCGCCCAAGTAAATGTAGACCCGCCCAAGTAAGTGTAGACCTTCCCAAGTAAGTGTAGACCCGCCCAAGTAAGTGTAGACCCATCCAAGTAAATGTAGACCCGCCCAAGTAAGTGTAGACCCATCCAAGTAAATGTAGACCCATCCAAGTAAATGTAGACCCGCCCAAATAAGTATAGACCCGCCCAAGTAAGTGAAGACCCGCCCAAGTAAGTATAGACCCGCCCAAGTAAGTGTAGACCTTCCCAAGTAAGTGTAGACCCGCCCAAGTAAATGTAAACCCGCCCAAGGAAATTTAGACCTTCCCAAGTAAGTGTAGACCTTCCCAAGTAAGTGTAGACCCGCCCAAGTAAATGTAAACCCGCCCAAGGAAATTCAGACCTTCCCAAGTAAGTGTAGACATTCCCAAGTAAGTGTAGACCCGCCCAAGTAAATATAAACCCGCCCAAGGAAATTTAGACCTTCCCAAGTAAGTGTAGACCCACCCAAGTAAGTGTAGACCCACCCAAGTAAGTGAAGACCCGCCCAAGTAAATGTAGACCCGCCCAAGTATGTGTAGACCCGCCCAAGTAAGTGTAGACCCGCCTAAGTAAATATATACCCGGGCAAGTAAGTGTAGACTCGCCCAAGTAAATGTAGACCCGCCCAAGTAAGTGTAGACCTGCCCAAGTAAGTGTAGACCCACCCAAGTAAGTGTAGACCCGCAAAGGAAATGTAGACGAAGCCATTCAACCCGGTAAACTCTGATTGGCCAACTCGGAGTAACGGATTTCACCGCCAGTTTTCCTCGTAGACTATGCAAATTGGAGTTGGGAAAACCTTTGAAGCCGCAGAGTAAATTTGTGTGGGAGGATTGCCAGGAATCCGGCAACTCTGTTCTCAGAATGCTCAGTCAGCATTTGTTGTTTGTCCGATTCCATCCGTGTTCAGTGACAAGGAAAATCAATAAAAATCACAGCAAACAGTTCTTCAAACTCCGACATAACGTTTAGAATCAGACGATGGAATGACCCAGCAGTGTCAGTTCCACTTACCATGTTTTGTAAAATCTATGATAATACAATTAAAAAACAATAATTCATTTTGACCTTTAACATTTTTTTCAAAATTCAAGATAATCCGACAAAGACAAGGAAAGGTCAAATATACGACATAAACACTGAAAGAATATTTTTAAAAAATCACAGGACTAAGAACAAAACACTATAAAGGAATGACAATACATCCAGATGGCACAAGAACCTATAGGACATGCAACAACTGTCCTGGTGTGGAACTAATACCTGCTCACATATTCTCATGTCCAGTAATGGCCGAGGCTTGAAGAAAATTGACCCAGAACTTTACACACCCAAGATAGAGAACATTGCTGTGATAGAGATGTACGGAGACATCTGAGGCTCTTCATTGGACACAACAACAACAGAAAATTGACCCAGAACTTTACACACCCAAGATAGAGAATATTGCTGTGATAGAGATGTACGGAGACATCTGGGGCTCTTCATTGGAGACAACAACAACAGAAAATTGACCCAGAACTTTACACACCCAAGATAGAGAATATTGTGGTGATAGAGATGTACGGAGACATCTGAGACTCTTCATTGGACACAACAACAACAGAAAATTGACCCAGAACTTTACACACCCAAGATAGAGAACATTGCTGTGATAGAAATGTACGGAGACATCTGAGGCTCTTCATTGGACACAACAACAACAGAAAATTGACCCAGAACTTTACACACCCAAGATAGAGAACATTGCTGTGATAGAAATGTACGGAGACATCTGAGACTCTTCATTGGACACAACAACAACAGAAAATTGACCCAGAACTTTACACACCCAAGATAGAGAACATTGCTGTGATAGAAATGTACGGAGACATCTGAGACTGTAGGATTAAAACTCCTAAAATCACGATCATTAAAAAACAATAATAAACATTAAGAGGAGCCTCTTGTGTAAATTTCTTTAATACCGCAAGCTTTCGAACAAAACGTTCTTCAACGGGCGTGGATAGTAAACCGTACTAACATGTTATTAGAGGAGAAAACTAATATGTACACCAATAAATTTACATACTAAAGAGATAATAGCGTAAAAGAGAATACAGCATAAATATTTAAAATTGAAATTTGCATGCTACAAACGTGACAACGAAAATATGCAAAAAAACTTTGCATGAGACTAAAAAGTAAGGTAAAAATTATTAAAACGGCGACATCCCTACATTAAAAGAACATAGATTATAACAGTATCTGGAAGTTAAAACCCAAAAGGCCAAGGCAGGGGGGGGGGGTCCCACCCAGTGCTACCACTATCTTTGAGATATAAAAGGGGGGGGGGGGGGGGGGAGGGGGGGTGAAAGAAAGGCTATTTATAGAGTATCTGGTAAATGTCTGGGAGGTCTATTCTACGGTTACAGCTATTGTTTTGTGTGGAGATAATAGATTCTAGGCAAAGTCTGTGATGTTTGTTATATGTATATGTGTCGGTATTTAACTTGAGGATGGTCGAGATCAAAACTATGGCCTGTTTGAGCTATATGTGTGAAAATTAAGGATTTAGGATCTTTATTGCGGATGTTGCGTCTGTGTTATGAAATTCGGATGCCAGTGGTTCTGCCTGTTTCCCCAACATAAGAAATTGGGCAATTCAGGCACTGTACGGAATATACTGCACCGGTAGAGTTTATGGGTAGGGTGGGTTTATCAGACTTGGTGATGTGATGTCTAAGGATGGTGGCTAAGTTGGGGGGACTATTGTAGAGAACTTTTTATGCCGTATGGACGTAGGACTCTGGATATAGATACTGCGGCAGGGGAGAACGGGAGCCAACATGTGGCCCTATGAATTGTAGTGGTTCTATGGACACATGGATCAAAAGTATGTTTTTCTATAAAATCTATGGGATAACCAGCGGTTGTTAATAAGGAATGGATTCTGGATCTTTCTATTGTTTTAAAAATGGGTAAGGAACAATGGGTAAAAATTCTTTTAGTTAAGGTCCTGACTGTATTAATTTTAAAGGCGATGGGACTATTGGAGGAGAAATGCGTATATTGGGGAGGGATGTGCTTCTTATGGAAAACAGAGGTGTGAAAAGACTGAGGGGTGCGTACGTCCATACGGCATAAAAGTTCTCTACAATAGTCCCCCCCAACTTAGCCACCATCCTTAGACATCACATCACCAAGTCTGATAAACCCACCCTACCCATAAACTCTACCGGTGCAGTATATTCCGTACAGTGCCTGAATTGCCCAACTTCTTATGTTGGGGAAACAGGCAGAACCACTGGCATCCGAATTTCATAACACAGACGCAACATCCGCAATAAAGATCCTAAATCCTTAATTTTCACACATATAGCTCAAACAGGCCATAGTTTTGATCTCGACCATCCTCAAGTTAAATACCGACACATATATAACAAACATCACAGACTTTGCCTAGAATCTATTATCTCCACACAAAACAATAGCTGTAACCGTAGAATAGACCTCCCAGACATTTACCAGATACTCTATAAATAGCCTTTCTTTCACCCCCCCCCCCTTTTATATCTCAAAGATAGTGGTAGCACTGGGTGGGACCCCCCCCCCCCCCCCTGCCTTGGCCTTTTGGGTTTTAACTTCCATATACTGTTATCTTCTATGTTCTTTTAATGTAAGGATGTCGCCGTTTTAATAATTTTTACCTTCTTTTTAGTCTCATGCAAATTTTTTTGCATATTTTCGTTGTCACGTTTGTAACATGCAAATTTCAATTTTAAATATTTATGCTGTATTCTCTTTTACGCTATTATCTCTTTAGTATGTAAATTTATTGGTGTACATATTAGTTTTTCTCCTCTAATAACATGTTAGTACGGTTTACTATCCACGCCCGTTGAAGAACGTTTTGTTCGAAAGCTTGCGGTATTAAAGAAATTTACACAAGAGGCTCCTCTTAATGTTTATTATTGTTTTTTAACATCTGAGACTCTTCATTGGACACTACAACAACATAAAATTGACCCAGAACTTTATACACCCAAGATAGAGGACATTGCTGTGATAGAGATGTATGGAGACATCTGAGGCTCTTCATTGGACACGAAAACAACAGAAAATTGATCCAGAACTTTACACACCCAAGATAGATAACACTGCTGTGATAGAGATGTACGGAGACATCTGAAGCTCTTCATTGGACACGACAACAACAGAAAATTGACCCAGAACTTTACACACCCAAGATAGATAACACTGCTGTGATAGAGATGTACGGAGACATCTGAGGCTCTTCATTGGACACGACAACAACAGAAAATTGATCCAGAACTTTACACACCCAAGATAGAGAACATTGCTGTGATAGAGATGTATGGAGACATCTGAGGCTCTTCATTGGACACAACAACAACAGAAAATTGACCCAGAACTTTACACACCCAAGATAGAGGACATTGCTGTGATAGAGATGTATGGAGACATCTGAGGCTCTTCATTGGACACGAAAACAACAGAAAATTGATCCAGAACTTTACACACCCAAGATAGAGAACATTGCTGTGATAGAGATGTATGGAGAGATCTAAGGCTCTTCATTGGACACAACAACAACAGAAAATTGACCCAGAACGTTACACACCCAAGATAGAGAACATTGCTGTGATAGAGATGTACGGAGACATCTGTTCATTGGACACAACAACAACAGAAAATTGACCCAGAACTTTACACACCCAAGATAGAGAACATTGCTGTGATAGAGATGTACGGAGACATCTGAGGCTCACCATTGGACACCACAACAACAGAAAATTGACCCAGAACTTTACAGACCCAAGATAGAGAACATTGCTGTGATAGAGATGTACGGAGACATCTGAGGCTCTTCATTGGACACAATAACAACATAAAATTGACCAAGAACTTTACACACCCAAGATAGAGAACATTACTGTGATAGAGATGTACAGAGACATCTGAGGCTCTTCATTGGACACAACAACAACAGAAAATTGACCCAGAACTTTACACACCCAAGATAGAGAACATTGCTGTGATAGAAATGTACGGAGACATCTGAGACTCTTCATTGGACACAACAACAACAGAAAATTGACCCAGAACTTTACACGCCCAAGATAGAGAACATTGCTGTGATAGAGATGTACGGAGACATCTGTTCATTGGACATGACAACAACAACAGAAAATTGACCCAGAACTTTACACACCCAAGATAGAGAACATTGCTGTGATAGAGATGTACGGAGACATCTGTCCATTGGACAATTTGTCACATTTTCCCACCAATCAACATTCAGTGCAGGTATTCTGGAAAATTTGAACAGACGACACTTGGGTTGTAATTCGAACAATGTTTCATGACGTAACCCAACGCTGCGAAGGTTGAATTTCTTTGTTTCTCCAGTAGGAAATGACGTCACATATGACGTAATCTACTGTACGTAGGGAATACATTGTGGTGAAATGTCAGACCACGTCAGTTCTTCAATTATTATTCAAGTACACATGGTACAGGCCATGATAATCATGGTGGATATTTAGCGACTAATTCGACTGTAAGTACATCACATGTCTACACATGTAGAAAGCGGTTTGACTTTACACTTACAAATGTGTCAGAGCCCCGTTTGGTTACTTGCACTCACTGTTGTAAAGTTTATGTGTTATCTGGACAAGACTCGCTCCGACTTACAAGTTGAACTGAATGTTTATTCAATCTAGTAATCTCCTTTTATACAAGATAGAGTTAAAAGGAAATAATTTACATCAGTTTTTAAAACAATTGACAAATGGCATGATTTTGCATAGTTAACAATAGATAATAAATATAACACGTAACATATGTTATTTAGCATATCACAACAGTGGGGTTGGACTTATGCAAGAATCGGAGGTCATTGAGGCAAATTTTCTTCAAAATAGAAAAGCATACAATGTGGGTCTAACCCATGTCGTGGCTGTCGGAAACCGACGGTTTATTCCACTGTCCACATTGACGGTTTTCCCGAACAAGTTTGAGGAAACCCTCCCTCATTACCATCCCAAGGTTTTACCGAAAAACGATTAAAGCGAATGTTTTATCCCCCCTCATGTTGGACAGTCGTGTAACTTGGTCGTGTTAGCAGAGAGGTCGTGTAACTTGGTCGTGTTAGCAGAGCGATCGTGCTAGCAGGGCGGTCGTGTTAGCAGGACGGTCGTGTTAGCAGGGCGGTCGTGTTAGCAGGGCGGTCGTGTTATCAGAGCGATCGTGCTAGCAGGGCGGTCGTGCTAGCAGAGCGATCGTGTTAGCAGAGCGATCGTGTTAGCAGAGCGATCGTGTTAGCAGGGCGGTCGTGTTAGCAGAGCGGTCGTGTAAAGCGGTCGTGTTAGCCAGGCGGTCGTGTTAGCAGAGCGGTCGTGTAAAGCGGTCGTGTTAGCAGGGCGGTCGTTTTAGCAGGGCGGTCGTGTTAGCAGGGCGGTCGTGTTAGCAGAGCAGTCGTGTTAGAAGGGCGGTCGTGTTAGAAGGGCGGTCGTGTTAGCAGGGCCGTCGTGTTAGCAGAGCAGTCGTGTAAAGCAGTCGTGTTAGCAGGGCCGTCGTGTTAGCAGAGCGGTCGTGTAAAGCAGTCGTGTTAGCAGGGCAGTCGTGTTAGCAGGGCCGTCGTGTTAGCAGAGCAATTGTATTAGCACTTCCTATAGCTAGACAAGAGTACAGAATGGCGCTTACACGAATTCTTGTTTTGAAAAAATCAAGACAATAATAATACACTCTTTATAAAAAATAGTAAAAAAAGGTGTGAAATTGTACTAAGATCAGAGTGATAAAAAGAGAAAAGACATCTCTTGCAACTAGAAGTTACTGATGGCTTGCGCCATCTTTCGGAATAAATATAAACTTAATTTTTGATTTTTTAAATTATTCCAGAATTGGCCAAATACCCACTATTGATTAATCAAGAAAATTCAACCACGTGCACTTTCCAGGCTGTTGGCCCTCATCAGCGTGGAGTGCCTCAACGACCAAAAAATCAGAGTTTGAGACATCATGAAAAATGGGTCTTTAAAGCCGTAAGGGCGGGAGAATGCCAAATTACATGGAAAGGTTGTCTCAATGACCAGACTTTTTGGTCATTTAGGTGCGGCCTGCACCATGTTGATGAGGGCCAACAAACCGAAACGCGTATAAATATTTTTTTTTCTCTAAAAACGTGGGTTTTTGACCAATATTTCGCTTAAACCTGCGCTGGGACTTTTCGTCTGCTACCTGTCGGACAGAATATTCCACCAGACGACGGCCTCGATCCACGTTGACCTTCGCCCGAGTCCTTCAGTCCATTTTTTCCACCGTGTGGCATTCGGATATTTACATATTGGCTCGTATACGGGAGCGAGCGTTAAACGACACTCGAGTACGGGAGGAAAACATCCGGGTACAGTGGGATGTAAATTCCCCAACAGACGATATCCCGGACCAAAATGGCGACAGCAACTTGACTCCGCTCCGCTGTCGCAGCGTCACCCAACTGTGGTCAAATGTTGACGGTAAACAAGGCCGTAACTGTGGTTCTATTTCAGTCAATCTAGGCGACAGAATGGATGACATTCGAGAGCTCGAAGGAGGAAAACGGTTTCGATTCTTTCACGACCATTACGCGGTGCTCCATGTCAGGAAGTTGGAAACTTTTATGCAGATATGTAAATACGCCACAATCGCTCCTAGACAGACTTGTAGATACACAAATACGCCAAACCTCGTATGCAGGCGTGTAAATATGCAAATACACCAGAAACGCTCCTAGGCAGACAGGTAAATATGTAAATACACCGCAGACAATCCTTTGTAGACATGTAAATATGCAAATACACCAGAGACCTCCTATGTAAATACGCCACAGACCCTTCTAGGCAAACATGTAAATGTGAAAATACACCAGAGAACTCCTATGTAAATACGTTACAGACCCTTCTAGGCAAACATGTAAATGTGAAAATACACCAGAGACCTCCTATGTAAATACGTCACAGACTCTTCTAGGCAAACATGTAAATGTGAAAATATACTAGAGACCTCCTATGTAAATACGTCACAGACCCTTCTAGGCAAACATGTAAATGTGAAAATACACTAGAGACCTCCTATGTAAATACGTCACAGACGCTTCTAGGCAAACATGTAAATGTGAAATACACCAGAGACCTCCTATGTAAATACGTCACAGACGCTTCTAGGCAAACATGTAAATGTGAAAATACACCAGAGACCTCCTATGTAAATACGTCACAGACCCTTCTAGGCAAACATGTAAATGTGAAAATATACTAGAGACCTCCTATGTAAATACGTCACAGACCCTTCTAGGCAAACATGTAAATGTGAAAATATACTAGAGACCTCCTATGTAAATACGTCACAGACCCTTCTAGGCAAACATGTAAATGTGAAAATATACTAGAGACCTCCTAGGAAGACATGTAAATATTTAAATACACCGCAGACGTGTAAAAACATCAGAGACGCTTCTATGTAGATCCTGTGGCATGTAAATAAGCCTATTCAACTCCGACACAAAATCTCGTCCGTCAGCTGGGGGAGTTTCCTTGTTGACCCACGGTCATGTTCCAAGATGGCCGTTCCTCTTGCGTGGAAAAGACTTATCATCATCCCCAATGGAAAGTCCCAACCGGACGCCAGCAAACAAAACATTTGGCAGCAATTGTAATGGACGCCGGTAATTGTGACAATCACACCAAATTGTCAACTAATGTCGCTCAAATTGCATATTGGCGCTGTGGTCATTACAGCCCACCAGTCACAACATGCGTCAACAGTCAAAACAAGTAAAAAACTGCGGAGTGACCTTGCGTGGAGCCCAGTCCGGTCCTCCAACCTCGGAATTAAATTTGCATAGCGTACATTTAGTTACATATTCCTTCCTTAGTTACATATTCTACCTTAGTTACATATTCCTACCTTAGTTACATATTCTATCTTATAAAATTACATATTCCTACCTTAGTTACATATTCCTACCTTAGTTACATATTCCATCTTATAAAATTACATATTCCTACCTTAGTTACATATTCCTACCTTAGTTACATATTCCTACCTTAGTTACATATTCCTACCTTAGTTACATATTCCTACCTTAGTTACATATTCTACCTTATAAAATTACATATTCCTACCTTAGTTACATATTCCTACCTTAGTTATTCTCGGACGTACTAAAGACTGGCTCGAAATATTTTTTGGCTTTTCTGACTGACCCTTGGTTCATCATGAAAACTCCGCTGTCAAGCCAGAGATTGGCTGGTTAGAGCTGTCCCCTCGTGGAGACTCCTTCGTTACCTTTCAATTTGCATAAACGCTTATTAGAAGATATCGCTGTAGAGAAAACCATTACTTAAAGGAAATAAAACGAAAAAAGCGAAAAACTTACAAGATCTGGTAATCAAATTCTGGGAAATGTTTTCTGAATATTTGTTTAAAATTAAATAAAAAAGTTTACCGCGGCACAGTGTTGAGCTCACAGGATGTTTCGGCAGAGCTTCCGTCAGGTTGGTGCGTGTAGCTGACCGGATGGCTGAGCCAGGTAAGACTGCGGTGCTAGTGGCTGTACCCAGACTGCTGGTGAACTTTCAATACTGGAAGTCCTTTATATACATAGTCTCATGTCAAAACTGACAGGTTGATTCTCCTATGCAGACATGTTTATATGCAAATGTATGCATAGAAGCGCCTGAGGTGTATTTGCATATTTAAATGTCTGCATAGAAGCCTCTGTGGTGTATTTGTATATATACATTACACCAGAGACATTCCTTTGTAGACCTGTAAATATGCAAATGCACCACAGAGGCTCCTTTGTAGACCTGTAAATATGCAAATACACCATAGAGGCTCCTTTGTAGACCTGTAAATATGCAAATGCACCACAGAGGCTCCTATGTAGACCTATAAATATGCAAATACACCACAGAAGCTTCTATGCAGACATTTAAATATGCAAATGCACCACAGAGGCTCCTTTGTAGACCTGTAAATATGCAAATACACTACAGACTTCTATCCAGACATTTAAATATGCAAAAACACCACAGACATGAGACGCTCAGCAGACAACGGGGACAAATCACGTCTGCTTGTCTATCAATTGAGCTACTTTAACCAATTCTCTCTGCAACGGTCTTATGTAATCCTGGCCTCTTGCATAATACACCTCCGCGCGACATTCTATTTATAAACACACGACTAAAACTGCCGAAACTGCGTTCACAACGGATCTTAAATCACGAGGCAGGAAAGGTCCAAATGTCACATGGCCACATAGGACAGCAGGACCCTTTGTTGCCACAGTACAATACTACGGTGTGAATGTTTCACAAGCTCATTATGCGTTTTGATACTTTCGTCTCTAATATAAAATCTCTTTAAAACATTCAAGCAGGTACCTAACACATTAATCTATAAAAGCAAAATTCACCTCTCCCTTTAAAAATAGACGTCAAAACTAGACGCCATCTATTGACCATCGCCGCAAACTAGCGGCCTCAGGTCGGTGACAAAGCCACAACTTTGTCAAACCGAGAAGTAGAACGACATTTGAAAATTATCCCACATGTGTTTCTTTTGAACGAAGAAAACTCGAAATTTATTTTAAGGAGAAATAACGATTATTTCTATCCTTAGGGATGAAGTATGAAAAGATGAATTGTGAAGAGTAATGATAAATGGGAAAATAAAGTGTCCAGGGATGGGAAACGGATTTATTCTTAAAATAAATTTCGATTTTTCGTTCAAAAGAAACACATGCGGGATAATTTTCAAATGTCGTTCTACAATCATAAGCCACATTATATTGTGTTATAAACCGAGAAGCGTCCACCTAGAGACCGTGGTTTCGGGCTAATGGCCCTCGTCAGTCTATGATGGACTTATTACATGAAATCTACAAGGGATCTTGTTAAGAATTAGATATATATATCTGTGTGAATATTTATTTATTATTAATTTGTTATTCTGAGTCGATATTGTTAATACTGCCTATTTTACATAGTTTTGTTTTTAAAATAAGTTATTCTGTTTTAATTCTTTTGACCATTGGCCAAGGTGTATAAATATTTTTTGGTTTTAAATAAAGTTAGTGTGTGTGTCTCATAGTGTTGGTGTGTTGGATTGATGGGAATACACCGGGTAGGCAGCAGCAGAGTGGAGCCTTAAACAGGAACAAAATACAGTCCTCAAGAAATATAAGGAGCTATCGGATCTAATTGAATCTTCACAATCTGACAAAGAGGTGTTTAGCTGGCAGAATAACTGAGCCAAATCTACAGCCAAAATATAGATGGAGAATTTGCCGGGAAGAATTTAATCTATAAAAATGAAGGTCAGGACTTTCCCGTCAAAATGGCGCTAAAATTAATAATAATTAGAATTGATGGCGCACAATTTAAGTTTCTATTTTAACGGGAGAGGTGACCTTTAATTTCAAAGATGAATAGTCGCCAAAACTTCCATCAATAAAACTTTCCTTTTTATCGCCATTTTTTGGGTTGTCGGAGGTCGCGCGTTCACTGAACGGGGTGTTCCCCCCAAACCTTGATACACCCAGTGGTCACAGGACATTGTCAGCTGTTATATGCTAGACGATTGTCCCGGGTAATGCTCGATTGTATGGAAGAAAAATCCTTTTTTTCAAACTCATTCTTCAAATTATATAGATATACACTCATGGACAAATCTTAAGGAAGTGGAAGGTCTTTAATTTCGCCAGTTGTCTGTTTTTTTTTTAAGGAGACAGAGGTTGTTCATACTTGGTTATCTCGTGTGTCTTCAATAAAGGTCACTGTAATATCTTTCAGAGTTATTGTCTCAATCCCGATATACATGCTGAAAGGTACAACTTCCTTAAGTTTTGTCCATGAGTGTATATTGGTTATCTCGTGTGTCTTCAATAAAGGTCACTGTAATATCTTTCAGAGTTATTGTCTCAATCCCGATATACATGCTAAAAGGTACAACTTCCTTAAGTTTTGTCCATGAGTGTACATTGGTTATCTCATATGTCTTCATTGAAGGTCACTGTAATATCTTTCAGAGTTATTGTCTGAATCCCGATATACGAGGTGTGTTCAAAAGGTATCGCGTTTTTTGAATTTTCGCGGGTTACGTATATTCGAATTTCGATCTTTTTGTGGCTTTATGTTGGTACTCATGTCTCTCACTTATGCCGACAAGCTCGGCCATTTTGAATGTTCACTTAATTGTTGACAGCTGCTTTGCT
Source organism: Cordylochernes scorpioides (assembly GCA_030710605.1). Taxonomy (NCBI): domain Eukaryota; kingdom Metazoa; phylum Arthropoda; class Arachnida; order Pseudoscorpiones; family Chernetidae; genus Cordylochernes; species Cordylochernes scorpioides. Next base: position 131,071,844 of record CP092863.1, read on the forward strand.
TGCAGGTGTTTTGGATCGTCTTCGATTTTTACCTATTAAAAAAAAATGGATCAAAGAACCTGTATCAAATTTTGTGTGAAAAACGAAATTAAGTGCGCGGATGCATTCCGAATGTTGACTGTGGCATAGGGAGAAGCTATCTTGGATCGAAGCAACGTTTATCCGTGGTACAAAATGTTCTCAGAAGGCCGAGAAGATGTGAACGACGAAGAGCGTGCCGGACGCCCGAGCATTTCAACAACAGACGAAAAAATTAATGAAGTGGAGAAAATGATATTGGCCAATCGTCGAATCACCGTTAGAGAAGTTGCTGAGGACCTAAACATATCGATTGGCTCGTGCCATTCGATTTTTATCAATGATTTGGGCATGAGACGGGTCGCCGCGAAATTCGTACCAAAATTGCTCAACTGCGACCAAAAACAGCATCGCATGAACATTGCTAATGAGATGTTAGACTCTGTCCGCGACGACCCAAATTTGCTCCAGAGGGTCATAACTGGTGACGAAGCGTGGGTTTATGGTTATGACGTGGAAACCAAAGCTCAATCATCTCAATGGAAGCTGCCGCACGAACCAAGACCGAAAAAAAGCGCGCCAAGTTCGGTCGAATGTGAGAGTTTTGCTGACAGTTTTTTTCGATTGCAGGGGCGTAGTGCATCATGAGTTCTTGCCACAGGGTAGAACGGTCAATAAGGAATATTACCTGCAAGTTATGCGCAATTTGCCCGAAGCAATCCGCCAGAAACGCCCGGATTTGTGGAAGAACAAAAATTGGCTTTTGCACCACGATAACGCCCCTGCTCACACATCGTTGCTTGTGCGCGACTTTTTGGCCAAAAACAACACACTAATGATGCCGCAGCCACCGTATTCCCCAGATCTGTCCCCCTGTGACTTTTTCTTGTTCCCTAAACTGAAGAGGCCCATGAAAGGACAACGTTACGCTACGCTTGACGAGATAAAGACGGCATCGAAGGAGGAGCTGAAAAATATTTTTTTTAAATGATTTTTTGAAGTGCTTCGAAGATTGGAAAAACCGTTTGCACAAGTGTAAATACATAATTTTTGAAAAAACACAAAAGTCGCGATACCTTTTGAACACACCTCTTACATGCTGAAAGGTACAACTTCCTTAAGTTTTATCCATGAGTGTATATACCCATGAGGGTAGATTGGTTATCTCGTGTCTTCAATAAATGTCACTGTAATATCTTTCAGAGTTATTGTCTAAATCCCGATATACATGCTGAAAGGTACAACTTCCTTAAGTTTTGTCCATGACAACTTTGTCCATATGCTTTATTAGTTGATAAATAAAAATAAATTATCGAAATTGTCATTTAAAAGTTACCCGTAGTTTATTCGTGTACATGGCTATGGTATCAAGGTGTCATAAACGCCTTCTTGCAAACACTGATGAGGTTTTCCTCTAAACCATCCAAGCGACACAATTACAGAGATTCCCCTGATAGAAGCAGCGAGTAAGAGGGGAAATTTAAAGAGAAAAAAATGACAAAAGTTTTCTTCTACGAAATTTCTCCATCAGTTATTGGGTCAGTTCGTGGTGTTGAAGTTTCCTGGAGTTGAGCGTGAAACTTCACAATTCAAAGGTAATGTTCATGACGTCACAACATGGCGCCCCGCCGTAATTAAAAGTTTATTTGCCGAGTCAATTAGAGCCAGGGTCACGTGACGTGAGTCTGTGACGGTCTTCGTCAGTACAGTGGTCCCAACATCTGACGACGTCCCGGGTGACTCTAACGTCAAGTTAGGAATGTCAAGTCCCGGGTAACTCTAACGTCAAGTTAGGAATGTCAAGTCCCGGGTAACTCTAACGTCAAGTTAGGAATGTCATGTCCCGGGTGACTCTATAGTCAAGTTAGGAATGTCAAGTCCCGGGTAACTCTAACGTCAAGTTAGGAATGTCATGTCCCGGGTGACTCTATAGTCAAGTTAGGAATGTCAAGTCCCGGGTAACTCTGACTTCATGTTAGGAATGTCAAGTCCCGGGTGACTATAACGTCAAGTTAGGAATGTCAAGTCCCGGGTGACTTTAACGTCAAGTTAGGAATGTCAAGTCCAGGGTGACTCTGACGTCAAGTTAGGAATGTCAAGTCCCGCGTGACTCTGACGTCAAGTTAGGAATGTCAAGTCCCGGGTGACTCTAACGTCAAGTTAGGAATGTCAATTCCCGGGTGACTCTAACGTCAAGTTAGGAATGTCAAGTCCCGGGTGACTCTGACGTCAAGTTAGGAATGTCAAGTCTCGGGTGACTCCATCTCTGACGTCAAGTTAGGAATGTCAAGTCTCGGGTGTCTCTGACGTCAAGTTAGGAATGTCAAGTCTCGGGTGACTCCATCTCTGACGTCAAGTTAGGAATGTCAAGTCCCGGGTGACTCTAACGTCAAGTTTGGAATGTCAAGTCCCGGGTGACTCTAACGTCAAGTTTGGAATGTCAAGTCCCGGGTGACTCTAACGTCAAGTTAGGAATGTCACCGAGAAACCCAGAAATAGAAAACACCCCAATTGTCCCAATACTCCAATTTCACGCCAATTTTCAAATTACATCGCAGTTTCCGCCTCGCAAATACCAACGGGAGAAAATGAGACCAAGCGATCTCAGAAATTCGCCAATCGGCACCCAGATAGAAGCCTCTGGAGAAATCTTCAGGATTTTCCTTGGATGAAGTGGATTTTCTGGTTTCAAGTGTGCATTGCCGAAGAGGTAACCACTTAACAAGGTCAAAAACACGAAGTTGATGGAAAAATTCAATACTTCTCCTTTTTTAGCCAATAATGGACGAATTTCTACAATTGGTGATCAGAATCTTCCTATGACGACGTGGTTAAAATCGTCCACCACCTGTGGACCGGGGGTCAGACTGACCAATCAGGAAGATATAACCCAGCTGGGGGAAGTCTTAATAAAGGTATTGATTGATATAGCTCTATATTTACATATTCCCCATAACACTTTGCATAGTCTAATTCCTTTCTCCGGCTTTTTCCCCAATCATTTCTGTATCATTCAGGATAATCTGAATCCCTGTAAAGGACAACACCTAATTCCAGAGCTAAGGTTTCCTTTAGGGAGAGGTGTCCTCTTACTGGAGAGTTACTAAATAGCTAAAATTGTAATTTTTTCAACTGAAAACTGTCCTTTGTAGAGAGGTTTCCTATAGAGCGAATGTCCTCTCATGGAGGTTCTACTGTATAAGACTAAATATCTTAATAAAGGTGTTGATTGATATATAAATCTACATTTACATATTTTCCATGTAACTTTGCATACTCGAATTCTTTCTCCTGACTTTTCCACTCATTTCTGTATCTCTCGGGAGAATCTGGATTTAAGACTGGAGGTCTTAATAAAGACATTGATTGATTGATATTAGGGAGTGATAGGAGAGGATGATGAACCAATGGTAATGAGGGCGGTCACCATGTTGTCTGTCACCAGTGACGACACACTTGTGTCGCCTCTATTCCAGTCCGCTGGGGCAAGGACGGTCGTTGCCTGGGGATTTACTCCCAGTGGAAACTGTTTTCTTCAATGGTCACAGCTCATCATGGTTGGAACACTTGCCGGCATAGCTCGCACCTTGACTTCCTTGATAGTAACACCAACACAATGCCTATCTGTAGTTGGCACATGCGCACGTAACTAGCACTCGCTACACGAAGTTATCACTCGCTACACGAAGTCAGCACTCGCTACACGAAGTCAGCACTCGCTACACGAAGTCAGCACTCGCTACACGAAGTTATCACTCGCTACACGAAGTCAGCACTCGCTACACGAGGTAGCACTCGTTATACGAAGTCTGAACAGGCTACACGAAGTCAGCACTCGCTACACGAAGTCAGCACTCGCTACACGAAGTTATCACTCGCTACACGAAGTTAGCACAGGCTACACGAAGCCATCACTCGCTACACGAAGTCAGCACTCGCTACACGAAGTTATCACTCGCTACATGAAGTCAGCACTCGCTACACGAAGTTAGCACAGGCTACACGAAGTCATCACTCGCTACACGAAGCCATCACTCGCTACACGAAGCCATCACTCGCTACATGAAGTCAGCACTCGCTACACGAAGTCAGCCTTCGCTACACGAAGTCAGCACTCGCTACACGAAGTCAGCACTCGCTACACGAAGTCATCACTCGCTACACGAAGTTAGCACAGGCTACACGAAGTCATCACTCGCTACACGAAGCCATCACTCGCTACACGAAGTTAGCACAGGCTACACGAAGTCATCACTCGCTACACGAAGTCATCACTCGCTACACGAAGTCAGCACTCGCTACACGAAGTCAGCACTCGCTACACGAAGTCATCACTCGCTACACGAAGTCCTCACTCGCTACACAAAGTTAGCACAGGCTACACAAAGTTAGCACAGGCTACACGAAGTCAGCGCTCGCTGCACTAAGTCAGCACTCGCTACACAAAGTTAGCACAGGCTACACGAAGGCATCACTCGCTACACGAAGTTAGCACAGGCTACACGAAGTCATCACTCGCTACACGAAGTTAGCACAGGCTACACGAAGTCATCACTCGCTACACGAAGTTAGCACAGGCTACACGAAGTCATCACTCGCTACACGAAGTTAGCACAGGCTACACGAAGTCATCACTCGCTACACGAAGTTAGCACAGGCTACACGAAGTCAGCACTCGCTACACGAAGTTAGCACAGGCTACACGAAGTCAGCACTCGCTACACGAAGTTAGCACAGGCTACACGAAGTCATCACTCGCTACACGAAGTTAGCACAGGCTACACGAAGTCATCACTCGCTACACGAAGTCAGCACATACGGGGAACTACCACACGTACTCCTGAATTCTTCATAGAAGAAAGTAAATTTTAATTGATATCAATCCTGGTAAATCCCTAGAGTCCCAAATATTTAAACAAAGACTGACCTACTTCAGACATATAATGAGATCAATTGAATTAGAAAAGACATTGATATTGGTAAAAAATTGAAGAAGGAAGACCTCCAATGAGCTGGCTAGAAGGAGACAAGAAAGCACCAGAAGGTCACTAGATGAGAGTGATGGTCACTGACATTGGAGAATATCTGTGTCCTTAGTGTCACCTAAAGTCAAAATCTGTGATGGAAACAACAAATACACTCATTGACAAAACTTATGGAAGTTTAAAATCTTTGATGTCGTCGGTCGTCTGATTTCTTTCTTTCTTTTTTTTTTGAAGGGGACAGAGGCTATTCACCCTTTGTTATCTCGTGTTTTTCAATAAACGTCACTGAAATATCTTTCAGAGTTATTGTCTCAATCCCGATATACATGGTAAAAGGTACAACTTCCTTAAGTGTTGTCCATGAGTGTACGTACACATTGATAGACCGGTTATATGCAAATAAGATTGAAAAGATCGAAAGGGAAACAATTTGCATAAACGCCCCGAGGTGCCAAGAAGGGAGGTTCGGGTTTCCGCCCCTGCCAGGTCAAGGGCACCTACTGGACATTCCCCGAGTCTTTTTCTGGAACTCCCGCCTTATATTTAACAACACTTATGGAAATTTCCGATTTAAAACGGTACCTACGTTAAGCACGGATTTTCCTAATAAAACAAAATTTATACTGTCCTTACTGCGATGTAGAATTAGTGGAAGGGCTTGGCTCATCAGAGGTTAAACCTCCCAGCAGTTTCCCCAGTTTAATCTACCATACAACTTTTTAGATCTTCCAGGTCGCCTATTTTTTTTTAAGGAGGCAGAGGTTGTTCACACTTTGTTATCTCGTATGTCTTCAATAAAGGTCACTCTAATATCTTTCAGAGTTATTGTCTCAATCCCGATATACATGGTAAAAGGTACAACTTCCTTAAGTTTTGTGCATGAGTGTATATTGGGTATCTCGTGTGTCTTCAATAATGGTCACTGTAATATCTTTCAGAGTTATTGTCTCAATCCCGATATACATACTAAAAGGTACAACTTCCTTAAGTTTTGTCCATGAGTGTATATTGGTTATCTCGTGTGTCTTCAATAAAGGTCACTGTAATATCTTTCAGAGTTATTGTCTCAATCCCGATATACATGGTAAAAGGTACAACTTCCTTAAGTTTTGTCCATGAGTGTATATTGGTTATCTCGTGTGTCTTCAATAAAGGTCACTGTAATATCTTTCAGAGTTATTGTCTCAATCCCGATATACATGCTGAAAGGTACAACTTCCTTAAGTTTTGTCCATGAGTGTATATTGGTTATCTCGTGTGTCTTCAATAAAGGTCACTGTAATATCTTTCAGAGTTATTGTCTCAATCCCGATATACATGCTGAAAGGTACAACTTCCTTAAGTTTTGTCCATGAGTGTATATTGGTTATCTCGTGTGTCTTCAATAAAGGTCACTGTAATATCTTTCAGAGTTATTGTCTCAATCCCGATATACATGGTAAAAGGTACAACTTCCTTAAGTTTTGTCCATGAGTGTATATTGGTTATCTCGTGTGTCTTCAATAAAGGTCACTGTAATATCTTTCAGAGTTATTGTCTCAATCCCGATATACATGCTGAAAGGTACAACTTCCTTAAGTTTTGTCCATGAGTGTATATTGGTTATCTCGTGTGTCTTCAATAAAGGTCACTGTAATATCTTTCAGAGTTATTGTCTCAATCCCGATATACATGCTGAAAGGTACAACTTCCTTAAGTTTTGTCCATGAGTGTATATTGGTTATCTCGTGTGTCTTCAATAAAGGTCACTGTAATATCTTTCAGAGTTATTGTCTCAATCCCGATATACATGGTAAAAGGTACAACTTCCTTAAGTTTTGTCCATGAGTGTATATTGGTTATCTCGTATGTCTTCAATAAAGGTCACTGTAATATCTTTCAGAGTTATTGTCTCAATCCCGATATACATGGTAAAAGGTACAACTTCCTTAAGTGTTGTCCATGAGTGTAAACGTTTTTTTTCAAAAAGATCCGGTTAAGCTCTGATATTTCCAGCAGGTTGCTGCACTAATGTCGTCACAAATAGGACATTGTGATCTGGAGGGTCGCAAAGTGAATTTATCCATTCCTTGTCGACGACACCAGCGACAAAAGTCCCGAGCGGTGAAAGGTTCGCGAGCTATTCCTTTACACCAATAAAACCTCGAAATAACTAGCTAATAAAATTTTCCAACGCGGTGCGGAGTATTTTTAGGAAAATTGCATAACGTCATTGAATAATACGATTGTAATCTATTTAATATTACACTCATGGAGACAAAACTTAAGGAAGTGGAAAGTCTTTGATGTTGTCGGTCGTCAATTTTATTTTTGAAAGAGACAGAGGTTGTTCACATTTGGTTATCTCGTTTGTCTTCTATAAAGTTCACTGTAATATCTTTCAGATTTTTTTAATAAGAAAAAAAAAAGTCCAATGCGGGAATCGAACCCGGGTCGTAGCGGTCGAAAACCAATGGTTTAGACCATCCTTCCACCGACCCCCCAATGTTCAGGAGTACGTAAAGAGACATTTCAGTAGTGGACGGTCGAGGATTACAGCACGAAGCTGGTGGTGAGAGGACAAAAAGTGTGTTGACGACGGAAGGCTTCAAGTGGCTGACCATCGACTGATGCTACTCAGGGATGGGACAGGAGACCGTTGTTTGGGCAATTCTTCAAGGCCTAGATAACTCACACTCACATAGGGCCGGTGGGGCAGTGGTGTAAACCGTCGGTTGTTGACAGCTACGACCCGGGTTCGAATCCCGTCTTGGACACTTTTTTTCTTTAACAAAAAAAAATGCTTCAATGATTCCCGATTCTTGCAAAACCTTACCATTGAGTACAAGTTACTGTAATTAAAGTAAGTAAGAAAGTTGAATCCGTAACCAAATTTAACTTTACATATTCTTTATTATTAATAGCAATTATACAAAACAAATTTTGGTATATATGAAAAAAGACATCTCCTTATCGTGCAACTGAAGTTGCTGATGGCTTGTGCCATCTATCGGAATAAATATCAACTATTCTCGTTGATTTTTAATTATTCCAGAATTGGCCAAATACCCATTCTTGATTAATCAAGAAAAGCTAACTACGGACGTGTTTCGGGCTGTTGGCCCTCATCAGCGTGGTGCAAGCTGTACCTCAACGACCGAAAAACTGTTCATTCAGGCATCCTGAAAAATCATGAAACGGGTAGTTGAGGCCAGAACAATCCCATCCCAGTTCAATATCACATTAGTACTATTTTTTCACCTGGTATATATGTTTTACGTGAAAACAACAAAAACAATAATTTTTAGATACAAGTTCCTTTTCAAACACGAGCTCATCTCTATAGCCATTGTTACTCTGTGAAATATTCCTACAGTTACCAAACAGGAGCTCCACAACACTTGCTTTCTACAAAGAAATTTGGTGCACTTTGCATTAACTTTAAATAATACTGTTGTTCTTACTACTAATCACCATGATTATCATGGTTTACTTGGGATAAATACCACCAAACATACTACACGCAAGTTTGTATAGGGGAATTTTGGAGAATTTCTGGCGAAAATCATTGCAACAGATGATCCTAGCTGCTTCTGTGGAAAGGAAAACCAAAACTCAATACATTTATTGATAGAATGTCTTTCACAGCTTTTTATCCCATTGAAAAAATGTGCGAATTTGTATAACAAAGACACCTATTATGAAAAAGGCATCTCCTTATCGTGCAACTAAAATTTGCTGATGGCTTGCGCCATCTATCAGAATAAATATCAACTATTCTCGTTTATTTTTAAAGACACCTATGGTTCGATGATTTTTGTAGATTCATTTTATATTTTCTGTTTGAAAAAACCAACGTTTTTGTTTTCAGTTTTGTTCATTAAATTAAGCTGCTAAAATGTTTTTTTTCCTTATCCCTAGTACACATGGTACAGGCCATGATAATCATGGTGGGTAGTTGGGGGCTGCTTTTACTGTAAGTACACCACATGTCTACACTCGGCCGTGCGGCCACGCGAGCTCCGTGTTTTTCGCCTCTGGCAGGCGGTGAAATGCTTTTAGGCATACCGAGTTCGGCATCGCCAGGGAGCTCGGGATCTGTTGGACAAGAGCCTGGAAGGCCCAGCATCCCATCTCCTACTGGTGTAAAAATTTCAAGCAAAAACGGAAATGAGAAAATAATCTCAAAGAAAACTCAGAAAATCGAGTTTATGCAAATCCACCGACAGGCGTCAGAAATGCAAATCTGGCCGCTGCGCGCGGTGACGTCACGACCGGCTCGGCAGCAGCTACGTCATCTAATGGCGCTGCCCGTGTCCTGGGAAGTTGGGCGGACACCATCGAGGACCAAGGCCCTGGAGAGGACGACGACTTCACCGTCGTCAAGAATAAGAAAAGGCGCCGTGAATCGCCTGGTTCTCCTGCAGCGGCTGCGCCTTCCTCTGGCACCAGAGGCGCAGGGGCCACTCGCCGGCCCCGATCGTCCACGGGATGGGCACCGCGGGCGGAGGAGGTTGTTATGAAGTTTGTTTACACTTTAGTATTCTTTATAGTCTATGGTAATTCAATAAGAAGTCGTAAGCAAACTAATTGTTTATTACTTAAGTTACATGCAAATTCTGAATGCTATTCAGTGATGATGATAAATCGTTGGCGTTGCCAAACTAAAAGTTTAATATATATTACATGTCCCCTCTTTAACCATCAAAGGTTCAATCTGCGTGGGGGTCGAACCACCCTACCAGATCTGGTGGTGATCAGGTTCCCTGGAGAACCATTGGTACAGCTCCCCGGGGGTCCTGTGGTGGTCACGTTCTCCGGGGATCCAGGAGAAGAGAGTTGTCCAGAAAATGTAGGCCGCGATGGGGATTCCTCCAGGTCCTGCAAATCGGTTTGTTCCTGGTTCAGTTCTAGTGGTTTCTCCCAATCTGTGTGGGTTGTGTCACTCCGTTTATCCTCGCGGATGTGAATACTGTTTCTTCTATATTCATTTCCTTCTTGATCTTTCACGTAGAAGGATCGGGGTTCATTGGCTTGGTTTTTTAGCTGGCCTGGGATCCATCTTTTATCTTTTCGAAACCACACTCTATCCTTGATAGATAATGGGTCCGCCGGTCTAGTGTGTCTATCGTAATAGTTTTTCATTTTAACTTGATTATCAACTAGCTGTTTCTGGATCGCCTCGTTGTTAATCATGGAGGGCACGAACTGGGATGTCTTCGAGGGTATTATAGACCTTAAATTCCTTGACATCAGAATTTGTGCAGGTGATGGCAAATTATTGTGTGGTGTGTTTCGTAAGTTGAGAAGAGCTAAGTAGGGATCTGTACTTTCTTCTCCACATCTCTTTATCAGTTTCTTTAAAGTTTGAACTGTTCGTTCTACCATCCCGTTACTCTGTGCATGGTAAGGACTAGATGTTACATGGACTATATTCCAAGTTCTAGTAAAGTTCTGGAACTCCTTTGAAAAGAATGGAGGCCCATTATCACTCACCAAAGTTTCAGGAATTCCAAAGTTCGAGAAAGTTCTCTTTAATCTCCTTATTATGGTGTCTGTTGTCATATCTTGGAGTTGATATATTTCTGGGTATTTGCTGAAGTAGTCCACTATTAAGAGATATTTTGAGCTTTCTAATTGAAAAATGTCGATCCCTACCTTTTGCCATGGATAATCAGGTACTTGGTGTGGAAGCATAGGTTCTTTAGGATTTGCTCTTGATGTTTGTTGACAAATTGAACAGTTATTGATTAATTCTTCAATTTCTTTATTCATTCCAGGCCAGTAAATGGATCTTTTGGCTAATGCAATTGTATTGTTTATACCTTGATGTGAAGCATGGAGTATCTTTAACATATAGCTTCTTTGGGTTTTTGGTATTAGAAGTTTATTACCTCTGCAGATCAAGTTTTGCCATTCATGAAGTTCTTCTTTGAATTCCCAATAAGGTTTGAGGTTGGAAGGCAAGTTCTTTTTGTGTAAGGGCCAACCTGTTAAAATATATTGCTTCAGCAAACAGCATTCTTTATCATTTAAAGTATCCTCCTGTAGCCTCGTTAATCTCTGGTCTTTGATCTCAACATTTAAAAACAAACGTTTGAGTACATAAGTCTAATTCTTTATCTTCCATTTGTTCCTGGGGCAAGAAATGTCTGGAAAGGGTATCAGCAGGTATCATACTCTTTCCTGGGATGAACTTCAATTCAAATTGATAATTTAATAAATACAATGACAACCTTTGGAGTCTAGGTGACATTTGATCAAAGTTTTTCTTCAATAAAGAAACCAAGGGTTTATGATCTGTATATGCAGTAAATTTTCTACCATAAAGGAAATAATGGAACCTTTTACATCCAAAATATAGAGCCAATAATTCTTTTTCAATTTGGGAGTAATGTTTTTGCGGAGAAGTGAGAGATGCAGATGCATAAGATAAAGGTTTTTCTTTTTGCATTAGTATAGCACCCAACCCATCTTTGCTTGCATCAGCAAAAAGTTCTAGTGGTTCATTAGGATCAAAGTGTCTCAATACTGGTGGACTAGTTAGGAGAGTTTTGATAAAATTCAGCTCTTGATCTGCTGCAATATTCCAATTCCAGATTATATCCTTTTTAAGCAGGTTTCTCATATTAGAAGTATTTGATGATAAGTCCGGTATGAATTTGGCTAGATAAGTTACGGTCCCAAGTATCCTTTGCAATTCTTGCTTATTTTTAGGTATTTGCATATTTTGTATGGCTCTAACTTTATCTTGATCAGGTAAAATTCCTTCCTGTGAGATGGTATGACCTAAAAATTTAACTACCCCTGTGGCCATTTGGAGTTTATTTAATGTAAGTTTCAGTCTACTTTCTCTGGCCAAATCTAAAACCTTTTTTAGAGTAGAGTTATGATCTTCAATCGAATTACCCCATATTAGAAGATCATCTATATAGCAGACCACATTAGGGATATCACAAAAAATCTTGTGCATAATTTTTTGAAAAATTTCAGGTGCACTGGAAATTCCAAATGGTAGCCTCAAGAATCGATAACGCCCAAATGGTGTACTCATCACCAAATATTTAGATGTATTTTCACTTAGCGGCACTTGCCAAAATGCAGATTTCGCATCTAATACAGAATAAAATTTAGCCTTTGGTATTTCTGCCAGAATGTTTTCAGGTGCAGGTAAGGTGTAATGCTCCCTCAAGACCCATTTATTCAGTTCCCTTGGGTCAATGCATATCCGATATTTGCCCGATGGTTTCTTTACCACTACCATTGGGTGCGCCCATACCGTCGGTTCTTCTATTTTTTCGATAATCCCGTCTTCTTCCATTTTAAACAGTTCTTCCTTTACTGGTTGAAGCAATGCTCTGGGTAGTCTTCTGGCTGGACTTAGTTTAGGCTCCGCCTTGTCCGATATTTTAATGTCATACATATAACTCAAATGGCCATTTCCTTTGAAAACATCTTTATATTTATCCAAGAGTCCTGTAAGAGTAACGCTGCTATCACTTATTGTTTCCACTCTTTTTACTAAATTTAATTTCTCACACTCATCCAGACCTAGTATAGGAACTGCTGAGTTGTTAACAATTAAAAATGTAACTTTTCTGCAAGCGTATTTCGTCTTACAATCTAGCTGGCATTTTCCTACTACTGGGATTTGTTGCCCTGTATAAGTATATATTTTGCAATCTGCTGTTTCCAGCAATGGCATATTAGGCCATTCTTTAATTAGCCTTTCCGGCAGAATATTTACATCTGCTCCTGTATCAAGTTTAATATCAACAGGATGTCCTTGTATGTAAATTAGTTCCTTCCAAGGTTTCCTTAATACTTGGCCGACCATGATTGAGTCTATAATCAGTAGGTTATCATTTTCTTCCTCAATTTCTTGTATACACCTAATTGCTCTATTTTTGCAGCAATTTGAAAAGTGGTTTGGCTGTCTGCACTTGTAACATTCTTTTCCATATGCAGGGCACTTTCCAAAGTCATGAGCCATGTTACATTTTGAGCACCTGATCGATTTATTAAAATTGGCTCTAACTGGGTTACTTGTGTAGCTATTTTTCAAAGAGGTGGTAGGTTTATATTTTTCATTAAAGTTTTTCCTTATAGCATCAATTGAATCTTTTTCAATGTTTCTTAATTGTTTTTGCGATGCCTCAGCCGCCTGACCTTGATTAATAGCCAATGACAGTGTCAAATCGGGGTTCTGTAGATATTTTTCTCTAAGTGTTGTATCCCTACAACCCAAAACAATTCTGTCTCTAATAAGAGAATCTTTAATATTTTCAAATTCACAGTCTTCAGCCTTACTTTTAATTTCAGTGACAAAATCGTCAAAAGTTTGATTTAGCTTTTTTCACAAGTAAAGAAAATGTATCTTTTATATGTGGTGTTTTTAAATGGTCTAAAATATTGATCATATTTATCTAGAATATCTTTGATAGTAGGACTTTGCGCATTCTCTTCAAAACCAAATGTATTATATATTTCAAGCGCTGAATCACCAATAATGTGTAATAGAACAGCCCTTTGTTGTTGTATAGTTTTTGAATCAAGATCACTTGCTATGATGTAGTTTTCAAATTTTTTACGCCATTTTGGCCATTTATTAGGATCATTTTGATCTATTGTAAACGCAGAAGGCGGTGGTAAATTATTCATAATTATCTTTTATTATTTATGAGAAAGCAAGATATAGAAAAATTTAAAATAGTTATTATACCTATATTTTTATATTTTAAAACGATAGACTTACCGCTGCCACCATGTTATGAAGTTTGTTTACACTTTAGTATTCTTTATAGTCTATGGTAATTCAATAAGAAGTCGTAAGCAAACTAATTGTTTATTACTTAAGTTACATGCAAATTCTGAATGCTATTCAGTGATGATGATAAATCGTTGGCGTTGCCAAACTAAAAGTTTAATATATATTACAGAGGTCAGGACCACTAGGGCGCATATCGCGGAGGCCAGGGCGCGGCAGGCGTCTTCAACCGAAGACCACTGCGTCTTCGTAGAGCGCAGCCCTGAACTGGAGCCCTACCATTACATGAGGGCCATAGATCGAATGTTTGGGAGCACCAGGGAGGTCTTCCAAGTGACCAAGATGAACGGCCACTTCCTGGTGGGACTGGCAAACAGAGGCATGGCCGAGCGCCTCATCAACGAGGGCCTCGAGGTGGAGGGAACACTCCACAGGGCCTTCCCGTTCCGCAAGAGGGCGGAGCGAATTACAGTGGGCAACCTCCCCTTCTTCGTGGGGGATGCAGCCGTCATCAGCGCCCTTTCATCTTTTGGGCGGGTCACATCTATCGCCCCCAAGCTGATGAAGGCTGGCCCATACATCTACAACGACGGCCGCCGAGAGGCGTTCATCATCCTCCGCGAAGGAATGACCATCGAGAGGCTGCCCACCCGCCTCGACATCACCATCAAAGGCGAGGCCTGGCCCGCATACCTGTCCTCCGGGATTAGGTGCTCCAGGTGCCGTGGCCAAGGACATCGCAGGGTCAACTGCCCCCTGCTTGCAAGGCGAACCACCGCTCCTGGACCGGCCACACCAACTTCTCCAACCAGCATCCCACCAGCGACTGCGCCTAGGCTGCCTCAACAACCATCTGCCCAGCCTCCACCTCCGGCATCCCCCAGCCAACCATGGAGGTCTCCGACGTCCCTCCCACAAGCCGAGCTGCGCTCCATCCACCTGCAGCACTCCGGCAATCACCACCAGCGCCTTCGGCCTTACCTGCGGAGGATGCGCCTCTTGCCCCTCCACCAGTGACCCCTGCTCCGTCCCTGCGAACACCTGGGAGTCGCGAGCCTGCGGCCCCAACACCGGACGTGGAGATGTCCATCGCGGAGGAGACCTCTGCGTCCTCCACGTCATCGCTAAAGAACGCAACAAGAGTCGACCTCGATGCGTTCATCGAGAAGCACCCCAGCGTGTCCTTCGCTGGGACGGACGCCCTTGGTCTTGGGCGGGAGGAGGTCTTGGACCTCCTCTCCTCGAGGACCAAGGCCGCAGAGGAAAGGACCCCTCCTGTCGCCTCCGCAGTGCGCCGCCCTCGCCGGCCTGATCGGGCAAATCTTAGATCTGAGGCCCGGAGCAGCCAGCAATCTCTACAAAGTGCTCGGGCAGGTCAAAGCTGAGCTGAGGACAACACCAGCCGCAGTGCCTACACCTCCACCGCCTGCGCCTCGGCCTGCTGAGACAACATCACCCGCTCTCCACGGGGAAAGGACGTCGCCGGACATCGCGACACCTCCACCTCCACGGTCCTGCCAATTTATTGATGACCGCTGGACGGAAGCAGACGACATACTACATGAATTAAACCAAGAACGCGACTGGGGAGTGGGGATCAGTGAGAGTGACATCACAGAAGCCGTTATATACCCCGAGGATAGGGAGCCTCTAATCAGGCGCCTGTCCACTCGGAGGAGGAGCCTCCTCGCTGGTTTCATCAGCGCCGCCATCGAGCGCGCTCGGGACTCCGATCCCTTTGTGCGTGAGGGCATGTCCGCGCTCAGGGGGATGTTGCCTTCCTGATTGGGCCCAGACGAGCCTCGGTGGGGACACCGCCTGATTTGTTTTAAATTGTAAATATTTGGTTCCTCCTGCTTAACTCTTAGGAGTAATGATTGACTAAGTAGTCAATAAAATATTTTTAATTGTCAAAATTGTCACAAGTCTACACATGGTACAGGTCATGATAATCATGGTGGGTAGTTGGGGGCTGCTTTTACTGTAAGTACACCACAAGTCTACACATGGTACAGGCCATGATAATCATGGTGGGTAGTTAGGGGCTGCTTTTACTGTAAGTACACCACATGTCTACACATGTGAAAAGCAGTTCAACTTTTACACTTACAAATATGCCAGAGTCCCGTTTGATTACTTGCACTCGCTGGTGGGGTTGGAGTTTTGCAAGAATTGGAGGCTATTGGAGCATTTTTTTTTTTAAATCAGAAAAAGGTGCCCAATGCGGGAATTAAACCCGGGCCGTAGCGGTCGAAAACCAACGGTTTAGACCATCCTTACACCGACCCCTTTGCTAAAATGAGGTGGAAAGCCCCTTGCTAAAATGTACTTAAGTGCAAGTATCCCAAGCTGGGATAAAGGTTTGTACAGATAGTATTTGTTATCAAAATTCAAAACTATTCTAAACGCGTAAGATTCTTTTTTAAATTAAACAATTTCTACTGCCCTTACTGCAATGGAAAAATTAAAGGGAGGGCCTGGCTCATCAGTGGTGAACCCTCCCAGTAGTTTCGCCAGTTTAATCTACCATGTACAATGTACCATGGTGTTGTACCATACAATCAAAATTGTTTAATTTTAAAAATAATCTTACGCGTTTAGAATAGTTTCGAATTTTGATAACAGATGGCGCGCTAGTGTATTATAGTATTTATTGTTGAGTATATGTGTTCTCTGTTGTCAACCAGCTCACCAAGGTTCCTGCTGGAGATAATCCAATATTGTAACTGTAGTGTGTCAATTTAATAGTCCAGGGATGGTTCAGATAAGTATTTCAAAGTTTTATTGGTATTACTTATTATCTACATTTTTAGAGGAAGACCTAAAAAGACAACACCCTAGAATGTCTATTGGGATCTCATTGGCTTCCGCCGATCTGCCGCGCAGTGGTGGTCATATCCTATTTCATGGCGCCGTTTGTATGTTTGCCGACGGCGTGGTCTGTCATTCCAGCAGGCTGGAAGGAAATCTCTAGGCCCCCACATAAACCATCTTTCTGCTTGTCTCTCAGGGCATCTGTGGATGTCACACTGTCACTAGACTGTCCAAATAGTTAAGTACACCTATCCCCCGATTTACACGGTACTTGTTTTACACGTTTTCGCTTTTACACGGTTTTCCAAATAAGTTTTTTTTTTTGTTTTTATCGCACTATACTAAATGCTACTGTGATTGAACACATGCGCTGTGTACACATCTCACGAGGAATCCCGAGCTTATGTGCTGACTACATATTTTAACCTGTCAATGCATTTTATTTTTATTTCTGTGTACACATATCCCCCGATTTACACGTTTTTCTCAGGAACGTATCTACCGTGTAAATCGGGGGATAGGTGTATTTGGCTTTATTCTATATATGTAAATATATATTTTGTATATTTTCTTTTGTTTGTATTTTTGCCTTTATAAAAGGAGATTGTGCCGGCAGAAGAGATCGTGGCTAGAGGAGAGCGCGCTACTAGCTGTTACAATAAACATATCTCTTTTACAAGTCTTTTAAAACTTGTCTAAGTTATTTCTGGAGTCTTTATTTTCTTGAAGCATTACAGGGCAAGTTTTCTCCGTGGTACATCGGGGTTTACCTCCGCGACAGGTGGATTAGGCACATTTGTGATGTGAAATAGTTAAACTGCTTTTTACATGTGTAGACATGGGGACAGTAAAAGCACAACAAACACAACATTGCCTTAATGTAAAAGAAAATAAGACCTAATTCAAATAATTTATTAGTGTGTGACGTTTCGGCAACAACATTGTCACCATCATCAGACAAAAGAATAAATAAGAAAAAATATCACAGCAAGTTCTTAAATAGTACTGTTATCAAGTGTCAAGATAACAGATAAGGAAAAATAGTTTTTTTTTAAAACAACTTGAAATATTCTTGTTAGTGTCTTTTAGTTCTTTTGTCTGATGATGGTAACAATGTTGTTGCCGAAATGTTACACACAAATGAATTATTTGGATTAGGTCTTATTTTCTTTTATTATAATCTATAATCCAAATTATGCTTTATCATACCCTTAATGTTTTCATTTCCTTAATATAAACAGCATGTTATTGCCTGATATTAGTTTATGCCTAACTCCTCCTTTGCCGGTCCCAAGCCTGGATGAAAAAGGAGGAGGGGGAGCAGTAACAAGCTCACTAAAAAACCTGGACTCAGCTGGCCCGGCTGATAGTACCCTGAAAGGACTCCAGGGATACAGGATGAGCAGCATTTGTACTCCATGTTAGGAGCAGCTGGACATGGCGTCTGTTCCTCATGTCAGAGGCGGCCATTTCTTTTGGAGCTAAGTCGGCCTGCCACTGAGTAGTGCTTCCAGTCTTAATGACAAAGGCATTCTACTTCACCCAGTGTGGAGATAAGAAAGAAGAGTTTACCCTAACTGGCCATTATCTTATTTTGTCTTTGTTTCATGTTTGACGGACCACAGTGTGGTTTCATTGTGGCTGTGGAGGTCCAATGATAGAACACGCCAAAGGTTGACCACAATCCTAAGGATGAAAGAGTCCTTTAGCTCAACCACATGGTGAGATACACTGCCCAGGAATACTTAGGTCCTCCCTCTCTGTACACTGCTACATCACATATACACTCATGGACAACACTTAAGGAAGTTGTACCTTTTACCATGTATATCGGGATTGAGACAATAACTCTGAAAGATATTACAGTGACCTTTATTGAAGACACACGAGATAACCAATAAACACTCATGGACAACACTTAAGGAAGTTGTACCTTTCAGCATGTATATCTGGATTGAGACAATAACTCTGAAAGATATTACAGTGACCTTTATTGAAGACACACGAGATAACCAATATACACTCATGGACAAAACTTAAGGAAGTTGTACCTTTTAGCATGTATATCGGGATTGAGACAATAACTCTGAAAGATATTACAGTGACCTTTATTGAAGACACACGAGATAACCAAAATACACTCATGGACAAAACTTAAGGAAGTTGTACCTTTTACCATGTATATCGGGATTGAGACAATAACTCTGAAAGATATTACAGTGACCTTTATTGAAGACACACGAGATAACCAATATACACTCATGGACAAAACTTAAGGAAGTTGTACCTTTCAGCATGTATATCGGGATTGAGACAATAACTCTGAAAGATATTACAGTGACCTTTATTGAAGACACACGAGATAACCAATAAACACTCATGGACAAAACTTAAGGAAGTTGTACCTTTTACCATGTATATCGGGATTGAGACAATAACTCTGAAAGATATTACAGTGACCTTTATGAAGACACACGAGATAACCAATAAACACTCATGGACAAAACTTAAGGAAGTTGTACCTTTTAGCATGTATATCGGGATTGAGACAATAACTCTGAAAGATATTACAGTGACCTTTATTGAAGACACACGAGATAACCAATATACACTCATGGACAAAACTTAAGGAAGTTGTACCTTTCAGCATGTATATCGGGATTGAGACAATAACTCTGAAAGATATTACAGTGACCTTTATTGAAGACACACAAGATAACCAATATACACTCATGGACAAAACTTAAGGAAGTTGTACCTTTCAGCATGTATATCAGGATTGAGACAATAACTCTGAAAGATATTACAGTGACCTTTATTGAAGACACACGAGATAACCAAGTGTGAACATGAAAACTTCCCACTTCCCTAAGTTTAGGCCATGAGTGTATATTCTGTTCATTTTCCCTCGGAAAACAACATTTCCATTCTCAGAAAGAACGCTACAAAAAGATATCAAAGACAAAAATAGAAACACAGAGTTATCTCACTTGTCGTCTGCCAGAGTATTAGGGAAGACAGAAGGACATTATTTTGACCAAAGTCAACAACAGTGTGTCAATTAGTGGAACCAGCACCAATCAGGCCGATTGTTTGTCCAGTGTCTGTATAATATGCAGTTAAAATAACTTATTTGAATATATTCTATATTTTCCTATCTTTTGCTCTCTAAAACAAATGTAAACTTTGCATATCGGCTCTATAGTTGCATATATCTCTCTAATTTTACTGGCAATGCGTTTCTTTTAAATATCATCAAATATTATCTCTACAGACCTTACTGCAATGATATGAGTTATAGAATGAGAGGGCTTGGCTCATCAGTAGTGAACCCTCTCAGCGGTTTCACCAAATTAATCTCTAGACGGCTCTACTATTGTATTGGATTGGGATATACCCTGTATTTTCTATGGAAGGTAGCTTAGGGGTGTTTAGAAAACTATGGACATAAGCTTATAGGTCTGTAGAGGTACATACATATAATTTCAAGGTATTGCATCGAGCAAAGCTCTTCCGCAAAATATGTTTTCATAACCAATATATATTAGTAAATTAAATTTAATTTATATAAAATAAAAGGATTTAAAAGCGCGAATGTTTCTTTTATACATAAAACGAACTTCTACTGTCCTTACTGCGATGAAAAAATATATTGGGAGGGCTTGGCTCATCAGTGGTGAACCCTCCCTGCTGTTTCGCCAATTTAATCCACCAGACCGCTTCTCAGAGCTCCAATACTGTATTGGATCATTCTGCTTTTATATGCTACACTGAAGGATGGAATCTTAGAAATGGTTTTCAAGTAAACTATGGACATAAGCTTATAGCACAGTAGAATTACATTCAAATGTTTGCTTTGAGCAATGCTCTTCAGCAAACAAAGACAAGGCCAGTTAGGCATAAATTAACACAAAGCAATAACGCGCCATCTATACATATAAAATAAAATAATTTAAAAGCACGAATGTTTCTTTTATACATAAAACAAACTTCTGTATAAAAGAAACATTCGCGCTTTTAAATCCTTTTATTTTATATATATAGATGGCGCGTTATTGCTTTGTGTTAAATTTAATTTAGTAAATTCAATAAACACCCCTAAGCTGCCTTCCATAGAAAATACAGGGTATATTCCAAACCAATCCAATACAATAGTAGAGTGCTCTAGAGATTAATTTGGCGAAACCACTGAGAGGGTTCACTACTGATGAGCCAAGCCCTCTCATTCAATAACTCATATCATTGCAGTAAGGTCTGTAGAGATAATATTTGATGATATTTAAAAGAAACGCATTGCCAGTAAATTTATTTGTGTAAAATTTTAACAATAGATGGCAGTTAAATTTAATTTACTAAATGTAAACTTTGCATATCGGCTCTATAGTTGCATATCTCTCTCTATTTGCTATATAGTCCAATGTTTCCACCCACAACTTACAGGAAACTGTATATAACAAGATACCTATCTATTGTATCTATGTAATTATATTTTTACATATTTCCCCCATATAACTTTGCATATTAGCCTGTATAACTTTTTTTCTTTCTAATTCATTCTCCCCCACTCTTTCTCTACCTCTCAGGAGAATCTGTAGTGTTATAAGGTACAATTTGGATTATTGATGCACAAGGTAATAAGAACACAAATACAAATTAATATATAGTGTGTGGTTACAATGCTGTTACCAAAACGTCAATCACTATTTTTTAATTTGAATTTGGTCTTATTCCCTCTAAGGCTGAATGGCTAGACTTAATTTCCCAGTCAAACATGGACAGTTCACCACAGTGGGGATCAACACCACGCCACATACCCAACATTCACATGGTACAAAGGAGAGAGAGAGAGAGAAGAGTTGTAAAAAATAAAAAGTTTTATTCCTTGAGATGTGACTATGGGGTGGTGGTCTGTCACTTGGGTTTCCTGCCCCGGGTGGACTTGTTGGCTTTGGAGGTGCTGGGCTGGAAGTCCGGGTCTTCCTGCTTCTTGCTGCTGGACTTGCTCACCTGCACCATTCTGAGCTCCAGACATGGGACAGTCATGTGAAGGAATGGCCAGGCATAGTGCCGGCATGTTGGAACGAGGAATTCTGCTAAGTAGTGATGGCATGTTAGAACAAGATGCTCTGTGCGGTAGTGATGGCATGTTGGAACGAGGTGTTCTGTGCCCGCATTTTGGAACAAAGAATTCTGTTAAGTAGTGACGGCATTTAGGAAAGAGGTTCTATGTGCGGTAGTGAGGGCATAATGGAACAAGGAATTTTGTGCAGTAGTGATGGCATTTAGGAACAAGGTTCTCTGTGCGGTAGTGAGGGCATAATGGAACGAGGAATTTTGTGCAGTAGTGATGGCATTTAGGAAAGAGGTTCTCTGTGCGGTAGTGAGGGCATAATGGAACAAGGAATTTTGTGCAGTAGAGATGGCATATTGGAAAAAGGTGTTCTGTGAGGGAAAGCATGTTGGGCCGAGGAATTCTGTGCAGTAGTGATGGTATATTGGAACAAGGTGTTCTTTGCGGTAGTCATGACATGTTGGAACAAGACATTCTGTGCAGTAGTGATGGCATATTGGAAAAAGGTATTCTGTGCCAGCATGTTGGACCGAGGAATTCTGTGCAGTAGTGATGGTATATTGGAACAAGACATTCTGTGCAATAGTGATGGCATGTTGGAAAAAGGTGTTCTGTGCCAGCATGTTTTGAACAAGGAATTTTGTGCAGTAGTGATGGCATATTGGAACGAGGAATTTTGTGCAGTAGTGATGGCATATTGGAACGAGGAATTTTGTGCAGTAGTGATGGCATATTGGAACGAGGAATTTTGTGCAGTAGTGATGGCATATTGGAACAAGGAATTTTGTGCAGTAGTGATGGCATATTGGAACGAGGAATTTTGTGCAGTAGTGATGGCATATTGGAACAAGACATTCTGGGCAGTAGTGATGGCATATTGGAAAAAGGTGTTCTGTACTGGAAAGAGTCAAGGTCAGATGTGTTCACCAGTTGACAACAGAGTATTCCCAATGTATGAAAGGATCATGTGGAGATTTGAGCTGATGGGGGGATCTTGATAATGTGTGAGTTAACCCAGTTGGTGTCTTGTGTGGGTTCCTTCAATAGACACAGTTGTTGGGGTAGGAACAAATCCACACAACTTACAGCTGCCAAGTTGGAGTCAAAAATGAAACCTTACAAGAAAATCTTTGCCTCACGATTAAGTTGTTTTGATAAAGTCCCTGGATTATCCAACACTGATACATGGACATACAATACTGGCCTGACCCAGAACTAACCTCACCTAGGAAGTGTTGTGGATGTACCCTATGATACCCACAAAATTTACCCTTTTTTTAGTAAATTAAAATGAATATTCATTCTGCATTGTTTTGATATGGTAACACTACGAAATCAGACAACACTTGTACATTGAACAATAACTTTTTTTAATACAATTGTATATACGTATATATATATGAAAAAATAATAGAAAAAAATAAGAGATAAGTGGGCCAGGTGTTGATATTAAAAATAAAGAAGGCATTTCCTGACCACGAGCACATGTGCTCTTTAGATGGCAGAGCGCCATCTAGTGGAGCAAAAATAAACTAAACGCTTATTTAACTTGCTCCGTGATATTTAGCCAACCCAATTTCTTGACAAATCAAGAAAAGCCATCCATGAAAAAAGCACAGGGCCCCGTCAAAATAGCACATGTCAGGGAGAAGTCCAATCTATGCGGACTCAGTCCGACTTCAGGGTGTAACATCATACCAGATGACCCTCAGTGGGATTCATCTGATGTAAATAATATTTGAGTTTACTTTTTTTTCTCCAATTGACCCTATACAATCTTACAACAACAACAACAAAAGCCTTTATTGAGGACCTCTCGTCCTATAAAGGATTCGCCAGTTTACAGAGTAATTGAGAAGAGAACTAAGAATACAGAGATATATGTAGTAGGTATAGTATTAAAACAAAGCAATAACGTGCCATCTATACATATAAAATAAAAGGATTTAAAAGCGTGAATGTTTCTTTTATACATAAAACAAACTTCTACTGTCCTTACTGTCTTTTCATCGCAGTAAGGACAGTAGAAGTTCGTTTTATGTATAAAAGAAACATTCGCGCTTTTAAATCCTTTTATTTTATATATATAGATGGCGCGTTATTGCTTTGTGATAAATTTAATTTAGTAAATTCAATAAACACCCCTAAGCTGCCTTCCATAGAAAATACAGGGTATATTCCAAACCAATCCAATACAATAGTAGAGTGCTCTAGAGATTAATTTGGCGAAACCACTGAGAGGGTTCACTACTGATGAGCCAAGCCCTCTCATTCAATAACTCATATCATTGCAGTAAGGTCTGTAGAGATAATATTTGATGATATTTAAAAGAAGCACATTGCCAGTAAATTTATTTGTGTAAAATTTTAACAATAGATGGCAGTTAAATTTAATTTACTAAATGTAAACTTTGCATATCGGCTCTATAGTTGCATATCTCTCTCTATTTGCTATAGAGTCCAATGTTTCCACCCACAACTTACAGGAAACTGTATATAACAAGATACCTATCTATTGTATCTATGTAATTATATTTTTACATATTTCCCCCATATAACTTTGCATATTAGCCTGTATAACTTTTTTTGTTTCTAATTCCATTCTCCCCACTCTTTCTCTACCTCTCAGGAGAATCTGTAGTGTTATAAGGTACAATTTGGATTATTGATGCACAAGGTAATAAGAACACAAATACAAATTAATATATAGTGTGTGGTTACAATGCTGTTACCAAAACGTCAATCACTATTTTTTAATTTGAATTTGGTCTTATTCCCTCTAAGGCTGAATGGCTAGACTTAATTTCCCAGTCAAACATGGACAGTTCACCACAGTGGGGATCAACACCACGCCACAAACCCAACATTCACATGGTACAAAGGAGAGAGAGAAGAGTTGTAAAAAATAAAAAGTTTTATTCCTTGAGATGTGACTATGGGGTGGGTGGTCTGTCACTTGGGTTTCCTGCCCCGGGTGGACTTGTTGGCTTTGGAGGTGCTGGGCTGGAAGTCCGGGTCTTCCTGCTTCTTGCTGCTGGACTTGCTCACCTGCACCATTCTGAGCTCCAGACATGGGACAGTCATGTGAAGGAATGGCCAGGCATAGTGCCGGCATGTTGGAACGAGGAATTCTGCTAAGTAGTGATGGCATGTTAGAACAAGATGCTCTGTGCGGTAGTGATGGCATGTTGGAACGAGGTGTTCTGTGCCCGCATTTTGGAACAAAGAATTCTGTTAAGTAGTGACGGCATTTAGGAAAGAGGTTCTATGTGCGGTAGTGAGGGCATAATGGAACAAGGAATTTTGTGCAGTAGTGATGGCATTTAGGAACAAGGTTCTCTGTGCGGTAGTGAGGGCATAATGGAACGAGGAATTTTGTGCAGTAGTGATGGCATTTAGGAAAGAGGTTCTCTGTGCGGTAGTGAGGGCATAATGGAACAAGGAATTTTGTGCAGTAGTGATGGCATATTGGAAAAAGGTGTTCTGTGAGGGGAAAGCATGTTGGGCCGAGGAATTCTGTACAGTAGTGATGGTATATTGGAACAAGGTGTTCTTTGCGGTAGTCATGACATGTTGGAACAAGACATTCTGTGCAGTAGTGATGGCATATTGGAAAAAGGTGTTCTGTGCCGGCATGTTTGAACAAGGAATTTTGTGCAGTAGTGATGGCATATTGGAACGAGGAATTTTGTGCAGTAGTGATGGCATATTGGAACGAGGAATTTTGTGCAGTAGTGATGGCATATTGGAACGAGGAATTTTGTGCAGTAGTGATGGCATATTGGAACAAGACATTCTGTACTGGAAAGAGTCAAGGTCAGATGTGTTCACCAGTTGACAACAGAGTATTCCCAATGTATGAAAGGATCATGTGGAGATTTGAGCTGATGGGGGGATCTTGATAATGTGTGAGTTAACCCAGTTGGTGTCTTGTGTGGGTTCCTTCAATAGACACAGTTGTTGGGGTAGGAACAAATCCACACAACTTACAGCTGCCAAGTTGGAGTCAAAAATGAAACCTTACAAGAAAATCTTTGCCTCACGATTAAGTTGTTTTGATAAAGTCCCTGGATTATCCAACACTGATACATGGACATACAATACTGGCCTGACCCAGAACTAACCTCACCTAGGAAGTGTTGTGGATGTACCTTATGATACCCACAAAATTTACCCTTTTTTTAGTAAATTAAAATGAATATTTATTCTGCATTGTTTTGATATGGTAACACTACGAAATCAGACAACACTTGTACATTGAACAATAACTTTTTTTAATACAATTGTATATACGTATATATATATGAAAAAATAATAGAAAAAAATAAAAGAGATAAGTGGGCCAGGTGTTGATATTAAAAATAAAGAAGGCATTTCCTGACCACGAGCACATGTGCTCTTTAGATGGCAGAGCGCCATCTAGTGGAGCAAAAATAAACTAAACGCTTATTTAACTTGCTCCGTGATATTTAGCCAACCCAATTTCTTGACAAATCAAGAAAAGCCATCCATGAAAAAAGCACAGGGCCCCGTCAAAATAGCACATGTCAGGGAGAAGTCCAATCTATGCGGACTCAGTCCGACTTCAGGGTGTAACATCATACCAGACGACCCTCAGTGGGATTCATCTGATGTAAATAATATTTGAGTTTACTTTTTTTTCTCCAATTGACCCTATACAATCTTACAACAACAACAACAAAAGCCTTTATTGAGGACCTCTCGTCCTATAAAGGATTCGCCAGTTTACAGAGTAATTGAGAAGAGAACTAAGAATACAGAGATATATGTAGTAGGTATAGTATTAACACAAAACAATAACGTGCCATCTATACATATAAAATAAAAGGATTTAAAAGCGTGAATGTTTCTTTATACATAAAACAAACTTCTACTGTCCTTACTGTCTTTTCATCGCAGTAAGGACAGTAGAAGTTCGTTTTATGTATAAAAGAAACATTCGCGCTTTTAAATCCTTTTATTTTATATGTATAGATGGCGCGTTATTGCTTTGTGTTAATTTATTCCTAACTGGCCTTGTCTTTATAGTTTGCTGAAGAGCATTGCTCGAAGCAAATATTTAAATGTAATTCTACTGTCCTATAAGCTTATGTCCATAGTTTACTTGAAAACTATTTCTAAGATTCTATCCTTCAGTGTAGCATATAAAAGCAGAATGATCCAATACAGTATTGGAGCTCTGAGAAGCGGTCTGGTGGATTAAATTGGCAAAACCGCTGGGAGGGTTCACCACTGATGAGCCAAGCCCTCCCAATATATTTTTCATCGCAGTAAGGACAGTAGAAGTTCGTTTTATGTATAAAAGAAACATTCACGCTTTTAAATCCTTTTATTTTATAGTATAGTATTTTCTACACTGTGACTATATACAACAACAAGCCTTTTACTGGAATCAAAGTCCCATACAGGATTCGTCATTCTAATCCTGACATAGAGTTTTTGCATATAATTATTTACATCAATTAGATTATGTATATAGCTTCCCTTTCTCTTCAGCCGTCTTCCAAAATTTGAACAACGCAAACACTCTAGCTCTGTTTCTCACCACCTCATTCAACAGGAGCTCCAAAGAGGCCTATTTCACTGAGGAGCACTTCTCGTTCGTACAATTTTATATGTACGCGCGCGATTGATAAAAGTTTATTCCATCTGTCAAAACTAGACACCATCTATTGATCGTCGCCACAAGCTAGCGGACTCTTGTAAGCCACAACGCCAGCAGCATTTTTTTCACTACAAGATAACTTAAAACATCATGATAAGGCACAATTTGAATAATTCTATATACAGTTACGAGCGTCATTCTTCATCAGTCATCTCTGTCACCGTTTGCTTTTTTTTTGGAATGGCGCCCTCCTATTGGTCGGCTACGATCACGCCACCTTTGCCCCCCCCCACTCGCTTTTTCGTTTTTGTAACCATTGTGTTGGAGCGGGTCGCTCCTTAAATAAATGCATATATTAGTTAATAACCAAATGGAATCCTCACTTTCTTTTTCCCAGTAAGAGACGCCTACGGAAGCCAACAGTACATAGACAGATAAAGCACATAGGCTATAGTTATTAACTAACATATGCATTTATATAAGGCGCCAATTTATAATTGTAACAAATAGTATTTGAATCAAAACATTCAATCGGGTAAAACATGGGCGTTGCCCGGGTCATTCGGCTAGTAGATTATAAACACAAGGTAATAAGACCAAATCCAAATAAATAAATGGTGTGTGACGTTTCGGTAACAGCATTGTTACCATCTTCAGACAAAAGTATTGAATGAGAAATTTTATCACAGCAGAAACATGCTTTTGTCTGAAGATGGTAATAACGCTGTTACCAAAACTTCACACACTATTTATTTTTTTGGATTTGGTGTCTTATTACCTTGTGTTAAAACATCAGTTTTCAATCAGGTCAATTACAGGTGATGTGTAACTTTAATGAACATTACATGAAAGATATCTGTCTGTTCCCCAAAATGAAGCTTTCTTGATTGGATTATAGCTACAAGGTAACAAGACCAAATCCACATAAATAAATATTGTGTGATATTTCGGTAACAGTGTTGTTACCATCATCAGACAAAAGTACTGAATGAGAAAAAATGTCACAGCCCGTTCTTAAATAGTACATGATATTTTTTCTCATTTATTATTTTGTCTGATGATGGTAACAACGCTGTTACTGAAACGTTACACACTATTTATTTATTTGGATTTGGTCTTATTACCTTGTAGCTATAATCTATAATCCAAATTGTGCCTTATCATTGATTAGATTTTATTTTTTATTTTAAATGGCAGCTGGTCTGAGACGGCCCACACCAGTACTTGCTACTGGGAATTGAGCCCAAATTACCAGTAAATCTATAAAGTTTCCTATTGTAGCGTAGTGTGAGATTGGAGAAGCCATCAAAGGTATCAGTTCTTCCAGCCAATGGCAGTGAGGGTTTAACACTGACAGGAGTAACATGTCATCATTAAATATAAAACTTTCTTTTTTCCCAAGTACAGTCCCCCAACAGCTCAGCTTTATCCCAAAGTTTCAGAATTTTGTGTTGAATTAAAGTGGGTGTGTTGAATCATATAAAGTCAGTAAGAGAATAAATAGGCTGATATTGTGGTAGAGTGCAAACATAGTTGTAAGTGTTGAATTATAGTTGGTGGAACTAAAGTAAATAAAGAAAATATTAAACAGAAAAAGAGTAAATAAGTTGATATTGTGGTAGAGTGGAAAATTGGTTGAGTCAGTGTGTTGATTTAAAGTCAGTTATAGAGTAAACAGGCAGAGATTGGTGGGTTGCAAGCATGGTTGAAAGTGTTGAAATATAGTTGATGGAAGTATAAAATTTATTTTAAAAAATTAAAGTAAATAAGTTGATATTGTGGTAGAGTGGAAAATTGGTTGAGTCGGTGTGTTGAATTAAAGTCAGTTATAGAGTAAACAGGCAGAGATTGGTGGGGTGCAAGCATGGTTGAAAGTGTTGAAATATAGTTGATGGAAGTATAAAATTTATTTTAAAAAATTAAAGTAAATAAGTTGATATTGTGGTAGAGTGGAAAATTGGTTGAGTCAGTGTGTTGAATTAAAGTCAGTTATAGAGTAAACAGGCAGAGATTGGTGGGGTGCAAGCATGGTTGAAAGTGTTGAAATATAGTTGATGGAAGTATAAAATTTATTTAAAAAAAAATTAAAGTAAATAAGTTGATATTGTGGTAGAGTGGAAAATTGGTTGAGTCGGTGTGTTGAATTAAAGTCAGTTATAGAGTAAACAGGCAGAGATTGGTGGGGTGCAAGCATGGTTGAAAGTGTTGAAATATAGTTGATGGAAGTATAAAATTTATTAAAAAAAATTAAAGTAAATAAGTTGATATTGTGGTAGAGTGGAAAATTGGTTGAGTCGGTGTGTTGAATTAAAGTCAGTTATAGAGTAAACAGGCAGAGATTGGTGGGGTGCAAGCATGGTTGAAAGTGTTGAAATATAGTTGATGGAAGTATAAAATTTATTTAAAAAAAAAATTAAAGTAAATAAGTTGCTATTGTGGTAGAGTGGAAAATTGGTTGAGTCGGTGTGTTGAAATATGTTGTTGTTTCTTATCCCCTTGTGTAAAGATTACACAAATTCCATCAGTCCATTATCTCATGGTGTTGAAATATAGTCAGTTATAGAGGCTGAGATTGCGGTAGAGTAAAAATATTGTTGAAATTAAAGTAAATGTTGAATTTGAATTAGAGTTGGTGGAATTAAAGTTAGTGTTGAATTGAAGTAAATAGGCTGAAATTGGTAAGTGAAAAAAAAAAAAAAAGATATATTAAAGTCAGTGTTGAATCAAAGAGGTGAGATGTATATGTAAAATGTACTAAGATAGGCCATCCTAGAGTGTGAGACACCCAGTGGTGTGTTTTATACAAGTGTGTGTGAGTCCCAGTGGTGTGTGTGACATGTTGAGGAACCTACCTTAATCATGGCGTCGTTGGCAAGGTCATCTTCCTCGCTGTCCACCTCTTCCTCCTCCCCTTCCTCTTCTGTCGTCTGCCTGGCCTTGGTCTTGCGCAGGCTCATGGTGGCGTAGGGCACTAGGAATCCTTCCTTGTTGAAGGCCCTGGTGAGTGCAGCTTTGACCTGCGTGGAACAGCCATGTTGGCACAGTCAAGTTAGGTATGAGGCTCACCTTGGGGGGCAGCTGTTGGAGGGGGTCTGCTCCGCGGCCTGGCCACTGGGTCAGCAGGCTGATGGCGTCGAGGTCATCACGCTGCAGGTAGTAATGCTGCATCAGCTCCAGAGTTGGCGTGACATCTCCCTCTGCTAGTGTGGGACCTAGTAGCTGGTCGCGCAGGCCTCGTGGGAGATAGTCCATCGCTAGGTCAACGCAGGAGGCTGAGGTACGCAGCCGCGTGTGGAGCTGCAGTTGCTGCGCCAGACGCCGGTTCTTGCCATGAGCGGAGTTGCGGCCCAGCCAGGTGGGGAAGGAGATCTGGCCGCCCAGGTGTCCACGCAGCAGCTCCCCCGGCACCACGGAGCTGTAGACAGCCTGCACTGGCAGCAAGCTCCAGCTGTTCTGGCTCCGGATCTGTCGCTCCACCAGATCTCCGTCTGTCAGACTGTCAGCTACCTCACTCAGTAGCCGTAGATGGGCCAACTTGTCTCCCTGGACACCCACACCCCTGCTGGGTACTGTACACTGGGTACACAGGATGTTTAGTGAGGCAGCAGCAGTTACTGCGGTCGCTGTAGAGGGCTATGACCCAGTGTTAGAGGTGATCATCTTTTCATTAAATGTAAGATACTTTAATATTTGTAAATTATATTGTTTAAATAATTTGTATTATTAAATTTAATTATAAAAAATTTGTAAATTTATATATGTAAATTCTTGTGCAAAATTAATCAATAATAGAAGATTTGCATATGTCTAGATAGTTAAAAAGAAAATAGTTTTTGTTTGGGCAGAGAAGCTAGATGCTCTCAGGTTAGTTTTTTCTCTTATTGTAAATATGTTTTTTTTTAAATATAATTTCTTAAAAGTCTCTACTTTAACTTTATTGTTAAAATAAATATAATTTCTTCATAGGGGTATGTATATTTGTTTTTTCCTCTTTAAGGGCTTCAAGCATTAATAGAAAATATTATTAAACAAGGTACCAGCTCTATCCTCCTTGCACCCAACACCCAGGTTTGAATCCTGCATTGGACACTTTAGAATACCTCAATGACCCCTGATTCTTGCCAAATTCCTACACAACCAATGAGTGCATGTAACTAAATGAGACTCTTGCACATTTGTAAGTGCAAAAGTGGAACTACTTTCTACCTGTGTAAACATGTGGTGGACTTACAGTAAAAGCGGGTCGGTGGAAGGATGGTCTAAACCGTTGGTTTTCAACCACTACGACCCGGGTTCGATTCCCGCATTGGACACTTTTTTTCTAATTAGAAAAAAAAAAAAAGTGTTCCAATGGCCCCCAATTCTTGCAAAAGTCCAACCCCACCAGTGAGTGCAAGTAACCAAACGGGGCTCTGGCACATTTGTAAGTGCAAAGTCAAACTGCTTTTCATATGTGTAGACATGTAGTAGACTTAGAGTAAAAGCAGTGGCTAACTACCCACCATGGTTGCTGTACTTGGGATAAGTACCAATATCACTTACGGAGCTGAACTCTCAGAAAGCTACTCAGAGTGCCATGAACAAATATTTCAATCTTAAATGGAATCAATCCTGGTAAAACCCTTGAATCCCATATATGCAAATAAGGACTCACTTGGCTTCATGTGGGATGACCTGCAGGTAGTTCTCCTGGACAAACAGCGGCCCGATGGAGTAATCATGGAAGAAGAGACCGCTCTTGTCCGCCAGGCTCATGGCTTCCTTCTCCTTGCCAGAGGCAAACACCTTGCGCAGGACGTCAAACGGCCCCTGCACAAATCCTAAGCTTCACTCCACCAGGTCACAAACAACATTTAGCTTATTTACATACTGCCATCATTTGCTCCAATATTTCTGCTGCCATCCTTATCTACATATTTACAGGGAACAATTTACAATATATATATTTGAACTACAAGGTATAAATAAATGGTGTGTGACATTTCGGTAACAGCATTGTAACCATCATCAACAAAAAGTACTGAATGAAAAAAATATCACAGAATGTTTTTAAACAAGCTCTTATCTGCTATTTTGTTTACACACTGGAGATTACAGTAGAACTATTTAAAATCATGCTGTAATATTTTCCTCATTTATTCTGGTAACAACGCTGTTACTGAAACATCACACACCATTTATTTAAATTTGGTCTTATTACCTTGTGTTTATAATCTACTAGCGGATGTACCCGGCTTCACCCGGGTTTTACCCGAGTAAAGGTTAGTCTAACAAACAATTCTCTATAAACTTATAAAAAAAAAAAAAAAAAGATATATTTTGATAATTTGAAACTCGTAAATTTGAATATCTCGATAAAGTGAACCTTTTTTCCCGGTCCCTTGAAAAATACTCGATAAGTTGAATAAAATTAATATTAATTGGGTCCCTCGGTAATTGGAAGTTAAAGGAATAGTATCTTTGCCTTGGAACTGTATCATTATTCTTGTCTCAAATAAATTGCCGTGTCATCCTGAATTTTGTCTTTCCTAATTTTCTACATTACAAAATCATCGTATCATCATGATAATATTTAGAGCAGATTGTTGAATTATAACAGATAAATTAGAATATTTATCTTGATTATTTTTAGCCGAAAAGTTATTTAAAAAATTTTATTTGCTAGAAACCTTCCCAGTACTATACTAAATAACTTCCCCAAGTTTCATGGCGTTCCGATGAGTGGTTTGGTCAGGCATAAAGGACACACACACATATATTCATTTTTATATATATAGACTAGCGGACGTACCCGGCTTCGCCCGAGGTTTAACCCGAGTAAAGGTTTGTCTAGCGAACATTTGTTAAAACAATTCTCTAAAAACTTATAAAAAAAAAAAAAGATATATTTTGATAATTTGAATCTCTCGATAAAGTGAACATTTTTTTCCCGGTCCCTGTGTGCCGTGTCATCCTGAATTTTGTCTTTCCTAATTTTCTACATTAGAAAATCATAGTTTTATCTAGTGAACATTTTTTCCCGTGTCACATTGCCGTGTCATCCTGAGATAATCTTACTTTTGATAAATAATATTTAAGATAACAAACTTAGTGATAAGAAAACCTGTTATCATCATCACAATGGGGGCGCTGCTTGCGAGTTAAATCTACAAATCTGCAAATAACTCTAAGGATATTCAAGATATTCATGAAATTATTTTTCAAAAACCTTCCCGGTGATATACCTAATAATATCCCAAAATTTCACGGCGATTGGATGTATGGTTTTTGAATCTATAGAGTACAGACAAACAGACAGACATTCAATTTTATATATATAGATAATTCAAGTTGTGCCTTATCATGTATAGCCCCATATTTACATATTTCCCTAATATAACTGTGCATATTCTCCTTTCTTATCTCCACTCAATCATATCAGGGTGTCAAGCTTGAGAGAAAGAGACATCCATCATGACTGGGTGAAGTAGAATGTCATTAAGACTGGGGAGCACTACTCAGGCCACTGACTTAGCTGTACATATTCTAATTTACAAGAGAAGGAATCGCCTGACATCATCTTGAAAAAGGAACAAAAGTTAACGACGACATGTTTCTTTTATGCATAAAAAAACACAAGGTAATAAAAGACCAAATCCAAATAAATAAATAGTGTGTGACGTTTTGGTAACAGCATTGTTACCATCTTCAGACAAGAGTACTGAATCAAGCACTCTTGTCTGAAGATGGGTAACAACGCTGTTACCGAAACGTCACACACTATTTATTTATTTGGATTTGGTCTTATTACCTTGTGTTTATAATCTATAATCCAAATTGTGCCTTATCAATTTATGCATAAAAGAAACTCATCGCCGTTAATTTTTGTTCCTTCTTCAAAATATTCTAATTTCTTTCTCCCCACCACTCCATTTGCTGTAGACAAGGTTGTGATGAGACAGTACCAGCTTGAGATCCTTGAGGCCCCGTCCAATGTCAGCTTTGACACTCTCACTGGACACAGCAGACTGGCTGGCAGCCATCAGACTGAGGCTGTGCAGCACCTGCCGCACGTCGTGGTTGGAGGACTCTATGAGGTCCGCCAGGGCCTGGGGGCCCACCTTCATTCCTTCCTTGTACGCCACGGACATCATGGCCCCCTGTAACACCCCAGTGTCAGATTGGAGATATACAATGTGTGCAGAATATTTATTTTTAAATACTCTGTTGTTTATCATCATAAATATCTGCATAGTCATCACCCCTTACCATGCTTGTAAATTACCACTTGAAAAATCCTTTTGACACATTCTGCAATATATAAGTTTAATTAATAAATAAATTATTTTTAATTAAGCTTTTGGAATACTTCTCTACCGTGACAGTATAATGTGTGCTGAACAAAACAACCATTACACACACACAAACTTTTTCAATTATTTTAGAGAAAAACAAAACTTCCTTTTCCTATCAAACTGAGGTAATAAGATCCAAATAAATAGTGTGCGACATTTCAGACAAATCTCCAGTAGATATGGACTGACACCGCCATCATTTGGGAAGGCCACCAGAAGCTTACATTGGTCAAGTAACTCCAATTTAATCATAAAATTTTCAAATGAATAAATTAACGTTTCATCACGGAACATCAATGAAAAATTCAATCAATCATTTGGAGATTGGTTCTTGTTTTCTTATATCTCAAATATACAATCCCCAATGTTATCTTTCCTGAGAGGACCCAGGTAAGCTTCTGGATGGCCAAAGAAATGGTGGAATTTCCTTGAAAGAGCCAACAGCTGATATATTTCTGTTGTTGTTGTTTCTTATCCACTTGTGTAAAGATTACACAAATTCCATGAGTCCATGCTCCTCCAGCTGTTTATAGACAGTGTTGTTGTTGTTTCTTATCCCCTTGTGTAAACATTACACCAATTCCATGAGTCCATGCTCCTTGAGCTGTTTGATGATAAGCACCAGCCTCTACCAAAGTTTAGTACATCTAATGTAAGCCAGAATGTGCTCTGGAGCTGTAGGTACCAAGCCCAGGTTATACTGGGTACAAGTGTCCTGTACAGGAGCAAGTATGATGTTTCAAACATGGATTTACCCGTATCTGCTCGGTGCGGGGCCGGCTGAAGCGCAGGTCGAAGCAGTAGCGGGAGAGAGAGAGGACCTTGGGGTGGCTGCGGTTGTTGCAGATGCACAGGATGGGGACCTGCGTGGCCTTGATGAGGGCAATCAGCTCCTGCATGCCTCCGCGGTCCTCATTGCCCGCCATGCCGTCCACCTCATCCATGATGACTGCGTGCTTCTTGCTGACAGCCTGCGGGAGGGATCCTGCGCAGCAACACCTCGCACACACTGGCTGGAGATGTCTGGTACAGTAAAGATGCCTTCACACACTGGCTGGAGAGATCCGGCATACTATAGAAGCCTTTAGAACACCAGGTGAATACACATACTTGGTGGTTTTCTACCTTATTGGCACAAGGTAATAAGACCAAATAAATAAACAGTGTGTGACATACAATATAATGTGGCTTGTGATTGTAAAACAACATTTGAAAATTATCCTGTATGTGTTTCTTTTGAACAAAAAATCAAAACCTTTTTTAAGAAGAAATAACGATTATTTCTAACCTTAGGGATGAAGTATGAATTGTGAAGAGACTTTCAAGAGAATGATAATTTTCAAATGTCGTTTTACAGTGTGTGACGTTTCGGTAACAGTATTGTTACTGAAACGTCACACACTATTTACTTGGATTAGGTCTTATTACCTTGTGTTTATAATCTATATTCCAAATTGTACCTTATTGACCTTCTCACTTTTTATTGGGAATCCATTCTAATTTTTCATGCACCTGTAGGTCATGAAAATAATATACACCTATCCCCCGATTTACACGGTACTTGTTTTACACGTTTTCGCTTTTACACGGTTTTCCAAATAATTTTTTTTTTTGTTTTTATTGCACTATACTAAATGCTACTGTGATTGAACACATGCGCTGTGTACACATCTCACGAGGAATCCCGAGCTTATGTGCTGACTTGCTGCACACGCACACTGTGTCTGTATTTCTAATTTTTTTTTAATTTTTAATTTTCGATTTACACGTTTTTCTCGGAAACATATCTACCGTGCAAATCGGTGGATAGGTGTATATGTGTAATAATATTTGGAAATTATAAATAAATTGGCCTCTGTCTAAACAACCCCTTTGGTAAACAAGTGTCTTCCTTTTTCCATTGAGGATGTATCTGACTCAAAGCAGCTTAAAGGCAGCTGGATGTGATAATCAAGGGACAGTTCGCACTGAGGTGGTCTCGACACCAGTTGTTCTCAGGGTGGACCTCGGATCTTCTCTCTTTCCTCCCCGATCTACTCCCCAATGGTTTTTTTGCCTCCTGTGTGTCCTTACTACCCATCACACCACGACTGCTTTACAAATCACCACATATATATACAGTGTGTATATATCAATCGAAATAATTGCAAAATCTTTATTCAATAAAAAAGACAAGCTTTCAAGTGTTAGCATCAGGCCAATTGTTTTGCAAATTCCTACAATATATATAGACGTGTATATCTATATATATAAAAATCAATGTTTGTATGTTTGTTTGTTTGTATGTCCGGTATACAAATTCGCAGTAGTTCACTAATTCAAACCAAAATTTCCATACATAGGTAAAAAATACGGGGAAGACGATAGGCTATTTTAAAAAATATATAAATCAATTATTAAAACTATATATTCAAATTATTCTACTTAGCTCACGAACAGCGCCCTCTATCAAAGATTAGATTAAATTATGCTGATGCAAACAAATAGATAATGCTAATAACAAACAATTATTTAAAAAAATCTTATCTAAATATATCACTCGGGTAGATATGCACACGGGTCAATCCCGAGGCGAAGCCCGGGTCACCCGTCTAGTATTTCATATAAATAAAAATGAGATTTCTGTTGATTTTTGATCATATTAAGGATTATGCTATGGTAATGCAGTCGTGGTTAAAATCTTAAAAGAATAATAATAAAAATAGCCTTGATCAGATATTGCTTTAATTGAACTTATGGAATATATAAAAACGTAATTTGATAAAAGTACTGCCTGGCTTAAGGCATAAGAATTAAAAGAATGAAAAACTTATTTACATAATGTACAAAAGGTTTGAGCCGACCAACAGGAAACAACAACAATGAATTTTTACAGGGTAAACGTGACCGCAGGCGGTCGATTTAGCCGAGCATTTGAATCTATAAAATATAATTTTAAATAAAATAATATTTTAATATATATAGGGAATACCTCCTACATCTATATATATATTGTAGGAATTTGGGAAACAATGATGATGAGCTAACACTTGAAAACTTGCCTTTTTATTGAATAAAGAAACTTTTTTCAATTATTTCGATTGATATATCGTTTAAATCCTTTGCAATTATTTTACAAATCACCGCATATATACAGTCATTAATTCTACCAACTATAATTAGAAACATATGATAATTCAATCATTATACCTCATGTCCCAACCTCCAGTCAAAATAACTAACTTTACTCCATCATTATTTAAATCAAATTTTTACAACAACAATTTGAAAATTCTTGTTTAAATAAAATTTGATTGCTAAAAACTAATCCTTTGACTTGTGAGGCACATGTTCAAAAGTGTTATAATGCAGTTTTGAGAATGCCAGCAATGATATCCCCCAGGTGAGTGCACAATTTGTTTCCTTGAGGACAATTAAGGAGGGTTGATTCAATAACCAAACTTGAGTGGCCACTATACATCAGTAGTGAGATGTCTTAGAGAGAGAGGAATGTTTTACAATTACAAAATATAATAATTGATGAGGCACAATTTGGATTGTAGATTATAAACACAAGGTAATGTACATTCAGTACTTTTGTCTGAAGATGGGTAACAACGCTGTTACCGAAACGTCACACACTATTTATTTATTTGGATTTGGTCTTATTACCTTGTGTTTAAAATATAATAATAAATACAAGAATTCTTGTAAGATATAGTCGATGTTTTATTAAGCCCGTTGAGAAAGCTAGCGTTTTGTAATAAAAAGAAACTCATTGTGAAAAAAAATATTTTGTAATTTTAAAACTTTTTTCACAATTTTATCACGAATAGAGTAATGTTTGTTACTCCAAATAACTTACAGAGGAGAGAAGACATGTAGGCCTTTTCGAACAGCTAGAATAAACAACAACAAGCAATACAATGTAGGACTTATTTAAAAGATTATACAGTAGAACCTCCATGAGAGGACACTCACGCTAGAGGACACCTCTCTACAAAAGACACTTTTCATTTGTTAAATTACCATTATTACTATTTTGTAACTCTCTGGTAAGAAGACACCTCTCCATAAAGGACACTTTGGCTCTGTAACTAGGTTTTGTCCTTAAGAAAAAGAAAGGTAGTTCTAGTGTGTAATTTTTAAATTTTTATTTATTTTATTTATAGAGAGCAGTCACTCACAGCTTGTAAAACACAGTAGAACTACCTCCCTGTAAAGGACAACACCTAATTGCAGAGCCAAAGTGTCCTTTAGGAAGAGGTGTCCTCTTACCGGAGAATTAATAAATAGTAAAACTGGTAATTTTGCGAATGAAAACTGTCCTTTATAGAGAGGTGTCCTCTAGTGCGAGTGTCCTCTCATGGAGGTTCTACTGTACTAGGAATAATAATAAGTACAACAACTAATGAAGACAAAACTCCCAGTTACCTCCGGCAAAGGCAGCGAGGGACTGGCTAGAGAGGAGCTCCATGATCTCCTGCTGGAGGCTCTTCTTGGAGCGGGTGTCGGAGGCATTGAACTCCACTGTGTCGTAGCCCAGCTCCTGAGACACCACCACACCTTGGTTCTCTACCACAGTACTGTAACACCTCCCTATACCTGGTTCAGCCATGTCTTCATCACTATATGTTATTACAGTAGAACAACTTCCAGGAGAGAACACACCTCTTTGTAGGACAGTTTTCATCCATTCTACTATAGCAACTCTCCAGAAAGAGGACACCTTTTCCTAAAGGACACTCTGTAACTAGGTGTTGTCAGAGAGGTAGTTCTACTGTAGCAACTCTCCAGTAAGAGGACACATCTCCCTAAAGGACACTCTGTAACTAGGTGTTGTCAGAGAGGTAGTTCTACTGTAGCAACTCTCCAGTAAGAGGACATCTCTCCCTAAAGGACACTATGTAACTAGGTGTTGTCAGAGAGGTAGTTCTACTGTAGCAACTCTCCAGTAAGAGGACACCTCTCCCTAAAGGACACTCTGTAACTAGGTGTTGTCAGAGAGGTAGTTCTACTGTAGCAACTCTCTCCAGTAAGAGGACACCTCTCCCTAAAGGACACTCTGTAACTAGGTGTTGTCAGAGAGGTAGTTCTACTGTAGCAACTCTCCAGTAAGAGGACACCTCTCCCTAAAGGACACTCTGTAACTAGGTGTTGTCAGAGAGGTAGTTCTACTGTAGCAACTCTCCAGTAAGAGGACACCTCTCCCTAAAGGACACTCTGTAACTAGGTGTTGTCAGAGAGGTAGTTCTACTGTAGCAACTCTCCAGTAAGAGGGCATCTCTCCCTAAAGGACACTCTGTAACTAGGTGTTGTCAGAGAGGTAGTTCTACTGTAGCAACTCTCCAGTAAGAGGACACCTCTCCCTAAAGGACACTCTGTAACTAGGTGTTGTCAGAGAGGTAGTTCTACTGTAGCAACTCTCCAGTAAGAGGACACCTCTCCCTAAAGGACACTCTGTAACTAGGTGTTGTCAGAGAGGTAGTTCTACTGTAGCAACTCTCCAGTAAGAGGACACCTCTCCTTAAAGGACAGGAAGTCCTACCCCCCTCCGTATAGCCCAGACATTACTCCTTCCACTTATTATCTCTTCCGATCGATGCAACATGGGCTGGCTTGACCAGCACTTCTCCAATTACAATGAAGTAAAAAAATGAATAGCAGCCAAAGAGCCGGCCTTTTTCCCTGATGGGATCCATCAATTCCCAGAAAGATGGGGAAAGTAGTGGCTATAGACAATACTTTGAACATTGAATGTCTGACCAATTTTTCATGAATTTCAATTTCAATGAATTTTGTATATTAATTTTAAATGTCATTTTTTTGTTATCATCATCACATACAATGTAATTTTTTTTTTATAAACAAATGATAATAAATAACGACAATGATAACAACAAAATAATTAATTAAGAAATTCACAAACGTGACAAAATACACCAATGTATCAAATACCATATTTGAGAAAGGGTTTGTTTACCTTACAGACCAGCTGGGCCGTGGTGGTCTTGCCGATACCTGGAGGACCGGAGAGTAGGGCGGCCCTGAACACGGCTCCGTCATCTCCCAACCTGGCTGCAACCCACCATTGGGCCGTTACTTGACACCCAACACCCTCTCCAATGAGAGACCACCGGCCTGTAGTATTTTATAGATGGTCTCTTATTGGAGGTTTCGGTTCTACTGTAGAGAGAAGGCAGAGAAATGATGTACAATTTTTTTAATCATCACATAAATTTCTCAATATAAAAGCCATTTAACTCTACCATTGCCGGTCCCAAGCCTGGATGAAAAAGGAGGAGGGGGAGCAGTAACAAGTTTGCTAAAAAACCAGGGCTCAGCTGATAGTACCCTGTAAGGTCTCCAGGAAGAGTCTGTACTCCATGTTTGGAGCGATGAGGAGAAGTGTCCTCTTACTGGAGAGTTGCTAAATAGAAAAAAATAGTAATTTTGATGATGGTAACTTGTTGAGAGAGGTGTCCTCTCATAGAAGACTGCGGTGTACCACAACCAATCCTTCCTTACAAAAAGCCTTCAATACATAAAGACACAAGACTGGTGGATGCAGTGAGAGAGATGGGGCAGCAGATAGAACCAGGTTTCTCTCCAGCTTTCACAATGGAGGCCTCACACACCTGGTCAGGACTGAACATGGGAGAGGCCTATCATCAAACAGCTTGAGGAAACATGTGTAATTTTTTGGGGATAGGAAACAACAACAGCTCGAAGAGCATGGACTAATGGAATTTGTGTAATCTTTGTACAAGGGGATAAGAAACAACAACGACAGCTCGAGGAGCATGGACTCATGGAATTTGTGTAATCTTTGTACAAGGGGATAAGAAACAACAACAACAGCTAGAGGAGCATGGACTCATGGAATTTGTGTAATCTTTGTACAAGGGGATAAGAAACAACAACAACAGCTAGAGGAGCATGGACTCATGGAATTTGTGTAATCTTTGTACAAGGGGATAAGAAACAACAACAACAGCTAGAGGAGCATGGACTCATGGAATTTGTGTAATCTTTGTACAAGGGGATAAGAAACAACAACAACAGCTAGAGGAGCATGGACTCATGGAATTTATGTAATATTTGTACAAGGGGATAAGAAACAACAACAACAGCTAGAGGAGCATGGACTCATGGAATTTGTGTAATCTTTGTACAAGGGGATAAGAAACAACAACAACAGCTAGAGGAGCATGGACTCATGGAATTTATGTAATATTTGTACAAGGGGATAAGAAACACCAACAACAGCTAGAGGAGCATGGACTCATGGAATTTGTGTAATCTTTGTACAAGGGGATAAGAAACAACAACAACAGCTAGAGGAGCATGGACTCATGGAATTTGTGTAATCTTTGCACAAGGGGATAAGAAACAACAACAGCTAGAGGAGCATGGACTCATGGAATTTGTGTAATCTTTGTACAAGGGGATAAGAAACAACAGCTCGAGGAGCATAGACTCATGGAATTTGTGTAATCTTTGTACAAGGGGATAAGAAACAACAACAACAGCTAGAGGAGCATGGACTCATGGAATTTGTGTAATCTTTGCACAAGGGGATAAGAAACAACAACAACAGCTAGAGGAGCATGGACTCATGGAATTTGTGTAATCTTTGCACAAGGACTCATGGAATATCTATAAAATTTTCACAAGAGGATAAGAAACAACAACTCGAGGTGCAAGGACATTGTAAAATATTCACACAAGAAGAACAGAGAGTTCTTACCTGGCTTATTGGCTCTGTTCTTGTCCCAGTTGGCCAGCCAGGCCGTCAGTTTCACCACGTTGCTCTTGGCCCCCTGCTGGCCGATGATCTGTTTGCTGGACTGCGGCTTGTACTTGTCTACCCACAGCTGCGCGGTTACTGTTGTTATCTCTGCGCTGCGCTGCCTGTCTGTCTGTATTCTTACCTCAGCCTTCTGCTTCGTTGTTGATGCTGGAAGTTTCTTCTTCTGTGCTGGTGGCTCCACCTTGGGCACGGGTAATCTCTCCCATGTCTTGACTTCTGTAGATTTCTTGGATGGCGATGGTTTGGGCTCCTCTTTCTTTGTGGAGGACTTCTTGGCTGATTCTTTGGTGTCCTGCTGGTGCTTGGAACCAGTCTTGGCTTCCAGGAGCTGGAAGAACTGGTCCTCGTCCAGGATGGTGGTCCCAAGTTTCTGCGCCTGCAGCACCGAGTCATTCAAGCTGCCAACAAACCAAGTACAGGAGGAGAACTCACCTTGTCCATCTTGCTGGCCCCAACATCGCGGACCGGCCACCAGATAGCTGGTGTTCTTGCTGATGGACTGGGTCACCTTGCCACCGCACTGTTCTATCAGAGTCTTGGCCTCGTCCCGCTCAATACAGTCCAGTACTCCGGAGAGGACAAACACCGTCTTGGTGAGACAGCCTGCTACTGGCTGCACCACACCGTCTGAGTGTAGGGAGGTCAGGAGCATTGGTACTTGGCAGAGCAGTGGTATCAACCTTCAAATTGGGACAGCCATGACCCGGGTTCTGATCCCCCATTGGCCACAGAGCAGCAGTGGTATCAACCTTCAAATTGGGACAGTCATGACCCGGGTTCTGATCCCCCATTGGCCACAGAGCAGTGGTATCAACCATCAAATTGGGACAGCCATGACCCGGGTTCTGATCCCCCATTGGCCACAGAGCAGCAGTGGTATCAACCTTCCAAATTGGGACAGCCATGACCCGGGTTCTGATCCCCCATTGGCCACAGAGCAGTGGTATTAACCTTCAAATTGGGACAGTCATGACCCGGGTTCTGATCCCCCATTGGCCACAGAGCAGCAGTGGTATCAACCTTCAAATTGGGACAGCCATGACCCGGGTTCTGATCCCCCATTGGCCACAGAGCAGCAGTGGTATCAACCTTCAATTGGGACAGTCGTGACCCGGGTTCTGATCCCCCATTGGCCACAGAGCAGCAGTGGTATCAACCTTCAAATTGGGACAGTCGTGACCCGGGTTCTGATCCCCCATTGGCCACAGAGCAGCAGTGGTATCAACCTTCAAATTGGGACAGCCATGACCCGGGTTCTGATCCCCCATTGGCCACAGAGCAGCAGTGGTATCAACCATCAAATTGGGACAGCCATGACCCGGGTTCTGATCCCCCATTGGCCACAGAGCAGCAGTGGTATCAACCTTCAAATTGGGACAGCCATGACCCGGGTTCTGATCCCCCATTGGCCACAGAGCAGTGGTATTAACCTTCAAATTGGGACAGTCATGACCCGGGTTCTGATCCCCCATTGGCCACAGAGCAGCAGTGGTATCAACCTTCAAATTGGGACAGCCATGACCCGGGTTCTGATCCCCCATTGGCCACAGAGCAGCAGTGGTATCAACCTTCAAATTGGGACAGCCATGACCCGGGTTCTGATCCCCCATTGGCCACAGAGCAGTGGTATTAACCTTCAAATTGGGACAGTCATGACCCGGGTTCTGATCCCCCATTGGCCACAGAGCAGCAGTGGTATCAACCTTCAAATTGGGACAGTCATGACCCGGGTTCTGATCCCCCATTGGCCACAGAGCAGTGGTATTAACCTTCAAATTGGGACAGTCATGACCCGGGTTCTGATCCCCCATTGGCCACAGAGCAGCAGTGGTATCAACCTTCAAATTGGGACAGTCATGACCCGGGTTCTGATCCCCCATTGGCCACAGAGCAGTGGTATCAACCTTCAAATTGGGACAGCCATGACCCGGGTTCTGATCTCCCATTGGCCACAGAGCAGTGGTATCAACCTTCAAATTGGGACAGTCATGACCCGGGTTCTGATCTCCCATTGGCCACAGAGCAGCAGTGGTTTCAACCTTCAAATTGGGACAGTTATGACCCGGGTTCTGATCCCCCATTGGCCACAGAGTAGCAGTGGTATCAACCTTCAAATTGGGACAGCCATGACCCGGGTTCTGATCCCCCATTGGCCACAGAGCAGTGGTATCAACCTTCAAATTGGGACAGTCATGACCCGGGTTCTGATCTCCCATTGGC
Source organism: Cordylochernes scorpioides (assembly GCA_030710605.1). Classification (NCBI taxonomy): domain Eukaryota; kingdom Metazoa; phylum Arthropoda; class Arachnida; order Pseudoscorpiones; family Chernetidae; genus Cordylochernes; species Cordylochernes scorpioides. The sequence goes on from CP092863.1 coordinate 131,116,450, forward strand.
CACAGAGCAGCAGTGGTTTCAACCTTCAAATTGGGACAGTTATGACCCGGGTTCTGATCCCCCATTGGCCACAGAGTAGCAGTGGTATCAACCTTCAAATTGGGACAGCCATGACCCGGGTTCTGATCCCCATTGGCCACAGAGCAGCAGTGGTTTCAACCTTCAAATTGGGACAGTTATGACCCGGGTTCTGATCCCCCATTGGCCACAGAGCAGCAGTGGTATCAACCTTCAAATTGGGACAGTCATGACCCGGGTTCTGATCCCCCATTGGCCACAGAGCAGTGGTATCAACCTTCAAATTGGGACAGCCATGACCCGGGTTCTGATCCCCCATTGGCCACAGAGTAGCAGTGGTATCAACCTTCAAATTGGGACAGTCATGACCCGGGTTCTGATCCCCCATTGGCCACAGAGCAGCAGTGGTATCAACCTTCAAATTGGGACAGCCATGACCCGGGTTCTGTTCCCCCATTGGCCACAGAGCAGTGGTATTAACCTTCAAATTGGGACAGTCATGACCCGGGTTCTGATCCCCCCATTGGCCACAGAGCAGCAGTGGTATCAACCTTCAAATTGGGACAGTCGTGACCCGGGTTCTGATCCCCCATTGGCCACAGAGCAGTGGTATCAACCTTCAAATTGGGACAGTCATGACCCGGGTTCTGATCCCCCATTGGCCACAGAGCAGCAGTGGTATCAACCTTCAAATTGGGACAGTCGTGACCCGGGTTCTGATCCCCCATTGGCCACAGAGCAGTGGTATTAACCTTCAAATTGGGACAGTCATGACCCGGGTTCTGATCCCCCATTGGCCACAGAGCAGCAGTGGTATTAACCTTCAAATTGGGACAGCCATGACCCGGGTTCTGATCCCCCATTGGCCACAGAGCAGTGGTATTAACCTTCAAATTGGGACAGTCATGACCCGGGTTCTGATCCCCCATTGGCCACAGAGCAGCAGTGGTATCAACCTTCAAATTGGGACAGTCGTGACCCGGGTTCTGATCCCCATTGGCCACAGAGCAGTGGTATCAACCTTCAAATTGGGACAGTCGTGACCCGGGTTCTGATCCCCCATTGGCCACAGAGCAGCAGTGGTATCAACCTTCAAATTGGGACAGTCGTGACCCGGGTTCTGATCCCCCATTGGCCACAGAGCAGCAGTGGTATCAACCTTCAAATTGGGACAGTCATGACCCGGGGTTCTGATCCCCCATTGGCCACAGAGCAGCAGTGGTATCAACCTTCAAATTGGGACAGTCATGACCCGGGTTCTGATCCCCCATTGGCCACAGAGCAGCAGTGGTATCAACCTTCAAATTGGGACAGTCATGACCCGGGTTCTGATCCCCCATTGGCCACAGAGCAGCAGTGGTATCAACCTTCAAATTGGGACAGTCATGACCCGGGTTCTGATCCCCATTGGCCACAGAGCAGCAGTGGTATCAACCTTCAAATTGGGACAGTCATGACCCGGGTTCTGATCCCCATTGGCCACAGAGCAGTGGTATCAACCTTCAAATTGGGACAGTCATGACCCGGGTTCTGATCCCCCATTGGCCACAGAGCAGCAGTGGTATTAACCTTCAAATTGGGACAGTCATGACCCGGGTTCTGATCCCCCATTGGCCACAGAGCAGTGGTATCAACCTTCAAATTGGGACAGTCGTGACCCGGGTTCTGATCCCCATTGGCCACAGAGCAGTGGTATCAACCTTCAAATTGGGACAGTCATGACCCGGGGTTCTGATCCCCCATTGGCCACAGAGCAGTGGTATCAGCCATCAAATAGGGACAGCTATGACCCGGGTTCTGATCCCCCATTGGCCACAGAGCAGCAGTGGTCCTGTAGGATAAATAGTTTCTAAAACTGTAGATAGATGGCGCTGTTAGGACAAACCTTAGCTAATTGGATATTGTGCTTATTTATTGCCAAACCTTTTTATCTTTACATTTTTCTATTCCTAAAACTATATTTAGTTCTTCATTTAATTAATTTTTCTCTTAACTACCCACTTCCTTATATTCCAACAGAATATGTACTTTGACTAAAAAATTGTAATAAACTGGTTATTTATTGGTGATTTGTGTTTGTGGTTATTTGCCATAATACCACAGTCTATTTGGCTTGCATTAGATGTACTAAACAGGACCTTTGGGAGAGGCTGCTGCTTATCATCAAACAGCTCGAGGAGCATGAACTCATGGAATTCGTGTAATCTTTACATAAGGGGATAAGAAACAACAAATATCCAGCTATTGACAACACCAAGGTTTAAAGGGACTCACTTCTGGAATGGTCCGAGATCCCAGGGCTTTAGGTCCGTCCCGCTCCAGGAACTTCTTGTAGGCCATGAAGTTGGCCCTCTTGTCGGACTTTGGGGTTGTCTGCTGCACCCACAGGGTTGGGACTCTGCCACAGTGTCTGAGCTGGGAGCAATACCTCGCCGGACTCCTTGGGAGGCGGAGTTATCTTGGCGGGTGGGGGGGCTTTGGTCCTTGGGGGAGTGGCTGGCTTGGTTGCTTCCTTCTTGGATTCCTCCGGTTTCTTTTCCGGCTTGGTTTGGGCAGCCGTGGACACCTCCTGCTGTTTCTTTGTTTCTGGCTTGGACTTTTCCACTTTCTTCTCTAAGGACTCATCTTCTTTCTTGGCTAACTTCTTAGCCGGCTTTGTCTTATCCTCCTTCTTCGGAACTTTGTCTTCCTCCTTCCTGGACGGTTTGTCAGGAATGGCTTTCTTCTTCTTGTCCTTGGAGGAGGCTGCACCACACACAACTTAGCGGGCCATCCTAGGAGTCTGTCCAGGGGTGACACTTGCCTGGTGAGGATGGTACCTCCATGGTCTGGCTCTACACAGGACAGGTGAGAGTTAGGATCACCATGGAAAGTGCTAGAAACAGCCAGACAAACCTGTTGTAGGGTCAACTTGAAGTCTGGGTCATCATGGGTGGCCAGCTCCTTGTTGGAAACCTGAAAAGACAGCCCTGCTAGGAATGGTTACAACCACAGAGATAAGATAACCGGATTATCAGCACCAGATAACAAGACTAAATCCACAAATAAATAAACGACACGTTAACAATTCTATGTTGCTGAAAAGTCATTTATTTATCTGGAGATTTAATATTTTTTAAAAACCTTTCTTGTTTACAATTGATAAGGCACAATCTGGATTATAGATTAAAAACATAAGGTAATAAGACCAAATCCAAATAAATGAATAATGTTCCAAACTATTTTAAAGGCGTAAGATTCTTTTTGATATAAAACAATTTCTACTGCCCTTACTGCAATGGAAAAATTAAAGGGAGGGCTTGGCTCATCAGTGGTGAACCCTCCCAGCAGTTTCGCCAGTTTAAACTACCATACCGCTGTTATATTGCATTTTTGGAACTTCCTTTTATAGTGATACTGTTGGTAGACTCTTGGAATGGGTATTTTAGAAGAACTATGGACATAAGCTTTGAGGACAGCAGAATTACATACATTTATAAATATATAATATGCTTTGAGCAATCGCTCTTCCGCAAATATCATTTTGTGTCTTTTATTAGAACATTTATAATATGATGCACTAGCGCTCCATCTGTTATCAAAATTCAAAACTATTTTAAAGTTTCGAATTTTGATAACAGATGGCGCGCTAGTGCATCATAAAATAAATAATGTGTGACGTTTTGGTAACAGCGTTGATTTTGAAACATCACACACTATTTATTTGGATTTATTGGTCTTATTACCTTGTGTTTTAAACCTTTAAGCACTTCTCCCCAGATGGGCATTCTCAATTTTCCAAAGTCAGTGCTGAAGTTTTGTAACTGCACCAAGTCCGGTTAGCGTCCAGAGACAGCCAATAGATTAGTTCCAGCATCTAATTTGACGGGAGAGGTCAGCTGTATTTCAATAGATTCTCCCAGCAAAATTTCCACATTAAATATTTCTGTTAATTATGATGCATTAGCGTGCCATTAGTTATCCATTGGTAGATTAAACTGACGAAACCTCTGGGAGGGTTCACCAAATGATGAGCCAGGTCCTCCCTTTATCTATTCCATTACAGTAAGGGCAGTAGAAATTGTTTATTTTTTAAAAAGAATCATATGCATCTATAATATTTAAGGAGACAAGGGTCACCTCTCCCGTCAAAATAGATGTCAAAACCAGACGCCATCTATTGACCGTCGCCACAAACTAGTGGATCTCATGGAATAAAGTCCGCCCTAGACTGACGAGGGCCATTAGCCTGAAACCATGGTCTCTAGGTGGACGCTTCTCAGTTTTCCAAAGCTGGTGTTGTGGGTTTGTCACCGACCCGAGACCGCTAGTTTGCGGTGACGGTCAATAGATGGCGTCTAGTTTTGACGGGAGAGGCGACCCATGTCGTTTTAGATCAATATCCTCCTGGCAAAATTTCCATCTATGCACCTAAAATAGTTTCTGATTTTGTTAACAACAACAACAATTAAATGATTAGCAACTCTTAATAATTGGTTTATACGAATAAAATAAAACGATAGGAGGAGTTTCAACAATGGCAGTTTTCTAAGATCCATTGCAGTAAGAGCTGACACATTCATGTGAACAGTCTGATGGGAAGTCCGGGTACAGAGAGGGGAGTCACCTTGTCGGACCTGGAGACAGGCTTGGAGCTGAAGAAGTCCAGGGCTGTGATGGGGGTCAGGTTCCGCCCGGGCTTGGCCATCTTCTTGGTGCCGTTGACCACCTTGAGGGGAGATTTCTTCCTGGGCTCCTCCTGCCGCAGCTTCTTGGAGGGTTCTGGGGCACAGTAGGATCTGGTTACTGACTGGGGATGGATAGAATGTGGTCTAAAGGATATGGCCATAGGATCTCTGTGTGTACTGGCTGAAATAGTGAACACTTCTATAGACACAATTAAGGACAGCTGTCAAAATTCAAAACTATTTTAAAGGCGCAAGATTCTTTTTGATATTAAACAATTTCTGCTGCCCTTACTGCAATGGGAAAATTAATGAGAGGGCCTGGCTCATCAGTGGTGAACCCTCCCAGCTGTCCCTACTTTGTATAGCAAACCTACCTGATGGAGCTTCTCAGGAACCTTGGGGGAGGAGGAAACAAAGTACAGTAGAACTACCTCTCTGACAACAACTAGTTCAGAGTCAAATCTACTGGCCAAAAAGCTCACAGTTTGCTTAAATATCCTGACCAAGATTACAGTGTAACATATATAAGCAGAAACATCCAATACAATAGTAGAGCTCTAAGAAGCGGTCTGGTAGATTAAATTTGCAAAACTACTGGAAGGGTTCACCACTGAGGCACTCCCAATAATTTTGTCATCGCAGTAAAGACAGTAGATAGTTTATTAGACATTTTGTGCCAAATAGTTTCATTCCATTTATAAAGATCTAACCCCAGCTTGGACTCACCAGGACTGGAGGCAATGATGTCTTCGTCACTGTCCAGGAGCCTCTTCCTGCTGGACCTCTTGTCTTGCGGTGGAGGGTTTCTTGGCCGGGGGAGGTCATCTTCGGAATCTGGGGGCGGCACCGTTAGATATGGACCAATGGGGTGGTGTATTGGTAAGGCACAATTTGGATTATAGATTATAAACACAAGGTAATAAGACCAAATCTAATGATAAGGCACAATTTGGATTATAGATTATAAACACAAGGTAATAAGACCAAATCCAAATAAATAAATAGTTTGAGACGTTTCAGTAACAGCATTAGTACTTTTGTCTGAAGATGGTAACAACGCTGTTACCGAAAAGTCCCACACTATTTATTGTATTTGGATTTGGTCTTATTGGGATGGTGTATTGATTGTCTGGGATAATGAGCCATGTTAACTATGCCTTTGCCGCTCCTAAACCTGGATTAAAAAGGAGGAGGGGGAGCATTAACAAGCTCACTAAAACCTGGGTTCAGCTGGCCCGGCTGATAGTACCCTGTAAGGGCTCCAGGTATACAGGATGAGCAGCGTCTGTACTCCATGTTAAGAGCGGCTGCACATGGTGTCTGTTCCTTATGTCAGAGGCGGCCATTTCTTTTGGAGCTAAGTCAGCCTGCCACTGAGTAGTGCTCCCAGTCTTAATGACAAAGGCATTCTACTTCACCCAGTGTGGATATAAGAAAGAAGAAGATAATTTGTTTATTTGGATGTTTTCAACATGGCGGCAAGTTCAGAAATTGAACAATGAGGAAGTCTAAACATCGAGATTGCACCAGTGCTGCCAATTAAAATGCTTGATCATCTGTCTGCTGTAGTCAGCCATTTTTGTCTTTAAAACAGATTTTAAAACAATTTGACCAATGTGGTAAACTTACCAGAATCAATTACTTGAGCTTTTCTGCGCTTCTTTGTAGTTTCTTTGCTGGTCTGAAACAACAACCAGTCAATATACATACATACATAGATGTCTCAACAGTGTGGCACCTCTCTCTTTAGCTATATATATGTATGTCAGGCTTGTGAGACATCCTGCAGTGCTAGTAACACATAGTAAGCAACATATCTACAAGTCATCAATATACTAGGATGGTCTGTTGGTTTAAGCTATCAACAGATGGATTAAAAATATATATATTTTGATTTCAGCACCTGATCTTTTTATCTTTTATTTTTTCTTTCATTTTTTCATATATGTTATATAAAAAAAGAGACTTTTCTGTTGATGTTTGATTATCTTGAGGATTATGCTATGGTAATGCAGTCGTGGGAATAATTAAATAAAATTAGTTATCAAAAATAGCTTTAATTGAGCTAAAGGAATATATAAAAAACATAATTTGGTAAAAGTACTGCCTGGCTTAAGGCGTAAGAATAAAAAAAAAAAGAAAAACTTATTTACATAATGTACAAAAGGTTTGAGCCGGCCATCAGGAAACAACAACAATGAGTTTTTATAGGGGGAGCGTGACCTCTGGCGGTCGATTTAGCAGAGTATTTGAATCTATGAAATATAATTTTTTTTTTTTTTAAATAAAATAATATTGTAACATATATATATATATAAAAAACGAAATAAAAAAATAAAAGATAAAAGATCAGGTGTTGAAATCAATATAAAAAATGGCATATCCTGACCAGGAGCACATGTGCTTTACAGAAGGCAGAGCGCCATCTGGTGGAACAGAAATCAACTAAACATTGATTTAGCCTGTTCCCTGATATTTGGCCAACCCAATTTCTTGATAAATCAAGAAAAGCCATCCACGAACGCGTTTCGCGCTTTTTGGCGCTCGTCAGCGTGGAGTAGGCTGAACCATTGAGACCAAAAAAGATTTTTTGATCCCAATGGCCTCCTGAAAAACCAAGAAATGGGTATTTAAGGCCAAACTTGCGTAAATACGCTTAGCTCATTAAAAAACGAAATAAAAAAATAAAAAGATCAGGTGTTGAAATCAATATAAAAAATGGCATATCCTGACCAGGAGCACATGTGCTTTACAGAAGGCAGAGCGCCATCTGGTGGAACAGAAATCAACTAAACATTGATTTAGCCTGTTCCCTGATATTTGGCCAACCCAATTTCTTGATAAATCAAGAAAAAGCCATCCACGAACGCGTTTCGCGCTTTTTGGCGCTCGTCAGCGTGGAGTAGGCTGAACCATTGAGACCAAAAAAGATTTTTTGATCCCAATGGCCTCCTGAAAAACCAAGAAATGGGTATTTAAGGCCAAACTTGCGTAAATACGCTTAGCACATTAAAAAACGAAATAAAAAAATAAAAGATAAAAAAGATCAGGTGTTGAAATCAATATAAAAAATGGCATATCCTGACCAGGGAGCACATGTGCTTTACAGAAGGCAGAGCGCCATCTGGTGGAACAGAAATCAACTAAACATTGATTTAGCCTGTTCCCTGATATTTGGCCAACCCAATTTCTTGATAAATCAAGAAAAGCCATCCACGAACGCGTTTCGCGCTTTTTGGCGCTCGTCAACGTGGAGTAGGCTGAACCATTGAGACCAAAAAAGATTTTTTGATCCCAATGGCCTCCTGAAAAACCAAGAAATGGGTATTTAAGGCCAAACTTGCGTAAATACGCTTAGCACATTAAAAAACGAAATAAAAAAATAAAAGATAAAAAGATCAGGTGTTGAAATCAATATAAAAAATGGCATATCCTGACCAGGAGCACATGTGCTTTACAGAAGGCAGAGCGCCATCTGGTGGAACAGAAATCAACTAAACATTGATTTAGCCTGTTCCCTGATATTTGGCCAACCCAATTTCTTGATAAATCAAGAAAAGCCATCCACGAACGCGTTTCGCGCTTTTTGGCGCTCGTCAGCGTGGAGTAGGCTGAACCATTGAGACCAAAAAAGATTTTTTGATCCCAATGGCCTCCTGAAAAACCAAGAAATGGGTATTTAAGGCCAAACTTGCGTAAATACGCTTAGCACATTAAAAAACGAAATAAAAAAATAAAAAGATCAGGTGTTGAAATCAATATAAAAAATGGCATATCCTGACCAGGAGCACATGTGCTTTACAGAAGGCAGAGCGCCATCTGGTGGAACAGAAATCAACTAAACATTGATTTAGCCTGTTCCCTGATATTTGGCCAACCCAATTTCTTGATAAATCAAGAAAAGCCATCCACGAACGCGTTTCGCGCTTTTTGGCGCTCGTCAACGTGGAGTAGGCTGAACCATTGAGACCAAAAAAGATTTTTTGATCCCAATGGCCTCCTGAAAAACCAAGAAATGGGTATTTAAGGCCAAACTTGCGTAAATACGCTTAGCACATTAAAAAACGAAATAAAAAAATAAAAGATAAAAAGATCAGGTGTTGAAATCAATATAAAAAATGGCATATCCTGACCAGGAGCACATGTGCTTTACAGAAGGCAGAGCGCCATCTGGTGGAACAGAAATCAACTAAACATTGATTTAGCCTGTTCCCTGATATTTGGCCAACCCAATTTCTTGATAAATCAAGAAAAGCCATCCACGAACGCGTTTCGCGCTTTTTGGCGCTCGTCAGCGTGGAGTAGGCTGAACCATTGAGACCAAAAAAGATTTTTTGATCCCAATGGCCTCCTGAAAAACCAAGAAATGGGTATTTAAGGCCAAACTTGCGTAAATACGCTTAGCACATTAAAAAACGAAATAAAAAAATAAAAAGATCAGGTGTTGAAATCAATATAAAAAATGGCATATCCTGACCAGGAGCACATGTGCTTTACAGAAGGCAGAGCGCCATCTGGTGGAACAGAAATCAACTAAACATTGATTTAGCCTGTTCCCTGATATTTGGCCAACCCAATTTCTTGATAAATCAAGAAAAGCCATCCACGAACGCGTTTCGCGCTTTTTGGCGCTCGTCAGCGTGGAGTAGGCTGAACCATTGAGACCAAAAAAGATTTTTTGATCCCAATGGCCTCCTGAAAAACCAAGAAATGGGTATTTAAGGCCAAACTTGCGTAAATACGCTTAGCACATTAAAAAACGAAATAAAAAAATAAAAGATAAAAAGATCAGGTGTTGAAATCAATATAAAAAATGGGATATCCTGACCAGGAGCACATGTGCTTTACAGAAGGCAGAGCGCCATCTGGTGGAACAGAAATCAACTAAACATTGATTTAGCCTGTTCCCTGATATTTGGCCAACCCAATTTCTTGATAAATCAAGAAAAGCCATCCACGAACGCGTTTCGCGCTTTTTGGCGCTCGTCAGCGTGGAGTAGGCTGAACCATGAGACCAAAAAAGATTTTTTGATCCCAATGGCCTCCTGAAAAACCAAGAAATGGGTATTTAAGGCCAAACTTGCGTAAATACGCTTAGCACATTAAAAAACGAAATAAAAAAATAAAAGATAAAAAGATCAGGTGTTGAAATCAATATAAAAAATGGCATATCCTGACCAGGAGCACATGTGCTTTACAGAAGGCAGAGCGCCATCTGGTGGAACAGAAATCAACTAAACATTGATTTAGCCTGTTCCCTGATATTTGGCCAACCCAATTTCTTGATAAATCAAGAAAAGCCATCCACGAACGCGTTTCGCGCTTTTTGGCGCTCGTCAGCGTGGAGTAGGCTGAACCATTGAGACCAAAAAAGATTTTTTGATCCCAATGGCCTCCTGAAAAACCAAGAAATGGGTATTTAAGGCCAAACTTGCGTAAATACGCTTAGCACATTAAAAAACGAAATAAAAAAAATAAAAAGATCAGGTGTTGAAATCAATATAAAAAATGGCATATCCTGACCAGGAGCACATGTGCTTTACAGAAGGCAGAGCGCCATCTGGTGGAACAGAAATCAACTAAACATTGATTTAGCCTGTTCCCTGATATTTGGCCAACCCAATTTCTTGATAAATCAAGAAAAGCCATCCACGAACGCGTTTCGCGCTTTTTGGCGCTCGTCAGCGTGGAGTAGGCTGAACCATTGAGACCAAAAAAAGATTTTTTGATCCCAATGGCCTCCTGAAAAACCAAGAAATGGGTATTTAAGGCCAAACTTGCGTAAATACGCTTAGCACATTAAAAAACGAAATAAAAAAATAAAAGATAAAAAGATCAGGTGTTGAAATCAATATAAAAAATGGGATATCCTGACCAGGAGCACATGTGCTTTACAGAAGGCAGAGCGCCATCTGGTGGAACAGAAATCAACTAAACATTGATTTAGCCTGTTCCCTGATATTTGGCCAACCCAATTTCTTGATAAATCAAGAAAAGCCATCCACGAACGCGTTTCGCGCTTTTTGGCGCTCGTCAGCGTGGAGTAGGCTGAACCATTGAGACCAAAAAAGATTTTTTGATCCCAATGGCCTCCTGAAAAACCAAGAAATGGGTATTTAAGGCCAAACTTGCGTAAATACGCTTAGCACATTAAAAAACGAAATAAAAAAATAAAAGATAAAAAGATCAGGTGTTGAAATCAATATAAAAAATGGCATATCCTGACCAGGAGCACATGTGCTTTACAGAAGGCAGAGCGCCATCTGGTGGAACAGAAATCAACTAAACATTGATTTAGCCTGTTCCCTGATATTTGGCCAACCC
>CP092863.1:131127558-131194603 GCA_030710605.1 Cordylochernes scorpioides
CCAGATTTTTTGGTCATTTAGGTGCGGCCTGCACCATTTTGATGAGGGCCAACAAACCGAAACGCGTATAAATATTTTTTTTTCTCTAAAAACGTGGGTTTTTGACCAATATTTCGCTTAAACCTGCGCTGGGACTTTTCGTCTGCTACCTGTCGGACAGAATATTCCACCAGACGACGGCCTCGATCCACGTTGACCTTCGCCCGAGTCCTTCAGTCCATTTTTTCCACCGTGTGGCATTCGGATATTTACATATTGGCTCGTATACGGGAGCGAGCGTTAAACGACACTCGAGTACGGGAGGAAAACATCCGGGTACAGTGGGATGTAGATTCCCCAACAGACGATATCCCGGACCAAAATGGCGACAGCAACTTGACTCCGCTCCGCTGTCGCAGCGTCACCCAACTGTGGTCAAATGTTGACGGTAAACAAGGCCGTAACTGTGGTTCTATTTCAGTCAATCTAGGCGACAGAATGGATGACATTCGAGAGCTCGAAGGAGAAAACGGTTTCGATTCTTTCACGACCATTACGCGGTGCTCCATGTCAGGAAGTTGGAAACTTTTATGCAGATATGTAAATACGCCACAATCGCTCCTAGACAGACTTGTAGATACACAAATACGCCAAACCTCGTATGCAGGCGTGTAAATATGCAAATACACCAGAAACGCTCCTAGGCAGACAGGTAAATATGTAAATACACCGCAGACAATCCTTTGTAGACATGTAAATATGCAAATACACCAGAGACCTCCTATGTAAATACGCCACAGACCCTTCTAGGCAAACATGTAAATGTGAAAATACACCAGAGAACTCCTATGTAAATACGTTACAGACCCTTCTAGGCAAACATGTAAATGTGAAAATACACCAGAGACCTCCTATGTAAATACGTCACAGACTCTTCTAGGCAAACATGTAAATGTGAAAATATACTAGAGACCTCCTATGTAAATACGTCACAGACCCTTCTAGGCAAACATGTAAATGTGAAAATACACTAGAGACCTCCTATGTAAATACGTCACAGACGCTTCTAGGCAAACATGTAAATGTGAAATACACCAGAGACCTCCTATGTAAATACGTCACAGACGCTTCTAGGCAAACATGTAAATGTGAAAATACACCAGAGACCTCCTATGTAAATACGTCACAGACCCTTCTAGGCAAACATGTAAATGTGAAAATATACTAGAGACCTCCTATGTAAATACGTCACAGACCCTTCTAGGCAAACATGTAAATGTGAAAATATACTAGAGACCTCCTAGGAAGACATGTAAATATTTAAATACACCGCAGACGTGTAAAAACATCAGAGACGCTTCTATGTAGATCCTGTGGCATGAAAATAAGCCTATTCAACTCCGACACAAAATCTCGTCCGTCAGCTGGGGGAGTTTCCTTGTTGACCCACGGTCATGTTCCAAGATGGCCGTTCCTCTTGCGTGGAAAAGACTTATCATCATCCCCAATGGAAAGTCCCAACCGGACGCCAGCAAACAAAACATTTGGCAGCAATTGTAATGGACGCCGGTAATTGTGACAATCACACCAAATTGTCAACTAATGTCGCTCAAATTGCATATTGGCGCTGTGGTCATTACAGCCCACCAGTCACAACATGCGTCAACAGTCAAAACAAGTAAAAAACTGCGGAGTGACCTTGCGTGGAGCCCAGTCCGGTCCTCCAACCTCGGAATTAAATTTGCATAGCGTACATTTAGTTACATATTCCTTCCTTAGTTACATATTCTACCTTAGTTACATATTCCTACCTTAGTTACATATTCTATCTTATAAAATTACATATTCCTACCTTAGTTACATATTCTACCTTATAAAATTACATATTCCTACCTTAGTTACATATTCCTACCTTAGTTACATATTCCATCTTATAAAATTACATATTCCTACCTTAGTTACATATTCCTACCTTAGTTACATATTCCTACCTTAGTTACATATTCTACCTTATAAAATTACATATTCCTACCTTAGTTACATATTCCTACCTTAGTTATTCTCGGACGTACTAAAGACTGGCTCGAAATATTTTTTGGCTTTTCTGACTGACCCTTGGTTCATCATGAAAACTCCGCTGTCAAGCCAGAGATTGGCTGGTTAGAGCTGTCCCCTCGTGGAGACTCCTTCGTTACCTTTCAATTTGCATAAACGCTTATTAGAAGATTCGCTGTAGAGAAAACCATTACTTAAAGGAAATAAAACGAAAAAAGCGAGAAAAAAAAACAAGATCTGGTAATCAAATTCTGGGAAATGTTTTCTGAATATTTGTTTAAAATTAAATAAAAAAGTTTACCGCGGCACAGTGTTGAGCTCACAGGATGTTTCGGCAGAGCTTCCGTCAGGTTGGTGCGTGTAGCTGACCGGATGGCTGAGCCAGGTAAGACTGCGGTGCTAGTGGCTGTACCCAGACTGCTGGTGAACTTTCAATACTGGAAGTCCTTTATATACATAGTCTCATGTCAAAACTGACAGGTTGCAAATACACCAGAGATTCTCCTATGCAGACATGTTTATATGCAAATGTATGCATAGAAGCGCCTGAGGTGTATTTGCATATTTAAATGTCTGCATAGAAGCCTCTGTGGTGTATTTGTATATATACATTACACCAGAGACATTCCTTTGTAGACCTGTAAATATGCAAATGCACCACAGAGGCTCCTTTGTAGACCTGTAAATATGCAAATACACCACAGAGGCTCCTTTGTAGACCTGTAAATATGCAAATGCACCACAGAGGCTCCTATGTAGACCTATAAATATGCAAATACACCACAGAAGCTTCTATGCAGACATTTAAATATGCAAATGCACCACAGAGGCTCCTTTGTAGACCTGTAAATATGCAAATACACTACAGACTTCTATCCAGACATTTAAATATGCAAAAACACCACAGACATGAGACGCTCAGCAGACAACGGGGACAAATCACGTCTGCTTGTCTATCAATTGAGCTACTTTAACCAATTCTCTCTGCAACGGTCTTATGTAATCCTGACCTCTTGCATAATACACCTCCGCGCGACATTCTATTTATAAACACACGACTAAAACTGCCGAAACTGCGTTCACAACGGATCTTAAATCACGAGGCAGGAAAGGTCCAAATGTCACATGGCCATAGGACAGCAGGACCCTTTGTTGCCACAGTACAATACTACGGTGTGAATGTTTCACAAGCTCATTATGCGTTTTGATACTTTCGTCTCTAATATAAAATCTCTTTAAAACATTCAAGCAGGTACCTAACACATTAATCTATAAAAGCAAAATTCACCTCTCCCTTTAAAAATAGACGTCAAAACTAGACGCCATCTATTGACCATCGCCGCAAACTAGCGGCCTCGAGTCGGTGACAAAGCCACAAGCCGAGAAGTAGAACGACATTTGAAAATTATCCCACATGTGTTTCTTTTGAACGAAAACTCGAAATTTATTTTAACGAGAAATAACGATTATTTCTATCCTTAGGAATGAAGTATGAAAAGATGAATTGTGAAGAGTAATGATAAATGGGAAAATAAAGTGTCCAGGGATGGGAAACGGATTTATTCTTAAAATAAATTTCGATTTTTCGTTCAAAAGAAACACATGCGGGATAATTTTCAAATGTCGTTCTACAATCATAAGCCACATTATATTGTGTTATAAACCGAGAAGCGTCCACCTAGAGACCATGGTTTCGGGCTAATGGCCCTCGTCAGTCTAGGGCGGACTTATTACATGAAATCTACAAGGGATCTTGTTAAGAATTAGATATATATATCTGTGTGAATATTTATTTATTATTAATTTGTTATTCTGAGTCAATATTGTTAATACTGCCTATTTTGCATAGTTTTGTTTTTAAAATAAGTTATTCTGTTTTAATTCTTTTGACCATTGGCCAAGGTGTATAAATATTTTTTGGTTTTAAATAAAGTTAGTGTGTGTGTCTCATAGTGTTGGTGTGTTGGATTGATGGGAATACACCGGGTAGGCAGCAGCAGAGTGGAGCCTTAAACAGGAACAAAATACAGTCCTCAAGAAATATAAGGAGCTATCAGATCTAATTGAATCTTCACAATCTGACAAAGAGGTGTTTAGCTGGCAGAATAACTGAGCCAAATCTACAGCCAAAATAGAGATGGAGAATTTGCCGGGAAGAATTTAATCTATAAAAATGAAGGTCAGGACTTTCCCGTCAAAATGGCGCTAAAATTAATAATAATTAGAATTGATGGTGCATAATTTAAGTTTCTATTTTAACGGGAGAGGTGACCTTTAATTTCAAAGATGAATAGTCGCCAAAACTTCCATCAATAAAACTTTCCTTTTTTATCGCCATTTTTTGGGTTGTCGGAGGTCGCGCTTTCACTGAACGGGGTGTTCCCCACCAAACCTTGATACACCCAGTGGACATTGTCAGCTGTTATATACTGGACGATTGTCCCGGGTAATGCTCGATTGTATGGAAGAAAACTCCTTTTTTTCAAACTCATTCTTCAAATTAGATAGATATACACTCATGGACAATACTTAAGGAAGTGGAAGGTCTTTAATTTCGCCAGTTGTCTGTTTTTTTTTAAGGAGACAGAGGTTGTTCATACTTGGTTATCTCGTGTGTCTTCAATAAAGGTCACTGTAATATCTTTCAGAGTTATTGTCTCAATCCCGATATACATGCTGAAAGGTACAACTTCCTTAAGTTTTGTCCATGAGTGTATATTGGTTATCTCGTGTGTCTTCAATAAAGGTCACTGTAATATCTTTCAGAGTTATTGTCTCAATCCCGATATACATGCTGAAAGGTACAACTTCCTTAAGTTTTGTCCATGAGTGTATATTGGTTATCTCGTGTGTCTTCAATAAAGGTCACTGTAATATCTTTCAGAGTTATTGTCTCAATCCCGATATACATGCTGAAAGGTACAACTTCCTTAAGTTTTGTCGATGAGTGTATATTGGTTATCTCGTGTGTCTTCAATAAAGGTCACTGTAATATCTTTCAGAGTTATTGTCTCAATCCCGATATACATGCTGAAAGGTACAACTTCCTTAAGTTTTGTCGATGAGTGTATATTGGTTATCTCGTGTGTCTTCAATAAAGGTCACTGTAATATCTTTCAGAGTTATTGTCTCAATCCCGATATACATGCTGAAAGATACAACTTCTGTTGGGAATATAGAAAAGATAGAAAAAAAAAAAAGAAGTAATTTAGAAAACTATGAATAACCAAATGACCAATTTAAATAGATAGTTTTTGTATCTAACTATTGTAGCGATAGGCAGGTGGTATTCTTGAGGATATTGAACGACAGTTTGGTTATCTTATATATAATGGGCTTTATTCAACTATGATGAATGATACACAAAGTCAAACCTATCTCAGTTGGAGCAAGTATCCGGCTATTTTGCCAATAATCTTTTTGCCAACCCAAGCCTCTTCTCTTTCCTCAATTTCTTCAGTGGGCTTTTTCTCTACTTGAGCTCTTACACTTTCCTTTTTCCCTTTCCACTGTTTCAACAGGGTTTTTCTCAACTTTGAGCTCTTTTCTCTTTCTTCAACTTCTACCAGAGGCTTCCCATAGATTTCTTTATCACTTTATTCTTCTGAGCACGAGTAATGCACCTCCTAGGCTCTAATATCCTGAGCACGAGTAATGCACCTCCTAGGCTCTTCTCTTCCACAATCAGATTCTTAACAATCTCCTTCCAATCTCCAACTCTGCCAACATCCACTCTGCTAATCCCCACTCTCTGCTATCCCGCTGTGCCTTTTATACATTCCTTTCCCGTGCAAACTCTCACCTGATTGGCTCTCGTGATCCGCGGATGATTTTATACAAATGATCTTATGAAAATTACATTATGCAAATCATCTAGTTTTAACAACTTCCTTAAGTTTTGTCCATGAGTGTATATTGGTTATCTCGTGTGTCTTCAATAAAGGTCACTGTAATATCTTTCAGAGTTATTGTCTCAATCCCGATATACATGCTGAAAGGTACAACTTCCTTAAGTTTTGTCCATGAGTGTATATTGGTTATCTCGTGTATCTTCAATAAAGGTCACTGTAATATCTTTCAGAGTTATTGTCTCAATCCCGATATACATGGTGAAAGGTACAACTTCCTTAAGTTTTGTCCATGAGTTTATATTATATCCGAAATATGCTTTGAATCAGTTAATAAAGAATATTAAATTACCGTAATATTACAGTGTCAGCCTAATTTTTCAATTAATATACAATTTGTTCCTCTTTTAATTATGAAGTTCCCCGGAGTTTACTCGTCTACATGGCTATGGTATTAAGGTGTCATAAACGCCTTCTTGCAAACACTGATGAGGTTTTCCTCTAAACCATCCAAGCGACACCATTACAGAGATTCCCCTGATAGAAGCAACGAAGTAAGGGGGGAAATTTAAAGAGAATAAAATGACAAAAGTTTTCTTCTACGAAATTTCTCCATCAGTTATTGGCTCAGTTCGTGGTGTTGAAGTTTCCTGGAGTTGAGCGTGAAACTTCACAATTCAAAGGTAATGTCCATGACGTCACAACATGGCGCCCGCCGTAATTAAAAGTTTATTTGCCGAGTCAATTAGAGCCAGGGTCACGTGACGTGAGTCTGTGACGGTCGTCGTGAGTACAGTGGTCCCAACGTCTGACGTCAAGTCCCGGGTGACTCTGACGTCAAGTTAGGAATGTCAAGTCCCGGGTGACTCTGACGTTAAGTTAGGAATGTCAAGTCCCGGGTGACTCTGACGTCAAGTTAGGAATGTCAAGTCCCGGGTGACTCTGACGTCAAGTTAGGAATGTCAAGTCCCGGGTGACTCTGACGTCAAGTTAGGAATGTCAAGTCCCGGGTGACTCTGACGTCAAGTTAGGAATGTCAAGTCCCGGGTGACTCTGACGTCAAGTTAGGAATGTCAAGTCCCGGGTGACTCTGACGTCAAGTTAGGAATGTCAAGTCCCGGGTGACTCTGACGTCAAGTTAGGAATGTCAAGTCCCGGGTGACTCTGACGTCAAGTTAGGAATGTCAAGTCCCGGGTGACTCTGACGTCAAGTTAGGAATGTCAAGTCCCGGGTGACTCTGACGTCAAGTTAGGAATGTCAAGTCCCGGGTGACTCTGACGTCAAGTTAGGAATGTCAAGTCCCGGGTGACTCTGACGTCAAGTTAGGAATGTCAAGTCCCGGGTGACTCTGACGTCAAGTTAGGAATGTCACCGAGTAACCCAGAAATAGAAAACACCCCAATTGTTCCAATACTCCAATTTCACGCCAATTTTCAAATTCCATCGCAGTTTCCGCCTCGAAAATACCAATGGGAGAAAATGAGACCAAATCAACTCAGAAATTCGCCAATCGGCGCCCAGATAGAAGCCTCTGGAGAAATCTTCAAGATTTTCCTTGGATGAAGTGGATTTTCTGGTTGCAAGTGTGCATTGCCGAAGAGGAAACCACTCAACAAGGTCAAAGCACTAAGTTGATGGAAAAATTCAACACTTATCCTTTTTAGTCAATAATGGACGAATTTCTACAATTGGATATCAGAATATTGCTATGACAACCTAGCTTTAACCGTTCACCCCCTGTGGACCGGGGGGGGGGGGGGGGGGCAGACTGACCAATCAGAAAGAAAGAGGCCAATCTAGAGGAAGTCTTAATAAAGGTATTGATTGACATATAGCTCTATATTTACATATTCCCCATAACACTTTGCATAGTCTAATTCCTTTCTCCGGCTTTTTTCCCACTCATTTCTGTATCTTTCAGGATAATCTGTAAAGAGGACAACACCTAGTTACAGAGTGTCCTTTAGAGAGAGGTGTCCTCTTACTGGAGAGTTGCTACAGTAGAACTACCTCTCTGACAACAACACCTAGTTACAGAGTGTCCTTTAGGGAGAGGTGTCCTCTTACTGGAGAGTTGCTACAGTAGAACTACCTCTCTGACAACACCTAGTTACTGAGTGTCCTTTAGGAAGAGGTGTCCTCTTACTGGAGAGTTGCTACAGTAGAACTACCTCTCTGACAACACCTAGTTACAGTGTCCTTTAGGGAGAGATGTCCTCTTACTGGAGAGTTGCTACAGTATAACTACCTCTCTGACAACACCTAGTTACAGTGTGTCCTTTAGGGAGAGGTGTCCTCTTACTGGAGAGTTGCTACAGTAGAACTACCTCTCTGACAACACCTAGTTACAGTGTCCTTTAGGGAAAGGTGTCCTCTTACTGGAGAGTTGATACAGTAGAACTACCTCTCTGACAACACCTAGTTACAGTGTCCTTTAGGGAGAGGTGTCCTCTTACTGGAGAGTTGCTACAGTAGAACTACCTCTCTGACAACCCCTAGTTACAGTGTCCTTTAGGGAGAGGTGTCCTCTTACTGGAGAGTTGCTACAGTAGAACTACCTCTCTGACAACACCTAGTTACAGAGTGTCCTTTAGGGAGAGATGTCCTCTTACTGGAGAGTTGCTACAGTATAACTACCTCTCTGACAACACCTAGTTACAGTGTGTCCTTTAGGGAGAGGTGTCCTCTTACTGGAGAGTTGCTACAGTAGAACTACCTCTCTGACAACCCCTAGTTACAGTGTCCTTTAGGGAGAGGTGTCCTCTTACTGGAGAGTTGCTACAGTAGAACTACCTCACTGACAACACCTAGTTACAGTGTCCTTTAGGGAAAGGTGTCCTCTTACTGGAGAGTTGCTACAGTAGAACTACCTCTCTGACAACTCCTAGTTACAGAGTGTCCTTTAGGGAGAGGTGTCCTCTTACTGGAGAGTTGCTACAGTATAACTACCTCTCTGACAACACCTAGTTACAGTGTGTCCTTTAGGGAGAGGTGTCCTCTTACTGGAGAGTTGCTACAGTAGAACTACCTCTCTGACAACACCTAGTTACAGTGTCCTTTAGGGAAAGGTGTCCTCTTACTGGAGAGTTGATACAGTAGAACTACCTCTCTGACAACACCTAGTTACAGTGTCCTTTAGGGAGAGGTGTCCTCTTACTGGAGAGTTGCTACAGTAGAACTACCTCTCTGACAACCCCTAGTTACAGTGTCCTTTAGGGAGAGGTGTCCTCTTACTGGAGAGTTGCTACAGTAGAACTACCTCTCTGACAACACCTAGTTACAGAGTGTCCTTTAGGGAGAGATGTCCTCTTACTGGAGAGTTGCTACAGTATAACTACCTCTCTGACAACACCTAGTTACAGTGTGTCCTTTAGGGAGAGGTGTCCTCTTACTGGAGAGTTGCTACAGTAGAACTACCTCTCTGACAACCCCTAGTTACAGTGTCCTTTAGGGAGAGGTGTCCTCTTACTGGAGAGTTGCTACAGTAGAACTACCTCACTGACAACACCTAGTTACAGTGTCCTTTAGGGAAAGGTGTCCTCTTACTGGAGAGTTGCTACAGTAGAACTACCTCTCTGACAACTCCTAGTTACAGAGTGTCCTTTAGGGAGAGGTGTCCTCTTACTGGAGAGTTGCTACAGTAGAACTACCTCACTGACAACACCTAGTTACAGTGTCCTTTAGGGAGAGGTGTCCTCTTACTGGAGAGTTGCTACAGTAGAACTACCTCTCTGACAACCCCTAGTTACAGTGTCCTTTAGGGAGAGGTGTCCTCTTACTGGAGAGTTGCTACAGTAGAACTACCTCTCTGACAACCCCTAGTTACAGTGTCCTTTAGGGAGAGGTGTCCTCTTACTGGAGAGTTGCTACAGTAGAACTACCTCACTGACAACCCCTAGTTACAGTGTCCTTTAGGGAGAGGTGTCCTCTTACTGGAGAGTTGCTACAGTAGAACTACCTCTCTGACAACACCTAGTTACAGAGTGTCCTTTAGGG
Organism: Cordylochernes scorpioides; assembly: GCA_030710605.1. NCBI lineage: Eukaryota > Metazoa > Arthropoda > Arachnida > Pseudoscorpiones > Chernetidae > Cordylochernes > Cordylochernes scorpioides. The sequence goes on from CP092863.1 coordinate 131,137,438, forward strand.
AGAGATGTCCTCTTACTGGAGAGTTGCTACAGTAGAACTACCTCACTGACAACACCTAGTTACAGAGTGTTCTTTAGGGAGAGGTGTCCTCTTACTGGAGAGTTGCTACAGTAGAACTACCTCACTGACAACACCTAGTTACAGTGTCCTTTAGGGAAAGGTGTCCTCTTACTGGAGAGTTGCTACAGTAGAACTACCTCTCTGACAACTCCTAGTTACAGAGTGTCCTTTAGGGAGAGGTGTCCTCTTACTGGAGAGTTGCTACAGTAGAACTACCTCACTGACAACACCTAGTTATAGTGTCCTTTAGGGAGAGGTGTCCTCTTACTGGAGAGTTGCTACAGTATAACTACCTCTCTGACAACACCTAGTTACAGTGTGTCCTTTAGGGAGAGGTGTCCTCTTACTGGAGAGTTGCTACAGTAGAACTACCTCTCTGACAACCCCTAGTTACAGTGTCCTTTAGGGAGAGGTGTCCTCTTACTGGAGAGTTGCTACAGTAGAACTACCTCACTGACAACCCCTATTTACAGTGTCCTTTAGGGAGAGGTGTCCTCTTACTGGAGAGTTGCTACAGTAGAACTACCTCTCTGACAACACCTAGTTACAGAGTGTCCTTTAGGGAGAGTTGTCCTCTTACTGAAGAGTTGCTACAGTAGAAATACCTCTCTGACAACACCTAGTTGCAGAGTGTCCTTTAGGGAGAGGTGTCCTCTTACTGAAGAGTTGCTACAGTAGAACTACCTCTCTGACAACACCTAGTTACAGAGTGTCCTTTAGGGAGAGGTGTCCTCTTACTGGAGAGTTGCTACAGTAGAACTACCTCTCTGACAACCCCTAGTTACAGTGTCCTTTAGGGAGAGATGTCCTCTTACTGGAGAGTTGCTACAGTAGAACTACCTCACTGACAACACCTAGTTACAGAGTGTTCTTTAGGGAGAGGTGTCCTCTTACTGGAGAGTTGCTACAGTAGAACTACCTCACTGACAACACCTAGTTACAGTGTCCTTTAGGGAAAGGTGTCCTCTTACTGGAGAGTTGCTACAGTAGAACTATCTCTCTGACAACTCCTAGTTACAGAGTGTCCTTTAGGGAGAGGTGTCCTCTTACTGGAGAGTTGCTACAGTAGAACTACCTCACTGACAACACCTAGTTATAGTGTCCTTTAGGGAGAGGTGTCCTCTTACTGGAGAGTTGCTACAGTAGAACTACCTCTCTGACAACCCCTAGTTACAGAGTGTCCTTTAGGGAGAGGTGTCCTCTTACTGGAGAGTTGCTACAGTAGAACTACCTCTCTGACAACACTTAGTTACAGAGTGTCCTTTTACTGGAGAGTTACTAAATAGCTAAAATTGTAATTTTTTCAACTGAAAACTGTCCTTTGTAGAGAGGTTTCCTATAGCGCGAATGTCCTCTCATGGAGGTTTTACTGTATAAGATTAAATATCTTAATAAAGGTGTTGGTTGATATATGACTCTACATTTACATATTTCCCATGTAAGTTTGCATACTCGGATTCTTTCTCCTGTCTTTTCCACTCATTTCTGTATCTCTCGGGGGAATCTGTATATAAGACTGAAGGTCTTATTAAAGGTATTGATTGATTGATATTAGGGAGTGATAGGAGAGGATGATGAACCAATGGTAATGAGGGCGGCCACCATGTTGTCTGTCACCAGTGACGACACACTTGTGTCGCCTCTATTCCAGTCCGCTGGGGCAAGGACGGTCGCTTCGCTGCCTGGGGATTTACTCCCAGTGGAAACTGTTTTCTACAATGGTCACAACTCATCATGGTTGGAACACTTGCCGGCATAGCTCGTCCCTTTACTTCCTTGATAGTAAGACAACACACCACTTAACTGAAGTTGGCACATGCGCACGTAACTAGCACTCGCTACACGAAGTCAACACACGCTACCAGCACAGGCTACACGAAGTTAGCCAAGGTTACACGAAGTCAGCACATACGGGGAACTACCACACGTACTCCTGAATTCTTCAGAGAAATAAGTAAATCTTATATGGAATTAATCCTGGGGAGAACAAATGGATTATAAAAGATGTTGGTGTTAAGAAAATTGAAGGAAGATCTACATAGAGCTGGCTAGAAGGGGTCAAGGAAGCTACCAGAAGGTCACTAGATGAGAGTGATGGTCACTGACAGATATCAATTTGAAGAATATCTGTGTCCTTAGTGTCACCAACTGTCAAAATCTGTGATGGAAACAACAAATACACTCATTAACAAAACTTATGGAAGTTTAAAATCTTTGATGTCGTCGGTCGTCTGATTTCTTTTTTTTTTTTTGAAGGAGACAGAGGCTATTCATCCTTGGTTATCTCGTGTGTCTTCAATAAAGGTCACTGTAATATCTTTCAGAGTTATTGTCTCAATCCCGATATACATGCTGAAAGGTACAACTTCCCTAAGTTTTGTCCATGAGTGTAGGTAAACATTGATAGACCGGTTATATGCAAATAAGATTGAAAAGATCGAAAGGGAAACAATTTGCATAAACGCCCCGAGGTGCCAAGAAGGGAGGTTCGGGGTTTCCGCCCCAGCCAGGTCAAGGGTACCTACTGGACATTCCCCGCGTCTTTTTTCTGGAACTCCCGCCTTATATTTAACAACACTTATGGAAATTTCCGATTTAAAACGGTACCTACGTTAAGCACGGATTTTCCTAATAAAACAAAATTTATACTGTCATTACTGCGATGTAAAATTAGTGGAAGGGCTTGGCTCATCAGAGGTGAATTCTCCCAGCAGTTTCCCCAGTTCAATCTACCATATCACTTTTTATATCTCGCTGGTCGTCAATTTTTTTTCAAGGAGACAGAGGTTGTTCACACTTTGTTATCTCGTATGTCTTCAATAAAGGTCACTCTAATATCTTTCAGAGGTATTGTCTCAATCCCGATATACATGGTAAAAGGTACAACTTCCTTAAGTTTTGTCCATGAGTGTATATTGGTTATCTCGTGTGTCTTCAAAAAGGTCACTGTAATATCTTTCAGAGTTATTGTCTCAATCCCGATATACATGGTAAAAGGTACAACTTCCTTAAGTTTTGTCCATGAGTGTATATTGGTTATCTCGTGTGTCTTCAATAAAGGTCACTGTAATATCTTTCAGAGTTATTGTCTCAATCCCGATATACATGCTGAAAGGTACAACTTCCTTAAGTGTTGTCCATGAGTGTATATTGGTTATCTCGTGTGTCTTCAATAAAGGTCACTGTAATATCTTTCAGAGTTATTGTCTCAATCCCGATATATATGCTAAAAGGTATAAATTCCTCAAGTTATGTCCATGAGTGTATATTGGTTATCTCGTGTGTCTTCAATAAAGGTCACTGTAATATCTTTCAGAGTTATTGTCTCAATCCCGATATACATGCTAAAAGGTACAAATTCCTCAAGTTATGTCCATGAGTGTATATTGGTTATCTCGTATGTCTTCAATAAAGGTCACTCTAATATCTTTCAGAGGTATTGTCTCAATCCCGATATACATGCTAAAAGGTACAAATTCCTCAAGTTATGTCCATGAGTGTATATTGGTTATCTCGTATGTCTTCAATAAAGGTCACTCTAATATCTTTCAGAGGTATTGTCTCAATCCCGATATACATGCTGAAAGGTACAACTTCCTTAAGTGTTGTCCATGAGTGTATATTGGTTATCTCGTGTGTTTTCAATAAAGGCCACTGTAATATCTTTCAGAGTTATTGTCTCAATCCCGATATACATGGTAAAAGGTACAACTTCCTTAAGTTTTGTCCATGAGTGTATATTGGTTATCTCGTGTGTCTTCAAAAAGGTCACTGTAATATCTTTCAGAGTTATTGTCTCAATCCCGATATACCTGGTAAAAGGTACAACTTCCTTAAGTTTTGTCCATGAGTGTATATTGGTTATCTCGTGTGTCTTCAATAAAGGTCACTGTAATATCTTTCAGAGTTATTGTCTCAATCCCGATATACATGCTGAAAGGTACAACTTCCTTAAGTGTTGTCCATGAGTGTATATTGGTTATCTCGTGTGTCTTCAATAAAGGTCACTGTAATATCTTTCAGATTTATTGTCTCAATCCCGATATACATGCTGAAAGGTACAACTTCCTTAAGTTTTGTCCATGAGTGTATATTGGTTATCTCGTGTGTCTTCAATAAAGGTCACTGTAATATCTTTCAGAGTTATTGTCTCAATCCCGATATACATGCTAAAAGGTACAAATTCCTCAAGTTATGTCCATGAGTGTATATTGGTTATCTCGTATGTCTTCAATAAAGGTCACTCTAATATCTTTCAGAGGTATTGTCTCAATCCCGATATACATGGTAAAAGGTACAAATTCCTCAAGTTATGTCCATGAGTGTATATTAGTTATCTCGTGTGTCTTCAATAAAGGTCACTGTAATATCTTTCAGAGTTATTGTCTCAATCCCGATATACATGCTGAAACTTCCTTAAGTTTTGTCCATGAGTGTATATTGGTTATCTCGTGTGTCTTCAATAAAGGTCACTGTAATATCTTTCAGAGTTATTGTCTCAATCCCGATATACATGCTGAAAGGTACAACTTCCTTAAGTTTTGTTCATTAGTGTATATTGGTTATCCCGTGTGTCTTCAATAAAGGTCACTGTAATATCTTTCAGAGTTATTGTCTCAATCCCGATATACATGCTGAAACTTTCTTAAGTTTTGTCCATGAGTGTATATTGGTTATCACGTGTGTCTTCAATAAAGGTCACTGTAATATCTTTCAGAGTTATTGTCTCAATCCCGATATACATGCTGAAAGGTACAACTTCCTTAAGTTTTGTCCATGAGTGTATATTGGTTATCTCGTGTGTCTTCAATAAAGGTCACTGTAATATCTTTCAGAGTTATTGTCTCAATCCCGATATACATGCTGAAAGGTACAACTTCCTTAAGTGTTGTCCATGAGTGTATATTGGTTATCTCGTGTGTCTTCAATAAAGGTCACTGTAATATCTTTCAGAGTTATTGTCTCAATCCCGATATACATGGTAAAAGGTACAACTTCCTTAAGTTTTGTCCATGAGTGTATATTGGTTATCTCGTATGTCTTCAATAAAGGTCACTGTAATATCTTTCAGAGTTATTGTCTCAATCCCGATATACATGCTGAAAGGTACAACTTCCTTAAGTGTTGTCCATGAGTGTATATTGGTTATCTCGTGTGTCTTCAATAAAGGTCACTGTAATATCTTTCAGAGTTATTGTCTCAATCCCGATATACATGGTAAAAGGTACAACTTCCTTAAGTTTTGTCCATGAGTGTATATTGGTTATCCCGTGTGTCTTCAATAAAGGTCACTGTAAAAAAGGTACAACTTCCTTAAGTTTTGTCCATGAGTGTAAACTTTAAAAAAAAAAGGTCCGGTTAAGCTCCGATATTTCCAGCAGGTTGCTGCACTAATGACGTCACAAATAGGACATTGTGATATGGAGGGTCGCAAAGCGAATTTATCCATTCCGTGTCGACGACACCAGCGACAAAAGTCCAGAGCGGTGAAAGGTTCGCAAGCTATTCCTTTACATCAATAAAACCTTAAAATAACTTGCTAATAAAATTTTACAACGCGGTGCGGAGTATTTTTAGGAATATTTGCATAACATCATTGAATTATATGAATGTAATCTATTTAAAATTACACTCATGGGAGACAAAATTTAAGGAAGTGGAAAGTCTTTGATGTTGTCGGTCATCAATTTTATTTTTGAAAGAGACAGAGGTTGTTCACATTTGGTTATCTTGTGTGTCTTCAATAAAGGTCACTGTAATATCTTTCAGAGTTATTGTCTCAATCCCGATATACATGCTGAAAGGTACAACTTCCTTAAGTGTTGTCCATGAGTGTATATTGGTTATCTCGTGTGTCTTCAATAAAGGTCACTGTAATATCTTTCAGAGTTATTGTCTCAATCCCGATATACATGGTAAAAGGTACAACTTCCTTAAGTTTTGTCCATGAGTGTATATTGGTTATCTCGTATGTCTTCAATAAAGGTCACTGTAATATCTTTCAGAGTTATTGTCTCAATCCCGATATACATGCTGAAAGGTACAACTTCCTTAAGTGTTGTCTATGAGTGTATATTGGTTATCTCGTGTGTCTTCAATAAAGGTCACTGTAATATCTTTCAGAGTTATTGTCTCAATCCCGATATACATGGTAAAAGGTACAACTTCCTTAAGTTTTGTCCATGAGTGTATATTGGTTATCCCGTGTGTCTTCAATAAAGGTCACTGTAAAAAAGGTACAACTTCCTTAAGTTTTGTCCATGAGTGTAAACTTTAAAAAAAAAAAAGGTCCGGTTAAGCTCCGATATTTCCAGCAGGTTGCTGCACTAATGACGTCACAAATAGGACATTGTGATCTGGAGGGTCGCAAAGCGAATTTATCCATTCCGTGTCGACGACACCAGCGACAAAAGTCCAGAGCGGTGAAAGGTTCGCAAGCTATTCCTTTACATCAATAAAACCTTAAAATAACTTGCTAATAAAATTTTACAACGCGGTGCGGAGTATTTTTAGGAATATTTGCATAACATCATTGAATTATATGAATGTAATCTATTTAAAATTACACTCATGGGAGACAAAATTTAAGGAAGTGGAAAGTCTTTGATGTTGTCGGTCATCAATTTTATTTTTGAAAGAGACAGAGGTTGTTCACATTTGGTTATCTTGTGTGTCTTCAATAAAGTTCACTGTAATATCTTTCAGATTTTTTTAATCAGAAAAAAAGTGCCCAATGCGGGAATCGAACCCGGGTCGTAGCGGTCGAAAACCAATGGTTTAGACCATCCTTCCACCGACCCCCCAATGTTCAGGAGTACGTAAAGAGACATTTCAGTAGTGGACGGTCGAGGATTACAGCACGAAGCTGGTGGTGAGAGGACAAAAAGTGTGTTGACGACGGGAGGCTTCAAGTGGCTGACCATCGACTGATGCTACTCAGGGATGGGACAGGAGACCGTTGTTTGGGCAATTCTTCAAGGCCTAGATAACTCACACTCACATAGGGCCGGTGGGGCAGTGGTGTAAACCGTCGGTTGTTGACAGCTACGACCCGGGTTCGAATCCCGTCTTGGACACTTTTTTTCTTTAACAAAAAAATGCTTCAATGATTCCCGGTTCTTGCAAAACCTTACCATTGAGTACAAGTTACTGTAATTAAAGTAAGTAAGAAAGTTGAATCCGTAACCAAATTTAACTTTACATATTCTTTATTATTAATAGCAATTATACAAAACAAATTTTGGTATATATGAAAAAAGGCATCTCCTTATCGTGCAACTGAAGTTGCTGATGGCTTGTGCCATCTATCGGAATAAATATCAACTATTCTCGTTGATTTTTAATTATTCCAGAATTGGCCAAATACCCATTCTTGATTAATCAAGAAAAGCTAACTACGGACGTGTTTCGGGCTGTTGGCCCTCATCAGCGTGGTGCAAGCTGTACCTCAACGACCGAAAAACTGTTCATTCAGGCATCCTGAAAAATCATGAAACGGGTAGTTGAGGCCAGAACAATCCCATCCCAGTACAATATCACATTAGTACTATTTTTTCACCTGGTATATATGTTTTACGTGAAAACAACAAAAACAATAATTTTTAGATACAAGTTCCTTTTCAAACACGAGCTCATCTCTATAGCCATTGTTACTCTGTGAAATATTCCTACAGTTACCAAACAGGAGCTCCACACTTGCTTTCTACAAAGAAATTTGGTGCACTTTGCATTAACTGTATAATAATACTGTTGTTCTTACTACTAATCACCATGATTATCATGGTTTACTTGGGATAAATACCACCAAACATACTACACGCAAGTTTGTATAGGGGAATTTTGGAGAATTTCTGGCGAAAATCATTGCAACAGATGATCCTAGCTGCTTCTGTGGAAAGGAAAACCAAAACTCAATACATATATTGATAGAATGTCTTTCACAGCTTTTTATCCCATTGAAAAAAATGTGCGAATTTGTATAACAAAGACACCTATTATGAAAAAGGCATCTCCTTATCGTGCAACTAAAATTTGCTGATGGCTTGCGCCATCTATCAGAATAAATATAAACTATTCTCGTTTATTTTTAAAGACACCTATGGTTCGATGATTTTTGTAGATTCATTTTAGATTTTCTGTTTGAAAAAACCAACGTTTTTGTTTTCAGTTTTGTTCATTAAATTAAGCTGCTAAAATGTTTTTTTTTTTCCTTATCCCTAGTACACATGGTACAGGCCATGATAATCATGGTGGGTAGTTAGCGACTGCTTTTACTGTAAGTACACCACATGTCTACATATGGTACAGGCCATGATAATCATGGTGGGTAGTTGGGGGCTGCTTTTACTGTAAGTACACCACATGTCTACACATGGTACAGGCCATGATAATCATGGTGGGTAGTTGGGGGCTGCTTTTACTGTAAGTACACCACATGTCTACACTCGGCCGTGCGGCCACGCGAGCTCCGTGTTTTTCGCCTCTGGCAGGCGGTGAAATGCTTTTAGGCATACCGAGTTCGGCATCGCCAGGGAGCTCGGGATCTGCTGGACAAGAGCCTGGAAGGCCCAGCATCCCATCTCCTACTGGTGTAAAAATTTCAAGCAAAAACGGAAATGAGAAAATAATCTCAAAAGAAAACTCAGAAAATCGAGTTTATGCAAATCCACCGACAGGCGTCAGAAATGCAAATCTGGCCGCTGCGCGCGGTGACGTCACGACCGGCTCGGCAGCAGCTACGTCATCTAATGGCGCTGCCCGTGTCCTGGGAAGTTGGGCGGACTCCATCGAGGACCAAGACCCTGGAGAGGACGACGACTTCACCGTCGTCAAGAATAAGAAAAGGCGCCGTGAATCGCCTGGTTCTCCTGCAGCGGCTGCGCCTTCCTCTGGCACCAGAGGCGCAGGGGCCACTCGCCGGCCCCGATCGTCCACGGGATGGGCACCGCGGGCGGAGGAGGTCAGGACCACTAGGGCGCATATCGCGGAGGCCAGGGCGCGGCAGGCGTCTTCAACCGAAGACCACTGCGTCTTCGTAGAGCGCAGCCCTGAACTGGAGCCCTACCATTACATGAGGGCCATAGATCGAATGTTTGGGAGCACCAGGGAGGTCTTCCAAGTGACCAAGATGAACGGCCACTTCCTGGTGGGACTGGCAAACAGAGGCATGGCCGAGCGCCTCATCAACGAGGGCCTCGAGGTGGAGGGAACACTCCACAGGGCCTTCCCGTTCCGCAAGAGGGCGGAGCGAATTACAGTGGGCAACCTCCCCTTCTTCGTGGGGGATGCAGCCGTCATCAGCGCCCTTTCATCTTTTGGGCGGGTCACATCTATCGCCCCCAAGCTGATGAAGGCTGGCCCATACATCTACAACGACGGCCGCCGAGAGGCGTTTATCATCCTCCGCGAAGGAATGACCATCGAGAGGCTGCCCACCCGCCTCGACATCACCATCAAAGGCGAGGCCTGGCCCGCATACCTGTCCTCCGGGATTAGGTGCTCCAGGTGCCGTGGCCAAGGACATCGCAGGGTCAACTGCCCCCTGCTTGCAAGGCGAACCACCGCTCCTGGACCGGCCACACCAACCTCTCCAACCAGCATCCCACCAGCGACTGCGCCTAGGCTGCCTCAACAACCATCTGCCCAGCCTCCACCTCCGGCATCCAGCCCAACCATGGAGGTCTCCGACGTCCCTCCCACAAGCCGAGCTGCGCTCCATCCACCTGCAGCACTCCGGCAATCACCACCAGCGCCTTCGGCCTTACCTGCGGAGGATGCGCCTCTTGCCCCTCCACCAGTGACCCCTGCTCCGTCCCTGCGAACACCTGGGAGTCGCGAGCCTGCGGCCCCAACACCGGACGTGGAGATGTCCATCGCGGAGGAGACCTCTGCGTCCTCCACGTCATCGCTAAAGAACGCAACAAGAGTCGACCTCGATGCGTTCATCGAGAAGCACCCCAGCGTGTCCTTCGCTGGGACGGACGCCCTTGGTCTTGGGCGGGAGGAGGTCTTGGACCTCCTCTCCTCGAGGACCAAGGCGCAGAGGAAAGGACCCCTCCTGTCGCCTCCGCAGTGCGCCGCCCTCGCCGGCCTGATCGGGCAAATCTTAGATCTGAGGCCCGGAGCAGCCAGCAATCTCTACAAAGTGCTCGGGCAGGTCAAAGCTGAGCTGAGGACAACACCAGCCGCAGTGCCTACACCTCCACCGCCTGCGCCTCGGCCTGCTGAGACAACATCACCCGTTCTCTACGGGGAAAGGACGTCGCCGGACATCGCGACACCTCCACCTCCACTGTCCTGCCAATTTATCGATGACCGCTGGACGGAAGCAGACGACATACTACATGAATTAAACCAAGAACGCGACTGGGGAGTGGGGATCAGTGAGAGTGACATCACAGAAGCCGTTATATACCCCGAGGATAGGGAGCCTCTAATCAGGCGCCTGTCCACTCGGAGGAGGAGCCTCCTCGCTGGTTTCATCAGCGCCGCCATCGAGCGCGCTCGGGACTCCGATCCCTTTGTGCGTGAGGGCATGTCCGCGCTCAGGGGGATGTTGCCTTCCTGATTGGGCCCAGACGAGCCTCGGTGGGGACACCGCCTGATTTGTTTTAAATTGTAAATATTTGGTTCCTCCTGCTTAACTCTTAGGAGTAATGATTGACTAAGTAGTCAATAAAATATTTTTAATTGTCAAAATTGTCACAAGTCTACACATGGTACAGGTCATGATAATCATGGTGGGTAGTTGGGGGCTGCTTTTACTGTAAGTACACCACATGTCTACACATGGTACAGGCCATGATAATCATGGTGGGTAGTTAGGGGCTGCTTTTACTGTAAGTACACCACATGTCTACACATGGTACAGGCCATGATAATCATGGTGGGCAGTTAGGGGCTGCTTTTACTGTAAGTACACCACATGTCTACACATGTGAAAAGCAGTTCAACTTTTACACTTACAAATATGCCAGAGTCCCGTTTGATTACTTGCACTCGCTGGTGGGGTTGGAGTTTTGCAAGAATTGGAGCATTTTTTTTTTTAATCAGAAAAAGGTGCCCAATGCGGGAATTAAACCCGGGCCGTAGCGGTCAAAAACCAACGGTTTAGACCATCCTTCCACCGACCCCTTTGCTAAAATGAGGTGGAAAGCCCCTTGCTAAAATGTACTTAAGTGCAAGTATCCCAAGCTGGGATAAAGGTTTGTACAGATAGTATTTGTTATCAAAATTCAAAACTATTCTAAACGCGTAAGATTCTTTTTTAAATTAAACAATTTCTACTGCCCTTACTGCAATGGAAAAATTAAAGGGAGGGCCTGGCTCATCAGTGGTGAACCCTCCCAGTAGTTTCGCCAGTTTAATCTACCATGTACAATGTACCATGGTGTTGTACCATACAATCAAAATTGTTTAATTTTAAAAATAATCTTACGCGTTTAGAATAGTTTCGAATTTTGATAACAGATGGCGCGCAAGTGTATTATAGTATTTATTGTTGAGTATATGTGTTGTCAACCAGCTCACCAAGGTTCCTGCTGGAGATAATCCAATATTGTAACTGTAGTGTGTCAATTTAATAGTCCAGGGATGGTTCAGATAAGTATTTCAAAGTTTTATTGGTATTACTTATTATCTACATTTTTAGAGGAAGACCTAAAAAGACAACACCCTAGAATGTCTATTGGGATCTCATTGGCTTCCGCCGATCTGCCGCGCAGTGGTGGTCATATCCTATTTCATGGCGCCGTTTGTATGTTTGCCGACGGCGTGGTCTGTCATTCCAGCAGGCTGGAAGGAAATCCCTAGGCTCCCACATAACCATCTTTCTGCTTGTCTCTCAGGGCATCTGTGGATGTCACACTGTCACTAGACTGTCCAAATAGTTAAGTACACCTATCCCCCGATTTACACGGTACTTGTTTTACACGTTTTCGCTTTTACACGGTTTTCCAAATAAGTTTTTTTTTTTTTTTATCGCACTATACTAAATGCTACTGTGATTGAACACATGCGCTGTGTACACATCTCACGAGGAATCCCGAGCTTATGTGCTGACTACATATTTTAACCTGTCAATGCATTTTATTTTTATTTCTGTGTACACATATCCCCCGATTTACACGCTTTTCTCAGGAACGTATCTACCGTGTAAATCGGGGGATAGGTGTATTTGGCTTTATTCTATATATGTAAATATATATTTTGTATATTTTCTTTTGTTTGTATTTTTGCCTTTATAAAAGGAGATTGTGCCGGCAGAAGAGATCGTGGCTAGAGGAGAGCGCGCTACTAGCTGTTACAATAAACATATCTCTTTTACAAGTCTTTTAAAACTTGTTTAAGTTATTTCTGGAGTCTTTATTTTCTTGAAGCATTACAGGGCAAGTTTTCTCCGTGGTACATCGGGGTTTACCTCCGCGACAGGTGGATTAGGCACATTTGTGATGTGAAATAGTTAAACTGCTTTTTACATGTGTAGACATGGGGACAGTAAAAGCACAACAAACACAACATTGCCTTAATGTAAAAGAAAATAAGACCTAATTCAAATAATTTATTAGTGTGTGACGTTTCGGCAACAACATTGTCACCATCATCAGACAAAAGAATAAATAAGAAAAAAATATCACAGCAAGTTCTTAAATAGTACTGTTATCAAGTGTCAAGATAACAGATAAGGAAAAATAGGTTTTTTTTTTAAACAACTTGAAATATTCTTGTTAGTGTCTTTTAGTTCTTTTGTCTGATGATGGTAACAATGTTGTTGCCGAAATGTCACACACAAATGAATTATTTGGATTAGGTCTTATTTTCTTTTATTATAATCTATAATCCAAATTATGCTTATCATACCCTTAATGTTTTCATTTCCTTAATATAAACAGCATGTTATTGCCTGATATTAGTTTATGCCTAACTCCTCCTTTGCCGGTCCCAAGCCTGGATGAAAAAGGAGGAGGGGGAGCAGTAACAAGCTCACTAAAAAACCTGGACTCAGCTGGCCCGGCTGATAGTACCCTGAAAGGACTCCAGGGATACAGGATGAGCAGCATTTGTACTCCATGTTAGGAGCAGCTGGACATGGCGTCTGATCCTCATGTCAGAGGCGGCCATTTCTTTTGGAGCTAAGTCGGCCTGCCACTGAGTAGTGCTTCCAGTCTTAATGACAAAGGCATTCTACTTCACCCAGTGTGGAGATAAGAAAGAAGAGTTTACCCTAACTGGCCTTTATCTTATTTTGTCTTTGTTTCATGTTTGACGGACCACAGTGTGGTTTCATTGTGGCTGTGGAGGTCCAATGATAGAACACGCCAAAGGTTGACCACAATCCTAAGGATGAAAGAGTCCTTTAGCTCAACCACATGGTGAGATACACTGCCCAGGAATACTTAGGTCCTCCCTCTCTGTACACTGCTACATCACATATACACTCATGGACAACACTTAAGGAAGTTGTACCTTTTACCATGTATATCGGGATTGAGACAATAACTCTGAAAGATATTACAGTGACCTTTATTGAAGACACACGAGATAACCAAAATACACTCATGGACAAAACTTAAGGAAGTTGTACCTTTTACCATGTATATCGGGATTGAGACAATAACTCTGAAAGATATTACAGTGACCTTTATTGAAGACACACGAGATAACCAATATACACTCATGGACAAAACTTAAGGAAGTTGTACCTTTCAGCATGTATATCGGGATTGAGACAATAACTCTGAAAGATATTACAGTGACCTTTATTGAAGACACACGAGATAACCAATATACACTCATGGAGACAAACTTAAGGAAGTTGTACCTTTCAGCATGTATATCGGGATTGAGACAATAACTCTGAAAGATATTACAGTGACCTTTATTGAAGACACACGAGATAACCAATATACACTCATGGACAAAACTTAAGGAAGTTGTACCTTTTACCATGTATATCGGGATTGAGACAATAACTCTGAAAGATATTACAGTGACCTTTATTGAAGACACACGAGATAACCAATATACACTCATGGACAAAACTTAAGGAAGTTGTACCTTTCAGCATGTATATCGGGATTGAGACAATAACTCTGAAAGATATTACAGTGACCTTTATTGAAGACACACGAGATAACCAATAAACACTCATGGACAAAACTTAAGGAAGTTGTACCTTTTAGCATGTATATCGGGATTGAGATAATAACTCTGAAAGATATTACAGTGACCTTTATTGAAGACACACAAGATAACCAATATACACTCATGGACAAAACTTAAGGAAGTTGTACCTTTCAGCATGTATATCAGGATTGAGACAATAACTCTGAAAGATATTACAGTGACCTTTATTGAAGACACACGAGATAACCAAGTGTGAACAAAATTGCCTCTGTCTCTTAAAAAAAAAAGACATGAAAACTTCCCACTTCCCTAAGTTTAGGCCATGAGTGTATATTCTGTTCATTTTCCCTCGGAAAACAACATTTCCATTCTCAGAAAGAACGCTACAAAAAGATATCAAAGACAAAAATAGGAACACAGAGTTATCTCACTTGTCGTCTGCCAGAGTATTAGGGAAGACAGAAGGACATTATTTTGACCAAAGTCAACAACAGTGTGTCAATTAGTGGAACCAGCACCAATCAGGCCGATTGTTTGTCCAGTGTCTGTATAATATGCAGTTAAAATAACTTATTTGAATATATTCTATATTTTCCTATCTTTTGCTCTCTAAAACAAATGTAAACTTTGCATATCGGCTCTATAGTTGCATATATCTCTCTAATTTTACTGGCAATGCGTTTCTTTTAAATATCATCAAATATTATCTCTACAGACCTTACTGCAATGATATGAGTTATTGAATGAGAGGGCTTGGCTATCAGTAGTGAACCCTCTCAGTGGTTACACCAAATTAATCTCTAGACGGCTCTACTATTGTATTGGATTGGGATATACCCTGTATTTTCTATGGAAGGTAGCTTAGGGGTGTTTAGAAAACTATGGACATAAGCTTATAGGTCTGTAGATGTACATACATATAATTTCAAGGTATTGCATCGAGCAAAGCTCTTCCGCAAAATATGTTTTCATAACCAATATATATTAGTAAATTAAATTTAATTTATATAAAATAAAAGGATTTAAAAGCGCGAATGTTTCTTTTATACATAAAACGAACTTCTACTGTCCTTACTGCGATGAAAAAATATATTGGGAGGGCTTGGCTCATCAGTGGTGAACCCTCCCTGCTGTTTCGCCAATTTAATCCACCAGACCGCTTCTCAGAGCTCCAATACTGTATTGGATCATTCTGCTTTTATATGCTACACTGAAAGATGGAATCTTAGAAATGGTTTTCAAGTAAACTATGGACAAAAGCTTATAGCACAGTAGAATTACATTCAAATGTTTGCTTCGAGCAATGCTCTTCAGCAAACTATAAAGACAAGGCCAGTTAGGCATAAATTAACACAAAGCAATAACGCGCCATCTATACATATAAAATAAAATAATTTAAAAGCACGAATGTTTCTTTTATACATAAAACAAACTTCTGTATAAAAGAAACATTCGCGCTTTTAAATCCTTTTATTTTATATATATAGATGGCGCGTTATTGCTTTGTGTTAAATTTAATTTAGTAAATTCAATAAACACCCCTAAGCTGCCTTCCATAGAAAATACAGGGTATATTCCAAACCAATCCAATACAATAGTAGAGTGCTCTAGAGATTAATTTGGCGAAACCACTGAGAGGGTTCACTACTGATGAGCCAAGCCCTCTCATTCAATAACTCATATCATTGCAGTAAGGTCTGTAGAGATAATATTTGATGATATTTAAAAGAAACGCATTGCCAGTAAATTTATTTGTGTAAAATTTTAACAATAGATGGCAGTTAAATTTAATTTACTAAATGTAAACTTTGCATATCGGCTCTATAGTTGCATATCTCTCTCTATTTGCTATAGAGTCCAATGTTTCCACCCACAACTTACAGGAAACTGTATATAACAAGATACCTATCTATTGTATCTATGTAATTATATTTTTACATATTTCCCCCATATAACTTTGCATATTAGCCTGTATAACTTTTTTTGTTTCTAATTCCATTCTCCCCCACTCTTTCTCTACCTCTCAGGAGAATCTGTAGTGTTATAAGGTACAATTTGGATTATTGATGCACAAGGTAATAAGAACACAAATACAAATTAATATATAGTGTGTGGTTACAATGCTGTTACCAAAACGTCAATCACTATTTTTTTTTATTTGAATTTGTTCGTATTCCCTCTAAGACCTGCAGGGCTGGGTAGATGATGACGCCCTGGTCATCCTGGCTTCTGCCAAGACACACATCTATAAGTACTTCCTCGGTGTGGAATTGAGGAGTGAAGACCTTGTCTGGAGGAGAACTCTCTCAAAGTGGGGAAGCCTTCCTTGCTGAAGATATTTGTACACAACTATATATATTCCCCTACACTTTATATGCCCTTTTACTATTTTATTTTTCCACCTTTGTAAAATTTGATTAAAAGAATCAATAAAATTGTTTAAATTGTCAAATTGCCTAAGACTGAATGGCTAGACTTGATTTCCCAGTCAAACATGGACAGTTCACCACAGTGGGGATCAACACCACGCCACAAACCCAACATTCACATGGTACAAAGGAGAGAGAGAGAGAGAAGAGTTGTAAAAAATAAAAAGTTTTATTCCTTGAGATGGGGTGGTGGTCTGTCACTTGGGTTTCCTGCCCCGGGTGGACTTGTTGGCTTTGGAGGTGCTGGGCTGGAAGTCCGGGTCTTCCTGCTTCTTGCTGCTGGACTTGCTCACCTGCACCATTCTGAGCTCCAGACATGGGACAGTCATGTGAAGGAATGGCCAGGCATGTTGGAACAATGTTCTGTGCCTGCATATTGGAACGAGGAATTCTGCTAAGTAGTGATGGCATGTTAGAACAAGATGCTCTGTGCGGTAGTGATGGCATGTTGGAACGAGGTGTACTGTGCCCGCATTTTGGAACAAAGAATTCTGTTAAGTAGTGACGGCATTTAGGAAAGAGGTTCTATGTGCGGTAGTGAGGGCATAATGGAACAAGGAATTTTGTGCAGTAGTGATGGCATTTAGGAACAAGGTTCTCTGTGCGGTAGTGAGGGCATAATGGAACGAGGAATTTTGTGCAGTAGTGATGGCATTTAGGAAAGAGGTTCTCTGTGCGGTAGTGAGGGCATAATGGAACAAGGAATTTTGTGCAGTAGTGATGGCATATTGGAAAAAGGTGTTCTGTGAGGGAAAGCATGTTGGGCCGAGGAATTCTGTGCAGTAGTGATGGTATATTGGAACAAGGTGTTCTTTGCGGTAGTCATGACATGTTGGAACAAGACATTCTGTGCAGTAGTGATGGCATATTGGAAAAAGGTATTCTGTGCCAGCATGTTGGACCGAGGAATTCTGTGCAGTAGTGATGGTATATTGGAACAAGACATTCTGTGCAATAGTGATGGCATGTTGGAAAAAGGTGTTCTGTGCCAGCATGTTTGAACAAGGAATTTTGTGCAGTAGTGATGGCATATTGGAACGAGGAATTTTGTGCAGTAGTGATGGCATATTGGAACGAGGAATTTTGTGCAGTAGTGATGGCATATTGGAACGAGGAATTTTGTGCAGTAGTGATGGCATATTGGAACAAGACATTCTGGGCAGTAGTGATGGCACATTGGAAAAAGGTGTTCTGTACTGGAAAGAGTCAAGGTCAGATGTGTTCACCAGTTGACAACAGAGTATTCCCAATGTATGAAAGGATCATGTGGAGATTTGAGCTGATGGGGGGATCTTGATAATGTGTGAGTTAACCCAGTTGGTGTCTTGTGTGGGTTCCTTCAATAGACACAGTTGTTGGGGTAGGAACAAATCCACACAACTTACAGCTGCCAAGTTGGAGTCAAAAATGAAACCTTACAAGAAAATCTTTGCCTCACGATTAAGTTGTTTTGATAAAGTCCCTGGATTATCCAACACTGATACATGGACATACAATACTGGCCTGACCCAGAACTAACCTCACCTAGGAAGTGTTGTGGATGTACCTTATGATACCCACAAAATTTACCCTTTTTTTAGTAAATTAAAATGAATATTCATTCTGCATTGTTTTGATATGGTAACACTACGAAATCAGACAACACTTGTACATTGAACAATAACTTTTTTTAATACAATTGTATATACGTATATATATATGAAAAAATAATAGAAAAAAATAAGAGATAAGTGGGCCAGGTGTTGATATTAAAAATAAAGAAGGCATTTCCTGACCACGAGCACATGTGCTCTTTAGATGGCAGAGCGCCATCTAGTGGAGCAAAAATAAACTAAACGCTTATTTAACTTGCTCCGTGATATTTAGCCAACCCAATTTCTTGACAAATCAAGAAAAGCCATCCATGAAAAAAGCACAGGGCCCCGTCAAAATAGCACATGTCAGGGAGAAGTCCAATCTATGCGGACTCAGTCCGACTTCAGGGTGTAACATCATACCAGACGACCCTCAGTGGGATTCATCTGATGTAAATAATATTTGAGTTTACTTTTTTTTCTCCAATTGACCCTATACAATCTTACAACAACAACAACAAAAGCCTTTATTGAGGACCTCTCGTCCTATAAAGGATTCGCCAGTTTACAGAGTAATTGAGAAGAGAACTAAGAATACAGAGATATATGTAGTAGGTATAGTATTAACACAAAGCAATAACGTGCCATCTATACATATAAAATAAAAGGATTTAAAAGCGTGAATGTTTCTTTTATACATAAAACGAACTTCTACTGTCCTTACTGTCTTTTCATCGCAGTAAGGACAGTAGAAGTTCGTTTTATGTATAAAAGAAACATTCGCGCTTTTAAATCCTTTTATTTTATATGTATAGATGGCGCGTTATTGCTTTGTGTTAATTTATTCCTAACTGGCCTTGTCTTTATAGTTTGCTGAAGAGCATTGCTCGAAGCAAATATTTGAATGTAATTCTACTGTCCTATAAGCTTATGTCCATAGTTTACTTGAAAACTATTTCTAAGATTCTATCCTTCAGTGTAGCATATAAAAGCAGAATGATCCAATACAGTATTGGAGCTCTGAGAAGCGGTCTGGTGGATTAAATTGGCAAAACCACTGGGAGGGTTCACCACTGATGAGCCAAGCCCTCCCAATATATTTTTCATCGCAGTAAGGACAGTAGAAGTTAGTTTTATGTATAAAAGAAACATTCACGCTTTTAAATCCTTTTATTTTATAGTATAGTATTTTCTACACTGTGACTATATACAACAACAAGCCTTTTACTGGAATCAAAGTCCCATACAGGATTCGTCATTCTAATCCTGACATAGAGTTTTTGCATATAATTATTTACATCAATTAGATTATGTATATAGCTTCCCTTTCTCTTCAGCCGTCTTCCAAAATTTGAACAACGCAAACGCTCCAGCTCTGTTTCTCACCACCTCATTCAACAGGAGCTCCAAAGAGGCCTATTTCACTGAGGAGCACTTCTCGTTCGTACAATCTTATATGTACGCGCGATTGATAAAAGTTTATTCCATCTGTCAAAACTGACGCCATCTATTGACCGTCGCCACAAGCTAGCGGACTCTTGTAAGCCACAACGCCAGCAGCATTTTTTAACTACAAGATAACTTAAAACATCATGATAAGGCACAATTTGAATAATTCTATATACAGTTACGAGCGTCATTCTTCATCAGTCATCTCTGTCACCGTTTGCTTTTTTTTTGGAATGGCGCCCTCCTATTGGTCGGCTACGATCACGCCACCTTTGCCCCCCCCCCCACTCGCTTTTTCGTTTTTGTAACCATTGTGTTGGAGCGGGTCGCTCCTTAAATAAATGCATATATTAGTTAATAACCAAATGGAATCCTCACTTTCTTTTTCCCAGTAAGAGACGCCTACGGAAGCCAACAGTACATAGACAGATAAAGCACATAGGCTATAGTTATTAACTAACATATGCATTTATATAAGGCGCCAATTTATAATTGTAACAAATAGTATTTGAGTCAAAACATTCAATCGGGTAAAACATGGGCGTTGCCCGGGTCATTCGGCTAGTAGATTATAAACACAAGGTAATAAGACCAAATCCAAATAAATAAATGGTGTGTGACGTTTCGGTAACAGCGTTGTTACCATCTTCAGACAAAAGTATTGAATGAGAAATTTTATCACAGCAGAAACATGCTTTTGTCTGAAGATGGTAATAACGCTGTTACCAAAACTTCACACACTATTTATTTTTTTGGATTTGGTGTCTTATTACCTTGTGTTAAAACATCAGTTTTCAATCAGGTCAATTACAGGTGATGTGTAACTTTAATGAACATTACATGAAAGATATCTGTCTGTTCCCCAAAATGAAGCTTTCTTGATTGGATTATAGCTACAAGGTAACAAGACCAAATCCACATAAATAAATATTGTGTGATATTTCGGTAACAGTGTTGTTACCATCATCAGACAAAAGTACTGAATGAGAAAAAATGTCACAGCCCGTTCTTAAATAGTACATGATATTTTTTCTCATTTATTATTTTGTCTGATGATATGGTAACAACGCTGTTACTGAAACGTTACACACTATTTATTTATTTGGTCTTATTACCTTGTAGCTATAATCTATAATCCAAATTGTGCCTTATCATTGATTAGATTTTATTTTAAATGGCAGCTGGTCTGAGACGGCCCACACCAGTACTTGCTACTGGGAATTGAGCCCAAATTACCAGTAAATCTATAAAGTTTCCTATTGTAGCGTAGTGTGAGATTGGAGAAGCCATCAAAGGTATCAGTTCTTCCAGCCAATGGCAGTGAGGGTTTAACACTGACAGGAGTAACATGTCATCATTAAATATAAAACTTTCTTTTTTCCCCAGTACAGTCCCCCAACAGCTCAGCTTTATCCCAAAGTTTCAGAATTTTGTGTTGAATTAAAGTGGGTGTGTTGAATCATATATAGTCAGTAAGAGAATAAATAGGCTGATATTGTGGTAGAGTGCAAACATAGTTGTAAGTGTTGAATTATAGTTGGTGGAACTAAAGTAAATAAAGAAAATATTAAACAGAAAAAGAGTAAATAAGTTGATATTGTGGTAGAGTGGAAAATTGGTTGAGTCAGTGTGTTGAATTAAAGTCAGTTATAGAGTAAACAGGCAGAGATTGGTGGGGTGCAAGCATGGTTGAAAGTGTTGAAATATAGTTGATGGAAGTATAAAATTTATTTAAAAAAAAAATGAAAGTAAATAAGATGATATTGTGGTAGAGTGGAAAATTGGTTGAGTCAGTGTGTTGAATTAAAGTCAGTTATAGAGTAAACAGGCAGAGATTGGTGGGTTGCAAGCATGGTTGAAAGTGTTGAAATATAGTTGATGGAAGTATAAAATTTATTTTAAAAAAAAATTAAAGTAAATAAGTTGCTATTGTGGTAGAGTGGAAAATTGATTGAGTCGGTGTGTTGAAATATGTTGTTGTTTCTTATCCCCTTGTGTAAAGATTAAACAAATTCCATCAGTCCATTATCTCATGGTGTTGAAATATAGTCAGTTATAGAGGCTGAGATTGCGGTAGAGTAAAAATATTGTTGAAATTAAAGTAAATGTTGAATTTGAATTAGAGTTGGTGGAATTAAAGTTAGTGTTGAATTGAAGTAAATAGGCTGAAATTGGTAAGTGAAAAAAAAAAAGATATATTAAAGTCAGTGTTGAATCAAAGAGGTGAGATGTATATGTAAAATGTACTAAGATAGGCCATCCTAGAGTGTGAGACACCCAGTGGTGTGTTTTATACAAGTGTGTGTGAGTCCCAGTGGTGTGTGTGACATGTTGAGGAACCTACCTTAATCATGGCGTCGTTGGCAAGGTCATCTTCCTCGCTGTCCACCTCTTCCTCCTCCCCTTCCTCTTCTGTCGTCTGCCTGGCCTTGGTCTTGCGCAGGCTCATGGTGGCGTAGGGCACTAGGAATCCTTCCTTGTTGAAGGCCCTGGTGAGTGCAGCTTTGACCTGCGTGGAACAGCCATGTTGGCACAGTCAAGTTAGGTATGAGGCTCACCTTGGGGGGCAGCTGTTGGAGGGGGTCTGCTCCGCGGCCTGGCCACTGGGTCAGCAGGCTGATGGCGTCGAGGTCATCACGCTGCAGGTAGTAATGCTGCATCAGCTCCAGAGTTGGCGTGACATCTCCCTCTGCTAGTGTGGGACCTAGTAGCTGGTCGCGCAGGCCTCGTGGGAGATAGTCCATCGCTAGGTCAACGCAGGAGGCTGAGGTACGCAGCCGCGTGTGGAGCTGCAGTTGCTGCGCCAGACGCCGGTTCTTGCCATGAGCGGAGTTGCGGCCCAGCCAGGTGGGGAAGGAGATCTGGCCGCCCAGGTGTCCACGCAGCAGCTCCCCCGGCACCACGGAGCTGTAGACAGCCTGCACTGGCAGCAAGCTCCAGCTGTTCTGGCTCCGGATCTGTCGCTCCACCAGATCTCCGTCTGTCAGACTGTCAGCTACCTCACTCAGTAGCCGTAGATGGGCCAACTTGTCTCCCCTGGACACCCACACCCCTGCTGGGTACTGTACACTGGGTACACAGGATGTTTAGTGAGGCAGCAGCAGTTACTGCGGTCGCTGTAGAGGGCTATGACCCAGTGTTAGAGGTGATCATCTTTTCACTAAATGTAAGATACTTTAATATTTGTAAATTATATTGTTTAAATAATTTGTATTATTAAATTTAATTATAAAAAATTTGTAAATTTATATATGTAAATTATTGTGCAAAATTAATCAATAATAGAAGATTTGCATATGTCTAGATAGTTAAAAAGAAAATAGTTTTTGTTTGGGCAGAGAAGCTAGATGCTCTCAGGTTAGTTTTTCTCTTATTGTAAATATGTTTATATAATTTCTTAAAAGTCTCTACTTTAACTTTATTGTTAAAATAAATATAATTTCTTCATAGGGGTATGTATATTTGTTTTTTCCTCTTTAAGGGCTTCAAGCATTAATAGAAAATATTATTAAACAAGGTACCAGCACTATCCTCCTTGCACCCAACACCCAGGTTTGAATCCTGCATTGGACACTTTAGAATACCTCAATGACCCCTTGCCAAATTCCTACACAACCAATGAGTGCATGTAACTAAATGTCATATTTGTAAGTGCAAAAGTGGAACTACTTTCTACCTGTGTAGACATGTGGTGGACTTACAGTAAAAGCGGGTCGGTGGAAGGATGGTCTAAACCGTTGGTTTTCAACCACTACGACCCGGGTTCGATTCCCGCATTGGACACTTTTTTCTAATTAGAAAAAAAAAAAAAAAAGTGTTCCAATGGCCCCCAATTCTTGCAAAAGTCCAACCCCACCAGTGAGTGCAAGTAACCAAACGGGGCTCTGGCACATTTGTAAGTGCAAAGTCAAACTGCTTTTCATATGTGTAGACATGTAGTAGACTTACAGTAAAAGCAGTGGCTAACTACCCACCATGATTATCATGGTTGCTGTACTTGGGATAAGTACCAATATCACTGAACTCTCAGAAAGTATAAGAAAGCTACTTAGAGTGCCATGAACAAATATTTCAATCTTAAATGGAATCAATCCTGGTAAAACCCTTGAATCCCATATATGCAAATAAGGACTCACTTGGCTTCATGTGGGATGACCTGCAGGTAGTTCTCCTGGACAAACAGCGGCCCGATGGAGTAATCATGGAAGAAGAGACCGCTCTTGTCCGCCAGGCTCATGGCTTCCTTCTCCTTGCCAGAGGCAAACACCTTGCGCAGGACGTCAAACGGCCCCTGCACAAATCCTAAGCTTCACTCCACCAGGTCACAAACAACATTTAGCTTATTTACATACTGCCATCATTTGCTCCAATATTTCTGCTGCCATCCTTATCTACATATTTACAGGGAACAATTTACAATATATATATTTGAACTACAAGGTATAAATAAATGGTGTGTGACATTTCGGTAACAGCATTGTAACCATCATCAACAAAAGTACTGAATGAAAAAAATATCACAGAATGTTTTTAAACAAGCTCTTATCTGCTATTTTGTTTACACACTGGAGATTACAGTAGAACTATTTAAAATCATGCTGTAATATTTTCCTCATTTATTCTGGTAACAACGCTGTTACTGAAACATCACACACCATTTATTTAAATTTGGTCTTATTACCTTGTGTTTATAATCTACTAGCGGATGTACCCGGCTTCACCCGGGTTTTACCCGAGTAAAGGTTAGTCTAACAAACAATTCTCTATAAACTTATAAAAAAAAAAAAAAAGATATATTTTGATAATTTGAAACTCGTAAATTTGAATATCTCGATAAAGTGAACCTTTTTTCCCGGTCCCTTGAAAAATACTCGATAAGTTGAATAAAATTAATATTAATTGGGTCCCTCGGTAATTGGAAGTTAAAGGAATAGTATCTTTGCCTTGGAACTGTATCATTATTCTTGTCTCAAATAAATTGCCGTGTCATCCTGAATTTTGTCTTTCCTAATTTTCTACATTACAAAATCATCGTATCATCATGATAATATTTAGAGCAGATTGTTGAATTATAACAGATAAATTAGAATATTTATCTTGATTATTTTTAGCCGAAAAGTTATTTAAAAAATTTTATTTGCTAGAAACCTTCCCAGTACTATACTAAATAACTTCCCCAAGTTTCATGGCGTTCCAATGAGTGGTTTGGTCAGGCATAAAGGACACACACACATACATTCATTTTTATATATATAGACTAGCGGACGTACCCGGCTTCGCCCGAGGTTTAACCCGAGTAAAGGTTTGTCTAGCGAACATTTGTTAAAACAATTCTCTAAAAACTTATAAAAAAAAAAAAAAAGATATATTTTGATAATTTGAAACTCGTAAATTTGAATCTCTCGATAAAGTGAACATTTTTTTCCCGGTCCCTGTGTGCCGTGTCATCCTGAATTTTGTCTTTCCTAATTTTCTACATTAGAAAATCATAGTTTTATCTAGTGAACATTTTTTCCCGTGTCACATTGCCGTGTCATCCTGAGATAATCTTACTTTTGATAAATAATATTTAAGATAACAAACTTAGTGATAAGAAAACCTGTTATCATCGTCACAATGGGGGCGCTGCTTGCGAGTTAAATCTACAAATCTGCAAATAACTCTAAGGATATTCAAGATATTCATGAAATTATTTTTCAAAAACCTTCCCGGTGATATACTTAATAATATCCCAAAATTTCACGGCGATTGGATGTATGGTTTTTGAATCTATAGAGTACAGACAAACAGACAGACATTCAATTTTATATATATAGATAATTCAAGTTGTGCCTTATCATGTATAGCCCCATATTTACATATTTCCCTAATATAACTGTGCATATTCTCCTTCCTTATCTCCACTCAATCATATCAGGGTGTCAAGCTTGTAAAGCTTGAGAGAAAGAGACAACCATCAATGACTGGGTGAAGTAGAATGTCATTAAGACTGGGAGCACTACTCAGGCCACTGACTTAGCTGTACATATTCTAATTTACAAGAGAAGGAATCGCCTGACATCATCTTGAAAAAGGAACAAAAGTTAACGACGACATGTTTCTTTTATGCATAAAAAAACACAAGGTAATAAAAGACCAAATCCAAATAAATAAATAGTGTGTGACGTTTCGGTAACAGCATTGTTACCATCTTCAGACAAGAGTACTGAATCAAGTACTCTTGTCTGAAGATGGTAACAACGCTGTTACCGAAACGTCACACACTATTTATTTATTTGGATTTGGTCTTATTACCTTGTGTTTATAATCTATAATCTAAATTGTGCCTTATCAATTTATGCATAAAAGAAACTCATCGCCGTTAATTTTTGTTCCTTCTTCAAAATATTCTAATTTCTTTCTCCCCACCACTCCATTTGCTGTAGACAAGGTTGTGATGAGACAGTACCAGCTTGAGATCCTTGAGGCCCCGTCCAATGTCAGCTTTGACACTCTCACTGGACACAGCAGACTGGCTGGCAGCCATCAGACTGAGGCTGTGCAGCACCTGCCGCACGTCGTGATTGGAGGACTCTATGAGGTCCGCCAGGGCCTGGGGAGCCACCTTCATTCCTTCCTTGTACGCTACAGACATCATGGCTCCCTGTAACACCCCAGTGTCAGATTGGAGATATACAATGTGTGCAGAATAATTATTTTTAAATACTCTGTTGTTTATCATCATAAATTTCTGCATAGTCATCACCCCTTACCATGCTTGTAAATTACCACTTGAAAAATCCTTTTGACACATTTTGCAATATATAAGTTTAATTAATAAATAAATTATTTTTAATTAAGCTTTTGGAATACTTCTCTACCGTGACAGTATAATGTGTGCTGAACAAAACAACCATTACACACACACACAAACTTTTTCAATTATTTTAGAGAAAAACAAAACTTCCTTTTCCTATCAAACTGAGGTAATAAGATCCAAATAAATAGTGTGCGACATTTCAGACAAATCTCCAGTAGATATGGACTGACACCGCCATCATTTGGGAAGGCCACCAGAAGCTTACATTGGTCAAGTAACTCCAATTTAATCATCAAATTTTCAAATGAATAAATTAACGTTTCATCACGGAACATCAATGAAAAATTCAATCAATCATTTGGAGATTGGTTCTTGTTTTCTTATATCTCAAATATACAATCCCCAATGTTATCTTTCCTGAGAGGACCCAGGTAAGCTTCTGGATGGCCAAAGAAATGGTGGAATTTCCTTGAAAGAGCCAACAGCTGATATATTTCTGTTGTTGTTGTTTCTTATCCACTTGTGTAAAGATTACACAAATTCCATGAGTCCATGCTCCTCCAGCTGTTTATAGACAGTGTTGTTGTTGTTTCTTATCCCCTTGTGTAAACATTACACCAATTCCATGAGTCCATGCTCCTTGAGCTGTTTGATGATAAGCACCAGCCTCTACCAAAGTTTAGTACATCTAATGTAAGCCAGAATGTGCTCTGGAGCTGTAGGTACCAAGCCCAGGTTATACTGGGTACAAGTGTCCTGTACAGGAGCAAGTATGATGTTCAAACATGGATTTACCCGTATCTGCTCGGTGCGGGGCCGGCTGAAGCGCAGGTCGAAGCAGTAGCGGGAGAGAGAGAGGACCTTGGGGTGGCTGCGGTTGTTGCAGATGCACAGGATGGGGACCTGCGTGGCCTTGATGAGGGCAATCAGCTCCTGCATGCCTCCGCGGTCCTCATTGCCCGCCATGCCGTCCACCTCATCCATGATGACTGCGTGCTTCTTGCTGACAGCCTGCGGGAGGGATCCTGCGCAGCAACACACACTGGCTGGAGATGTCTGGTACAGTAAAGATGCCTTCACACACTGGCTGGAGAGATCCGGCATATTATAGAAGCCTTTAGAACACCAGGTGAATACACATACTTGGTGGTTTTCTACTTTATTGGCACAAGGTAATAAGACCAAATAAATAAACAGTGTGTGACATACAATATAATGTGGCTTGTGATTGTAAAACAACATTTGAAAATTATCCTGTATGCGTTTCTTTTGAACAAAAAATCAAAACCTTTTTTAAGAAGAAATAACGATTATTTCTAACCTTAGGGATGAAGTATGAATTGTGAAGAGACTTTCGAGAGAATGATAATTTTCAAATGTCGTTTTACAGTGTGTGACGTTTCGGTAACAGTATTGTTACTGAAACGTCACACACTATTTACTTGGATTAGGTCTATTACCTTGTGTTTATAATCTATATTCCAAATTGTACCTTATTGACCTTCTCACTTTTTATTGGGAATCCATTCTAATTTTTCATGCACCTGTAGGTCATGAAAATAATATACACCTATCCCCCGATTTACACGGTACTTGTTTTACACGTTTTCGCTTTTACACGGTTTTCCAAATAATTTTTTTTTTGTTTTTATTGCACTATACTAAATGCTACTGTGATTGAACACATGCGCTGTGTACACATCTCACGAGGAATCCCGAGCTTATGTGCTGACTTGCTGCACACGCACACTGTGTCTGTATTTCTAATTTTTTTAAATTTTTAATTTTCGATTTACACGTTTTTCTCGGAAACATATCTACCGTGCAAATCGGTGGATAGGTGTATATGTGTAATAATATTTGGAAATTATAAATAAATTGGCCTCTGTAGGAAAGATAGCTGGGTTAAAACAACCCCTTTGGTAAACAAGTGTCTTCCTTTTTCCATTGAGGATGTATCTGACTCAAAGCAGCTTAAAGGCAGCTGGATGTGATAATCAAGGGACAGTTCGCACTGAGGTGGTCTCGACACCAGTTGTTCTCAGGGTGGACCTCGGATCTTCTCTCTTTCCTCCCCGATCTACTCCCCAATGGTTTTTTGCCTCCTGTGTGTCCTTACTACCCATCACACCACGACTGCTTTACAAATCACCACATATATATACAGTGTGTATATATCAATCGAAATAATTGCAAAATCTTTATTCAATAAAAAAGACAAGCTTTCAAGTGTTAGCATCAGGCCAATTGTTTTAAAAAATTCCTACAATATATATAGACGTGTATATATATATATATATAAAAATCAATGTTTGTATGTTTGTTTGTTTGTATGTCCGGTATACAAATTCGCAGTAGTTCACTAATTCAAACCAAAATTTCCATACATAGGTAAAAAAATACGGGGAAGACGATAGGCTATTTTAAAAAATATATAAATCAATTATTAAAACTATATATTCAAATTATTCTACTTAGCTCACGAACAGCGCCCTCTATCAAAGATTAGATTAAATTATGCTGATGCAAACAAATAGATAATGCTAATAACAAACAATTATTTTAAAAAATCTTATCTAAATATATATCACTCGGGTAGATATGCACACGGGTCAATCCCGAGGCGAAGCCCGGGTCACCCGTCTAGTATTTCATATAAATAAAAATGAGATTTCTGTTGATTTTTGATCATATTAAGGATTATGCTATGGTAATGCAGTCGTGGTTAAAAATCTTAAAAGAATAATAATAAAAATAGCCTTGATCAGATATTGCTTTAATTGAACTTATGGAATATATAAAAACGTAATTTGATAAAAGTACTGCCTGGCTTAAGGCATAAGAATTAAAGAATGAAAAACTTATTTACATAATGTACAAAAGGTTTGAGCCGACCAACAGGAAACAACAACAATGAATTTTTACAGGGTAAACGTGACCGCTGGCGGTCGATTTAGCCGAGCATTTGAATCTATAAAATATAATTTTAAATAAAATAATATTTTAATATATATAGGGAATACCTCCTACATCTATATATATATATTGTAGGAATTTGGGAAACAATTGGCCTGATGATGAGCTAACACTTGAAAACTTGCCTTTTTATTGAATAAAGAAACTTTTTTCAATTATTTCGATTGATATATCGTTTAAATCCTTTGCAATTATTTCACAAATCACCGCATATATACAGTCATTAATTCTACCAACTATAATTAGAAACATATGATAATTCAATCATTATACCTCATGTCCCAACCTCCAGTCAAAATAACTAACTTTACTCCATCATTATTTAAATCAAATTTTGACAACAACAATTTGAAAATTCTTGTTTAAATAAAATTTGATTGCTAAAAACTAATCCTTTGACTTGTGAGGCACATGTTCAAAAGTGTTATAATGCAGTTTTGAGAATGCCAGCAATGATATCCCCCAGGTGAGTGCACAATTTGTTTCCTTGAGGACAATTGAGGAGGGTTGATTCAATAACCAAACTTGAGTGGCCACTATACATCAGTAGTGAGATGTCTTAGAGAGAGAGGAATGTTTTAAAATTACAAAATATAATAATAAATACAAGAATTCTTGTAAGATATAGTCGATGTTTTATTAAGCCCGTTGAGAAAGCTAGCGTTTTGTAATAAAAAGAAACTCATTGTGAAAAAAATATTTTGTAATTTTAAAACTTTTTTCACAATTTTATCATGAATAGAGTAATGTTTGTTACTCCAAATAACTTACAGAGGAGAGAAGACATGTAGGCCTTTTCGATCAGCTAGAATAAACAACAACAAGCAATACAATGTAGGACTTATTTAAAAGATTATACAGTAGAACCTCCATGATAGGACACTCACGCTAGAGGACACTTCTCTACAAAAGACACTTTTCATTTGTTAAATTACCATTATTACTATTTTGTAACTCTCTGGTAAGAAGACACCTCTCCATAAAGGACACTTTGGCTCTGTAACTAGGTTTTGTCCTTAAGAAAGGTAGTTCTAGTGTGTAATTTTTAAAATGAATTTTTATTTATTTTATTTATAGAGCAGTCACTCACAGCTTGTAAAACACAGTAGAACTACCTCCCTGTAAAGGACAACACCTAATTGCAGAGCCAAAGTGTCCTTTAGGAAGAGGTGTCCTCTTACCGGAGAATTAATAAATAGTAAAACTGGTAATTTTGCGAATGAAAACTGTCCTTTATAGAGAGGTGTCCTCTAGTGCGAGTGTCCTCTCATGGAGGTTCTACTGTACTAGGAATAATAATAAGTACAACAACTAATGAAGACAAAACTCCCAGTTACCTCCGGCAAAGGCAGCGAGGGACTGGCTAGAGAGGAGCTCCATGATCTCCTGCTGGAGGCTCTTCTTGGAGCGGGTGTCGGAGGCATTGAACTCCACTGTGTCGTAGCCCAGCTCCTGAGACACCACCACACCTTGGTTCTCTACCACAGTACTGTAACACCTCCCTATACCTGGTTCAGCCATGTCTTCATCACTATATGTTATTACAGTAGAACAACTTCCAGGAGAGAACACACCTCTTTGTAGGACAGTTTTCATCCATTCTACTATAGCAACTCTCCAGAAAGAGGACACCTTTTCCTAAAGGACACTCTGTAACTAGGTGTTGTCAGAGAGGTAGTTCTACTGTAGCAATTCTCCAGTAAGAGGACACCTCTCCCTAAAGGACACTCTGTAACTAGGTGTTGTCAGAGAGGTAGTTCTACTGTAGCAACTCTCCAGTAAGAGGACACCTCTCCCTAAAGGACACTCTGTAACTAGGTGTTGTCAGAGAGGTAGTTCTACTGTAGCAACTCTCCAGTAAGAGGACACCTCTCCTTAAAGGACAGGAAGTCCTACCCCCCTCCGTATAGCCCAGACATTACTCCTTCCACTTATTATCTCTTCCGATCGATGCAACATGGGCTGGCTTGACCAGCACTTCTCCAATTACAATGAAGTAAAAAAATGAATAGCAGCCAAAGAGCCGGCCTTTTTCCATGATGGGATCCATCAATTCCCAGAAAGATGGGGAAAGTAGTGGCTATAGACAATACTTTGAACATTGAATGTCTGACCAATTTTTCATGAATTTCAATTTCAATGAATTTTGTATATTAATTTTAAATGTCATTTTTTTGTTATCATCATCACATACAATGTAATTTTTTTTAAATAAACAAATGATAATAAATAACGACAATGATAACAACAAAATAATTAATTAAGAAATTCACAAACGTGACAAAATACACCAATGTATCAAATACCATAAAGAACCATATTTGAGAAAGGGTTTGTTTACCTTACAGACCAGCTGGGCCGTGGTGGTCTTGCCGATACCTGGAGGACCGGAGAGTAGGGCGGCCCTGAACACGGCTCCGTCATCTCCCAACCTGGCTGCAACCCACCATTGGGCCGTTACTTGACACCCTCTCCAATGAGAGACCACCGGCCTGTAGTATTTTATAGATGGTCTCTTATTGGGGGTTTCGGTTCTACTGTAGAGAGAAGGCAGAGAAATGATGTACAATTTTTTTAATCATCACATAAATTTCTCAATATAAAAGCCATTTAACTCTACCATTGCCGGTCCCAAGCCTGGATGAAAAAGGAGGAGGGGGAGCAGTAACAAGTTCGCTAAAAAACCAGGGCTGAGCTGATAGTACCCTGTAAGGTCTCCAGGAAGAGTTTGGAGCGGTGAGGAGAAGTGTCCTCTTACTGGAGAGTTGCTAAATAGAAAAAATAGTAATTTTGATGATGGTAACTTGTTGAGAGAGGTGTCCTCTCATAGAAGACTGCGGTGTACCACAACCAATCCTTCCTTACAAAAAGCCTTCAATACATAAAGACACAAGACTGGTGGATGCAGTGAGAGAGATGGGGCAGCAGATAGAACCAGGTTTCTCTCCAGCTTTCACAATGGAGGCCTCACACACCTGGTCAGGACTGAACATGGGAGAGGCTATCATCAAACAGCTTGAGGAAACATGTGTAATTTTTGGGGATAGGAAACAACAACAGCTCGAAGAGCATGGACTAATGGAATTTGTGTAATCTTTGTACAAGGGGATAAGAAACAACGACAGCTCGAGGAGCATGGACTCATGGAATTTGTGTAATCTTTGTACAAGGGGATAAGAAACAACAACAACAGCTAGAGGAGCATGGACTCATGGAATTTGTGTAATCTTTGTACAAGGGGATAAGAAACAACAACAACAGCTAGAGGAGCATGGACTCATGGAATTTGTGTAATCTTTGCACAAGGGGATAAGAAACAACAACAGCTAGAGGAGCATGGACTCATGGAATTTGTGTAATCTTTGTACAAGGGGATAAGAAACAACATAGCTAGAGGAGCATGGACTCATGGAATTTGTGTAATCTTTGTACAAGGGGATAAGAAACAACAGCTCGAGGAGCATGGACTCATGGAATTTGTGTAATCTTTGTACAAGGGGATAAGAAACAACAACAACAGCTAGAGGAGCATGGACTCATGGAATTTGTGTAATCTTTGTACAAGGGGATAAGAAACAACAGCTCGAGGAGCATGGACTCATGGAATTTGTGTAATCTTTGTACAAGGGGATAAGAAACAACAGCTCGAGGAGCATGGACTCATGGAATTTGTGTAATCTTTGTACAAGGGGATAAGAAACAACAACAACAGCTAGAGGAGCATGGACTCATGGAATTTGTGTAATCTTTGCACAAGGGGATAAGAAACAACAACAACAGCTAGAGGAGCATGGACTCATGGAATTTGTGTAATCTTTGCACAAGGACTCATGGAATATCTATAAAATTTTCACAAGAGGATAAGAAACAACAACTCGAGGTGCAAAGACATTGTAAAATATTCACACAAGAAGAACAGAGTTCTTACCTGGCTTATTGGCTCTGTTCTTGTCCCAGTTGGCCAGCCAGGCCGTCAGTTTCACCACGTTGCTCTTGGCCCCCTGCTGGCCGATGATCTGTTTGCTGGACTGCGGCTTGTACTTGTCTACCCACAGCTGCGCGGTTACTGTTGTTATCTCTGCGCTGCGCTGCCTGTCTGTCTGTATTCTTACCTCAGCCTTCTGCTTCGTTGTTGATGCTGGAAGTTTCTTCTTCTGTGCTGGTGGCTCCACCTTGGGCACGGGTAATCTCTCCCATGTCTTGACTTCTGTAGATTTCTTGGGAGGCGATGGTTTGGGCTCCTCTTTCTTTGTGGAGGACTTCTTGGCTGATTCTTTGGTGTCCTGCTGATGTTTGGAACCAGTCTTGGCTTCCAGGAGCTGGAAGAACTGGTCCTCGTCCAGGATGGTGGTCCCAAGTTTCTGTGCCTGCAGCACAGAGTCATTCAAGCTGCCAACAAACCAAGTACAGGAGGAGAACTCACCTTGTCCATCTTGCTGGCCCCAACATCCCGTCCGGCCACCAGATAGCTGGTGTTCTTGCTGATGGACTGGGTCACCTTGCCGCCGCACTGTTCTATCAGAGTCTTGGCCTCGTCCCGCTCAATACAGTCCAGTACTCCGGAGAGGACAAACACCGTCTTGGTGAGACAGCCTGCTACCGGCTGCACCACACCGTGTGAGTGTAGGGAGGTCAGGAGATTTGGTACTTGGCAGAGCATTGGTATCAACCTTCAAATTGGGACAGTCATGACCCGGGTTCTGATCCCCCATTGGCCACAGAGCATTGGTATCAACCTTCAAATTGGGACAGTCATGACCCGGGTTCTGATCCCCCATTGGCCACAGAGCAGTGGTATCAACCTTCAAATTGGGACAGCCATGACCCGGGTTCTGATCCCCCATTGGCCACAGAGCAGTGGTATTAACCTTCAAATTGGGACAGCCATGACCCGGGTTCTGATCCCCCATTGGCCTTAGAGCAGTGGTATCAACCTTCAAATTGGGACAGCCATGACCCGGGTTCTGATCCCCCATTGGCCACAGAGCAGTGGTATCAACCTTCAAATTGGGACAGCCATGACCCGGGTTCTGATCCCCCATTGGCCACAGAGCAGTGGTATCAACCTTCAAATTGGGACAGCCATGACCCGGGTTCTGATCCCCCATTGGCCACAGAGCAGTGGTATCAACCTTCAAATTGGGACAGCCATGACCCGGGTTCTGATCCCCCATTGGCCACAGAGCAGTGGTATCAACCTTCAAATTGGGACAGCCATGACCCGGGTTCTGATCCCCCATTGGCCACAGAGCAGTGGTATCAACCTTCAAATTGGGACAGCCATGACCCGGGTTCTGATCCCCCATTGGCCACAGAGCAGCAGTGGTATCAACCTTCAAATTGGGACAGCCATGACCCGGGTTCTGATCCCCCATTGGCCACAGAGCAGCAGTGGTATCAACCTTCAAATTGGGACAGCCATGACCCGGGT
Source organism: Cordylochernes scorpioides (assembly GCA_030710605.1). Classification (NCBI taxonomy): domain Eukaryota; kingdom Metazoa; phylum Arthropoda; class Arachnida; order Pseudoscorpiones; family Chernetidae; genus Cordylochernes; species Cordylochernes scorpioides. The sequence goes on from CP092863.1 coordinate 131,172,280, forward strand.
TCTGATCCCCCATTGGCCACAGAGCAGTGGTATCAACCTTCAAATTGGGACAGCCATGACCCGGGTTCTGATCCCCCATTGGCCACAGAGCAGCAGTGGTATCAACCTTCAAATTGGGACAGTCATGACCCGGGTTCTGATCCCCATTGGCCACAGAGCAGTGGTATCAACCTTCAAATTGGGACAGCCATGACCCGGGTTCTGATCCCCCATTGGCCACAGAGCAGCAGTGGTATCAACCTTCAAATTGGGACAGCCATGACCCGGGTTCTGATCCCCCATTGGCCACAGAGCAGTGGTATCAACCTTCAAATTGGGACAGCCATGACCCGGGTTCTGATCCCCCATTGGCCACAGAGCAGCAGTGGTATCAACCTTCAAATTGGGACAGCCATGACCCGGGTTCTGATCCCCCATTGGCCACAGAGCAGCAGTGGTATCAACCTTCAAATTGGGACAGTCATGACCCGGGTTCTGATCCCCCATTGGCCACAGAGCAGTGGTATCAACCTTCAAATTGGGACAGCCATGACCCGGGTTCTGATCCCCCATTGGCCACAGAGCAGTGGTATCAACCTTCAAATTGGGACAGCCATGACCCGGGTTCTGATCCCCCATTGGCCACAGAGCAGTGGTATCAACCTTCAAATTGGGACAGCCATGACCCGGGTTCTGATCCCCCATTGGCCACAGAGCAGTGGTATCAACCTTCAAATTGGGACAGCCATGACCCGGGTTCTGATCCCCCATTGGCCACAGAGCAGTGGTATCAACCTTCAAATTGGGACAGCCATGACCCGGGTTCTGATCCCCCATTGGCCACAGAGCAGTGGTATCAACCTTCAAATTGGGACAGCCATGACCCGGGTTCTGATCCCCCATTGGCCACAGAGCAGCAGTGGTATCAACCTTCAAATTGGGACAGCCATGACCCGGGTTCTGATCCCCCATTGGCCACAGAGCAGCAGTGGTATCAACCTTCAAATTGGGACAGCCATGACCCGGGTTCTGATCCCCCATTGGCCACAGAGCAGTGGTATCAACCTTCAAATTGGGACAGCCATGACCCGGGTTCTGATCCCCCATTGGCCACAGAGCAGCAGTGGTATCAACCTTCAAATTGGGACAGTCATGACCCGGGTTCTGATCCCCCATTGGCCACAGAGCAGTGGTATCAACCTTCAAATTGGGACAGCCATGACCCGGGTTCTGATCCCCCATTGGCCACAGAGCAGCAGTGGTATCAACCTTCAAATTGGGACAGCCATGACCCGGGTTCTGATCCCCCATTGGCCACAGAGCAGCAGTGGTATCAACCTTCAAATTGGGACAGTCATGACCCGGGTTCTGATCCCCATTGGCCACAGAGCAGTGGTATCAACCTTCAAATTGGGACAGCCATGACCCGGGTTCTGATCCCCCATTGGCCACAGAGCAGCAGTGGTATCAACCTTCAAATTGGGACAGCCATGACCCGGGTTCTGATCCCCCATTGGCCACAGAGCAGTGGTATCAACCTTCAAATTGGGACAGCCATGACCCGGGTTCTGATCCCCCATTGGCCACAGAGCAGCAGTGGTATCAACCTTCAAATTGGGACAGCCATGACCCGGGTTCTGATCCCCCATTGGCCACAGAGCAGCAGTGGTATCAACCTTCAAATTGGGACAGTCATGACCCGGGTTCTGATCCCCCATTGGCCACAGAGCAGTGGTATCAACCTTCAAATTGGGACAGCCATGACCCGGGTTCTGATCCCCCATTGGCCACAGAGCAGTGGTATCAACCTTCAAATTGGGACAGCCATGACCCGGGTTCTGATCCCCATTGGCCACAGAGCAGTGGTATCAACCTTCAAATTGGGACAGCCATGACCCGGGTTCTGATCCCCCATTGGCCACAGAGCAGTGGTATCAACCTTCAAATTGGGACAGCCATGACCCGGGTTCTGATCCCCCATTGGCCACAGAGCAGTGGTATCAACCTTCAAATTGGGACAGCCATGACCCGGGTTCTGATCCCCCATTGGCCACAGAGCAGCAGTGGTATCAACCTTCAAATTGGGACAGCCATGACCCGGGTTCTGATCCCCCATTGGCCACAGAGCAGCAGTGGTATCAACCTTCAAATTGGGACAGCCATGACCCGGGTTCTGATCCCCCATTGGCCACAGAGCAGTGGTATCAACCTTCAAATTGGGACAGCCATGACCCGGGTTCTGATCCCCCATTGGCCACAGAGCAGCAGTGGTATCAACCTTCAAATTGGGACAGTCATGACCCGGGTTCTGATCCCCCATTGGCCACAGAGCAGTGGTATCAACCTTCAAATTGGGACAGCCATGACCCGGGTTCTGATCCCCCATTGGCCACAGAGCAGCAGTGGTATCAACCTTCAAATTGGGACAGCCATGACCCGGGTTCTGATCCCCCATTGGCCACAGAGCAGTGGTATCAACCTTCAAATTGGGACAGCCATGACCCGGGTTCTGATCCCCCATTGGCCACAGAGCAGTGGTATCAACCTTCAAATTGGGACAGCCATGACCCGGGTTCTGATCCCCCATTGGCCACAGAGCAGTGGTATCAACCTTCAAATTGGGACAGCCATGACCCGGGTTCTGATCCCCCATTGGCCACAGAGCAGTGGTATCAACCTTCAAATTGGGACAGTCATGACCCGGGTTCTGATCCCCATTGGCCACAGAGCAGTGGTATCAACCTTCAAATTGGGACAGCCATGACCCGGGTTCTGATCCCCCATTGGCCACAGAGCAGTGGTATCAACCTTCAAATTGGGACAGCCATGACCCGGGTTCTGATCCCCCATTGGCCACAGAGCAGCAGTGGTATCAACCTTCAAATTGGGACAGCCATGACCCGGGTTCTGATCCCCCATTGGCCACAGAGCAGCAGTGGTATCAACCTTCAAATTGGGACAGCCATGACCCGGGTTCTGATCCCCCATTGGCCACAGAGCAGTGGTATCAACCTTCAAATTGGGACAGCCATGACCCGGGTTCTGATCCCCCATTGGCCACAGAGCAGCAGTGGTATCAACCTTCAAATTGGGACAGTCATGACCCGGGTTCTGATCCCCCATTGGCCACAGAGCAGTGGTATCAACCTTCAAATTGGGACAGCCATGACCCGGGTTCTGATCCCCCATTGGCCACAGAGCAGCAGTGGTATCAACCTTCAAATTGGGACAGCCATGACCCGGGTTCTGATCCCCCATTGGCCACAGAGCAGTGGTATCAACCTTCAAATTGGGACAGCCATGACCCGGGTTCTGATCCCCCATTGGCCACAGAGCAGCAGTGGTATCAACCTTCAAATTGGGACAGCCATGACCCGGGTTCTGATCCCCCATTGGCCACAGAGCAGTGGTATCAACCTTCAAATTGGGACAGCCATGACCCGGGTTCTGATCCCCCATTGGCCACAGAGCAGTGGTATCAACCTTCAAATTGGGACAGCCATGACCCGGGTTCTGATCCCCCATTGGCCACAGAGCAGTGGTATCAACCTTCAAATTGGGACAGCCATGACCCGGGTTCTGATCCCCCATTGGCCACAGAGCAGCAGTGGTATCAACCTTCAAATTGGGACAGTCCATGACCCGGGTTCTGATCCCCCATTGGCCACAGAGCAGCAGTGGTATCAACCTTCAAATTGGGACAGTCATGACCCGGGTTCTGATCCCCCATTGGCCACAGAGCAGCAGTGGTATCAACCTTCAAATTGGGACAGCCATGACCCGGGTTCTGATCCCCCATTGGCCACAGAGCAGCAGTGGTATCAACCTTCAAATTGGGACAGCCATGACCCGGGTTCTGATCCCCATTGGCCACAGAGCAGCAGTGGTATCAACCTTCAAATTGGGACAGTCATGACCCGGGTTCTGATCCCCCATTGGCCACAGAGCAGCAGTGGTATCAACCTTCAAATTGGGACAGCCATGACCCGGGTTCTGATCCCCCATTGGCCACAGAGCAGTGGTATCAACCTTCAAATTGGGACAGCCATGACCCGGGTTCTGATCCCCCATTGGCCACAGAGCAGTGGTATCAACCTTCAAATTGGGACAGCCATGACCCGGGTTCTGATCCCCCATTGGCCACAGAGCAGCAGTGGTATCAACCTTCAAATTGGGACAGCCATGACCCGGGTTCTGATCCCCCATTGGCCACAGAGCAGTGGTATCAACCTTCAAATTGGGACAGCCATGACCCGGGTTCTGATCCCCCATTGGCCACAGAGCAGCAGTGGTATCAACCTTCAAATTGGGACAGCCATGACCCGGGTTCTGATCCCCCATTGGCCACAGAGCAGTGGTATCAACCTTCAAATTGGGACAGCCATGACCCGGGTTCTGATCCCCCATTGGCCACAGAGCAGTGGTATCAACCTTCAAATTGGGACAGCCATGACCCGGGTTCTGATCCCCCATTGGCCACAGAGCAGTGGTATCAACCTTCAAATTGGGACAGCCATGACCCGGGTTCTGATCCCCCATTGGCCACAGAGCAGCAGTGGTATCAACCTTCAAATTGGGACAGTCATGACCCGGGTTCTGATCCCCCATTGGCCACAGAGCAGCAGTGGTATCAACCTTCAAATTGGGACAGTCATGACCCGGGTTCTGATCCTCCATTGGCCACAGAGCAGCAGTGGTATCAACCTTCAAATTGGGACAGTCATGACCCGGGTTCTGATCCCCCATTGGCCACAGAGCAGCAGTGGTATCAACCTTCAAATTGGGACAGTCATGACCCGGGTTCTGATCCCCCATTGGCCACAGAGCAGTGGTATCAACCTTCAAATTGGGACAGCCATGACCCGGGTTCTGATCCCCCATTGGCCACAGAGCAGCAGTGGTATCAACCTTCAAATTGGGACAGCCATGACCCGGGTTCTGATCCCCCATTGGCCACAGAGCAGTGGTATCAACCTTCAAATTGGGACAGCCATGACCCGGGTTCTGATCCCCCATTGGCCACAGAGCAGCAGTGGTATCAACCTTCAAATTGGGACAGCCATGACCCGGGTTCTGATCCCCCATTGGCCACAGAGCAGTGGTATCAACCTTCAAATTGGGACAGCCATGACCCGGGTTCTGATCCCCCATTGGCCACAGAGCAGTGGTATCAACCTTCAAATTGGGACAGCCATGACCCGGGTTCTGATCCCCCATTGGCCACAGAGCAGTGGTATCAACCTTCAAATTGGGACAGCCATGACCCGGGTTCTGATCCCCCATTGGCCACAGAGCAGCAGTGGTATCAACCTTCAAATTGGGACAGTCATGACCCGGGTTCTGATCCCCCATTGGCCACAGAGCAGCAGTGGTATCAACCTTCAAATTGGGACAGTCATGACCCGGGTTCTGATCCCCCATTGGCCACAGAGCAGCAGTGGTATCAACCTTCAAATTGGGACAGCCATGACCCGGGTTCTGATCCCCCATTGGCCACAGAGCAGTGGTATCAACCTTCAAATTGGGACAGCCATGACCCGGGTTCTGATCCCCCATTGGCCACAGAGCAGTGGTATCAACCTTCAAATTGGGACAGCCATGACCCGGGTTCTGATCCCCCATTGGCCACAGAGCAGCAGTGGTATCAACCTTCAAATTGGGACAGTCATGACCCGGGTTCTGATTCCCCATTGGCCACAGAGCAGCAGTGGTATCAACCTTCAAATTGGGACAGTCATGACCCGGGTTCTGATCCCCCATTGGCCACAGAGCAGCAGTGGTATCAACCTTCAAATTGGGACAGCCATGACCCGGGTTCTGATCCCCCATTGGCCACAGAGCAGTGGTATCAACCTTCAAATTGGGACAGCCATGACCCGGGTTCTGATCCCCCATTGGCCACAGAGCAGTGGTATCAACCTTCAAATTGGGACAGCCATGACCCGGGTTCTGATCCCCCATTGGCCACAGAGCAGCAGTGGTATCAACCTTCAAATTGGGACAGCCATGACCCGGGTTCTGATCCCCCATTGGCCACAGAGCAGTGGTATCAACCTTCAAATTGGGACAGCCATGACCCGGGTTCTGATCCCCCATTGGCCACAGAGCAGCAGTGGTATCAACCTTCAAATTGGGACAGCCATGACCCGGGTTCTGATCCCCCATTGGCCACAGAGCAGTGGTATCAACCTTCAAATTGGGACAGCCATGACCCGGGTTCTGATCCCCCATTGGCCACAGAGCAGTGGTATCAACCTTCAAATTGGGACAGCCATGACCCGGGTTCTGATCCCCCATTGGCCACAGAGCAGTGGTATCAACCTTCAAATTGGGACAGCCATGACCCGGGTTCTGATCCCCCATTGGCCACAGAGCAGCAGTGGTATCAACCTTCAAATTGGGACAGTCATGACCCGGGTTCTGATCCCCCATTGGCCACAGAGCAGCAGTGGTATCAACCTTCAAATTGGGACAGTCATGACCCGGGTTCTGATCCTCCATTGGCCACAGAGCAGTGGTATCAACCTTCAAATTGGGACAGTCATGACCCGGGTTCTGATCCCCCATTGGCCACAGAGCAGCAGTGGTATCAACCTTCAAATTGGGACAGCCATGACCCGGGTTCTGATCCCCCATTGGCCACAGAGCAGCAGTGGTATCAACCTTCAAATTGGGACAGTCATGACCCGGGTTCTGATCCCCCATTGGCCACAGAGCAGCAGTGGTATCAACCTTCAAATTGGGACAGTCATGACCCGGGTTCTGATCCCCCATTGGCCACAGAGCAGCAGTGGTATCAACCTTCAAATTGGGACAGTCATGACCCGGGTTCTGATCCCCCATTGGCCACAGAGCAGCAGTGGTATCAACCTTCAAATTGGGACAGCCATGACCCGGGTTCTGATCCCCCATTGGCCACAGAGCAGCAGTGGTATCAACCTTCAAATTGGGACAGCCATGACCCGGGTTCTGATCCCCCATTGGCCACAGAGCAGTGGTATCAACCTTCAAATTGGGACAGTCATGACCCGGGTTCTGATCCCCCATTGGCCACAGAGCAGCAGTGGTATCAACCTTCAAATTGGGACAGCCATGACCCGGGTTCTGATCCCCCATTGGCCACAGAGCAGCAGTGGTATCAACCTTCAAATTGGGACAGCCATGACCCGGGTTCTGATCCCCCATTGGCCACAGAGCAGTGGTATCAACCTTCAAATTGGGACAGCCATGACCCGGGTTCTGATCCCCCATTGGCCACAGAGCAGCAGTGGTATCAACCTTCAAATTGGGACAGCCATGACCCGGGTTCTGATCCCCCATTGGCCACAGAGCAGTGGTATCAACCTTCAAATTGGGACAGCCATGACCCGGGTTCTGATCCCCCATTGGCCACAGAGCAGCAGTGGTATCAACCTTCAAATTGGGACAGCCATGACCCGGGTTCTGATCCCCCATTGGCCACAGAGCAGCAGTGGTATCAACCTTCAAATTGGGACAGCATGACCCGGGTTCTGATCTCCCATTGGCCACAGAGCAGCAGTGGTATCAACCTTCAAATTGGGACAGCATGACCCGGGTTCTGATCCCCCATTGGCCACAGAGCAGCAGTGGTATCAACCTTCAAATTGGGACAGTCATGACCCGGGTTCTGATCCCCCATTGGCCACAGAGCAGCAGTGGTATCAACCTTCAAATTGGGACAGCCATGACCCGGGTTCTGATCTCCCATTGGCCACAGAGCAGCAGTGGTCCTGTAGGATAAATAGTTTCTAAAACTGTACATAGATGGCGCTGTTAGGACAAACCTTAGCTAATTGGATATTGTGCTTATTTATTGCCAAACCTTTTTATCTTTACATTTTTCTATTCCTAAAACTATATTTAGTTCTTCATTTAATTAATTTTTCTCTTAACTACCCACTTCCTTATATTCCAACAGAATATGTACTTTGACTAAAAAATTGTAATAAACTGGTTATTTATTGGTGATTTGTGTTTGTGGTTATTTGCCATAATACCACAGTCCATTTGGCTTGCATTAGATGTACTAAACAGGACCTTTGGGAGAGGCCGCTGCTTATCATCAAACAGCTCGAGGAGCATGAACTCATGGAATTCGTGTAATCTTTACATAAGGGGATAAGAAACAACAAATATCCAGCTATTGACAACACCAAGGTTTAAAGGGACTCACTTCTGGAATGGTCCGAGATCCCAGGGCTTTAGGTCCGTCCCGCTCCAGGAACTTCTTATAGGCCAGGAAGTTGGCCCTCTTGTCGGACTTTGGGGTGGTCTGCTGCACCCACAGGGTTGGGACTCTGCCACGGTGTCTGAGCTGGGAGCAATACCTCGCCGGACTCCTTGGGAGGCGGAGTTATCTTGGCGGGTGGGGGGGCTTTGGTCCTTGGGGGAGTGGCCGGCTTGGTTGCTTCCTTCTTGGATTCCTCCGGTTTCTTTTCCGGCTTGGTTTGGGCAGCCGTGGACACCTCCTGCTGTTTCTTTGTCTCTGGCTTGGACTTTTCCACTTTCTTCTCTAAGGACTCATCTTCTTTCTTGGCTAACTTCTTAGCCGGCTTTGTCTTATCCTCCTTCTTCGGAACTTTGTCTTCCTCCTTCCTGGACGGTTTGTCAGGAATGGCTTTCTTCTCTTCTTTCTTCTTCTTGTCCTTGGAGGAAGCTGCACCACACACAACTTAGCTGGCCATCCTAGGAGTCTGTCCAGGGGTAACACTTGCCTGGTGAGGATGGTACCTCCATGGTCTGGCTCTACACAGGACAGGTGAGAGTTAGGATCACCATGGAAAGTGCTAGAAACAGCCAGACAAACCTGTTGTAGGGTCAACTTGAAGTCTGGGTCATCATGGGTGGCCAGCTCCTTGTTGGAAACCTGAAAAGACAGCCCTGCTAGGAATGGTTACAACCACAGAGATAAGATAACCGGATTATCAGCACCAGATAACAAGACTAAATCCACAAATAAATAAACGACACGTTAACAATTCTATGTTGCTGAAAAGTCATTTATTTATCTGGAGATTTAATATTTTTTAAAAAACCTTTCTTGTTTACAATTGATAAGGCACAATCTGGATTATAGATTAAAAACATAAGGTAATAAGACCAAATCCAAATAAATGAATAATGTTCCAAACTATTTTAAAGGCGTAAGATTCTTTTTGATATAAAACAATTTCTACTGCCCTTACTGCAATGGAAAAATTAAAGGGAGGGCTTGGCTCATCAGTGGTGAACCCTCCCAGCAGTTTCGCCAGTTTAATCTACCATACCGCTGTTATATTGCATTTTTGGAACTTCCTTTTATAGTGATACTGTTGGTAGACTCTTGGAATGGGTATTTTAGAAGAACTATGGACATAAGCTTTGAGGACAGCAGAATTACATACATTTATAAATATATAATATGCTTCGAGCAATCGCTCTTCCGCAAATATCATTTTGTGTCTTTTATAAGAACATTTATAATATGATGCACTAGCGCGCCATCTGTTATCAAAATTCAAAACTATTTTAAAGTTTCGAATTTTGATAACAGATGGCGCGCTAGTGCATCATAAAATAAATAATGTGTGACGTTTTGGTAACAGTGTTGATTTTGAAACATCACACACTATTTATTTGGATTTATTGGTCTTATTACCTTGTGTTTAAACCTTTAAGCACTTCTCCCCAGATGGGCATTCTCAATTTTCCAAAGTCAGTGCTGAAGTTTTGTAACTGCACCAAGTCCGTTAGCGTCCAGAGACAGCCAATAGATTAGTTCCAGCATCTAATTTGACGGGAGAGGTCAGCTGTATTTCAATAGATTCTCCCAGCAAAATTTCCACATTAAATATTTCTGTTAATTATGATGCATTAGCGTGCCATTAGTTATCCATTGGTAGATTAAACTGACGAAACCTCTGGGAGGGTTCACCACTGATGAGCCAGGTCCTCCCATTATCTATTCCATTACAGTAAGGGCAGTAGAAATTGTTTAATTTTTAAAAAGAATCATATGCATCTATAATATTTAAGGAGACAAGGGTCACCTCTCCCGTCAAAATAGATGTCAAAACCAGACGCCATCTATTGACCGTCGCCACAAACTAGTGGATCTCATGGAATAAAGTCCGCCCTAGACTGACGAGGGCCATTAGCCTGAAACCATGGTCTCTAGGTGTACGCTTCTCAGTTTGCCAAAGCTGGTGTTGTGGTTTTGTCACCAACCCGAGGCTGCTAGTTTGTGATGACGGTCAATAGATGGCGTCTGGTTATGAGGTCTATTTTGATGGGAGAGGCGACCCATGTCTCTTTAGATCAATATCCTCCCGGCAAAATTTCCATCTATGCATCTATAATAGTTTCTGATTTTGTTAACAACAACAACAATTAAACGATTAGCAACTCTTAATAATTAGTTTATACGAATAAAAATAAAACGATAAGAGGAGCTTCAACAATGTCAGTTTTCTAAGATCCATTGCAGTAAGAGCTGACACATTCATGTGAACAGTCTGATGGGAAGTCCGGATACAGAGAGGGGAGTCACCTTGTCGGACCTGGAGACAGGCTTGGAGCTGAAGAAGTCCAGGGCTGTGATGGGGGTCAGGTTCCGCCCGGGCTTGGCCATCTTCTTGGTGCCGTTGACCACCTTGAGGGGAGATTTCTTCCTGGGCTCCTCCTGCCGCAGTTTCTTGGAGGGTTCTGGGGCACAGTAGGGTCTGGTTACTGGCTGGGGATGGATAGAATGTAGTCTAAAGGATATGGCCATAGGATCTCGTTGTGTACTGGCTGAAATAGTGAACACTTCTATAGACACAATTAAGGACAGCTGTCAAAATTCAAAACTATTTTAAAGGCGCAAGATTCTTTTTGATATTAAACAATTTATACTGCCCTTACTGCAATGGAAAAATTAATGAGAGGGCCTGGCTCATCAGTGGTGAACCCTCTCAGCTGTCCCTACTTTGTACAGCAAACCTACCTGATGGAGCTTCTCAGGAACCTTTGGGGAGGAGGAAACAAAGTACAGTAGAACTACCTCTCTGACAACAACTAGTTCAGAGTCAAATCTACTGGCCTAAAAGCTCAAAGTTTGCTTAAATATCCTGACCAAGATTACAGTGTAACATATATAAGCAGAAACATCCAATACAATAGTAGAGCTCTAAGAAGCGGTCTGGTAGATTAAATTTGCAAAACTACTGGAAGGGTTCACCACTGATGAGCCAGGCACTCCCAATAATTTTGTCATCACAGTAAAGACAGTAGATAGTTTATTAGACATTTTGTGCTAAATAGTTTCATTCCATTTATAAAGATCTAACCAGAGGTTGGACTCACCAGGACTGGAGGCAATGATGTCTTCGTCACTGTCCAGGAGCCTCTTCCTGCTGGACCTCTTGTCTGCGGTGGAGGGTTTCTTGGCCGGGGGGAGGAGGTCATCTTCGGAATCTGGGGGCGGCACCGTTAGATACGGACCAATGGGGTGGTATAAGGCACAATTTGGATTATAGATTATAAACACAAGGTAATAAGACCAAATCCAAATAAATAAATAGTTTGAGACGTTTCAGTAACAGCATTAGTACTGTTGTACTGTGTACTTTTGTCTGAAGATGGTAACAACGCTGTTACCGAAAAGTCCCACACTATTTATTGTATTTGGATTTGGTCTTATTGGGATGGTGTATTGATTGTCTGGGATAATGAGCCATGTTAACTATGCCTTTGCCGCTCCTAAACCTGGATTAAAAAGGAGGAGGGGGAGCAGTAAAAAGCTCACTAAAAAACCTGGGCTCAGCTGGCCATGCTGATAGTACCCTGTAAGGACTCCAGGGATACAGGATGAGCAGCGTTTGTACTCCATGTTAGGAGCAGCTGCACATGGCGTCTGTTCCTCATGTCAGAGGCGGCCATTTCTTTTGGAGCTAAGTCGGCCTGCCACTGAGTAGTGCTCCCAGTCTTAATGACAAAGGCAGACGTATTCTACTTCACCCAGTGTGGATATAAGAAAGAAGAAGACAATTTGATTATTTGGATGTTTTCAACATGGCGGCAAGTTCAGAAATTGAACAATGAGAAGTCTAAACACTGAAGTTGCACCAATGCTGCCAATTAAGATATTTGGTCGTCTGTCTGCTGAAGTTGGCCATTTTTGTTTTTTAAAACAGATTTTAAAACAATTTGACCAATGTGGTAAACTTACCAGAATCAATTACTTGAGCTTTTCTGCGCTTCTTTGTAGTTTCTTTGCTGGTCTGAACAACAACACCAACAGTCAATATACATATGTCAGTGGCACCTCTCTCTTTAACTATACATATGTCAGGCTTGTGAGGCATCCCCACACAAAAGCCTTTATTAAGACACACAGGTCTTACAGAGGATTCTCCTTGGGGTTACAAGACGGAGAAACCTATGAAAGTGGGAAATATACAAAGGGGTAAAAATGGAGAAAGATTATATACACATGGTAAATATATACAGATTATTATTTGAATAATCCTATGGAAAATAAGAAAAAAAAAATTGGAAATATGGATGGGAGAAGTGGAGAGCGAAAAGAGGAAAGAAAACAGGTAAGTCATCAATATACTAGGAGGTCTGTTGGTTTAAGCTATCAACTGATGGATTAGAAATATATATACAGTTAAACCTGTCTATAGCGTCCCCTCTAAATAGTGCCTTCCTCTCTATAACGTCCGATTTTAAAAACATAGTACGATTCAATTTACATCAAAAGTGACCAGCCTATATATATATTAAAAATAATAAAGGCATATCCTGACCACAAGCACATGTGCTTTTTAGATGGCAGAGCACCATCTAGTGGAGCAAAAATAAACTAAACATTGATTTAACCTGTTCCCTGATATTTGGTCAACACAATTTCTTAATAAATCAAGAAAAGCCATTCAGGAACGCATTTCGCGCTGTTGGCGCTCGTCAGCATGGAGTAGGTTGTACCACTGCGATGGATGGCTTTTCTTGATTTATCAAGAAATTGGGTAGGCCAAATATCGGGGAACAGCTTAAATCAATGCTTAGTTTATTTCTGTTCCACTAGATGGCGCTCTGCCATCTAAAAAGCACATTTGCTCCTATCAGGATATGCCTTTTATTATTTTTAATATCAACACCTGACCTTTTATTTTTTTCTATTGTTTTTACAAATATATATATTAGCTGGCTAGAAGAGGTCAAGAAAGCTACCAGAAGGTCACTAGATGAGAGTGATGGTCACTGACATTGGAGAATATCTGTAAATAGTTGATAATGGTGTCTTGTCCAAATACCAAGCCTCCAGGGATTTCTTTTTAACATTTCGTACCCAAAAATCTCTCATAGGTTTCAGTCATGGAAGTCCTTCTACAGGAGAAACTTTGATGGCTACTATCCCAAGTCACCATGATAGTCATCCCAATATTGGGATCAGACAGAGGCCAACTGAACTGTTAGGAACAATTTTGACAGAACAATCTCTGAAATAACATTGTCCTTCAACAAAGAAGGATCCTGGAAGCAATGTAAACAAAGAGAACAGATCATCTCCTTATCTTGCAACTGAAAGTTGCTGATACTTTGTACCATCTGTCGGAATAACTATCAACCAATTGAGAAAAAAAAGGCAACTCTTGATCGTGCAAATAAATATTGTTGATGGCCTGCGCCATCTGTTGGAAAAAATACCAAATAATCATTTATTTTTAATTATTCCAGTGATGAAAATTCAAAACTACAGTAGACTCTCCTATAACGCGAGTTTTTACAACGTGATTTCGTACAACGCAAATTCCTATAAAGCGATTTCATACAACACGGAACACATTATTCGCGTTATAGGAGAGTTTACTGTATTATAGAAGCGTATGATTCTTTTTAAAATGGAACAATTAATTTTACCATTGCAGTAAGGGACAGTAGAAATTATTTTATTTTGTAAAAGAATCATACGCGTCTATAATAGTTTCAAATTTTGATAACAGATGGCGTGCTGATACATCATGATTATTCCAGTATTCAACGATTCAGAAATAAACAGTTAGTTTATATTTATTCCGACAGATGGCGCAGGCCATCAGCAATATTTATTTGCACGATTAGGAGATGTCTTCCCCCCCAATTAATCCACCTGATCCAGGTACAATTTCACTTTAGAACTATTTTTTCATATTAACTAATTGATAAGGCACAATTCGGATTATAGACACAAGGTAAAATAAGACCCAAATACAAAGTGAAGTTTCAGTAACAGTGTTGTTACACAATTGTTGATTTTATGATGCACTAGCGCGCCATTTGTTATCAAAATTCAAAATTATTTTAAAGGCGTAAGATTCTTTTTGATATTAAACAATTTCTACTGCCCTTACTGCAATGGAAAAATTAAAGGGAGGGCCTGGCTCATCAGTGGTGAACCCTCCATTGGGTTTCGCCAGTTTAATCTACCATACCGCTGTTATATTGCATTTTTCGAACTTTCTTTTATACTGATACTGTTGGTAGACTCTTTGAATGGGTATTTTAGATGAACTATGGACATAAACTTTGATTGTTTAATTTCAAAAAGAAAATTGTTGATTTTGTTTAAATTATTCCCCAGAACATTGGCCGAATACCAAAAAAAAAACACAAAAAAACATGCTAACTGTTTTGAATTATTGTGTGCAGGTAAACATTTGATATTTATAAAGATTCTTCCCTGATTTATAATATTATAAAGTAATTAAAGCTTCCAGGGTCTTCTTCTTCTTTCTTATCTCTGAAGTAGAACGCATCTGCCTTTGTCATTAAGACTGGGAGCACTACTCATTAGCAGGCCACTGACTTAGCTCCAAAAAGAAATGGCCACCTCTGACATAAGGAACAGACACCATGTACAGCCGCTCCTAACATGGAGTACAAACTTGGTAAAGAGAACATTCAAAGACAAAGAGGATGAGTTTCTTTTTATGAACATGAGTTCGAGCTTTCGGGCACAATGTCGCCCTTCAACAGGAATAAAACTACACAGAGAATCAAGATACGTCTATATATATACAGGTGATTAGCATAAACTAGAAAACTATTATTTTTAGAGAGATAAAATTTAAGTTTTATGTATGATATACAAATCAGGTAATAGGAGAAATGTAATTATGCTAATATATGGTTTAATCTACTAGTTAAAGAATCTATAGGTTGTTGTGTGAACAGCTTATGTAAATATTTCATTATAAAGTTCCGGAATCTCAATGTGCCTATTGATGCTATTATATTTCAGAGATAGCAGCGCCTCGACAACCAATCTTTTATATTTATGCTGAATGTTAGAAAAATGCGAACGGGGTTCTATTGTATTAAAAGTATGTCCTGTGTTTGAAATGTGTTGGGCTATGAGGGATCTAGGGTCATTATTTCTGATATTTAGGATATGTTCATCAATTCTGTCTTTTATGTGTCTACCAGTTTCTCCTATGTATAAGCTAGAGCAATTATTACATTTTAATGAGTAGACTGCATTATTGAAGTGTATGGGTTTTAGGGGGAAACTGTTTTTGGTGATAGGGTTTCTAAGTAATGTGCCTAAATTAGGAGTATTGGAGTAGAAGGTGCGGATACCAAAGTTTTTTAGATAATTGGATATGTTGAGGCTCTGAGGGGAAAAAGGAATAGTGCATAACCCTTTACAAACAGCCGTTAATCATAGTTATAAATCTATTTGCACTATTCCTTTTTCCCCTCAGAGCCTCAACATATCCAATTATCTAAAAAACTTTGGTATCCGCACCTTCTACTCCAATACTCCTAATTTAGGCACATTACTTAGAAACCCTATCACCAAAAACAGTTTCCCCCTAAAACCCATACACTTCAATAATGCAGTCTACTCATTAAAATGTAATAATTGCTCTAGCTTATACATAGGAGAAACTGGTAGACACATAAAAGACAGAATTGATGAACATATCCGAAATATCAGAAATAATGACCCTAGATCCCTCATAGCCCAACACATTTCAAACACAGGACATACTTTTAATACAATAGAACCCCGTTCGCATTTTTCTAACATTCAGCATAAATATAAAAGATTGGTTGTCGAGGCGCTGCTATCTCTGAAATATAATAGCATCAATAGGCACATTGAGATTCCGGAACTTTATAATGAAATATTTACATAACCTGTTCACACAACAACCTATAGATTCTTTAACTAATAGATTAAACCATATATTAGCATAATTACATTTCTCCTATTACCTGATTTGTATATCATACATAAAACTTAAATTTTATCTCTCTAAAAATAATAGTTTTCTTGTTTATGCTAATCACCTGTATATATATAGACGTATCTTGATTCTCTGTGTATTTTTATTCCTGTTGAAGGGCGACATTATGCCCGAAAGCTCGAACGCATGTTCATAAAAAGAAACTCATCCTCTTTGTCTTTGAATGTTCTCTTTACCAAGTTACTCCAGAGGATTTTACCTTGTTTAAATGGAGTACAAACGCTGCTCATCCTGTATCCCTGGAGTCCTTACAGGGTACTATCAGCCGGGCCAGCTGAGCCCAGGGTTTCTTGTTCAAGTCTGAAAGCTTGAAAATAAAAATTTGAACAAGAAACTTAACCCTGGAAGCTTTATAATAAAACATTTATATCTCCTAGCTTCGATAAGTCAGTAGATAAACATCTGTTGTAAAAGTCCACTTTTCCACACAATAAAAAAACAATATTCATTTCTAACATAAGTTTATAGATACAAGGTAAAATAAAACCCAAGCCCAACAATTTAATAGTGTGTGGCATTTCGGTAACAGCATTGTTACCATCATCAGACAAAAAAGAAAATAAAAAATCTTTTTTTTTTTAATTTGATTTTTTTATTCTTTAGTCTGATGATGGTAACAATGCTGTTGCTGAAACTTCACACACTATTAATTTGTTGGGCTTGGGTTTTATTTTACCTTGTATCTGTGGCGACTACACTTTGCTTCAGCGAGCGCGAACTGGGACAAAGCTCCACTACACACAGGGGGCAGTGGACGGCATCGGCAACCGTCAACCTGACTACGCGTGCACGTGGGACGTCATCAGAGACTTTGGCCATTCACGCGGTAAACATCTAGGCTTGCTCCAACGGCCGTTACTTCAACCGTTGCTTCTTTTCTATTTTTATATTTCTGGCTTTAAATAAATTAATTTTAATTTTATCAGCGGCCTTTCCACAAGCCACACCAACACATCACGCAACAACCATCCTACATATCTATAATCCAAATAGTGATTTATCATATTTGTCTTTTGTTGAAATTAGATCAAACAGTCCTTTGAGTGAGAGGTGTTCCAGGACACCTCTAATATTGGAGGTGATATTTGTAAAAATAAATTTACTGGAAATGTGTGTTTCTTTTTCAATAATACCATCAAATATTATCTCTACAGACCTTACTGCAATGATAAAAGTTATTGAATGAGAGGGTTCACTACTGATGAGCCAAGCCCTCTCATTCAATAACTTATATCATTACAGATATTATTTAATACTAGACGAATGACCCGGGCAACGCCCGGGTTTTACCCGATTAAATGTTTTTATTCAAATACTATTCGTTACAATTATAAATTGGCACCGTGGACGTTACTTTTGTGAAATGTCCCGCTCCAAACTTTACAGTCAGATTAGTTACGATATACACATGTGTAAATCTTCAAATCGAGCGAGCGTCTATAAATATTTCGATTTAGATCAAGTATTCTAATTATTAAGCGAAAAATATTATTAATAAAATTTGAGAAGATATCGATTTTAAACGTATTTATAACCTTGATAGAGGGCGCTGTTCGTGAGCTAAGCAGAATATAAATAAATAAATACCAAATACCAAATATTTCGAATTAGAGCAGTTATTTTAAACGGCGAATTAGATCAGTTATATCTAAAAATGAAAATATATATAAATAAATAAAACATACAAAATATTTCAAGAGCAGTTATTAAGCTACGCTTGGCATCATAAATGTTCGCATGTAAAGCTATTTCAGGCCTTACATATTTCTAAAAAGAAATAGCCAAAAATTATAAGCAAAATGTAGCCAAAAATTTTCCTCAGGTTTATAAAAAGCGACATGCAAAATTTGGAACCAATTGGTTCAGTAGTTTTTGAGTTTATCGCGAAACAGACAGACAGACAGACAGGAATTGACTTTTATATATATAGAGATAATATTAATAAAATGGAAATATAATATAAAATAATATTTTAAATTTCTCAGAAAAACAATTTCTTCTTATCTGTTATCTTGTTTACACACTTGAGATAACAGTAACTATTTAAAACATGCTGTGGTAAAATTTCTCACTCAGTACTTTTGTCTGAAGATGGTAACAACACTGTTACCGAAATGTCACACTATTTATTTATTTGGATTTGGTCTTGTTACCTTGTGTTTATATCAATGCAGTAAAGTATGTAGAGATAATATTTGACGGCATTATTAAAAAAGCAACACATTGCCAGTAAATTTATATTGTTACAAATTAATGATAGATGACA
Organism: Cordylochernes scorpioides; assembly: GCA_030710605.1. Classification (NCBI taxonomy): domain Eukaryota; kingdom Metazoa; phylum Arthropoda; class Arachnida; order Pseudoscorpiones; family Chernetidae; genus Cordylochernes; species Cordylochernes scorpioides. Next base: position 131,190,802 of record CP092863.1, read on the forward strand.
ATTAATTTATAAATTTAAATGGCACGACACAATGATCAAGCTGGGGACAGAAAGACTGTCTCCAGTGGGAGAATTCTTGCCGCTGTCACAGGTCACTGTAGCAGTGGACTCACCTTAGCCGGGGGGTCATCCTTCTTGTTGGCTATCTGAGCCGGACGGGAGGAACCTCCGTTCTTGACTGGGAAGAATTTCCTGATGTCCTGGACATATCGGTGACACTTTCCTACCTTTGCTGATGGTGACATCTTAGAGAGACAAACACTGTACACTTAGAACAACCTCCATGAGGGGTCACTCTCACTAGAGGACACACTTCTACAAAGGTCTTCTTCTTTCTTATCTCCACACAACCACACTAAGGTATCAAGCTTGTAAAGCTTGAGATTTTTGATGGTGTCTGCCGGGGAAGAGTAGAGCTCATCAATGGATGAGTCAATACAGTCAATAATATGTCTTGGGGTTGCAGGTTGACACTTAATACATAGTGTGAAAACCTTGCAACCATTCTGTCATTGTCCGTAGATGACCAGACTTAAGTTTGGAAATCAAAGACTGTTGTTCTCTTGGGAGGGCAGAGCCGGTGCTTGCCCCTCCTGTTCTGTACCAGTCATGTACATACTTCCATTCCTGCAGGCATTGGGTTTTGATGGTACGGAGGAGTTCTACAAAGGTGATAAATCACAATTTGGATTATAGATTATAAACACAAGGTAATAAGACCAAATAAATAAATAGTGTGTGACGTTTCGGTAACAGCATTGTTACCATCTTCAGATAAAAGTACTGAATGATTATTATTATATAATGATTAATATTATTCAGTACTTTTGTCTGAAGATGGTAACAACACCGTTACTGAAACGTCACACACTATTTATTTGGATATGGTCATATTACCTTGTGTTTACTTCTACAAAGGACAGTTTTCATCATCAAAATGACCATTTTTGCTTGTGAGACCTCGTTGCATATTGAGAAATAAGTACAAAAAGAGAGGACATGACAGTAGGTCACATGTACTGGATCCATCAGCTGGTGCTCCCACCTGGCAAACAGTCAGTAGCAGTCTGGAGAATACAATAAAATAAGACCAAATCCAAATAATTTAATAGTGTGTGATGTTTCGGTAACAGCATTGTCACCATCATCAGACAAAATAATAAATGTCTTTGTGACATTTATTCTTGTCTGATGATGGTGACAATGCTGTTACTGAAACGTCACACACTATCAATTTATTTAGATTAGGTCTTATTACTTTGTAGCTATAATCCAAATTGTGCTTTATCAGCAGTCTGGATCATTATCATGATTCTCATTGCAGTCTAAAATAGTGTGTTCTGTAACAACGCTGTTACCGAAGCATCACACACTATTTACACTTATTACCTTGTGTTAAAAAAGAATGCCAGCACCTGGAGAGAGCAAGTTGAGGTGACAACACAGATTTCTCTCAGACATAATTCTACAGGAGAAACATTGTGTCTCCCCGGTAGAAAGGCTTTCATGCTGTTAAGTTAGAAATTTGAATTAATTTTTAAAAGAAACTAATCTCTTAACATTGATAGAGGGGATCTTCTTTCTTATCTCCACTTGATCACATCATGGTATTGTTTAACTCCGCCCTTGCCAGTCCCAAGCCCGGATGAAAAAGGAGGAGGGGGAGCAGTAACAAGCTCACTAAAAACCTGGGCTCAGCTGGCCCAGCTGATAGTACCCTGTAAGGGCTCCAGGGATACAGGATGAGCAGCGTTTGTACTCCATGTTAGGAGTGGCTGCACATGGCGTCTGTTCCTCATGTCAGAGGTTGCTATTTTTTTGGAGCTAAGTCGGCCTGCCACTGAGTAGTGCTCCCAGTCTTAATGACAAAGGCAGATGCATTCTACTTCACCCAGTGTGGAGATAAGAAAGAAGAAGAGGGTATTGTTATGTATAATTAAAAAAAAAAGAACGCATTCCAGAAGAGAATGTTCTAGAACGTTTAAGAATAATGTAGGAAAAGGGGAAGACAAATGATTGGCCAATCTAAGGCGATTGCGTAAGGCTTGGTGCTGGCAGCTTTCTGATTGGCTGACCAAGCGTGACCGTTCTGGAAAGATCTACTCCGGGATATATAGGGAGGAGAAACTCATGCCGGGGGAGGAAGAAAGATAAGAAGTGAGGTAGAAGAATGAAGCTACGTGGTGTACTCCAAGCAAGCTGCTGTCTTAAGAGGTCGGACTTCTGCTTACCGCCGATGGCGGTATACTTCCTGGAAGATTCTACAAACTTCTGTCTCCTGTTTTTCTTCACCGTGCTGCAGTTGGTGAGTTTATAACTTCTGTTTTCTTTATTGTTGTTTTATTTTGGACTCTTCTGTAATTATTTTACTTATTAGGTTTAAATAAAGTCCTAAAGATCCTTTGTACCCACAGATTCTTTGTCAACGCAACAGTATCAAGCCTATAGAGCTTGTTGATGGTGTCTGTGCTGGGGATGCTGAGTAGAGTTCATCAATGGATGAGTCAATACAGTCAATGATGTATTAAGACAGAATTTGGAATATAGATTATAGCTACAAGAAAATAAGACCTAATCCAAATAAATAAATAGTGTATGACATTTCGGTAACAGCATTGTTACCAAAATGTCACACACTATTTGGATTAGGTCTTATTAACTCGTGTTTATAATCTATAATCCAAATTGTACCTAATAATTTTTGATAGACTTCAATTAAGCTAAGAAGTTATTTTTCCTATGAGCTGAAAAAACTTCTAATGTTGATGCTTACATCACTTGAAGATTCTACTTTAAAGCGAGTTCACAGGATCTGAAGCTCTCCCTCTAGTCAATGATGTAGTTTGGGGCTGTAGGTTGAGAAAAGGATAGTTGTATTCAATTATGACCTGGAGCAAGCCTACTCTTATGATTTTTTTTTTTGCTTATCCCTAGTACACGTGGTATAAGCCATGATAATCATGGTGGGTAGAAGTAGGTGACTGCTTTTAATGTAAGTGCACTACATGTCTACACATGTGAAAAATTTGCACTTACAAATGTGCCAGAGCCCAGTTTGATTACTTTCACTCGCTGGTGGGGTTAGACTTTTGCAAGAATCGGGGACCATTGGAGCATTTTTTTTTTAAATCAGAAAAAAAGGTCCTAATGCGGGAATCAAACCCGGTACGTAGCGGTCGAAAACCAACAGTTAAGACCATACTTAAACCGACCCCCCTAACTCTTATGGTAACAGCAGAGAATAAAAGTTCATGTTTAGAAGTCAGTGAAATAGTTAAAGGCAAAACTGGGCAAACCCACATTGAATAAGCAATTACACCTATCCCCCGATTTACACGGTACTTATTTTACACGTTTTCGCTTTTACACGGTTTTCCAAATAAGTTTTTTTTTTTTGTTTTTATAGCACTATACTAAATGCTACTGTGATTGAACACATGCGCTGTGTACACATCTCACGAGGAATCCCGAGCTTATGTGCTGACTACATATTTTAACCTGTCAATGCATTTTATTTCTGTGTACACCTATCCCCCGATTTACACGCTTTTCTCAGGAACATATCTACCGTGTAAATCGGGGGATAGGTGTACTGTATTACTGCAATTATTGTATTGAAAATTTGAAACTATTATAGATGTGTATGCTTCTTTTAAAAATATAACAATTTCTATTTCTCTTATTACAATGGAAAAATTAATGGGAGGGCCTGGCTCATTAGTGGTGAGTTTCCATTACAGTAAGGGCAGTAGAAATTGCTATATTTTAAGAAAGATTCATACACGTCTATAATAGTTTCAAA